>CAWUFW010001993.1:0-600000 GCA_963921515.1 Calotriton arnoldi | reverse complement strand
ATGAAACAAATGTCGGAAATGTTTAGTTAAAAAGTAGTAGCTATCAGTAAATAATTAATTTAACAAATAAACCTAAATGTTCAAACAAGTTTAAAAGCAACTGTATTATGATTGTGCCAAACAAAAATACTAGTATCCACCTTTTCCTGTGAGTCTCAATAGTACTAAGCACTTTATGTTTTATTTTTTATTGGCTGCTGCATCAATTTTCTCAGCAATTGGGTTATTTGCCTTTGGGTTGCAACGCTAAATCCAGGGACCTGCAGCACCAGCCTTACATATTACTAGCTACATTGTCCATTTCATCTGAATTAAGAGCTGCTTGACCGCTGGTTTATTCATTTAGGGCTGTTTAACCATTGGTTTACTCATAAATCCTGTTCTCTTTACTGGAATTAGGTATCCTTCATGCAACTCAAAAGGACAAGGTTAAGTGCAAGATATATGACAATGATGGTGCATATTTTGATTGAAATGTCTACATTATGTACTTATGAGAATAACAGATGAAATAATCCTCTACAATAGTGATTTTATTCATGATAAGTGGTCACGAAAGATTATATTCAAGTTACAATAATGTCGAAAAGATTAAAAATATATTGTTTAAATGTGTTAAGGGTTTCAGAAAGGGTTAGGGTAAGAGTTAGTACCAGTGGGGATGGGTAGGCTTAGAATTAGGATTGGGCTTCTGGGTTGGGCTAGTGTTGTAAATAGAAAGTCCATGAGCCAGGTATACAAAACAGGATAGCTTTATTCAGGCTTAGTTCCAGGGTAAGTTAGGTAGAAGAAGATAAGTAGATGAAAGAATAGCCCCACCAGGAGCAGCCTCCCTGCTGCTCAGCCTGCATCCACCAACTGACACTCCACACATAACCAGGCAACCAAGCATTCCATGACATCACACATTCCAGCACTCATCCTGGCTGAGCAGTAGGGAAGACACAGCTAAGGAAGAGGAATGGCAACAAGTACATTATAACACATCCCCCTTCCTTAGGGAAACTAAAACACGCAAACAGTAAGTTATAATACATCTAGATGCATAGAAAGCTCAAGAGATAAAGTTACATAGTTAACGTAAAGATGCATAAACATCCTGAAGAAAAATAGACCCCAAGTGTACAAACATAAAAACACTGCAAAATATACATGCATGAAATGTACATATATTACGTCAGAAAATATAAAAGGAACATTCCAAAATAAACATGTAAACACACATTCCAAAACATATATGCATAAACACGCCCCATCCCCCTCCCTTAGGGAAAATAAGGAAAACAAGCATTTCGAGAGCATGGCTTAAAACACAAGCAAGCCAATGCCTCAGAGTATTGGGTACTAACCACCCACAACCTCAAAATAATAGGATATACACATCCCTAAATACAGAACTAGGGCACTAACCACCCCACAACCTCACAGTAATAGGGTACTAACCACCCTTGACAACCAGAACTGGGGCACTCACCACCCCACACATCAACGTAATAGGGTACTAACCACCCTTGAAAACAGAACTGGGGCACTCAGCTCCCACAACCTCACCGCAAAATAGTACTCACCACCCTAATAACAGAACTGGGGCACTAACCACCCCACAACCTCACAACACCGTAATCTCACAACACCACAATAGGGTACTCACCACCCTAGAAACAGAACTGGGGTACTCACCACCCCACAACATAACTGCAATAGGGTACTCACCACCCTAGAAACAGAACTGGGGCACTGACCACCCCACAATCTAACTGGAATAGGGTACTCACCACCCTAGAAACAGAACTGGGGCACTTCACCACTTGAATTTGCTCATGAGAGCCACCCGGGTATTTCTAAAATGAAGGAAATACTAAGGCAAACGTACTGGTGGCCAGGGATGGACATCTGTATCGAGAGGTCGGTGAGGGAATGTGTTGAATGCAACAAATGTGACAAGATTCTCAAACCGAGAGTTCAACCCATGACCTTAAGAGAACTGCCCAAACTGGCTTGGGAAGAAGTTGCCATAGACATTCTGGGTCCCATCAAGCATACCAGCGCAGACAAATACATCATAGTACTTATTGATGTTTACTCTAGGTGGCCAGAAGCCAAGGTTACCAACTCTGTGGAGACAAGAGACGTGATAAAGTTCCTAGAGGACATTTTTGTTAGAGTAGGCTTCCCAAACACCTTGTTATCAGATAATGGGGTCCAATTCACGTCAGGAGAAATGGACAAGTACTTGTCTGATAGAGGTATCAATCACAAAAGGTCTGCTTTATACCACCCTGAAACGAATGGTGTTGTTGAAAGGTTCAACAAGGTACTCAAAGAAACCATCCAACGCGCCGTGTCTTACCACAAGTGTTGGCAAACTGAAGTTTTGAACAAAGTTAAAACCTACAGGCTTTCTCCACATTCCATGACTGGCAGAACTCCTTTTGAACTGGTCCGCAAAAGGAAGGCGCATACAATGTTAAGTCCCTCGTGGATCCTGAACAAATCACCCGACTTGAAGCACGTTGAAAATGACCGAGAGAAATTTAAAAAGGAGATGAAAAGAATGCGTGATAACAAAAGGTATTTTGATGTTAGGAAAGCAGTAAAAGGGACAATCATTAGAGTAGGTGACTTAGTTGGGATAAAAAATCCTCGTAAAGGAACAACCACTCAAGGATTCAAGTACCTGTTGCCTATGAGAGTAATTAAGGTTTTTAAAAATGCTGTCAGAACTGAAGACCACAGGGTATGGAATTTAAACAGAGTTGCCAAGCTCTCTCATCATATCTCTGTTAATTGTAAAGAGAGTAATGGTGAAGAACCTTTACCAGTAAAGTATCATGGTGTGGCAAGTAGCACGAGGCAACGTGCCAAGCCAAAGCACTTACAAGACTATGTTTTACAATAAGTGTTACTCTTACTAAGACAAAGCTTGCATTGTTTTTTTTCTGTGGTTTATTAATTTCACCTGTAGTTGTTTTTATTTCATTTTTCTGTTATTGGGAGGGAGATGTGTAATATGCTGTACATTGTACTTTAAGCTATTGTGAGTCTCTATGTGGAATGCAGCACTCATGATATTCTAAGTGACATAGTGTTGTTCTGAAGACTGCTTCTTGAGAATGTTAGCATTCAAGGGAAAGCAGTTGGACGGACTACAGCTGAGTTGGCAGGCTGAGGTGTAAAGGATCTACTTGAATAAATATTTCTTGGATTAACTCATGACTAAGACACAGCTAAGGAAGAGGAATGGCAACAAGTACATTATAACAGCTAGGTTACAGTTATTGCTGGACTTAGCCCTTTCTGCAGGGTCATCCCCAGGCTTTTTGCCTTCACTCCTTCATTTTTGCTGAATTTGTTTTTGTTGGGCATAGGACACTGTGCACTTTACCACTGCTATCCGGTGCTAAAGTGCTTGTGCTTCCTCCTTAAAACATGGTAGATATACTTGTCAGTGCTTAATAAAGGGGCACTACCGGTGCCCAGGGCCTGTAAATTAAATGCTACTAGTTGTCCAACAGCACTGATTGTGTCACCCACTTAAGTAGCACTTTGAACATGGCTCACGCCTTCCATTCCAGCCTGTGCTGTATGCAGTTTTAAACTGCCATTGTGACCTTGCAAAATAAACCTTTTGCCAGGCCCAAACCTTCCTTTATAATTTATAGAAGTCACCCCCAGGCTAGGACTTAAATAGCTCAGATGGTAGGGTTCAGTTTACTTAAGAAGTAGGATGTATGCTTTTAAGTTTTACATGTCCTGGTTGTGAAAATACTCTTACATTTGTTTTTCACTACTGCAAGGCCTACTCCTCCCTTAGGATAACAGTGGAGTTACCTTATTACATTTTATGTTTCATTTCAAAATGGGAGTAGGTAATCAGTTCATGTTTGGTGTCGCTCGAATCACAATTTGACTTATGGTGAAGTCGGATTTTAAATTGCAATTCTGAAAATGCCACTTTTACAAAGTTAACATGTTTGGGGGTTGGGCCCTTATCTGAGCAGCAGGATTGGGCCTCTTTAAACTTACATAACTTTATACATAACCAGGGTCCAGCTGTGTGGGACAAGAAAAGAAACTCTCTTGACCTTGTTTTTCAAAAAATGGTGATTGAATAAACACAGCTGGATCCTGGTTATGTATAAACTTTTACAAAGATGGCATTTTTTTACCATCGCCTTCTAGGGCCAGATGTACAAAGCATTTTTCCAGTTGTAAACGGCCCAATTGGGAGAATTAGGCAGTTTGCGTTGGGAAAAATGCTTTTTTCAAATGTATAAATGCAAATCATATTTCGCATTTGCAATTCGGTATTTGAATAGGGCATCCCTTCAAATACCGAATCGGTACGGTATGTATTGCTGTTTTTCGACCAAATTCCAGTCGCAAAACAGTAATACTTTACTACCAGTTTAAAACTATTCGCAAGGAAGAAGGGCCCTTCCCCTTTGAGAATGTAAATAATAATATTTTTAAGAGCAGGCAGTGCTCCCACGGATCACTACCTACTCTTAAAAAATGAAAATTCAAGATTTCATTTTTTTCCTTTTAAACACATCCTATTTTCCTTTGAGGAAAACTGGCGGCATTTTTTAAAAATAAATTGCTTTATTAAGCAGTCACAAACATGGTGGTCTGCTGACCTCTGCATGCCACCATCCCTGTGATGGCTGTGATTCTTAATGGGTTACAAACTGCGCCCTGCCTCATTAATATTCATGAGGTAGGTCGCTTTGCGACCCCCAAGGAATCCCTAAACTTAACGAGTTTCATACATTAGGAATACCGATTTCCTAATTGCGATTTGGAGAGAATCGCAATTAGGAAATCAGTATTCCTAATGTTTGTATATCTGTCCCTTGTTGCCTGCAGCCTGTCACTGGATTACTTGACTGGGTGTAGCTGACAATTGGGCTTTATGTATTCCTCCTAGACAGCCACACGCAATGGGGAGCTTAGGTGTGGCTGGATGGGCCATCACTACAGGATGGGTGGGAGGAGCTGGGCCCAGTCCCACTTACACTTAAATAGGCTGTCCTTCCTCCACACAAAGGGCTGCATACCCCCTGTCATTAATCTGGAGCCATGGCCAGGAAGGTACTGTGCACTTCAAAGGCATGCCTCTAGAAGCTTCTCCCACTTCAAAGGCACAACTGTGTATAAATACAGGACCTCAGACGCCAACTGTTCAGTACACCCCTGGACCTGTGGATACTCTGCCAGGAAGAAGGATTGCTGTGCTGCTACAAGGACTGTCACTCTTCTTGGCTGCTGCTCTAAAGGAACTTCTGCCCTGCTGTGCTGGCCTACTGATTGCTGCCCTCTTGCCTGAGGAAGAAGAACTAGACCGGCAACTCCATCGTCTTCCCAGGACTCCAGAGCTACTCCAAGGGCTAGTCAGCTGGCCTCCTGATCTGAGCCTCAGGGACATAGAGGCTCCCCAACATCCTGCACCAGCCCCTAGACCCAGATGCAGCAAGTTTCTGACCCCCAAGTGGTGCCTCTCAGGTCCTAGACCCTTGGTATGGCTCAAAGGCCCTGAAATCAAGCTTTTGGGCTCTTCGCAATTGAAATGGACTTATTTGCACGAGCCCTCGTCACTCGCACCGGAAATCAGTGCAAAGCTGCATCAGCCCGACTCTTCGTACTGCAGCATCGATATCTTGCGGGGACTGCCACCACAAAGCTCCAGCTATGCCTGCCCATGACACCGGTTGGCTCCTCGTTCTACGCCAACATCCTCCTATGACGCTTTCCCTGCTCCTCACGGCCCTCTGCAATGCAAACTGTACTCTTGGCATTAACTTAAGAAGGTAAAACCTCAGTGGGTCCAACCTGGTGTGACTTTGACCGGTTCCAGCGCAACCAGATATCCCGAGTTTGCGCTTTGTGCTTTCTGGCTCTATTTTCACTAAATTATTTTAAAAATGTGTATCTCCTGTTCCACTAACTAGATTTTTGCTGTTTTGGTCTTGCATTATTTATTGTATTTTGCTCTATGTTTCTAATTTGGTGTGGGATTTTTTTGTGTGGTGTTTTCACTGTTTTACTGTTTGAAGTGATGCACAAATACTTTACACATTGCCTCTAAGTTAAGCCTGACTGCTCTGTGCCAAGCTACCAGGGGGTTGAGCACAAGTTAATTTAGGGTTTGCTTGGCCTTACCCTGAGAAGGATTGTGGTTGCTGCTTCACGAGGGCTCACACCTCAGTCAACCAGTAGCCTATTTTCTTACAGTTATGTTTATACTTATGGTTAGCATATGTTTTGGGGATAGTGCTGGAATGTAAATTATAGGGCATTTTTATCATTAAGTCAAGCAGTGCAGTGCAGCAAGCCACCTTGCTGTACTGCACTGTGCTGCATGACAGGGAAAAGGCAGGAATGCACCGAATGTAACATTATACCATGCATTCCTGTCTTTTCTCAATGCTGGCGCACAATTTGCCGACTAGCCTCAACGCAGGCACTATTGCACCATGGTGCAAGGGTGCCTGCATATTTAAGCAGGGTTGTTTTTGTGCAGGACGGTAGACCTTCCTGCACAAAAACAATCCCCTGAAGCATTTTCCTCTTTCTATGTGTGCTGCAGAACACAGCACACATTAAAAGAGGAAAAGGCGAGGAGAAATAAAGATACTTATCCTAGTTGCGCATCCCCTGGGAGGCGTAGCATTTTGGTGCATTCCCAGGTCTACCAGTAAAATCCATGGATGTTGCATGGGAACACCCACACACTACCCAAGGAATGCCTCCCTAGGGCAGAGAAATGCAATGCAGCAATTTGTGCTGCGTTGCGTTACTCCAGATTTATCAAGCCACTCAGGGACACGCAAGGTGGCCTTGCATAGATTGATAAATCGCCCTTAAGGGTTGTGTTGCATTTGCACCCTATTGCGTGCCGCAAAAGCAATGCAACCCTATGATAAATATGCCCCTACAGATATAGTAATGATTAGAATGAGGTCAAATTAAAGTTGAGGCTAGTTTGGTCATCCCGGTAAAAAGTGTTTCCTTCATGATGAAACTTACGTTTCTTTAACAGGTTCAAAAGAAAACTTCAAAGAAGATAAGGAGCGCACAATTTGCAAACATTTTAAATCCATATTGCTCATTAGTAGTCATCGCAATGTCTTTTGCAATGCTAGAGGTAAGCAGTCTAGTGTCCCTTACTCCTTTACGTATTAAACCTGATCACTCTGACTTTGTGAAAGGTAGACTAGCATCATATAGTTCTACAGTGTTTTCTAATGTTGTCTTTAAAAGTGCATCTCTTAACTCTTTCTTGGGGCTCAATAGGTATTTGACAATATTAACTTGTATATTATTTTTTCAAAATATCCTGGTTATCTTGTGGCAAAAAATATTAATACAATTCATATTCTTCATATTTATCTAAATGATTGTGTCCCTGCTAAATGATCTTTTTCTGTTTTCTTTGACTAACATTATGGAACAAGACAAGGTTGCCCCATGTTTTTATTGTTATTTTTTATGATTAGAGCATGTTAGAAAGAGTTATGTGGAAACGTAAAATATTGAAAGCTAGCAATGATGATGTTAATGTTTCAGTTTATCTCCATGACATTTTGTAATATGTATGATATCCTTAATAATTGTTGGCTACTTTTCTTAAGGAGGATGAGTTTATTGAAATGTATTAGGTAATAAGCTTAATTGTAGTAAAACAATTGTAGTAAAGCTCAAACTTTTATTCTAGTCTTGCACAGATAAAATATCTTGGTCAATCTATTGCCACAGAAATTTAGAGCATTATTATCAACAATCTATTATCTATGAAGGATAAAGTAAATTACTTTACAAAATAATGGTATCTTCTTCACCAACCTGGTGGCACTATCAAAATGCTGCTTTTCCCAAGGCTATTATGATTTCTTTGCTGCCATTTACATTGCCTTTGTATGCTTGTATAAAAAATAACACTGTATTATAACATTTTGAATGCAATATCAAATTTCTGCAGTTGCCATATCAAACATAAATTATATTTTTCCTGAGTAGAAGGTGTTACATTTAGATTTCCTGATTTAGACTTGCTTTGATATGAAAAGACTTGTGGCTTAATTCATAACTATAAATCTTGTTTTCCTACACAATTGTTTGACATTCAAAACATCATTGCTTTCTAATGAGTTACAGAGAGACCTTCAGTTCTCTGGGTATTTTTATGGAACTTTGTGTTTGGTTTTCTCTACTTTACAGTACAGCATACATAAGAATTGGTGAATAAACCATTTCAGAAAAAGATGGAATGACAAAAGAACTTCTTGGACACCCAAAGCATTTATTGACTATTAACTCTATTTTTACTTTTCAAGAGTTGCAAACAAATGAACATTTTTCAGACTAATTCTATCTTAACTAACTGTTTGTTAAGAATGATTTATCTCAATTTAACAATGATCTTTTTATTTCTGAGACGCCATGTGCTTCATGGAAGCATTTTCACAGAATTCACATTCTAATTTGGAGAAATGTAATATCTATCTTCCTTATAAAAAATATTTAACTAACCAACTAAGGTACAATGTCTAAAAGTGCTCTGGGAATCTGACCTACCACATCTTTAAGCACTAAATTAGGGAATAAGCTCTGGACAAGCATTTATAAAACCTATAGTGCTGCTAGCATCACCTAGACTTTATCTTACTTTTATAGTAGACTCTCATTCATGCCAGTCAAGCTGAATAATATTACTAATACTGCTTATTTATAGGTATTTTTCTGTCGTTCTGAAAAAATGCATCTATTACATATGTTGGTAAATTGCATTATAATACAATCATTTTGGTGCATGGTGAATGACATTCTTGGTTTACATTTACCTTGTACCTTTAATGATGTATTTTTTGGTTCCTTACCTGTTTGTGGGTTAGCATCTAATAACAGTTTAATAATAATCCATCCATGTATTTTTATAGCTTTCAGCATCTAACAACTTATTGGAAAGACTTATCTCAGTGTTCTTTTGTCTCTTAGTGAATAGTGTTTGTGCCAAACTTAGGATAGATATCTTCCAAACATTTAGCTACTAATTAAAATAATTAGAAAATATTTATTTTAATAGCAAATTTCTTTCACAAAAACACTATAACTAATGGTTCATGTTAATTTATGTCATAAAACGAGTTTCAAACCTTCTTAAATACATTTATATATTTTACCTATTTACATACTGATGTTTCAAAATGTTATATATTTTGAGATTTATATATATAATATATTATTGTCCTTTCCATAATGCTGTGATATATGAATTCTTTATATTACTCCTGCTTATAATATAGTAGTGTATCCCATTTTTCTCCTCATTTGCAAGACACACTCTGCTGGTTTTAAGTAAAGCATTTTTATTATTATATTTTAGTATTCTTTATTGTTATAATCAATTGCATTATGATATTGTACATGAATCTCATAATTTAAGATTGCTCTCATAATATTTTTATTTGGGACGCTTTTCAATTTTTCTCTCATTGTTTGCGTTTAACTTCATTGTTTCTCTTTTCTCAAGCTTCCAAGTCATGATCATACTCTTTATTATAATGCTCTTTTATTATTTATATATGTTACTAATTATGTCCTTCTTAATGTTTATTTTTCCCTCATAAAATCCAATACAAATCACAAAACTGAAAAAGGTTCACCATGACAGCATTTCTTTCTCTTGTGAACACATGGGCGGATGCTGGAGATGCCAGTTCCAGAAATTGTGAAGAAAAAGAGACCTGTGTAAAGTCGAAAATTTGACAGAGGGATTAACTTTATAGCTTGACGGCTGCCCCTAAAATGACTGTACAATTATTTCACCGTCTTCCACATCTTATTCTAACTGTTTATTACTGTATCGATGGCTATTGAGTTCAGCAGAGATGGTGGTCTTGTGACTAACAATATACAGCTTTATAAGCACAGCATAGTCCATGGCTGGTCCAGGACTGCGACTGGAGCATATAAACAGAAAGCTGCATGAGTGGAGGTTCGCGGCTGGAGATGGGGAAGAGAAACATGTCTCTGTGAGCACAGGATGGGCACATGAAAAAGAGACCAGGTATAGAGGAGGGGGACAGGGAGTCCCTCAAGCAGATGAAGGGTTCATGCCCACCATTAGAACTGAATCACAGAAGCAGGCAGCTTCATGAGCACAGCATGATTGCATAGCCAGGGCTGGCAGGTAAGGATCAAATGCAGGTTTTCAGACACTTTAGACCGGAGCTTGAACGTGAATTGTGTACAGGAATCAGGAAGTGGCAAGAAAATAACAGTCTGCAGGAGGGCGGATATGTTTATGTTAAGGCCGTTAAGCAAGATAGGTATGAAAATGTGCTTTGCAAAAAAATGCGAGGATGAGTCATTCTTAAACAGACCAAGAGAACGTGCTTCCTCTGGCAATTGAGTGACTGGCAAATCTTGGAAAATTACACATATTTTCTCATGTGGCTTGACTCTGAAAGGTTTCACAGTTTTCCTAATGGTGTACCATGCATAATCATTCTTTCAGGGGAAAAGATACACGTGGGTACAGTATGGGGGCTGCTTCCATGTCTATGTTCTAAATATTAATACTTCAGATACATGGTCTGGAAGTCTCTGCAAGGCAAATTTCGATGAAATGATTTTCTAACTTTAGTTGACATATCTTTGAGTTAAATTCTTTCAAACTTATTGAAACAACAGAAACAGACAAAGATCTCATTAAAGAACATATTTATATGTGCTCTTTGAAATTATATATTCACCCTTTTATGAAAATAAGTGTGATAATTATAATGTGAGAAGCGTGTCTTCATTGTGCGTGCAAATGTTATGCAGCGCTCTGTCTGCCATCGAGGGTACCTGATGACATGTGGTACTTTATGCGAGTGCTTCACCGTCATTTACAAATGTGCTAATCCAATTCAGTTTTAAAGCAAAGAATGACAGAAACTTGGCATTAGATTCAAAGAACAGCCTGCAGGTGAAGGAAGAATTTGTCAGCAGATCGAGCCAGCTTCTGTTCTTAGTGAGTGCCTGCAGTAGCGGCTGGCAGAGAACAGGGGTGTGGGGGCAGGGGGGTGGCGGTGCAGGGGCAATACAAAAAAGCAAAACACTTACCTCCTCACAGCCGAGACGTCGTCTCTAGATCGTTGTCTCTCCGCTTCTCCGGCATATCCGGAACCAGGAAGCACATAGGCTTCCCTAAACCAATCAAAACTCTGCAATGCAGCATTGTGATTGGTCTGAGAGCCATGGTTCGGCGCTCAGACGGGGACAGGGAGCCTGTGCATGTCCAAGAGGGCCAGCCAAACAGTCATGCGCACTTGGAGTGTGCAAACCACTCCTCCTCCTCCTGTGCCACCAGTCCCTCCCCGCCCTAACCCATTCCCGAACCTACGAGGAAAAAAAATGATAATAACGACATTATTTTTATTTCATTTTTCCTGCTCTGAGAGCAGTGGGATGACGCTCCTCCGCCTTAGCAGAGGAGCCGCCCCGAGTGCTTGCATGTCTCAAAATTGTGTGAAAGGGCACGCTTATCAGCCACAAACAGGGAGCATTTCACTTAGGGGCACAGGTCAGATTATGATGTCTGCTCCGGACCTTTCGTTATGACTCAGTAAAATTAGTTGGGTGATCTCCGTCCAGGCTGATGGGTATGCTGCGTCTCTAACGCACTCCCTTTCACAACAAGCACTAGCAAAGTAAATTGATCTTGCCTTTGGGAACAAATGGCTTTGCCAGTGGTTTTTAGCAATGCTGTGCATCATGGCTAAAGAGGAAACAATAAAAAAGTGCTATGATGCAGCTCCAGTGGACGTCATTTTGTAGGCATGTGCACCACACATGCCTACAGAATTTGTGGGGGCTTCTTTTTTCTTTTTATTTACTTATCTATGTTGGATTGGTAAATAAAAAAGAAATACTGCCACAGCATTTTTTTTTTTTTTAAAGTGGGTGGGAGGAAGCAACACAGAGAGCAGGAATGGAAGCAACACTGAGTGGGTGGGTGGAGAGAAAGTATCATAGTGGTCAGGGTGAGAAGCAACACATGAAGCACCAGACGTATACAACACGGGCGAGAGAGAGCATTGTGGAATGGGGGATAAGTACATGGTTTATAAAGCAATGCAGGGCAGAAGCACACACGGGCAAGAACAATATGGAGGAGTGTGGGGGAGAAGCACACAAGCAAAAGCAACATGGAGCGCAGTGGAGGAGAGAAGTGAAGCACATGAGGGAGACAGCTGGAAAATGCTGCGCTCTAATGAAATGCATAACCAAAAAGAGAAAAGGAGTGTCTGAAAAGTAGCAGTGGAAGGACACAAGTAATGAAGCCATGCTGCAGGGAAGGGACAAACACATGAAGGGGAAGGAAAGTCCACACAGCAAGTCTTCACAGCAGGATTTAATAAAAGCATGCCACATAAGGCGCTTGACATTATATTTTCATATTCCCACTGCACAGCAATTAAAAAGTACAAGGCAATCAAATATCAAGTTTAATCAAACGTGAATCTTCCCAGTGAGACTTCGCCATATGGTTCACAGGAACATCCTACCATAGTGTTCCTTCTCAACATTCACATATTGATTTCCGTAGAACAGGTCAACAGATAGCAGTAGACGACATGTACATATTTCTTAATCTTTGATATGACTTAGCTTTACTGTGTACCTAGAAGCATAGTTATTGGTGAGAACAAGTTACTCAAGAGTAAACAAAGACAAACATATTCCATAACTTTCAATGATAACAATCAAGTAATGAGTTGAAAATGTTTGTTAAAAAATGAATAGCTTCTATTCGAATTGAGATCCATTTTGAGTGAAAGAGTGGTGTGTTTAAGGTAGGGAGGGTAGTGTGCTGGTGGTGAGGGTAGTGAGGGTGATGGTGGTGTTGAGGGTGGTTGTGTGAATGGTAAGAGTGGTAATGGTGAGGATGGTGAGGTGTGGAGGTAGGGCAGTGTTGATGAGAGTGGAGGTGGAGAAGTTGTGGTGGTAAGGCTACTGAGGGTTATGGTGGTAGTGGTAAGGAAGGTGGTGGTGTGGGTGGTGGTGGTGATGATAGTGGTGGTGAGGGCACTGGTGGTGATAGAGGTGGTGGGGAGGTTGGGTGCTGGTGAGAGGGTGCTGGTGTTGAGGATGGTGGGAAAGGTATTGGTTGTGGTGGTGATAGGGTGGTGGTAGGGTAGAGATGGTGGGTGTAGATTGGTAGTGGTGAGGGTAGGTTAGGTTTGTGGTTAGGGTAGGGTAGGGTGGTGGTGGTTAGTGTAGACCTTTACAGGTTAGGGCAGGGTGGTGGCGGTTAGGGTGTTAGTGGTTGTGGTGGTTAGGGTGGGTGTGGTTAGGGTGATGGTAGGGTGGAGGTGGAGATAGCGTGGTATGATGGTTTTAAGGTGGTACAGTGGTGTTGGCGGTGGAAGGCTAGTGGTGTTAGGGTGGTAGTGGTGGGGTATTAGTTACTAGGGTGGTGGTTGTTAGTGTAGGACAGTGGTGGTGGTTAAGGGGCGAGTGGTGGTTAGGGTGAGGTAGTTAGGGTAATGGTGGTGGTGGTTATGGAAGAGTGGTGGTGGTTAGGGTGGTGGAGCAGTGGTGGTGCGGGTAGTGAGTGGTGAGGGTTGTGGTGGTTGTGGTGGTATAGGGGAGTGATTAGGGTGGTAGTGTTGGTGCTAGAGTAGTTGTTGTAGAGTAGTGTTAGTGGTAGGGTGGTGAAGGTTGTGGTGATTAGAGTGGTGGTGGTTAGGGTAGGGTTGTGGTTAAGGTAGGGTGGTTAGGGTGATGGTGAGGGTAGGGTGGCAATGGTTAGGGTAGTGGTGGTAGTAGGTAGGGTGGTGGTTAGGATAGGGTGGTGGTGTTTTTGTGTGGTGGTGGTTGTGGTTAGGGTGTTGGTGTCAATTAGGGTGGTGAGTAGGGTGGTGATGGCAGGGGTAGGGTGGAGGTAGTAGGTTGGTAGAATGGTGGTAGACATGATTGGCTGGTGTTGGTGGTCAGACTTTTGGTGATGCTTAGGTTGAGGGTTAGGGTGGTGGGGAGAGGTGTGGTGGTTATGGTGGTGGTGATGGAGAAGGTGGTGGTGGTTAGGGTGGTTGTGGTTAGGGTGGTGGTAGGTAGGCTCTAGAGGTGGTTAGGCTCTGGTGGTGGTGGTCGGGTGGTGGTGGGTATGGTGGCGGTTGTTAGGGTGATGGGTAGGGTGAGAGTGGTGGTGAAGTTGGTACTTAGGGTGGTGGTGCTTAGGGTAGGTGGTTGTAGTTAGGTTAGGGTGGTTGTGGTTTGGGTGGTAGAGTGGCTAGAATGGTGGTGGTTGTTAGGGTAGTAGTCTGGTGATGGTGGTAGGGTGGTGGTGATAGTGGTAAAGTAGTGTTGTTGGTGGTTAGGGTAGTGGTGGTTAGAGTGGTAGGGTGGTGGTGATGGTTGTAGACTGATGGTGATTTGGGAGGTGGTAAGCTGGTTGTAGTAGGGTGGTGGAGGGGTAAGGTGGTGTTATAGTGCTAGGGTGATGTGTGGTGATGTTAGGGTGGTAGTGGTATGATGAAGGTGGTAGTGGTGGTGGAGTGGTGTTGGTAGGGTGATGGTAGTATGCATACTGATGCAGGAGGAGGAATGGGGAATAAGCAACAACAAAGACAAGGGTGGTGGTTACAGTGCGGGCAGTGGGGAAGGTGGTGATGGTTGTCAAGTTGGTAATTATGGAAGGGTGGTGGTGGCTGGGGTAGAGTATTTGAGGTTAGAGTAGGGTAGTGGCGGTTGGGATGATGGTGGTTGGGGTTAGGGTGGTGTTGTTTGTTAGGGTGATGGTGGTAATGGTGGTAGTGATAGGGTGGTGGTGGCTAGGGTGATGGTCGTTAGGGTGGTGGTAATGGTGGTAGGGTGGCAGTGGGGACGGTGGTTGGGTGGTGGTAATGATGGTAGGTTGGTGGTGGTGGTAGGGTGGTGGTGGTTAGGGTAGTGCTGGTTAGGGTGAAAGGATGGTGGTAGAGGAACTCTTACAAGGGAATGACCTACAAGATAGTTCATGGAGGATAACTCACTAAAGCCTTCCAAGGGAGTCCTGGAGACAGCCAGGGTTGTTTGCTCTTGCCTTTTCTCTTCCTGCTGTCCATAGATTGGATTATGATGACATCCACTGTAAGGAGAAGAAATGGGAGCCAGTGGACACCATGGACACAGCTTGACAACCTGGACTACCTACTCTCACATACCCATCGGCAGATGCAAGAGAAGACCGACAGTGTGGCAGCCACATCAGCACAGCTTGGCCTCAACATCTAGCAGGGAAAAACCAAGATCCTGAAGGTTAACACGGTCAGCACAACTGCAGTCACTCTTGCAGGTGATGCACTGGAAGAGGTTAAGGACTTCACCTACCTGGCAAGTGTCACAGACAAGCAGGGTGGCACAGACCACGATGTCAATGCACGAATTAGCAAAGCAAGAGCTGCCTCCATTCAGCAAAAGAAGCTATTGGGCTCCAAGGGCTTAACACTGCAACCCAAGATCAGGGTTTTTAACACCAACATGAAATCGGTCCTTTTGTGTAGAACAGAAAGTTGTAGGACAACAGTGACCACCACCAACAAAGTCCAGACCTTCATCAATACCTGTCTGATGAAAATCTTTCAAATCTGCTGGCCAAACAACATCAGCAATAACAACCTATGGCGCCAGACTTTCCAACTTCCTGCTCATGAAGAAATCATGAAAAGACGCTGGGGCTGGATAGGTCACACCCTCAACAAGCATGCATCAAATACCACCAGGCAAGCCCTGACCTGGAATCCTTAAGGGAAAAGAAAAAGAGGAAGGCCAAGAAACAATGGGCTCTGAGGCCTCAAGGCTGACTGCAAGAAGATGTGTTACACCTCGAATCAGATTGAAAGAAAAGTCCAAGACAGAGATGGCTGGAGAGTCCTGATTGATGGCCTATAACCCAGGAGGGGTGGTAGAGTGGTGGTAATGATGGTAGGTTGGTGGTGGTGGTAGGGTGGTGGTGGTTAGGGTAGTGCTGGTTAGGGTGAAAGGATGGTGGTAGAGGAACTCTTACAAGGGAATGACCTACAAGATAGTTCATGGAGGGAGGATAACTCACTAAAGCCTTCCAAGGGAGTCCTGGAGTCAGCCAGGGTTGTTTGCTCTTGCCTTTTCTCTTCCTATTGTCCGTAGATTGGATTATGATGACATCCACTGTAAGGAGAAGAAATGGGAGCCAGTGGGCACCATGGACACAGCTTGACAACCTGGACTACCTGCTCTCACATACCCATCTGCAGATGCAAGAGAAGACCGACAATGTGGCAGCCACATCAGCACAGCTTGGCCTCAACATCTACCAGGGAAAAACTAAGATCCTGAAGGTTAACACGGTCAGCACAACTGCAGTCACTCTTGCAGGTGATGCACTGGAAGAGGTTAAGGCCTTCATCTACCTGGCAAGTGCCACAGACAAGCAGGGTGGCACAGACCACGATGTCAATGCACAAATTGGCAAAGCAAGAGCTGCCTTCATTCAGCAAAAGAAGCTATTGAGCTCCAAGGGCTTAACACTGCAAACCAAGATCAGGGTTTTTAACACCAACATAAAATCGGTCCTTTTGTGTAGAACAGAAAGTTGTAGGACAACAGTGACCACCACCAACAAAGTCCAGACCTTCATCAATACCTGTCTGATGAAAATCTTTCAAATCTGCTGGCCAAACAACATCAGCAATAACAACCTATGGCGCCAGACTTTCCAACTTCCTACTCATGAAGAAATCATGAAAAGACACTGGGGCTGGATAGGTCACACCCTCTACAAGCATGCATCAAATACCACCAGGCAAGCCCTGACCTGGAATCCTCAAAGGAAAAGAAAAAAAGAGGAAGGCCAAGAAACAATGGGCTCTGAGGCCTCAAGGCTGACTGCAAGGAGATGTTACACCTCGAACCAGATTGAAAGAAAAGTCCAAGACAGAGATGGCTGGAGAGTCCTGATTGATGGCCTATAACGCAGGAGGGGTAGTAGGCATAATTAGGTAAGGGTGGTAGTGATAGGGTAGTGGTGGTAGTACAATGGTGTTAAGGTGGTAGTGTGGTGTTGGTGCAAGGCTGGTGGTGGTAGTATGATAGGGTGGTGATGGTAGGGTAGTGGTATGGTGGTGTGATGGTGGTTATAGTGGTAGGATGGTGGTGATGGTGATGGGGGAGATGGTTAGAGTGGTGGTGGTGCTGATAGGTGGTAGGATGGTGTTAAGGTGGCGGTGGTGGAAGGCTGGTTGTGGTAGGGTGGTGTATGGTAGGGTGGTAGTAGAGTGGTGTGGTGGTGGTTGCTGTGGTAGGGTGGTGATAGTGGTAGGGAGAGGGGTTAGGGTGGCAGTAGTGGTGGTGGTAATGATAGGATGGTGGTGATAGGGTAGTGTTAAGGTGGTAAGGTGGTAGAAGGCTGGTGGTGGTAGGGTGGTGTCTTGTGATGGTAGGGTGATGTGGTAGTAGTAGTGCAGTAGTACACATACTGATGCAAGAGGAAGTGCAGAGGAACAAGCAACAATAAGGACGACAAGGAAGAAGAAAGAAAGAAAAGGTATCCCAATCCCAGCACGAGCAGTGGAAGGACACTAATGAAAAAGAAGCAATCAATACTTGGTCCATGGTACGGAGGGACAAAGCAGGATAAAGTGAAACCGAATGAGTTGACCAGTCGGGAGCCAGCAGATAATAGTGATAATGAAGCAAACAAATGAAAAGCAATGGGTGGGCACCAACCCCTTTTTAGATTGAAATATGTCTTGCAAGCCACAGCGCATGCGCAGTCTCATGCGAGGCCTAAAAACCACTATGCCAGTTTGGCATATTCTAATTGCTTTGTTATGCAATGGAGAGGACAAGGAGTATTGCAGATGATAGAGCAGATGCCTTTCTCTACCTTGTAGGTGATCTCTCCATCCCTCAGTCTTCTTACTGAAGAAGGTAGGGCATACGTGCCTGATGACTTGTCATTGCTGCTAAGAATCTGAAAATAAATTGCATAAAACCATTGTAGAGGTTTTATTAGTACCCACCTGCAGGGTCGCACTGGCTTATAGGACAATCTGGCAGTACATTAAGGGCTAGTGTGACATGACAGGTCACTGTGTGGGCCATTTATTTGGCTGTTTGTGGGCCTGTTTTATGGTCTGGTGGGCCGGTGTTCACTGTTGATGTAGAGGGTTGCCCAAAGCGCTACCCTAATAGTTAGGAAAGGCTGCTGCCTTTACCATGAGTTAAGCAGCACAAGCGCAGTGGTGGCAGTATACTGTGTAGTGATCAGTAGAAGTGAACAGGTCTTTTTTACCTTGTCACTGGAGTGAGGCCTACAGGCTCACTCATTTAAAGTTCTGCCGATGTGTGCTTAACTCACCCTTGGCCTACATTGGTTTAGTGTTTAGTGCTGCACAGTGCATGTGTGATCCACATGTGCTGGGTGTATGTGTGCCTTTGAATGGCACAATACAGGGATAATGCAGTGCGATACAGTGCATGTATATTATATACATGTGCTGGGTGTATGTGTGCTTGTGAGTGGTGCAATGCATAGTGCTATGCAGTGTGTTTATGCATGTGCTGGGTGTTTATTTGCCTGTGAGGGGTACAATACATGAATGATGTAGTGCTGTGCAGTGCGGTTAGGCTGTATACATGCACTAAGTGTATGGGTGCTTGTGAATGGTACAGTACATGGAAGACTCTGTGTTACATTTTGGGAGACCCAGGGCTGCATAGTGAAACCTCTAGAAAGGAGGTAGAGGAATCCCCCCAGACAGATTTTTGTATTGCTAAATTCCTGTAAGTTGGGTGGGACACACTGGAGGAAGGGAGAGCCAGGCTCTCCAGTACACTTCAAAGGCTACTCTTTGATTCAGAGAGAGTCACAAGGAAGGGGCCTTGGCACATCTCAGGAATGAGATGGGGATGATAAGAGAATCCTAAAGAGTAGGACTCGGGCCCTGGGGTAACCTTTTGATACAACTATCAACTGTGGTTGACTTCCAGGTGTGAAACTCTAGTAACGCTAATGGCCTGTGTTGTGGGGTCATCAGATGTGGAGTCACTTCTGCTGTGATAGACTATTTGCAGGTGGAAGAGAGAGCAGAGAAGAGGCCACTTTAAAAGGAAGCAGACCCCCATCATAAACTTCAAAGACCCAGATTCTAAATCACATTTGGTGTCTGGAAATGGACTATTAGAAGGGGAACTTGAGTCCCCGAAAATTGTCAACTGTTAAGTAGCCAGTTAGGCTGTACGAGGAGGAGAAGCTCTGCAAGATGTCTTCCAAATGGGTGAGGGGATATCACCCAGGGAATCCAAGACCACTGGTCCTACAGCCTGGAAAATCAGCTCCTACCTGCTTGCAAATACCAGTGTGTCTTAAGAGAAAGAGAAGAGCATTGGAGGGAGCGAGGTCCAGTGGAGAATCCTGGCAAGTGGATCCACGTAGCGAGGTGTGAGGAGATGGTTGCTGCACCGATTGAGTCATTGTCTCTGTGCAGGGGAAGTCGGTGACCCTTGTATACCAGAGAAAGACCGCTGTGAAGTGAGCCGTGATCTTGATGCACTGAGCTTGTCATCACCGGGGCGCAGTGTGAAGTTGGCGTTCCCATGTGCCAGGTGAGGCCACAGTGAAGAGTATTGCTGTAGCAAGCAGGCCCTAGCCTGTGTCAGCGGTAAGCCAACAACTGCATATTCCAGGTGAAGCTGCCATGAGGAGAACCACTGTGTGATCAGGGTGGAGCCCTTGTGCAGTGGAGAAATAGTGACCCCGTATGCCAGAGGGGGCCACGGGACCAAGAAGGAAGCGTGACCTGGTTGAGAAAATCATCAGAAGAGAGAGCTCACAGTGGTGATCCAAGTGAGCCGAACTGCGACTGAGGCAGGATCTTCACATGGGAAGAAACGAAGAGCTTACCCAGCCTGGAGGAGCATTGAGAACCCCCAGGCCATTGCTGCTGCAGGGCTGTGTGTGAGGAACTTGAGAACAGTTGAGTGCTGCCCTCCAGGGCAGTGCATCTGATAGACTTACTGGAGACAGCCGCTGCAGCTCCAGTGCCCATGGATGGGGTGTGCTCAGAGACTCCGGTCGCTCTGATCCTGCTGGTATTGGTAAGCCTGATTTTGGGTCAATCAGCCCCAGGGGAATTTTCTTGCCAGAGAGTATCAATCAATCAGAACATTTGTAAAGCGCACTACTCACCCGTGAGGGTCTCAAGGCGCTGGGAGGGGTCCGGCTACTGCTCGAACAGCTAGGTCTTGAGTAGCCTCCTGAAGGTTAGTAGGTCCTGGGTCTACCGTAGGAGGATGGGGAGGGTGTTCCAGGTCTTGGCGGCGAGGTGGAAGAACGATCTGCCGCCGGTGGTCGCTCTTCGGATGCGGGGGACGGTGGCGAGGGTGAGGTCGGCAGAGCGGAGCTAGCGGTTCGGGGTGTAGAAGGTGAGTCGTCTGTTGAGGTATGCCGGTCCGGTGTTGTGGAGTGCTTTGTGTGCATGGGTGAGGAGCTTGAAGGTGATCCTCTTGTCGACGGGGAGCCAGTGCAGGTCTCTCAGGTGGGGTGTGATGTGGCTGTGGCGAGGGAGGTCGAGGATCAGGCGTGCAGAGCTGTTCTGTATACGTTGAAGTAGTACTTTGGTGCTGGAACACTTTAGACTTTAATACAGAGTCAGAGTCGGACTCTTGAGACTCGGACCACCAGTAGGGCTTAACCTGAATGTTGCCTATAGTGAATGGGGAATAACCACTACTACTAGCTTGAGGGCAGTGGGACTAAGGAATCTGCCTATGAAACACTAGATCCCTGACGTAAGGGGACTGTGTGTATTGTTTCTGAATGTCATATTTTACTTTGTAGTTATAGATAAATATTTCTTTTATCACAAAAGCCAATATAGGACTGAACAACTCTTTATTGTTGCTGCTGCGTGTATACTAAGTTGTGAACATGTGCTCCTCCCCCTTGTCATATGGCTTCTACTTTCTCAGTAGGAACTGTGCATTTGTTGGACAACATAAAGGTTGGGATTGTGCCAGACTGATTCTATGCAACCCCTCAGGGTTTGTTGACCTATAGTCCTGATAGCTCACAGTGCAACCATAAGTACCCCTAAACCTGAGAAGGTAACAAATGGATTGGGTAACATCAGAATATGACAACCCTGACTCCTCAAGGAATCATGGTAACAGATCTCGAACCTTTTCGCTCAGTCACTCATGCATACCCAGAGAGATACACAAGAAATAAACAAAGAGGCATTTAAATATTTATTGAACCATTGTGATTCTTGTGTAAAATATATGCGCTGCACTGATTAATAGACAGAACAGATGAAAATGATGAGCAATATGAGAACAGTGAAAAGCATAAACAATTCCACCATTCTGCTGAAGCAGCATATATATGCTGGCATATAAGTACGGTGTACAGTGTACTCCTACCATGCGCTCCCTAAACTAGTTCCCTGGGGCCAAAATCCCCTACTGGATAATGTAACTCCCCAATACCTATGGGTGAATGTGTTCAAGTACCCATCTTGGTCACAAGTTGGACATCCCTCCTCGCAGAGGGAAAACAGGAATCAGCTGGACTGAGACTCCAACAAACAGCGACCTCGCAGTGAAAGCAGAGTGCTTCTCTGATTTGAACACTGAAATGCCTGAGTATATATATTAACAGCATCCCTGCTTCTGTGCCAAGGCTTCAGCCAGCATAACATTGTTTATCCTCTTGTGATAGATGTGTCGCTTTGCAGACGAACAACAAACAACAACATTTGCATGATGTACGTTTAGGCCTTGTACTAAATGTTCAAAGTGTTGTGATAGTGTGCCTATGAATTGGAAATGTAAGCAGTGTGATTTCAGAGAAACTAATCTTGCACTGTCACACAAGCAAATGTGTGTCAAAAGTCATTGTGTAGAAAAGAAGGCAACTTAAGAAATGTGTGCATGTAAAATGGCAGTGTTTCTTCCTGGGCCTAACTCAGCCATGTGACACCCACTCCTCGGACGTAAGTCAGCTAGAGCTATTCAACACTAATAAAAAGCCATCCAAAGCAGTGCTATGTGATATATATATCCATATAAAAGACATTAAATATATTAAAAGGCAATTGTACTGGGTGATGCAAAAGCATTCAGAAAGCCATAATTAAAAATATAAAAGCAAATAAAAATCAAACTTAAAAGGAATGCAATTTAAAAGAAATTTAGAATGTAAAGACAGGCTGAATTAAAAGTTTTCATTAATTGAAATTTCCAAATTGTTTGTGTTCCGAGAGGTAGACAACACATTTTTGTTCCCAGAAACTGCAGACGATGATTCCAGAGACACACCTCACAGTAGATTTAGGGAACAAACATGTTCCTGTCCTACCTCCACAGCAGCCGATGAAGGGGTAACCACAGCCAGTTGGAAATCCGCCGAACCAGAGCCAAGATCCAATTCACCAGGAGCAGAAGCGTCCTAGGAAGGCTCGTAGAATGCGTTCAGAAGCACCTGAAAATGCAAGGGACACCGATACACATGTGCCTTCATCTATTGTGGAGCAGAAAAAATAAAAACAGTCTCGACAATCATGAGTAGGGCCAGCGTAAGACCTCCAAAAATGCTGCTGAACACGGAGTGCATAAATGAAGAAATGACTCCGAAAACTGTCTGGAAAGTGCTAACCAAACCAGAGCCTATGCTTTTGAAAAAGTGAGCTACCCCCGCAGTATTAGACATGTTAAAAATGCAGTGCACCAGTTCTCTGAAATGTAGTGGGAAATTAGTGCGGAATAACGACTGTATCTCTGAAGAGGACCTTGCAAACTGAAGATCAAGCATCTCCCTTGCCGATGTTAAGGCCACATCTTTCTGAAATAGTAAGGCTTTTAGTCTGCTCAAAGTGTCAAAGCACACATTTGAACGTTTTACCGAAGGCCAAAGCATCGCCTCTCTAAATGTGTCGGCAGGTGGAAATAGTACTTGTGTACAACAAGTCACAATGGCAGAAACTGTGACAAGATAGGCAATTCCCAGTCTCATGCAGCAGCAACCTTGATTGTTCAACATCAAATAATTCCACTAGAGAGCAATCTGAAAGCTGGATGGATCAAGGTTGCTGGGGAACCTTTCAAGTAGCAAGATAAGTTTGCCATGGACGCATTACAAGCTCCGTGAAGCAAAATATGCTTGCACACTAAGGAATTACTTAAAGCACTCTCATAACCAGACCCGCTAAGAAAAACTTCAGTCTCCCTATTTCAACAACGGAATTTAAAGGTAAAATCCAAGACTCATATGCATGCCCTTCCCCAACTCTTCTGATCTGCCCACTTGATGGTGTTGTAGACAGTATTGGAAGTGGAATGTTGAAATCGGCAGAGTAGTGAACCCGTGGATTTTCCAATCCGCTGAAGGCATTTCAACAACAGTGAAAGGTAATTTCTCTAACTTCTCAATGTGTAACATAGTGTATGTCACATCTTTGCGAGCCATGAGTATTTGCTGTTTCATAAGGTGGTATGGTGAAAACAGGCTTGTGGCATGATATGCCACCTTGGTATGCGACCAGAATGAATTGTCTGAAGTGTCCAACTCAATAGAATGATCAATCTAAGCTGTGACTGCCCATGTTGTAGTGCAGACATATCATGTTGTATTATTTCTATTGCAGATGACACTATGTTACCCAGAAAGTAAATCCTGGAGGGCAAGGTTGTCATATCGTTATCAACCACTGCTAGTGCCTTTTCTATATTTGCCCTGTCAATCATGCGCAGTCTTTCAGCAGCTTCCTTCCTGCTGAGAAACTTTCCATACTTTATTGTATATTGCATAAAGAAGCGTTTTTGACATGGTTTTCAAGGACCTAGCAAGAAGTCCTGCAGTTCCATGTCACAAGAGAGAAGGTACAAGTGTTTTTTTTACCATGGAAAATGTTGAGATTTTTAGCCAATCAAGGCACAACTTCCCAACACTGTAAGTTGTTACCATCCCAAGTGTTCTGTCTGTATGTAACACAGGTTGGGCCTGCTGATCCTGAAACCCTTTGTGTTACCCAGGAACCGTGTCTGACATCCGTTAGTATCTAACGGCCACACTGACCATCCCTTCCAATTGGTATCTGATTAATTGTACGTGTCATTGCATAGCATGGCGTCTAGTGTTTCCTCCGTGTATTTTTTAAACTGCTGCCAGTTAGCAAAAAGTGCAAATGTGGTGCTATTTAGTGTGTTCAAATCCTTGATTTTAGCCAACCCAAGGCATGACATTTGTTGCACAGTTTTGTTCAGGAAAATTATTTGTGGTGGTATAAGGCATGCTCTAAACAAAGCATTGTTCCCCTGAACCCGCCAATCCTTCAATCCCCAAATTGATTTAACATCGACCGTGTCCCTCCAAAAGTCAAACCCGTATGTGGAAAGGTGGGAAAGAAAAGAAGCAGAATAAACCAGCTTGGTGTTTGTCAGCAAATTCTTCTTTGCAGGTGATGGTGCAAGCTTATAATAATAAGACAGTGGGTCTAATGTATCAAAACCAGAAAAATAAGCAAACTTCTGTGCAAAAGTATTTAAACTATCCCTTGGTGGTGTAGGGCAATGTTCCCATTGTGAGTAATTAAAGATAGAACGTGGGGTACCTGCTTCATGCAAGAAATAGTGACCATAATGTTGAAAACTGAATATTTCATCATAATTAGTTGTGCCCTCATACAGTTCATCAGAAGAAAAGCAGTAGCATGCTCAAGATCTTCTAGCATTTCATGCACTGTATTAATGTCCCAATCATCAGAGATAGTACTAGGGGTGATAATGTCATTCAGAGAAATACGGAATACATATGGTATTTGCAGGAGTTCCCTAGGACCATATACATCATAAGATACCCTAGCCCAAAGAAACCCATCAGGAACTGGAACAGCTGAATTGTTCACCAGGGAAAGGTCTCTTCGCACTCTGTGTGATGAAAAACGTGGTGTTAGATTGAAGTTCACCAGTTGCACAGTAGAGCGTTCTGGGAGATAGTGTCCATTCAGAAGCAAGAAAAAGACTGTCACAAAACCAATCCAAAGGACATGGAAAAGTAATCCAAAGGTGTAGCAATGGAAGAACGAAGAATGTATTTTTCAGCCAAAGATAGAAAACACGCAAGCTCATCTGAAAAGGTAAAGGTGGAGGTGCTGGTGGATTAGATGAGTCAGAAGAAAAGCCATCAAAGTCGATGAAGCAGCCAGAGGCAGTCTGGTCAATTTTTGGCAGCTCTGCAGGTTGTGGAGAACTGGGAGATGACTCAATCTGTGGTACATTGACGTAAACAGCATTTGTGTCAGGATTCCGAATTGAAATCTGTGTTTCAGTACAAGTCGATTGAATGGTAGTTGCTGATGTAGCAGGTAGAAGTGATACTTCATTGTTGGTTACTGCTATCCCCCACTGGGGGACATTGGAACTTGCTGTATGGTAGTGAGAGGAGGCAGGTAATTACCCAGGAGCCCACGCGGCCAACTGTTGGGAATTTGCCACATAGTGTGGTTTGAGCAAATCACTGGAGACAAATCTCTTGTTTCTGCAGCCAGCAAGAGGTGGAAGAAGTACAGTTCTGGTACCTTCAACGGCCAGGGCAGATACAGGCGCTCAATAGGATGGCCAAATTATTTTTCATCCACTATTTTCTCCTTGCCCAGATCCCCAACCTTTGGTATCCAACCGGGAGCTGCTGGCACTTCCTTCACTTCACCAGTGGTGGTGCGTTTTACTTGGACGTTGCTTTGTTCGTCCTGGAAACAGTTCAGTTCCTGTAAAACAACAAAACGTTCATTTATATCAAATGGTGTTTCAGCCTCCACTGTGCTGGGACTGTCGAGGTCTGGGACCCAGATTTTAATACCAAACAGGATCTCATAGGGAGTCCAAACACCCAGGGATTTTCTAGGCAGATTATTCAAAGCCCTTTGAACCCCATATAGGTTGTGGACCCAACTGCGACCTGAGCCTAGTACCCTAGCTGTTATAGACTGCTTTAAGTCCCGGTTTTTCCTCTCCACTACTGAATTACCATCGGGATGGTACAGTGAGGAATATCGCAGGGTAACATCCAAACTTCCCATGACATGTTTGTAAGACTTGGAGGTGAAAGCCAACTGTGGTCGGAATGGAATGTGCCAACTGCATATGTGTTGATAAAGACTCACAGAT
Organism: Calotriton arnoldi; assembly: GCA_963921515.1. Taxonomy (NCBI): domain Eukaryota; kingdom Metazoa; phylum Chordata; class Amphibia; order Caudata; family Salamandridae; genus Calotriton; species Calotriton arnoldi. The sequence goes on along the minus strand of CAWUFW010001993.1, from coordinate 573,822 downwards.
CTTTTATAACAGCGTGACCATCAGCCTAGCACTGTGGCTAGATACATAGGATTCGAGAGCAGTAATCCACTGCTACCAAGATGTACTTGTAAGCCCAATCTGAGGACAAGGGGGCGCAATTGTCCAGATAAACAAAAGCGAGCAGCTTGTTGGAAATGAGTAGAGGTATCTGTGGTAGACGTGCCATGGTGGAGCAATTCATCTGCTGGCAGATGTCACATTTAAGGACAAAGTCCTTGTTTTTTTTATAGAGGCATTGCCACCAGAAGCATTGCTGCAATAGTGAAATCGTAGTAGCCACCCCTGCCTGTGCAGATGCTAGACCCTCATGTGCAGCTGGAATTAAAATTAACCTGCAGTCTGAATTTAGTATTACTCTATCTCCCACTCCAGAAATGTGAGCAAATGGGACATTTTGTGCATCTAACTTGTAGGAGTACTTGAGTGGAAAGCCTTTCGGCAGGTGGGTGTCAATGTGTGCAGCATTGACAGCCGTCATTATGTCTCTGTCAATTCTTGTACTTGTACGAATAATTGCAGCGACTGCATCAGTTTGCACTGTTGCTTTTGCAGCTTCAACAGCCATGGAATGCCCTTCATTGTGTACACCAACATGTTGGGGACTCAATCAGCATTTATAAAGCACAGCACTGTCACCTTGGGGGTATCTGGATGCTGTTTCTCCATCGAAGAGCCAGGTCTTGAGTCTCTTTCTGAAGTCTGCCAGCAAGGAGGCTGTATGGAGTTGGAGGGGAAGGTTGTTCCAGGTCTTGGGAGCGATGTAGGAGAAGGAGCAGCCACCGCTGCGACGGATGCTAGGAGTGTGCGCGAGGGCAAGTGAAGAGGGGCACAGGTGTCTGGAGTGCTGGTGGAGTCTCAGTCAATGGTTTATGTTGGCAGGTCCTAGGTCGTGGAGGGCTTTTTAGGCATGTGTGAGGATCTTAAACTAGCATGTCTACTGAATGGGGAGCCAGTGGAGGTCTATCGGGTGGGGCGCGATATGGGTTCATTTGGGGAGGTCCAGGATGAGTCTGGCTGCAGGATTCTGTATCATCTGGAGTCTTCTTAGGAGCTGGGTAAAGATGCCGGTGTAGAAGGCTTTGCCGTAGTCGAGGCAGCTTGTGACGAGGGCCTGAGTGACGGTCTTTCTGGTGTTGGTTGGGATCCATCTGAAGATTCAGCAGAGCATGTGAAGTGTGTGAAAGCAGAAGGAGGCGACTGCGTTGACTTGTTGTTTCATGGTTATTTGGCTGGCGAGGATGATGCAGAGGTTGCGTGCATAGTCGGTCGGTGTGGTGTGGGCCCGAGTTCTGCAAGCCACCACCTGTGGTCCCATGCAGAGGTATTCTTCCCGAAGATCAGTACTTCAGTTTTGTCAGAGTTGAGTTGGAGGCAGTTGTCTCTCATCCATTTGGCTATGTTAGTCATGGCATTGCAGAAGTTGGTTTTGGTGTTGGAGGGGTCTTCGGTGAGTGAGAGGATCAGTTGAATGTCATCTGCGTAGGACATTCTTTTGAGTACATGGTATTTGATGACGTTTGTGAGGCAGGTCATGTAGATGTTAAACAGGGTGGGCCTGAAGGACGATCCTTATGGTGCACCGCATATGATGTCTTTGGGTGCGGAGGTGAAGGGAGTCAGTTGGATGCTCTGAGTGCATCCTGTCAGGAAGGAGGAGATCCACTTGAGGGCATCTTGCTGTATGCCTATGTTGTAGTGTCTGTTCATGAGGGCGTTGTGGAAGATGATGTCAAATGCCGTGGAAAGGTCGAGGAGGATCAGGGCCACAGTTTCTCCACTGTCGAGGAGTGTTCTGATGTTGTCTGTGGCACAATCAGTGCAGTCTCAGTGCTATGGTTGGCACGGAATCCAGTTTGTGAGGCGTCCAGTTGGTGGTTTTGTTCCTTGTGAGCTGCTGGTTGATGGCTTTCTTGAGTACTTTGGCCGGGTAGGGAAGCAGGGAGATCAGACGATTTTTTTTTAGATCATTGGGGTCGGTGGAGGCTTTCTTTAGGTGGGGTCTGATGTCTGCGTGTTCCATCTGTCCGGGAAGGTTCCAGTGGAGATGGAGGAGTTGAGGATGCTGGTGAGTTGCATGCTGATAGGGCTCATTGCGAGGTTGTAAAGGTGGTAGGGGCAGGGGTCGGTGGGCGCTCCGGAGTGGATGGAAGACATGATGGCAGAGGTGGTCAGGGTGGCGAATGGAGACCAGGTGGTAATGGTTTGACTGATATTGCTGGTTGGTTGGGGTTGTTGGGGTTAAGGGTAACAAGTTGGTGGTTGAAATTGTTCTAGATGTTGGTGATCTTGCTGTGGATGTAGTCTGAGATGGTGTCGCAGAGTTCTTGGGAGGGATGGATGGTGTTCTCTATGACTGTATGGTTCGAGAATTCTTTGACTATTTTGAAGAGTTCCTTTGTGTGGTTGGCCGCAGAGTTGATGTGGGTGGTGAAGGCTGCTTTCTTGGCTTCCTTGATGTGGCAGTGATAGTTGCTGCAGTCTATTTTGTGAGCTTCTCTGTTGGTGGGGTTCTTAGTGGTGCACCATCATTTCTCCAGTTGGTGGCAGTTGCGCTTGGAGGTCCTGAGTTATGAAGTGTACCAGCTGGTATGATTGGAGGTCTTGTTGGATTTTGTAGGTTTCAGAGGTGCGACTCTGTAGGCGCTGTCGGTGATCCAGGCGGCAAAGTTCTCAAGGTATGCATTACATGAATCCGTGGCAAGTACTCTTTTAGCTTAGACACTTGTTCCCAAAGCATCTTGTGCTTGATTGTGCACCCTTTTGAATCTCTGAATCCATTCTGGCTCCAGTAGTGTAATTACTCATTATAAGACTTGACACAATAATACGAATGGCACACTATCAGTGTGGGGAATTTGAGATCCGTATTCTCTAGTGCTAGAATTAGAGCCCTAACTTCAGCCAACTGTGCAGTGCAGTCACCAAGTGACTGATTTAGGTCTTTTGAGGATGGAATTCTCCATCCTGCATGCACCCCTTTACCGCAGCGCACGCCGCTGAATATTGGTGATTTGTCCCTACAGCAGGCTGGGCAGAACCATCAGTATATATGATGAAATGGTACTGATCTAGAGGCATGCAGAAGATATTCATGTTAATATTACAGAAAGGCTTGCATTTGTAGTGGATTAAAACTGTAGTCTACATCTGTTGCGGTGGGTGAATTAGCCCATTGTATCCATTGTGGATGTAATGCTTTTGCATTCGGAACGCTTGCTCTTGTGATGGCCTCTGAGGTCGCCACCAGAGTCACGACAATTATTTGTTTTCCATGAGCCAGTGCTCTCTCCCTCACCACAGCAGTCTGTACTGCAGCTAGTATTTTTTCTGTTGGAGCAAAATGCATTTCAGAATTGGTGTATAAATGTGATTTATATGCAATGGGTACAGTGTCACCTTCATTGAATGTAACAAAGGTATACCCTGTTGCCCCCTCAATTACGCAAACCAACTTGTTCATTGTCTTTTCACGTGTGTGTAAGTGTTTAGAAGCTAGCATGACAGATTGTACTGAACGCAAAATTTGTGTGTGTTCCAGTGTCCAGTGTCTTCTTGAAAAGTCTGTACATATGAGGTTGTAGAACGTATTAACCCGTTCTGTGTAATCTGGAATGTAAGTTCTACCAAAATGTAGGAATTCCAATATGGATTGTAACCTCTTCAATATAGTTGGAGGCTGTAGAGGTGTGCACTTCTCTAAGAAATGTGTTGCAAGTCTTTTGCCTTCACTTGACAGATGGTATCCCAAAAACAGGACAGGTTATCATCCCTCAAATATATGTCATCAACATAGGACAAAGCCTGGTCATCAATATTTTGTAGCAGTTCTGTCACTCGAGCTGAAAAGAGCACAGGGCTATTCTTATACCAGTGGGGCAATCAACAGAATTGCCATTGAGAACCCAGTGTGGAAAATGCAGTCAAATACCTGCTTTCAGGAGCTAAATTTTGGTAGAAAAATCCATCGAGATATCTAGTGTGGTTTTGTATTTTTTTCTCACTATGTTGTTCATTAGTGCAGCGATATGCTCGTTTTGTACTGCAAATGTGTGAGTAGCTGTATTCAAGTGTCTGTAATCTAATAGGAGACGATATGAATGATGGGTTTGATTACAGGAAACAAGGAATTATTCATTGAGGAGGTGCAACTTTCTATTACACCCTGGTATTCAAGTTGTTGGAGAATTTCCATCACTTGCTTTTTAGCTTAATTTTTAACCCCTTGACCGCGATCGGAATTCCGCCCAGGTGCTGGACATTCCGATCGCGGGTGTGGTCGTGACGAGCTCAGCTCGTCATGCGCACACGCCCACCGCGCAGCATGACGAGCTGAGCTCGTCATGAGCATAGAAGGGGTTAATGGGGTATTCTTTTTGAGGTTGTGGGGTCGACATCAATGGTATTTCATGATAAGGGGAACCGTCATCCCACCCCACTTGGTTGTGGTATAATGATGGCGCTTGCGCTAACGCCCACTCCTTGACATACGAAAGTTTTACGTGTTCTCGAGCGAGGTCTGAGGAGGATCAATTACAGTTTCCCTGTTTGGGCAGTCCATGACAAATTCTGGTGGGCAGTCTTTTTCAGCCAGGAGAATGTCATAGCCAAATAACAGATTCTCCCAAAAAAGAACTTTAATGGGTCTTTGTATGTCCCCCTCCAACTGGAGTTGCATCTCCCATAGGCAATGCGGAACACTTACCCGTGTATCTAGTGTTTCCACCTGGATGTAGTCACTCAGCGCTACTTCCGCCAGACAATCCACCAGGTTCCGGGGAACTATCATGACCTCTGCCACGCTGTCCAGCATGGCCAGAGCCCACTCCCCATTCAGAATCAATATCCGAGGCATGCTTGACCTTAAGTCCAGCTACCTTCTTCTTTTTGAATTAAGGTTTTGATGTTTTAGATTTTTCTTTCTGTTTAATTATGTGGTAAAAATGAGTGTTGTGAGTCCTTCTTCAGTTTCACATACTCCTCCGATCTGTGATCTGACTGGCCACCTCTATCCAAACATTTTTCAGATGACTCCTGAAAGGAACGAGACGAACATGTATCAGTATCCTGATACCTGTCAGGCTGTTTAATGTTATTACGGTTGCGCAGATTATAGTGCTTATCAGTGGCTCTCTGTTGAGGAGTCTCACCCCGTTATTTAGTTTTATCTTTATTTTTCTTTGTAAAAATACTTGAGTGCTTGCTTTGAGTTATCCTTTTCAGAATTACTCTTTATCTGTGATTTACCAGGTTTGGCTCCCAAATTATCTCTACCTAATAGGTCTCCTCAATAATTTTAGGTTATTTGTGCTCCTGTTGTCCCAGAGCCAAATCCTTTAGACACTGGCGTATATGTTACTTTAATGTTATTTAACATGATGGTGGATACTGCAACAAAATTGCCCATCAGTTTCATCGTCAAATCCAGGGCAGGTGTTGCCTTGTGCTCATTCTGGATCTGTTTAAGCACTTCTGGCAAAACAGCTAATGGAGAGGTACCATGAGTTCTGGTATAAACTGCAGCAAAGACTGTACCCCAAGTGGTGCAGTCTTCCACAGGGGGGGTCCATCCCCATTGGCAAGCATATTGTTAAAAGCCTGTGTTTTTCCTGGGGTCCGTTATGGAGAAATACTGCTTCAAGCTGACTTGTTTTATGTGCCACCCAGAATGGAATCTCCTCCCGTCTGTTGGGAATCTTAGCCATGACTGCATTTAGTGTTTGTGAGCTGATGCCCAGTGCAGCAATTGTGGTTGTGCAGCTTGAGCAGCCTTCGCAGGGTTTATCGTTATTGTTCACATAACAAACTGTGTCAGGCATCTATATATTGTTACTAAATTTTTATACAATCTACTCAATCCACGCAATTATCGACATTAGTGTTGTGTAGTTCCTAATAATACATCGGATCTGCACGTTTAGACAACATAAACTAAGGGATTGGTGTCCAGACTGATTCCAGACACCCGAAAAGGATCCGTTAGCCTTTAGACCAGCTAGCTCACAGTGCCACCATAAACCCCCTAATTTTACCAAGGAGCAAATAGTTTCTGGTAAACTATCGAACATGACAACCCTTGATCCTTCAGGGATTTATTGGACCAGCGTCATTCTAGTATAAAACATGTTTGCTGTGACAATCATTAGACAGAAACAGATATATAAGATTACAAGCACCGACAGAGTAAATAAAAGATAGAATTCTACCATGGTGCTAAAACAGTAAATATATGCCGGCATATCGATACATGGCAGTAATCATGTGTACTCCTACAATGCAAACCCTATCTAAGTGTACCTACGTGTACCTAGCATGTATGTGGGTGTAAATCCAAGAATCCCCTAGGAAAGCACCAACCCCATTACCTGATGGGAGAGAACGAAGGACCCAGTCTTGGTCTTGAGTTGGACACCCAGGTAGGGAGGTCAGACCACTGCGTGCTGGAGCTTCTGCAGGGCGGGACCTCAGTGTCTAGTGTCAGCGGGAAAGCTTCTCCTCTGGTTTCCCAGTGAAGATGTGGTTCTTTTATACCCCCAAAATAGCCTCAGGGGTTCTACCTAGATAGCAAATGGCTTGCCATTATGGATACTGGATCTGTCGTCCAAGGATGACATTAGTGGTGACTTTTGTACAGAGTTGTTATACAGAAGATGGTAATCCTGCTGTGTACGTCCTGGGCAGGGGATTAAGATATGATACTAGAAATCCTCATGCATAATAAATGAGGATAGTTTGGAGAAAACTGATCGGCATTTATACAGCACATTACTAGGTAAAAGGTCAGTGCCGGAACTGTTATGTAGAGCAAGGTAGGACGAATGTATGTAAAAGGTTGTGAAGCTACCTAGGCCTATATTGCAGTGCATTGGGGCTCATAACATTAGGATGTGGTGTGCAACTAGCTAAGACTGGCCGTGTTGCTCCCTAATTACTAATGGGACCTAGTCTAACATCATCTGTTGTGTGTGGTAGGGAGCCTTCAAACCAATTTCTGCATTCTTGTATCTCTATTTCCTCATATGGTGTATAGTTATTTGGAACTTCAGCTGGTGTGTAGTTATGAAACAGTCTTGTCGTGTTGTCTGCTGCTGGGAATATAATCCATGAATAGAATACCTCTGTCCTATATGCTTTGTGGACCACAACCATGAAGACCACATTGCCACCCGTGAGTGTGAGACCATGTTGTCACAATTTCTGAGTAACTGCATGTCTGCAGATCTCAGCAATGTTAGGTTTGTCTGTTTCTGACATAATAGAAAATGGAATTCAGAGAGGGTAACACAATGGAATAATCATTTGAAAGGTTTAAGCTTGAACAGCCTACAGCAAATTCATAGGGGTTACCTACTCGGTTGAGGAGTATAGTCCCTTTCACCACAGACATCTCTGGTTAGGAGGTGAGTAGGGGTCTTTGAGTGTACTAAAGAGAACTACTCAGGTGATTCATTAAATAAGAACCCAATCTAGCAACGTTGGTGGTGACGTGTCGTATAGCTTCTACTTTCTCAGTAGGAACTGTGTGCATTTGTTGGACAATATAGATGTTGGGATGATGCCAAACTGATTCTATACACCCCCACAGAGTATGTTGACCTATAGTCCTGCTAGCTCACAGTGCCACCATAAGTACCCCTAAACCTGAGAAGGTAACAAATATATTGGGAAACCTCAGAACGTGATAACCGTGACTCCCCAAGGAATCATGGTAACAGATCTAGAACCTTTTCGCTCAGTCACTTGTGCACACCCAGAGAGATACACAAGAAATACACAAAGAAACTTTTCAAAATATGAGGTGCAATGATTGATAGACAGAAGCAGATGAAAGTGATTAGCAATATGAGAACAGCGAAAAGGATAAACAATTCCACCATTGTGCTAAAGCTGTATATATATGCTGGCATATAAGTACAGTGTATAGTGTACTCCTACCATGTGCTCCCTAACCTTGTTCCCTAGGACAAGTGATCTGCCAAAATCCCCTACTGGATGATCTAACTCTGCATTACCTGTGGTTGAATGTGTTCAAGTCCCTGTCTAGGGCACAAGTTGGACATCCCTCCTCACAGAGGGAAAAAAGTAATCAGCAGGGCAGAGTCCCCGATAAACAGCGACCTCACAGTGACAGCAGAGTGCTTCTCTGATTTGAACACAGAAATGCATGTGTATATATAATAACAGCATCAATGCTTACGCACCAAGGCCTCAGTCAGGCTGACATTGTTTATCCTCTTGTGATAACTGTGTTGCCTTACGGACAAACAACAAACAACAACATTTGCTCAATGAATGTTTAGGCCTTGTGCTAATTGTTCAAGGTGTAATGATATTGTGCCTACAGAGTGGAAATGTAAGCAGTGTAGTTTCGGAGAAACTAGACCTGCACTGTCACGCAAGCAAATGTGTGCCAAAAGTCATTGTGTAGAAAAGAAGGCAACTTAAGAAACCTGTGCATGTAAAATGGCAGTGTTTCTTCATGGGCCTAACTCAGCCACGTGACACCCTGAGTCTTCCTCCCTACTGAGAAGCCTTGGATTGCTTGACCCACGCTACCACGGAGAGTCATGTGCTAGAGTGGTACTTGCCCAAGTTGCTCAGGAGCCATAGCAAGTCGGGCCCGAGATGTTGGGAGTAAAAGTTCCTCAACCCCCATGGTTGGGCCCGGTAACCCCTGGTTGCCCCGTGGTCCTCTGAATAGGCTTCTGACGGTTGATTTTCCTGATATTACCACTAACATTGCATGCAGCAAGCACAAATGCATGCAGTCTCCCATACCTTGCTAAACACCTATGCAGCATGTATTTACAGGTTCAAAACTGCCCAGATTTGCAGAATGTGAGGCACTTTTTTAGATAACTGATTTGCTAATGAGACCACTTTTATTTTCTTGCCCACCCATCGTTTTCTAGTTTATCTCCAGTGTATATTGGAAATTGGGTTACTGGTTGAGGGGGTGAAACCCTACTAAGACAGCAACCACAATTCTTGTCAGGGTGAAACACAAGCAAACCCCAAATTAATCCGTGCTCAACCCTCTGGTAAACTGGCACAAAGCAGTCAGGTTTACCTTAAAGGCAAAGTGTAAACTATTTATGCACCACTTCAAACAGTGATAAAGTGAAAACACAGCACATGAAAAATAACACATCAATTTAGGAAAACAGAGTAACATTTAATAAATTATTTGAGACCAAAACAACAAACATCCAATCAGTAGAACCGGAGATAGGCAGTTTTAAAGATTTTAGTGAAAATAGTGCCTAAAAGCACAAAGCGCCTGTGGATATCTGGTTGCATCTGACAAAGTCAGAAGTTCAGGCCAACCATGATGGTGCATGAGCTAGATACAGAGACCAGATTAAGCCCACTGAACAAAGTACCTTAAATCCTGGTTGCGAAACGTTGGGAGATACCACGTTGAGGATGTATTGAACAGTGGCGGTTTCAAGGAAACTGTGGGGCTGCAATGCAGAGTCCTGCGTTGTCGTTGAGAATGCCATCGATGAGGGGCTTGCGATGAGAAGTCCTGCATTGAGGGAGTGTCACACAGCAGTCGGTCTGAGGAAGGCATGGAGCTGCAATGTGAAGTCCTGCATCACCATCAAGGATGCAGTTGATGAGGGGCTTGTGATGCAAAGGTCTCCGTCGAGGATGCAGCCCGCAGCGGTGGATTAGATGAAGCTGCAGTCTGCAATGTGAGGTCTTGGGGCATGGATGCGATGCGCAGTGGTGGTTCTGATACGACTGTGAGGAGATTTGTTGCGCTGCGTCAGTTTTGGTCACAGGACTGCTGGGCTGGCAGAGCACCTTAATGCCTACTTACAAGAGTACAGGACTGGGTTGGCACCTTTTCTGTCCCTAAGTCTCTGACCAGGAGGCCATCCAACTAGCCCTTGGACCCACTCTGGTGGTCCTGTATTCAAAATACAGGTCCAGTCTTTCTCCCTCAGGCATCAGGGCAAAAGGGCAATAGAGTAGCATTTCTTCTTGCAGAGCCACACAGTAGTCCTTCTGAGTCTTCCACAGGTCCAGAGGTGTACTGAAGACTTGGGTCTGAGGGTCCAATATTTATACTTGGTGCCAGCTTTGAAGTAGGAGAAGGTTCAGGAAGTTTACACCCCAGGAGGTGTTTGGAAATTCCTGCCTCCCTACCTTAGACCCAGCTTGTCTGGGGGACAGAAGACTAGTGCCAAATCCTTTGTGAATATGCTCAGGTAGAGTCTTTGTGATGTGCAAGTGTGGTCCCCCTATTAAGACAGAGATGGCCAATACCTATTCCCTTTTTGTGTCATTGTCTGGGAGCATGCACCTATTCCCCTATTGCCTCACTGTCTGGGAGCAATACACAAAGAAAAACGACCAGCTATACCTAGCCATATGACTCAGAATACAAGCTGCAGGCACCAAATGGTTGGGACAAGAAAATGTATCAAACAATATAGAGGAAGTGAGAGGAATGAGCTGGGGCCATCCTCCAAAAACAATTTACAACACAAAAAATAAGCACCCAGCAGTTTTAAAGAGTCAAACCCGTGCCTGGGAGAAAACACAAAGTTTTTGTAAAACCCACACCCACCAGGGTTACCCCTTGGTGGCATGCTTCATCATTGGGTCCATCCCGTTCCGCTACGGAATGGGGCATGCTGCGACCTACGAGTTATGCGTGAGCACTTTTAATGACTATGCAAATGACAGAAGAGATAATCTAGGAGGGAAGAGTGTGTGGGGGGAATGAAGTCTTTTTTTAAAATACCTGGCTAGTAGGTTTGGTTTTTTATTCTGACCCCTAGTCGGTATGATTAAAAAGCAGGGGAGATTTTAGGAAAAAAGGGAATAATGAGGAGCCACCTCAATTGAAAGAAAAAGAAGATAGACCTATTGCATCAACACTTACAGTATAGCAGCTAATGCAGTAACTAAAATCATTAATTGACACTGGCGCATTCTGAACAGTGGATCCCTGTCAGTACCACAACAGATTTTTTCACATAAGAGAGGCAAGTGCCTCAAAGATATGCTAGTTCGTACATGTCCTCGCACAAACCTGGACACTCGATTGGACACCCAAGGAACTTTAGCACCAATTATGGGCCACTATCCATGTGGTAACTGTAGCGTTTGCCATTTGACAAACCAGCTAAGACATTGGCCTTCAACAACCAGGTATCATGGCAGCTAAGAAAGTTCATGAACTGCAACACACAAAGAGTAGTGTATATGATCACATGTCCCTGCGGTCTCCATTACATAGGGATGACGACAAGGAAGATAAAAGCCAGGATCTGCGAGCACCGCAGTAACCTAAGATGTGCATGTGTAACAACAAAAATGTCAGTACACAACATAGAAAAGAAACATATGGTACATGACTTCCACTGGGTCATCCTGGAATCCATAGAGGGAACAGGCAATTTTGAATCAAGACTGTTTGAAAAAGTACAACGGTGGGTTTTCAAACTCAAAACGCATATAGAGGGTCTGAACGACAACATTCCATGGAGCCAATTTGTGAGGTAAACACAACCGACAATTAGGTCAGGATGCCCGCAGCTCAGAGCATATGAGAACAAGATAACAATTGAGAGAGGGACAGGTCCAGTAGTAATTACCAGAAAAGTGAGACACCGTGGGTACATGATGATACCAAAGCAAACACAAGGAGATCATGGACGGAGCGCTGAAACTTTTCAGACACTCACCCCCAGTCACAGATACATGATGATACCTGCATGGATAATAAAAGTGGTAAAAGTGAGTGGAATATAACACACAATCCAGGAAGATTATAATACTATACATGGACATAGCGCAGCATTAAACGAGGGGTACACACAAAATAACCCGGAAGGTAGTATGTAGAATAACCTGAAGCACAACGTCATACAATCAACCAGCCACAGGTACAGAACATAGACTAGATATGGATGATTTTACAACAACCTCATAATGGTAGATACAAATTAACCAAGAAAACTATGGTATTTACACATGACTACATGAGGGTATATACCATAACCCCATAATAGTGAACACATAAGGTCCACAAACACAATGGTATCTACATATGACTAGATTAAATAGCAACCATCCGTGGATATAGATGCTGATTATGGAAATGCCTAAGCTTATTGTGATCAGCCCCTCGTAGTTGAGATACCAACACCCACGAAAGTTCTCTGACTTTCCCTGTACCAAGTAATCAGAATCATTCCATGGATCATTGTCTTTCCTTTTCCTTGTTTAAAAAAAATTAATTTGTCTTTTTAAATAAGGTTTTTTTGTAAGGGAAGTTTATAACAACTTTTCTCGCAATCCTCTAATGGAACCTTCTGATCGTTCCATTTTCTGACCGCCATTTTGTTCCTGTAGTGGTCTAGTCATCACAGCGTAAGGACGCAACATACGAGCGTCCTTGCTCCGATTAAACCTACTGGGAAACTGGAGGCCAGCAAAATGCGGTTCTCTGGCGTCTCCCAAATAGGTAATACAGCAGAGTAGAAGTCTTGAAGAGATAAGCGCGGCACATGCTGCTTCTTTTTAACAATAGTAAGCAACAGCGAAGAGTGTACAGAGGCTATTTTTGGAACAAACATGGTGCTTACTTAACAAATGATTTATCTATAAATCAACACGTAGATGCTCCTGCTATTTCATAATACGCTCTCTCCCACAGAGTGTGACTACGGACTTCATTCTCCGCAGGAGGAACCATGAAGCAATAGCTGAATTTTACCAATGTACGTGGTGTGTTATGTTCTCTGTCTGTAATGTCTATGTGTGTTTAAATATTTTCTGATCATTTCAGAAATGTTTCCATTGGGATTACACTAGATGTGCCACTGATAGCCACATGTTTGTTTAAAATAAGTCACAAAAAGTTTTTTCACCCTGAAGGTGCTCATGAATGGAACCGGGTGAAAATAAACTCTGGGAGCTCAACAGCAGCTCCGATGCTGGAAAGTTGAACTCTTCCCTATATAGTTTCACAGAACTCAATAAATGAACACAAGACAGGTAGTATAAGTATATACACCGTTTATTAGCATGCATTGTAAATATTTGTCCAGTGTATGACAACAGGAGTGGAACCAGGTATTTGACAATTACAATAAATAGTGAATTCCCTAGCTCCTGAAGAATAGCCAATAGGGGTATGGCTGGAAACATGTTGACCATTAGGAATTAGGAACATTACTCCCTGTTTTTCCTAAAATCTCCCCTGCTTTTTAACCATACTGACTAGGGATCAGAATAAAAAAACAAACCTACTAGCCAGGTATTTTTAAAAAATACTTCATTTCCCCCCACTCCTTCCTCCTAGATCATCTCTTCTGTCATTTGCATAGTCATTAAAAGTGCTCCCGGGAGGCGTGGCCAAACAACATGGCCGATCGGACGTGATTCCGATCGGCTCCTTCCCAGGCCCTGCTGAATTGGTGGCATCAAGGCACCTTACCGGCGTCGCAAGCACGGATCCGCGATGCTGTGGAGGCGCTGACCACGGGGGGCTGCTTCGGTGCGTCTGAGGTCCCGGTGTGAGCGCAGAGGAGACCCGGAGCAGAGAGGGCGGCGCAGCGGCGCCGGAGAGAAAATGGCGGGCACCCGGGCGCTGGGAACGAGAGTGCGGGGTTGCTGATTACCCGCATCACCTTGCCGCGGATTTGCCCCGGAGGTTCCTGTCACCGGCACTCGCGGGGGGCGCGGACGAGTATATCGGCCCCCTGTTGTCCCCGAAGGTAGGCAGCGGCTGTATGCGGGACCGACCCGACTCCCACACAGCGCTCGTCATAATGGCGGGCAGATGCGGCGAAGGAGATATGAGCGCCCAGATCGGCTGGCCCTGCCTGTGAAGATCCCTCGGAATGGGGATGAAGTTCCCCTCCGGCCCCGAGATCACCTCAATGACGAGCGTTGCTGAAGCGGCCCTGCTAAGCGCTGAGTGAGTCTTCGAACCCCTCTGTTGTTGGGGCCCCGAGGGTGTGCGCGGAGGAGCAGCATGCCTCTCTCCTTTTAGGGCTTCAGCAATAAGGGGTCAAGCGCAGAGGTGAGGAGCGTATCGGCAGGGGGCTGGAGTCCTGCACTGAAGAAGCACAGCAGAGCGGTGCCTGACCCCAACATGGCTGCCAAGGAATCTCCACTTGCAGGCTTGTAGCCCCCACGCGGCGCCTGAAAGGGGAGGATACCTGCCCCGTAGGGAGACTCACGGGAGTGGGCAGAGGCGGAGGCTGATTGGCACCATCATTGAGCCGGTTGTCTCTCGCTGGCTGCCGGGAGAGACGGGTGAGCCTGAACTGGCCGGGCGTCTGGTGGAGAAGAGCAGTGTGGTCCCGGGAGTGGAGGAGTGAGCGACGGGGGCCCCACTGGCGGATATCAAGGGCGCTCAGGTCCCACACAATTGAGATGGCAGGGTAAGCGAAGGGGTCCCCACACGAAGATAACAGAGGCGCACTGGTTCCACGCATTTGAAGAGGCGGCCGAGAGCTGACCGAGGGAGGGTCCACATATGCCACCCAAAAGACCCCCAATAATAAGGTCTCCAACTACTTCACGTCGGGCGGAGCGGGGGCGGTCGAGGACGAGGCGACGGTAAGACCGGCGAATATGGCACTGACCCGAGACGACCTCATGTCCTCTCTTCGCGAGTTCAAACAGGAGCTGCGATCAGAGCTACGAGCGGATATCAAGGCTGAGATGGAGGCCTCCTTCGAAACTTTCCGTGCTGAGGTACGAGAGAAACTGGTGGCTGTTCAAACAGATGTTGACTCGGTGGGCACGCGTACCCTCGATCTTGAGGTGCAACAACGGGAGGTGTCCGACAAGATTAAGATCCTGGAAGAAGGAACTGCTGACTTGCGTGGCCAACTCCGTGATTCACTACTCAAGTGCGAAGATTTGGAAAATCGCTCTCGCCGCGAAAACATAAGAGTCCGAGGCCTGGTGGAGGATTGCGAAGGCCCGGATCTGGAAGCATTCATGGTGGGACTCTTCTCCTCAGCCCTAGGTGAAGACGGCCCTGAAGTCCAGTTGGAGAGAGTGCATAGAGTTGGCCCGCGCCTGCCGGGGGAAGGTCGACGCCCAAGAGATGTCCTGGCAAAGTTCAGTTCTTTCAAGGTCAAGGAGATGGTCTTGCAGAGGGCAAGGGTCACCGACACGCTCACCTTCCAAAATGCCACATGCTCGCTTTATCAAGATGTAGCGCAGGCCACTCTCATGAGACGCCAACAGTTCCGCCCAATCACCGAACATCTGAGGGAAAAGAAAGTTAGGTACAGATGGACATACCCTTTTGGGATCTCTTTCCAATGGAATAACAAACAGCACCACTTTGTGGAACTTTCAGAGGTAGCCGATCTGCTAGGAGTGGAACTCTCCTCTTCCTTACCGGACCCGAACGGAAGGGGTCAACCTGAGCGACGCAATGGGGGGCAATGGCGTCAAATGGGCAGGAGAAACAAGAAATCACCAGACTGAGGCATCATTAGACGTGCAACCGCTCGGTTGTCTTTCTGCCTGAACTTGCTGTAAAGCTGTGGGGGGTACACCCCCTTTCCCCTCCTTCCCACCCAAAGGGATCCTCCTGCCGAAGATTTGGAGAGCTGGATGGGGCAGAGGACTTGCATCTTCCGTACCAGGTTGGGGCCGGGGTGCCCAGGCGCTACGTGATGCTCTGATCCCAGCGCTTGACATGGACACCATGAGAGAACACTGTATCGGCAGTAGTAGGTCGGGGGGACAGTATTATCTACACGGTGGTGGGGGGGCTCAGGGGGAAGGGTGTTGACGGCCGAGGTCTGGTACACGGCTAACCGTTTGAGTTGCATTTGGGGTATTTTGATAACCCCTTCCGCTGCAAGGGTTTGAAATTCAGCGCTACTTGTTCTTCCGTTGGGGAAAGGGGGCTCTCTTTTTCTTTCTTAATGCAACATATGCCTTGATCTTTGCTATGATAAGGGCTGGGGGAATGGTAATGGTCATGTTCCTCGAGTGTATTCTGGTACAGGGGTTTCCCTCTAGGAGGGGGACTCTATGCACTCATGTTAAGTATTTGTTTGGGTTTTTTCAGTTAGATGTCATGGTTCCTTTCTTTTTCTATGGTTTGTGGGCGAGGGCGGGGGGATGGGGGGTCAATTGGGGCTTTTTTCAGAGGAATCCTATGCCGAAAGGGCAGCATCCCCTTCTAGGTACAGATGGCGGTTAGAGTGCTTACATGGAACGCTCGGGGATTGAATTCCCCTAACAAGCGTCAACGCTTCTGGAAGTACCTGCATGACCACAATGTCCAAATAGCAGCTCTGCAGGAGACGCACCTCAAAAAGTCAGACGAGTCCCGGCTACGCCATAGAGCTTATCCCCTCATATTTCGATCTTCACACTCCTCGAAACAAAACGGGGTGGCATTGTTGTTTCACGCAGGGGTCCCCTTTCAAGTCCAGGACACTAAAACAGACAAAAGCGGGAGGTTCCTTATGGTTCGGGGGGACCTTAGAGGCCGCCAATGCACGTTCGCAGTTCTATACGCTCCCAACACAGGTCAACAAGATTTCATCCTCTCCTTCCTTATGTCTCTGGAGAACTTTGCCCAGGGGGACATGGTGCTCTTGGGGGATTTCAATCTAGTCTGGGATCTGGGTATGGATACGACACACTCACACAGGGCTCCAGGAGGGCGTTTGGAAAGGCGCTGCATTCACAGCTTCAGCGCATGGGGTTGGTAGATGTATGGAGGGAGGTCAACCCCACGACGCGAGACTACTCGTTCTTCTCTCACTCACATAAAACATATTCCCGTATCGATCACATTTTCATGAGCCAGTTCTTGCTCCCATCCGTACTGCAAACTCAGTTCCATCCGATCTGTCTATCGGACCATGCCCCCCTGGAGTTGACAATCACCTGGCCAAACCCGCGTCCAAAACATGCTCGATGGTATTTCCCCAATTTCCTGTGCAGGGATAGACTTCTACGTGATGACCTCAGAAGGGCCATCAACGAATTTCTAGAGCTGAACGACCCTGAGGCTACTTCTCATGCAACTACCTGGGACGCTCTTAAGGCAGTTGTCCGAGGCAAGTGCATCGAACTGGCCACTACTTTACGCTCTCAACAATGTGCAGAGCGCCTTCAATTAGAACGGGAATTAACAGCTGCAGAGCAGGCCCACAAGGATAGCCCCTCGGCTCCGGCACTACGGAAGGTCACGGCTCTAAAAGGGAAACTGCAGGCCATCTACACCAACAGGGCGGAGAAATCCATCCTACGCCTACAATCTAGGGGTTATGAGGGCGGGAATAAAGTGGGATCCTTGTTGGCGCGCCAACTCCGGGCCAAGCAGGAAAAAGAGTATATCAAACTAATAGTAGATGAGCAGGGTGTAGAGCACAGGTCAGAGGAGGGGAAAGCACGGGCTTTTGAGAATTTTTATAGGACTCTTTACACCTCAGAACTTCCAGGGACGCATGACCCATCGGGGTACTTGAGCCCCATAGACCTCCCTCAGGTCGGGGCTAGCTCTAATGAAAAGTTAGCGAAACCCATAACCGCTGAAGAGGTACAGAAAGCAATCGACTCCCTTAAACTCCAGAAGGCTCCAGGGCCGGATGGCTTCTCAACCCACTTCTACCGTACTTTCGCGCCGGAGCTCGTTCCCTTCCTAACAATACTATTTAACATCATCGCCTCTACGCAACAGGTCACTCCTTCCATGGGCGAAGCAATTGTGGCAGTGCTTCCTAAACCTGGTAAGGATCCCTCCGCATGCTCTTCTTACCGCCCGATTGCTCTTCTAAACCTAGATGCAAAAATTTACTCTAAAATCCTGGCCACTCGTCTCGAATCCATCCTCCCTGGTCTCATAGATCCAGACCAGTCTGGATTTATAAAGGGGCGTCAAACCCATGATAACTTGCGGCGCATCATCCATATCATTGAAAAGGCCCGCAAAAAAAACATCCCAACAGCGCTTCTCTCGCTAGATGCGGAGAAAGCCTTTGATCGCGTGGAATGGGCCTTCTTATTTAAAGTGCTCCAGCGCTTTGGCTTTAACGAAACTTTTATAGGGATGATTCGCGCTAACTACCATTCCCCCAGCTCTCGGGTCCTTGTCAACGGAGTTGCTTCTTCCCCTTTTCGCCTGGCTCGCGGGACGAGACAAGGCTGCCCCTTGTCCCCCCTCCTTTTTGCCTTGAGCATAGAACCCCTGGCACATAGGATCAGAGGAAACCAAGAGATCCATGGTATACGTTTCGGCACGGACGACCACAAGATATCGCTATTCGCCGATGACGTGCTTCTTCCAGTGTCGGACCCTCTTGTCTCTCTTCCGGCCATCCATGCAGAGCTAGAGGCGTTTGAAAGGGTGGCGGGATTCAGGATCAACCGGTCCAAATCCTTCCTACTAAATTTAACAATACCTAAAGATGATTGGCGAGGGGTGGAAGAGGTGTCACCATTCCGCTGCACCATCAAGGAGATCACTTACTTGGGTGTTAAGCTTACTCCTCGAATACAGGATCTATACAAAGCTAACTTCCCCCCTTCTGAGACAACTAAAGACGGATCTGGGAAAGTGGAGAGGGGCTTACATCACCTGGTTGGGCAGGATTAATGCCATTAAGATGAATGTTCTCCCTCGCTTACTCTATCTTTTTCAGGGTTTGCCTATCCCAGTGGAGGGAGGCCTATTTAGGGAGCTGCGGCATATGCTGACCACATTTATTTGGCAAGGGAAAAGGGCACGACTTCCCTATAATTTGCTTACTAGACCGCGTAAAGAAGGTGGTCTAGCACTACCGGACTTTCAGTCCTATTATCGAGCGGCGCAAATGCGGGTAATTACGGAATGGTCGCTGCGGGCTTCGGAGAAGCATTGGCTTCATATAGACAGGCAGATAACAGGGCGTACTATTTGGGATCTTCTATGGAAGCCAAAGCAAGACAGACCTCTCAATGCCTACATAAGCACGCCTACGTCTACCACACTAAAAGTCTGGGATACCCTCACTAACAGACTGCACCTTACGACCTTTCCCTCCCCTCATACGCCTATACATTTCAATGCTGCCTTTCCCCCGCACTACAAGAGGGTCCCTTTGAGGCTTGGAGGGAGGGCGGTTGCCTCATGATCTCTCACTTGTTTGAAAGAGGAGAGCTCATCTCTTTTCAAGAGTGCAAGAAGCAATTTGCATTGAATGACAAAGAAGAATACCACTACTTGCAGCTAAAACACTGGGTGCAGCGGCCCCTGGTGCGGCTGGCCGCCACCAGGGAGTTGCTCCCTATCGAGAGGTTTGCTCACTCGGGGTCCTCTTCCAAGGGATGTATCTCCTATCTGTACGCTCTCATACAAGCGACGAGTCCCAGAACGGCACCGCGTTTTAAACGCTTTTGGGACGCTCTCGTAGATGCTCCATTGGAGGATAAGCATTGGGAACATCTGGGCAGAGATATAGTGAAATTCAACCGCTCAATGTATCTCAGAGAAGCACACTACAAAATCATGTACGATTGGTACTTGTACCCTCAGAAACTTCACACGATTTTTCCTAGTTCGTCGGACAGGTGTTGGAGGGGATGTGGGATGTTAGGTGATTTCAGACATATATGGTGGGACTGTCCTGCCATTAAACCTTTCTGGAAAGAAATTCTGTCCCAAATCAAGCTTATCTTAGGATATCCTATTCCCACCTCCATGGAACAAGTTCTGTTGGGGGTCCGGGATCCAGCGTTGAAGCGGCAGACACAGGGTGACAAATCAGTGATGTGGCTTTGTTTGGGGGCAGCCAAAATGGCAGTTGCTGCGGCTTGGAAAAAACAAGAGGCCCCTTCCCTAACCCAATGGCATGCGAGACTGTGGAGGGCTTTGGCTTTGGAGCGCATGACTGATATAATTGAAGACACTAGAAAAGGTTTTGATCACATCTGGTCTCCGCTGGTCAGCTACTTGTCGGAGGGGCTACCTTTGACTGCTTGCGGTCCAGGGCTTAGGGCCCTTCATTTGTTCCTTATCTAACTGTTCCAAATGAACGGGCTTTCTGAGGAGGGCGTTGAGCACCCAAATAGAGGCCCAGATAACCCACTCCTCGCGCTCACATTTCTCTAATCCGCACCATGACATCACAGTTTTGTTTTTTTTTCTGTTTTTTTTTTGTTTTTTAGGTATAATTAAGTTTCCTTTTTAGGTTAAGTTTTGGGGAGGGTAGATTGTATTCAGAAACATGGGTATGAAAGCAACATGTTAAGACGAAGCTGTGTTATATATTAAAGTGCATTCGCCGCGGACCTTGTGGGAAAATGTAACCTGCATGAGCGTTCCGTTTATCTGGGTGGAATGTATTTACAACTAATGTTGCCTATGTAATGCTATGGTCGCACTCTCTGAGAAAAATTTCAATAAAACAGAGTTTGAAATAAAAGTGCTCCCGCATAACTAATAGGTCGCAGCATGTCCCGTTCCACAGCGGACCAGGATGGACCGAATGATGAAGCATGCCACCCTGGTGGGTGAGGGTTTTACAAAAAACTTTGTGTTTTCTCCCAGGCAAGGGTTAGACTCTTTAAAACTGCTGGGTGCTTATTTTTTGTGTTGTAAATTGGGACAAGAAAATGCCAACTTTCTAAAAGTGGCATTTTCAGAACTGTAACTTAAAATCCAACTTTACCACTGAATAGGATATTAAATTACAATTCTTTGGACACCAAACTCGACATTCCCACCTGCTCACAATTGAAAGTTATCACCTTTTAAATGTAATAAGGTAACCCAATGTTATCCTATGGGAGAGACAGGCCTTGCAGAAGTGAAAAGCGAATTTCAGAGCTTTTCATTACCAGGACATGTAAAACTTAAAGGTACATGTACACATTTTTAAATACACTGCACCATGGCCTATTGGCTGTTTAGGAGCTTCCCTAGAGATGACCTATATGTATTAAAAAGGAAGGTTTTGGTCTGGCAAAAGGTTTATTTTGCCAGGTAGAAATGGCTGTTTAGACTGCACAGGCAGGCTTTAATGACAGGCCTGAGGCATGTTCAAAACGCTACTGAAGTGGGTGGCACAATCAGTGCTGCAGGCCCGCTAGTAGCATTTAATTCACAAGTCCTGGGTACATGTAGTACCACCTTGCTATGGACTTACAATTCACCATGTTTAAAGTAGAGAGCACACACACCTTAGCACTGGTTAGCATTGATAAAGTGCACAGAGTCTAAAGGCCAACAAAAACAAGATCAGTAAAAATGGAGGAGTAAGGCAAAAGGTTTGGGGTAAGACTACCCTTAGCCTGACAAGTTTAACAGAACCTCAGATACCCCACCCCACCCTCAAAATGGATAAAAAGGTAACAAAAGCTACAACAATTAGTTGTTTAAAATAGTTGCTTTATCCACAAGGATCACAACTTTCAATGATGAAAAATAAAGGCGAAGCAAGGATTTTTTTTTTATACCAGTGTGTCAAATTAAACTATAATTGCTTCTATGGAAATATCTACCAGTCACTAACTGAAATGATTTTCCCTACTCAGAAGGAGAGACACATCTGTGCTTCTTGACAAATGTGCAGTCCCATTTATTTTCTGATATCAGCGTTTTACTTTGTAATCCTGTGACACAGACATGGACATCATTTTGGGGTCACCAGGGGTCGCAGTTGCTACCCCTGGCTTGCCCCTTGTGACCCCTGGTGCTGCCAATGCGACCCTTGGCCTCAGAGGTGGCAAAATCAGTGCCAGGAACACAGTGGCAGCCCGTCCTTCTGTATGTCAGTTGGGGCTCAACTCTCTTTGTTTTCTTTAATATTTTTATTACACTAATAGTGAATAATGAAGCATTATTCACTATTAGTGTAATTAAAAAAATGGAGTGCAATTATCTGGATTATGACCTTTCCTGTCAGCTGAGGTAAGTAAACAATAATGCTTTTAAATATATGTTCTGTGTGTGTGTGCGGTTGAGTGTGTGTTTCCTTGATAGAGTGTAAGTGTGAAAATGTATGTATGCATAAGCATGTGTGTGTGAGTGAAAATGAAGGTCAAAGTGTGTATGATTTCACGGCCGCTACCCATGGCATTTTGGTGAATTGATATTCATGGACACAGAGCTATATTTTGAATGTTATCATAGCTTCAGGTTTGGTTAGACAGCTTGTTGTCTTCTAGAGCTTATGTTAGCACAACACAGCAGAAAATATATAATAAACAGCAAAAACCTCAGGTCATCCCACTTCAGCCTTTTGCTTATTCAGGTAGTGCTTTAAATGGGCAGGTACTGTCTGGTACTGAGTACCTGAAAGGGAGAATACCTGCACTACTCAGCACTGCTGCAACATATTTAGTGGACAAGTACCTGCACTTCCCAGGAGCAAGCAGGTACTATAAATAGTGAGTACCTGCACTTCCATATTTCCATTCAAAGAGAAGTATTCAGGAGAACCTCCTTCATGCATTCACTTGAAGTGGTTTTCTTCAAGTTTTGTTATCAGTCAATGGCCTTTTGTGGATTTGTACGTTTTCACTTCTATAGTATTATTATTATTATTATTAATTTTATAAGGCGCACAGCTACCCAGGGGTTTCCAGGCGCCAACAGACACACGCAGCAAGAGAGAAAGACACTATTGGTTGAATAAGCAAGTTTTTAGGTCTTTACGGAATTTGTTATAAATAGTTTCGTGTCGGAGTTGTAAGGGGAGTGAATTCCATAGGGAAGGAGCCAAGTAAGAAAAAGACCGGCCACCCATACGCAATCGTTTGATCCTGGGGACTTGAAACTTTGCCTGAGCAGAGGATCGGAGAAGACGCGTGGGGAGATGAGGGTGTACTAAGGCGCTCAGATACTGTGGTGCTGAGCCTGATTTGATCTTATGCATATAGCACAGGGCCTTAAATTTTATGCGATTCTCCATCCTAAGCCAGTGGAGGTCACGGAGGGAACCTGAGATGGAAGCCTTTCTAGGTAACTGGCAAAGCAGTCTGGCCGCAGAGTTTTGGACTACCTGCAGTTTTCGAACCACCTCCTTATTGGCTCCTAAATACAGGACGTTGCCATAGTCCAATCTGGAAGTAATCAAAGCCTGGATCACTGTTCTTTGTGTGGGACTAGGCAACATCCAGAGTATTTTTTTGAGCCATTTTAGGATGGTGAAGCAGATTGCAACAACCTTGACTGCTTGCTGCTTCATAGATAGTTGGTCATCTATGATTATGCCTAGATTGCGGACTGATTGAGATGGTTGCGGGAGATCCCCCATTTGAGGCGGCCAATGTTGGGGGACCCAGAGGTCTTTATTTTTCCCGAGGATCAAAACTTCAGTTTTCCCCCCATTTAATTTTAACTTGTTGGTCTGCATCCAACTAGCTATCTTTTGCAGCCCAACCTGGAGAGAAGACACATTAGATGTCTCCTTGGTGGACAGAGAAAAGATTAGCTGAGTGTCGTCAGCATACGAGAATATGGATAACCCAGCCTCTTCTGCTATTGTGGCCAGGGGACTAACATAGATATTAAAAAGCAATGGGCTAAGAATAGAGCCCTGCGGCACTCCATAAGGAGAGGCATGGGCCTTAGAGCTTGCAGACGGAGAAAAGACCTGGAAAGTCCGGTCAGACAGAAAGCTCGTCAGCCACTTGAGTGCTGCTCCGACAATGCCCCGAGAATGTAAAACTTGTTGTAGGGCAGTGTGTGACACAGTGTCGAAAGCAGCACTCAGGTCAAGCAATATGAGTGCCACAGTTTCCCCCATATCAAGTTGTTGGCGCAGGGTTTCTGTAACTCCCAAGAGCGTAGTCTCTGTAGAGAAGCCTGCTCTAAATCCAGATTGTGATGCATGTAGGATTTTTTGGGAGTCAACAAACTGCGTCAGTTGCTGATTAATATGTTTTTCTAAAATTTTAGAAAAAGCTGGAAGTAATGAGATCGGGCGGAAGTTAGATGGTTCCTCCGGATCAGCATTTGCTTTTTTTAAAAGGGGGAGAACCATGGCATGTTTCCATGCCGCGGGTACCATTGCTTCATGTAGGGATGCATTTAGCAGCTCCATAATAAAATTAAGTAATGATTGATCCAGTTTTTGAGGAATGGGAATGGGGAGAGGATCTTTGGGTGAGCCAGATTTAAGGCTATTTAGGATGCGGCTGAAGGAAGAAGTATCTAGTGGCAACCAGTTTCCAAGCGTATTGCAAGGCTCGATGATCTCCGTCACTGGTGAAGTGACACAGCTTAATGTAGAGGGAATGATCTTTATTTGTTGCTCCACATTAGTTGCCGTGGTATTGAATTCTGTGTAGATTTTTTCTATTTTGCCCATAAAAAACGTTGCCAAGTCCTCACATTAAGCTTCATTGAGCACAAGTGGCGCTGGTTGGCAATTTGCTCCTGACAGATCTTTCACTAATTTGAGCAGGACCTTAGGGCTGTTATGTGCCAATGAAATGGTGTTATTAACGTACTCAGCTCGAGCGGTGTTACACAGGGCATGGTAGTCCCTTTTCGCCTGTTTATAGATACGTCTGGATTCCGGCGCATAGTCCTTCCTCCAATGCCTCTCCAGTGCTTTGCATTTGGTTTTTACTAATTTTAACTTTTCCGAAAACCAAGGAGCAGGAGGGCGATGATTATTCATTTTTTTATTAGAAATTGGAAGACAAGCATCTATAGATGTCGTAATCCAGGTTTGGATAGTGTCTGCATCCGCTATATTAATTGAGGTGATGGCAGGAATATTATTCATAAGATGTTGATTAAATAGATCCAAATCTAGATTCTTCCAGTTTCTAGACCCCGATTTGATAGTAGAACTAAAGGAGTTCTCACACTGCAGCTCTGGTTTCACCTTAAAACCGACCAAAAAATGATCTGACCAGAGTATAGGGATGGCTGTCTGACATGAGATACTGGCTAGATTGGAAAAAATGGGGTCTAATAAATATCCCGCCTTATGGGTGGGACCTGAGTTGCAGAGTAGAACATTCATGGCTGCCAAATCAGCCATCAAAGCGGTGCTAATAGTGCATGTAGGGTCATTAAAATGAATATTTAAGTCTCCCAAGATAGTGAAATTTGTCGCTTCTAACATCAGAGGGGCGATAAGTTCTGGAAACGTCAATGCCCATGAACCTGCAGGTCCCGGTGGTCGATAAATCAAAATCCCAGAGAGGGTGAATTGAGATGTGAGAGAAAGTTAAAAAAAACTGGCCTCACAGCCTTTAAAGGGTAGGTCCTCCCATTTGCAAGTATAAGCAGTGTTATAAATTATTGCAATCCCACCTCCAATTTTATCCACGCGATCCTTTCTAATGATCGTATAGTTGGGTGGTAAGGCGATCGCAACATCGGGTCCTGAGCCCTCATGTAGCCATGTTTCCGTAAGGAAAATGGCATCTGGTTGTATGCTCAATAAGAGGTCAAAAATATCCTCCTTATGTTTGGGAAGTGACCTACAATTTATATTAAAAAATGTAAATTCCTTAGAGAGAGCTGCCTTATTTTTAACAGAGAAGGGCATCTGTGTGATATGATTCATGGGAGTAGTGGTATTAGCCATATGTTCCCTGCTGGGTAGTATGGTAAAAGAAAAACCACAGCAGGGACAATTAGAAATCGAGCTACCTGGTTTAAGAAACTTGCATTTCAGTTTTGGCTTAGGCCGAAGTTCATGTAGCTGTTCTTGGGAGTAAGTCCTTGTGTCTTTAAGAAAAGGGGCAGGGGTTGTAGCCCCTGGTCCCGGCCGGATGCGGACGGGCGCAGACGGGCTTGCCTTTGGCGCGCCCGCTGCGCGCGTCCGCTGCGCGAAGCATCGGCCATTCAGTTTTATACTCTGCAGCAGCTGATCTGCTGACAGCGGATCCCCGCCTCCCCTCGCCTCCTACCTTGCTTTGGTTATGGGTCCAAAATGAAACGAGTTCCTCTCCTTGATTGTAGCTGTTCCTCACTTAAATCCATACATGCATAGACTGATGTCACTTGTGGCGGTGTTCCCTGACACACCCAAGCACTGAGGAAGGGATTGCTGGCAGGAGCGACGGAGAGCTGCTATGAAAAAATCAGCATTATGTGCAACACTGACAACATACTTTATGGTTAGCAAAATGTACATAGGACGTATTGCCATTCTCAATGTAGTTACTTGCTAAGTATGCTGGAAAACACAGCCCTGCTGCTCCAGATGCTACAGTGCTCAGTAGCAGGTGTTCCATGCTGCTCTTCTACAGCACTTACCTCTCTCCGCTCTACTTGTAAGCCCAGCTGCTGTCTGTGCAACAGCACTGAGCCCTCTGTCCAATTCTCACTGTAACTGACCTTTTTAAGAGCCAAAGGAATAAAAGGGAGTTAACATCATCCAGAAGTACAATAAACAGTGTAACCAATTTGGCCACACAGTGAGGACCAAAAGTCGGTAAATGAGATAAAGTATGGGTTTATTACAAATTCAAAGCCAGACTGATGTGTACATGTCTCAAAAATATATTTTAAAAGTACAGAATCACTACTGGCAGGCCAAATCATCTTACAAAATTCAGTCTTAATAACATGAAGCATACAAGAAATTCAGTGATAGCAATATAGAAAATAAGGAATAAAATGTGATGATCATTATAAGATTTGCGGTCCTCTTGCCTATTATGCACCAGGAAATCCAAACTCCTAAACTAAGCCTGGTCTAAAAGCACCAATTCGAGAAACCCTAATCAGATCCAGTAAAGTAGGAAGGTGTCAGCGTAGCAGAACTTCTGTAGAAGTTATCCAAAATAAAGAGCACTGTATAACATAAAGCCACACAACAGAGATGTCGCGAAGAAGTCTATACCCCTCTGAATCTAAAAGGGATCTGACTAAAGCTGAAGTGTGATCACCAATTAAAACCCACAAAGGAACATATGAGAATCCCATATCATGTGTCTCATTACTTTCCACCTTCACATGGTAAAACTTGGCAACTATGCTTGAAACTCCTTTTCTTTGGTCCACACATCAGAACGTCCTTGGATTTGCCCCCATATCCCAATTCTGCACGAACAATAGTCCTCCCTTTGTTCTTTAAGGCCACTCGTCCTTGCCAAAAGTACTCCTCCCAAACCTCACTATATCTCATACACAATGTCCCTCTCTCTATTCATGAGATCATATGGCAGCACCTGCAGAAGAGAGAAAAACATAGGAACCCGAGCAAACGTTCAAGTTGAAGATTAAACATAAAATTCAAATGCTAAAGCCTTTGGTCAAGTTAACATGGCAAGCATCTCAGTTAGACGTTTAAATACATGAATATAGATACATAATTAGTTAGAAAATAAATGCAGAATACTATTCAAATGGGTACATGGATATATAAGAATTAACAATATTATTCAAACCACACAAATGGAGATATATATGGGAACTGCAGTTCAATGTTACTGTAGAGCTTTCTCCGCAAGCTTGAATATTGGAATCAGTATCGCCTCCATCAGACAATCCTGTGTGCAACATGAGAGCACGCCGAGGTTGGCATGCAACCACCCCCCATATGTGGGAACAAGAAGACTAGAGTACTCCAGAAGATGCATTCCCTTCCCTGAGTACGGGAGATCTACATGCCATATTTATGCCACTCTTGGCATAAATAGTGGCCAATCACAGAGATCAACTCAATATCCACATAAGAAAGGACATCTAAATAGATGCCTCTCCTTTCCTAAATATATGAACGTGAGAAGGTGCTTTTTCTATCTGCAACACATAAAATATATAAGCAAGACAGAATACCCCATATTGTATCGCCAGAATTTATGATGTACATTCTGTGGTCCTGAGGAAGGTGGTTTTGCATTACTGATACCACCGAAAGGTACGTCGACTGTATGTGGAAAACCCCGGGTCACAATAAAAAATATTCCTGGATTTAATCTAAGATGTATGTGAGACTAGGCTGGGGTATGAATGTGAGATTGTAGTGAGAATGTGTGTATGTGAGGTATAAAGTAGAGAGTGAATGTACATATGGGGCATTGGAAAAAAGTGAATTTTTGTTTCTGTAAGATATATTCTGCTTTTGTCATGTGTATGTATATGTACATTATTTTCTGATAAAACTGTATATATTTTTGTATTGATCTTTGGATGGATAAAACAAATGAGTTTGAAAAATAAGAAAAAATTATTATAAATTATAATAACATACACTAATTTCATAAAAACCTTACTGTACAGGGCATCAGTTGGTAGTCGAGACGTCAGGCACTAAGAGCCAATTGAGAAGATATACAAGTCAAGTGGGATTTTCTTCAACATCGTGAAGGAACTCTCCAACCCCAGCTCCAACACCAACGACATCCAGCCGTCGCGAGACCTGTGCGACTCACTGGCCACCTTCTTCCACCGCAAAATCGCCGACATCCACGACAGCTTCAACACCACGACCGCCCCGGCAACCACCGAGACCACTGCCCCCACAACCACCAACCGCCTGCTCTCCTGGACCAACATCAACGACGAGGACACCAGCGAGATCATGAACACCATCCACTCCCGGTTCACCGCTAGACCCGTGCCCTCACCACATCTTCAACAAAGCCAGTACAGCCATCGTGCCCCATCTCCGGAAAATAATCAACATCTCCTTCGAGACAGCAACCTTCCCGGAAAGCTGGAAGCACGCCGAGATCACCGCCTTACTCAAGAAACCCAAGGCAGACCCCAAGGACCTCAAGAACTTCCGACCCATCTCTCTGCTCCCGTTCCCCGCGAAGGTCACCGAGAAAATCGTCAACAAACAACTGACCCGCTACCTCGAGGAGAACAACATCCTGGACCCTTCCCAGTCCGGCTTCCGCAGCAACCACAGCACCGAAACCTCCCTCATCGCCGCCACCGATGACATCAGGACCCTGCTAGACAACGGAGAAACAGCAGCCCTCATCCTCCTGGACCTATCAGCCGCCTTCGACACGGTCTGCCACCACACACTACGAACACGCCTTCACGACGCCGGGATCCAAGAGAAGGCCCTGGACTGGACCACATCCTTCCTTTCCGGCAGAACACAAAGCGTCCGCCTCGCCCCCTTCCGATCCAAGGCCACCAAGATCATCTGCGGCGTACCCCAAGGCTCCTCCCTCAGCCCAACGCTGTTCAACATCTACATGGCACCCCTCGCCCACGTCGCCCGACAGCACAACCTCAACATCATCTCCTACGCCGACGACACCCAGCTGATCCTCTCCCTCACCAAAGACCCTCACACCGCCAAAGCCCACCTCCACGAAGGAATGAAGGCCGTCGCCGAATGGATGAGGACCAGCCGCCTGAAGCTGAACTCGGACAAGACGGAGGTCCTCATCCTTGGTTCCAACCCTTCAGCCTGGGACGACTCCTGGTGGCCAACATCACTGGGAACAGCCCCGCCACCCACCAACCACGTACGCAACCTAGGGGTCATCCTCGACCCCACCCTCTCCATGACTAAGCAGGTCAACGCCGTTTCCTCATCCTGCTTCAACATCCTCCGAATGCTCCGCAGGATCTTCAAGTGGATCCCCACCGAAACAAGAAAAACAGTCACCCAGGCCCTCGTCACCAGCAGGCTGGACTACGGAAACGCCCTCTACGCAGGAACGACGGCTAAGCTCCTGAGACGGCTGCAACGCATCCAGAACGCCTCTGCACGTCTTATCCTCGACATCCCCCGACGCAGCCACATCACACCCCACCTGAGAGACCTGCACTGGCTCCCTGTCAACAAAAGGATAACCTTCAAGCTCTTCACCCACGCACACAAAGCACTCCACAACTCCGGACCAGCCTACCTCAACAGACGACTCAGCTTCTACACCCCCACCCGCCAGCTCCGCTCGACCAGCCTCGCCCTCGCCACAGTCCCCCGCATCCGGAAAACGACCGGCGGCGGCAGATCCTTCTCCCACCTCGCCGCCAAGACCTGGAACACCCTCCCCACCAACCTCCGACAGACCCAAGACCTACTGGCCTTCAGAAGACTCCTCAAGACCTGGCTCTTCGATCAGTAGCAGCACCACCCCCCTCTTCCCCCAGCGCCTTGAGACCCTCACGGGTATGTAGTGCGCTTTATAAGTGACATGATTGATTGATTGATTGAAGAAACCATTAGTATGTAGACTTGTATAAATGTTGAGATTACACCTTAAATGCCCTTTCCGTATCTGTTTAGTGCCACACATCACTTTAATGATATTAAGTCTCACAAATACATGAGGCCATGTGTAACTATATATGTGGCCTAGTCAATCATAAAAAGAGTGGAGCCAAATTACACTGCTCCATCTGCAACTTGGTGAGGAGTGGACCTAATGCAATTGGCTGTAAAGCGAGCAATATGGTTGAAGCATGCTCTGATCTCTGGCCTTTTGTGCAGCACAGGTAGCAGTGCCACCACAATTGGAATGTTTGTTGGGTGCTTGGCCAGGAAGGCAGCAAGATACAGCTGAGGGGTCAGTAGCAGGAACGCTGGTTATGGTTGCTGCATGGCTGCTGGTCCCAGAACCAGTGTAGCTTTCAAACAGACCTAAGCTATGACTTTAAGTGGTTTGCAGGAGACTGGAACAAACAATGGCAAGCGTAATAGGTCTGGCTTTAGTGTGTTAACGCATGCAAACAAAGACATGTGAAAATGTGCACTTTTGCATGCTGGTTCTCATGCACTACTACATTACAGCCAGAACTATTGCCTTGGCCAATATTAGTTTTTATATTAAAGCTATCAGATTATATCACACATTTCAAGCCTCATATCCATAGGTGTAGAGAGATAAGGATTGAAAATTATAATTTTTTAGGAAAGACATTCCCATTTTAATGAGAAATAATAGCGCTTATAAAGTCTAGTGGGTAACATTGCAAAACCTTGGATTATTGCCTTGACCCTTTCCTAAAGACAACATCGAAATAACCTGTAGGGCCTGATTTAAAAAAAAGTGTAAAATTACTGATGAAGTTTCAGGACTCTACCCGAATGTACTTTTACATATTTTGACAGTTAAAAAAAAAAAAAAAAGTGTAATAGTACACTTGGAAAGCCACATGAGGCACAGGATTTCAGGCGTCCTAGTGGACCGAAAGAAGCCCTGGCAAAATAAGTCCTACAAGCATAATGTGCAAGTTTGATCCAAGCAAAGAATGTTGGGGTGAGTCTCCTCTAACAACATTTTTGGGAAAGGAGTAAGGTAGATTTCTTTATTCATTGCCAATAACATTTTGATCAGAAACATTTTGCAAGCGCAACATAGATGGTAGAAATCGCTGAGGGGTTAATATTCAAATTCAATATTCAATTTGAAAGGTTTCAGTCATGTAGGGATTAAAGTGTATCATTATATTGATAGTACTGGCAAAGCCATATGACATATGCATCTAGGATATTTGCATATCTATATTCACCCAAGCATGCATGGATGGAATTACATATTTCAAGGTCTTAACTAAAGTGCATAGGAGCACTATTTTTCCACAGCATGAAAACATGTATGTGTAAATTTGAAGACTGTAATTCAAAAACACTAGTAGCACAGCCAAGTCATATTTGTGCTACATCGGAAGTAGTGCCTATCTTGAGGCTCACAGTGCTATTAAAGAACATTTAAATTAATTAGGAAAAATAAAGATGCAAAAATACTCTGGAAAATATCATAAAAGTACTACCGGGAGAAAGAACATAATTTTTCAATGTTGTGCCAGGATCTAATATCCTTACTGTTAGTACAAGTTAATAATCCAGCAAAGGATCTGTACTAGAAAACGAAATAACATTATAATTGGTACTACTATTTGCTCTGGTATAAATCCCTTTCCTATCACCACCTTCTAACCATTGGCACTGGGAAGCTGCCTGGAAGTAAAACAAAATCCCAATATATAACAAGCAATGACAAAGCTAATTGGTCAGGCCTTAGCATGATGGTGTGATTTTTTTATTTTTATTGCAGGTATATACCATGAAAATAAAAGTAGAAAAAAGAAAGCATGCTGCTGCCTAAACTTGGCAGCCAAATACTTTCAATATTGTTTTTTAAATTGGAGGAAAGAAAACTATGATTGGGTTTGAATTAATGTAACCTGAAGACATAGTTTAAACATAGAAGGATGACTCCAAAATAGAGAAAGACTTACTAATGGAAATAAACAATCATTGACATAGTAAAATATTGGTCCACCAGCCTTATCAATGAAGTGCACTTATTTTTTAGGAAAATGTGCACAGGAGATCAAGCAACATGTCATAACTGACAGTGAAGAGAGCCAATGGCTCAAGTGAGTTTACCCAGTTCCCCATGCCTTGTGTTGTGCTGGATGGAAGCAGAGCATGAATGACAGTCGAACAGACCAATGGATGAAAAGGACAGGCCAGATCCCCTCAAAGTATATGTATGAATTTATAAATTCTGCATGCCATTGGAATCCTCTACGCCAGATTTACAAATGAAGACATAGGATATAATAGATAGGTATTTATTGATAAGGGTTGTAATTGTAACTGGCATGGGGCGGTGGGACTTCTGATCAGGTTTTCAGATTTCCTCAAAATGTATTCTGCCCATCCAGGTCTGTGGTTGCATGGTCTGTTCACCTTAGGGAGCATACCACATTCCTGGGGAGAGGGCACCCAACATTCCTGGGGGGGGGTCACCCAACCTTCCTGGGGTGCCCATCCAACAATACAGCTACTAACCAGGGTGGAAACCCCTGTGCAAACTCTCCTGAGCACCAGATCTTTAACTTACCATGTACATTAATGAAGTACTTGGTAGCCAATTTCCTTCTGATGTAGAAGGTATCTTAACATGACAATCAACCCATGTTCAACCCGGACCTTACTCACTTTTTTATAAACGAGAAATGTATATAACTGCAGATGCCCATCTCATAAAACTAAGCCAGAGAATCTGATATGAAATGGCATTCAGCAAATCATTGTCAATTTTATATTTATTCAGTAGTGACAATTTCAAAATACATAAAGTGGTGTTTGGTTAATTTTGAAAATTCCTGTACTTTAGTATTTCTGTGCCAATTTAAAAGTATCTGATGGCTCATATGCTTACACTGTGTAAGAAACTGAATTATTATTTGGGGTGGGTGACTGCCCACTTCAAAGAGTAATCACAAATCTTGTCAGGGCGAAGGTCAAAATGTCAAACAATAAAAATCCCACACTGATTTAAAAAAATAAATCTTATAAGCAAAATGACAACAAATTGATGAAAATTCAATACATGGAACCAGAGATATGATTTTTTAACTAGCACCAACAACAGCTAAAGTCCACTGATAGTTCACGTTCTCAGTATACTAGAACCTAGATACAATTTCAGGCTGACTACAATGGAGCGTGGGCCGAATCCACTAACCACGTTCATCCTGGTAAAAGATTTTACCTTTTGGCTTAGTCTCTTGCATCCCACTGAACCACAGTACATTTCTAAAGTCCCCCAGGACTTCAGGGGAGACATGTAGAGACTCACAAGGTTTCAAGCAGAGGCCAATAGCAGGGTTCAGACCGGGTACTTTCAAGGAAAGGCCTCTTGTAGCTTGTTGTCTCCCTGTTGCCACATAGGAGATCAGTCAACTGAGGTCTTAGTCCTTGGTACAAAGGGAACAGGATCCATCCTTCAGGATTCATCTAAGGTACCAAACAGCAGGTTCAATCCTCTTCTTATCTTACGCAGGTCTAGAAAGTGTTATAAGAGCGTGCCTGATGATGCCACATTTATTATACCTCACACTAGCTATTGGATGGGAGTGACTTCTGGCCCTCCCTAACCAATGGGTTAAAGTACCCAGGGCCTGATCTACCTACTTCTGCAGTAGTTCCTGTTTGCCTTACTGCAAATGCAAATTGTCAGGGCAAATCCAAGATGGCAAATGTCTTCAGCCAGACTAAACCTGGGCTTTGAGGCTGTTGGTGTGAGTAGGGAGTGTGCTATGGTAATCCAAGTCCCCTCCCACATCTAACACTAAAATCAAGTTTGAAGCAGGCACTATACCCACAGCAGAGACAGACATCTGGTAGAACAAAAGCAGGGTCCTTCAGCAACCAGACAGGGGATCCACAAGAACTGGCTTGGCATCCTGTTCTCTTGCTATCAAGTGCACCCCAAGTGTTATATATGTGGTTCAACAGACCTGCAAGTAGTATTTGACACTGTGCTGTTAAACCTAGGCCCACACCACACCTTGAATATTCTGTTGAGTTCAAAGGAGTCACCTCTTCCCCTTCAGGTCAGCCTATTGTGTTGTGTAGTTCCTACTAATCTGTAGGATCTGCGCATTGTTTGGACAACATAAATTAGGGGCGGGGTTCCAAGACTGAATCCGGACACCCCCGCAGGATATGTTGGCCTATAGACCTGCTAGCTCACAGTGCCATTGTAAGCCCCCCTAACCTAACCTACCAGGGTGTGAATGGTTTCTGGCAACCACTGAACATGACAACCCTGACCCCTCAGGGATCGTGGAAACAATACAGACACTTGTGCTCAATTATTCTCAGAGAGGTAAACAGAGAATACACAGTGGGACGTTTTAAATAGGTTTATTGAACCAATGTTATTCTTGTATAAAATACATGTGCTGCAATGATTAATAGACAGAAGCAGATAAAAGTGATTACGAGCACCAAAAGCGTAAATAGTAGATATAGTTCTACCATGGTGCTAAAGCAGTGTATATATGCAGGCATATAAAACAAGGCAGTAATCGAGCGTACTCCTACTATGCAAACCCTACTCTAAGTGTGTGTGTAGGTGTAGAGTCAAGAATCCCCGAAGGGACGATACAACCACGTTACCTGGTGGGAGAGAAAGAAGGTCCCCGTCTTGGTCATGAACTGGACACCCCTCATGAGATGTCAGACCACTGCGTGGTGAATTCTCAGCATACAGGGACCTCTGGTGTCAGCTGGAGTGCCTCCTCTTCTAATCTATTGAGATGCTCATCTTTTATAATAGAAAGCAGTTTTGTGATGTGCGTATAGATTAAAGATGTTATGGATATGTAGGTAGCCCTGTCGCCCCATGGATGAAGATAGAGATGACATTGGTACATAGTGCGTGAAGAGACCTTGTACATGATGTTCAGGGCAATGTGATAATGTTGTGCAAAGCTAGATGTGTAAACACGTTTAGTTTCAGGGAAACTAATCCAACATTATCGCACACGCAAATATGTGCAAAAGGTTACTGTTGAAATATAACAATTGTTTGCTCCTGGAAGACATTTCACTCCTATTCAAGTCTAATCATTGGATGGGCTACTGGTAGCGAACTAATGCAAATTAGTCTCCAGTAGCTTAGGGGAGGGAAAAGGTACATTTCAAAAAAGTTACTTTTCATTGATATTTATTACAAATCTGACTTCACTATTGAATTGGATTTTTAATAACTATTACAAATAGCAGTTTAATTATTTTTCTAGCTGGCCACTTTCCCGAGTGAGCAGTATTAGTATTTTAATCTGTTCTCTGATTTTCAACATAGAACAGCTAGGCCTGCCGCATTAAAAATAGCTTATAAGCCTTATCAATGTATAGCATGTTTATATTAATTTTCTACATGTGCCATTTTTAAAAACCATGCACCCTAACTTGTGGGCTACAAGGCTTACATAGGAGTGGCTTAATAATTTTTAAAGGAGAGGGTTTTACCTGTCAATAAAGGATTAATTTGACAGGTCGCACTACAGGCTTACCACTATAGCAGATGGGCTACACAGGGTAGGCCCATGTTTTCTTTGCTACTGGAGTAGATCGCACAGTAGGTTCTTCAGTCCACTAGTGGCAATTAACATCCAGGCCCTGGTTATACTTTGTTCGCCATACACCTGGGACTTATAGGCAAGTTAAATATAACAATTAGGTATAGGCCAATTCAGCTATGTTTAAAGGTAGTGCACAGGCATTGTACTACTGGTTAGCAGAGCTAAAGTTGGCAGAGTTCTAAGGCCAGCAAAACAGATAGGGCAAAACTCTGGGGGTAATTCAAGCAAAAGACGGTCATTTCCTACACACTGTATATTAGGTAGAAGCTATCGTTAGGAGGTACAAGAGACCTGGCTTTATTTTTGGGTGGCTTTTCTCCAATGAGAGCCTGCTGGTGAAACCCAGTGCAGGGATACAGTAATGTGAGGGGCCCACCACACCTCAATTTGACCAGACCTGCTAACTCACACAGTTTCAACATGTGTCAGACGATATCGGCTCCCTTCAACCGGTCACCCAGAGAAGAGCCAATATCACATGTTGTCTGTAAACAATAGCAACAAAACCCTGCAATGAGTGGGTTTCCAGCTCATATTTAGAGGCTCTAATCAGCTGATGTCTATTAAAGTGTGAGAATACACCAGTGGACATTGGCTGCACCTTCAGAAAACTTAATTTTGTAGGGAGTGGAGGTTTGTTGGGGTGGGGCAGGAGTGCATTTCAGGCAGTTCTTGAAATGAGGCCCTGTCCCTTCCAAGGCCCCAGAGGGTATGTTCTTAAATCAGTTGTCTTTAATTCATATTGTTTATGGCCACTGCACACTACTTTGGATGAGAAGAAAAATAAGTATACTCAGCACTGGTGGAGGCCTTCTTCATGTGTCTGGTAACAGAAAAGACTATATCTAAAGGAGAATAATATCTTGTAACAGCACCTCGAGCCCCTATCATTTCGGACTCTTTCAAAAGAAAATCAAGCAGATTGTGAGGTTTGTTTTTCAATGGCAAGAGAGTAATTGTCAGGCAATGTTTGGAACAGTTGCAGAAGTTTGACATTCCATGTTTGAGGAATAACAGAGTTTACAGGGTAGAATATCTGAGGGTTGGGTCCTTAATTTCAAATTCTAAAGAATGTTACCCTCTGCATTTGTCGTCAAAAAGCTCTAGGTCAGTAAAATAGCTAATCCGTAGCCAATAAGAGTGCTTAAAGGATTGCCTTCTGATGCCAAAGCAGCAAATACCTCATGAACTGAAGGGGTATTTGCTAAAATGTAATAGTGATTCAGTTCCACAAAATAACTTACTCCAAGCTTTCAAGCTGTCTTGTAAGCCTTGATGGCATCCAGGCCTGAGGAAGATTTCATGATGCTAGCAGATGAGGGTAAATAGTCCATCAGGGACCAAGAATACAGAATGTTTCCCAGTCATCAGCTGTAGATTAGCTTATAAAATCAGAGTGTGACTCTTGCTGTAGGGATCTTAGGGGAGGTGAGGGTGAAATAGAAGCAATACCGGACTCTTTAAAGCCATTTTGAGATGAGATCAGAACTAGGCCTGAGCAATCCAGAGTGGGAAACCAGCATCGTCATGCGGAATTAGCGAAATTAGAGCCAGTAAGGCTTTCTGTTTAAGAATCTGTGCCAGGCACCTGGAAATCATGACAAAAGGTGAAAAAGCATGAATATGACCAATCTTGTAAAAACATATCTCTGGCAAGATGAGACTGTAAAAATGGGGCATTTGTATGTTCAAATAAAGATCTATTGACAAGAGGACCCCAGCGAGGATTCAGTGTTTAGAAAACTACTGGATGAAGTCATCTGTCATAAATGTACCTGGATTGCCAACCTGCCACGATGTGACTGCCAGGAAAAAGTTATGCTCTGGCTGAAATTTTTTGATGGGTCAGAACTCCAAAAATGCCTTTGCCAGCCCTACCAGGGTTTTAACTTTGTAACCTACCAAATTTTTTATATATTGGACTGCAAAAAGTTGCCCATTTGCCAAAGTATGGTGAAATGTGCCTTGTTATTGGTGAACTTGAAAGGCAAAGGAGACTGCAAAAGATTTAAACAATTGATATGCATTGATAATTGCTTTACAAATCATGTTCTCCCAGTTGAGTACTGAACACTCCAAGGACATTATCTCCAGAGATTGGCACAGAACAGATTAGATGTGGGGATCTGTATGGATGGTACAACAATTCCAAGGAATTAAAATAGTCCTTCTTCCAATTAATTTCTTCTCAAGTAACTTTGTCCAAACGTGCATTGCCTCTATAGAGAGACACTTCTGTAAATGTCTGATATTGAGATATTAACATGCATGGTAAAGAAGTGGTAATTCAAATAATGCTTCAATCGGGAACGCCAAAAGCCCTACCATTCTGGCTGATTGCCTGAGAAATATGTGAGAGTGTGACATCATACTTATTTACTTTTAGGAGTTATCTTGGACTCTACTATTGTACAATTTTCTATTTGGTTCCTATAGAGAATGTTGGTGAAACATAGAGCAGTTGACAGAATCAGATGGTTGAGAAATACATTGGCAAACCCTGCTGTGCCAATAAAATTAAAGAAACCTCCTCTGATTCAGGCAAATTGGAACAGGGGTGGGTGTCCTTATGGCCCAGCTTCACATCCATTCTACTGAAAAAAGAACACCCCTGAAATGGACAATGAGCTCTATTTTGAGGTGACTATTTTTTTTGTTCTTCCCTTTGTCCATTTTTTATGTCAAAAACCTGTGGGATGGAGTGAATGCTCTTCTATGGCTCCCCTATAATGAAGCTTTCCCGCATTCTAATTGAGTTCTAATTCTTCTACACACAAATTAATTGGCCATAGAGAAACCCTTGCAACAAGGTCCAAAATCTCTATGTGGCATTAAGAACCCAGGGTCTCTCTGAAACTGGTTGCAATATTTGAAGAAACACATATTTTGCAACCAATTAACAGAGGAGAAGAAAGTGGTAAGCTGACCTTGAGAAAAAGCTCTCCTTTGTCCTCTGGAGTCTGGCCTATATCCTCATTTTCTTTTCTAAATCGTCATGAAATAGGAAACCCTGAGCTGTAGGACCAGTCGCTGAGACTTTAGTTCACACAATTTGCAATCAATTTTAAGCACTAAGACTTTGGGCCCGATTCTGATCTCGTAAGGAAGGCCTCCAAACGGGATTTGTAAAGAGCAAGTCCGATTCGGAGCCTATCTTTCCGTCCGAATCGTCCCCAGTTCCGAACGACCAAGTACGATGCGAGTATCCTGTACGCGCCGTGCAAATTGTTTACGAACCCGAACCTGTCCGTCCGACACGTTTGTAGCCGAATCGTGCCGCGCAATGGAGCCGCTTTCCGACCGAGCGAGTACGATGCACGAATCGGACGGCTGTATCGCCTTGGTCTCACCGAGACGAAACGGCTGTCGGATTCGGACTTCGGGGGGCCATAGCAGGCCCCCCTTTACCCGGAGCCCTCCGATTCGGTCACGGGGGTGCGCATGGGTCCCCATGATCCAAGCATGCACAGTGTGGTGGGCAACATGGGGTGCCCGCCACAGGGTGTACCCTTTTCCCTGCCCACCCCTTTTCTGCTATGGGAGCCTGTGTACGCGTCTGTACACGGGCTCCCATAGAGTTCAATGGGAGTCCGAGCGAACCGAGTCCGTAAGCATACGGCAGCATCGTACTCGCTCGTTCGGACTCCCGGAGCACGTCTCGCTTGGAAAGCCCTCCAGATCCGAGTCGTATGGAGGGCTTTCCTTATGAGATCGGAATCGGGCCCTTTGTGTATTTCCAGTGAAATAGCCACATTGGCATTATCAGAAAAACACAAAGCTTGTGGAACCTAGTAAGACAAGACAGCTTATTGAATCCTTTGACTCATTGGCTTGTTCTATAAGTTCTAAAATCTTAATAAGTGGAACCATCACAAACAAAAGCTTGTCCTGGTCAGAGATCCAGGCCCTCTCAATAGCATTCCCAGATCACGGACACAAATCACCTATTTATTTATTTTGTTGGACCTTGAAACTCATAATGAAACAGACACATTTCCATAGAGATGCCAGGACTTGCAGCCTGAACCCTCAGACTGAGAAACTTACACCTTAACATTTAGGTAATTTAGGTCACAAGTGTCCCTCTCAATTTGGTGAAAATGGTAACTATTCTAGGATCTAATACAGAGGCAACTGTGGAATGAGGGTTTTGATTAAGACATAGGGGCCGATTCTGATGCGGGTTGGAAAAGCTTCCCGACCGAATCGGTTGGGAAATGGTGTCCGACCCACTCGGATCGGGAAAGTCCGACCGGCGGAGTAGGATGCATCCGGATGCTTCCAGATACGATTTGGTTGAACTCCCATTGACTTCAATGGGAACATTTGTTCCTAACCGCATCAGAATTGGGCCCTCGGTCGGGAAGACACGTTCCCGATCCGAATTGGAAGGAGCAAATGCCGTTAGGAGGCCTTCCTAACCGCATCAGAATCAGGCCCTCGGTCGGGAAGCTTTTCCAACCCGCATCAGAATCGGGCCCATAGGGTTAACATTGACATACCAACTTACACTATCTGTGGGATACTACTGTCTTTAGGGACATGGACAATAAACATCCTTCGTCTTTTTGATGGGCCAGGACCAAAGCAGAAAGCACTGGAATCATTCCATTATTATTGTCTGAATCAGTGGCATTATAATTATCGAAATCATACTTTTGTGCATTCTCCACAGCAACATCAGATTTACAAGCCCCTTGCAACACTTTTACGTTTTACGCCGCCGTTGCGTCACTTTTGTGAAGCAGCGTTGTCGTAAACAATGCGCCACGTTGCGACACATTTACAATGTGACGCATCTAGGGAGATGTGTCACGTTGTAAAGCCCTGCGCTATAGTATACCTGCGTCAGGTATAATGTATGCAGGGTGGGCGTTCCGACATAAGAAAGCCTCGTAAAGGTGACGCAGTGAAATCTACAAGATTTCACTGCGTCACTTTTACGACGCCACTGCGTCAAAACCTTACGCCTGCTTAAGGCAGGCGTAAGGAGTGACGCAGCATGATAGGAATAGGCATTCCTAAGCATTGCTGGAGTTGCGTCGTGCTTGCGACACGACTCCAGCAATGTGTTGCCTTTACGCCAACAGATGCATCACGCATCTGTCAATCCTTGCGTCACAGTGCGCCGCATTGTAAATGTGACGCATCTATGGTGGCGCAAGGGTTTTTTTGCATGACGCAAATTAACTGACGCATCTCAGCTCATATGCAGAGATGTGTCAGTTCTTGTAAATCTGCCCCTACGTTTTTTTCTTTCTGCTGCATTCTATCTTCAGACATGAGGGTTAAAGGTCTGATTCATTGTCAAAACTCTTAGGCAGTTAAGAATGGTGCAGAGACAGAATATTGAGTAAAAAATATTGAGTTGCACAAATATCGAGTCATTAATATCGTGGTTCAGAAATATTGACAGCAAGAATATCGTGGTCAAGAATATCGACTTTAAAAATATCGAAGTGTTTAAT
This sequence comes from Calotriton arnoldi, assembly GCA_963921515.1. Taxonomy (NCBI): domain Eukaryota; kingdom Metazoa; phylum Chordata; class Amphibia; order Caudata; family Salamandridae; genus Calotriton; species Calotriton arnoldi. Next base: position 532,575 of record CAWUFW010001993.1, on the reverse strand, counting down.
ATCGTTTGCAAAGCTATAGTTGTTAAAAATATCATTTTTTTATTAATGTTATGTATTTTAGTATATATTTTATATGTATGTGATGTATGTTTTTTTGTATAAGTATTGTTTGTATTTTTAATATATGTGTTAAATTTTTAGTAGTTATTAATTTGTTTTAATTTTAATTTTGCGTTATTAGTTCCGTAGCGGGTTGCGGGTTTATAGGGGAATAGGGTGGGAAGTAGTTTAATTATAATAAATGTATTGATTATTTTTTATTTATTAATATTGTTTAATTGAGATGTTATAGTGTTAAATGTGTAAAGTAATTTATTATTAATTAATTAATAATTGGCTGTTAATTATTTTTAATTAATTAATTGGTAATTAATTATGGTAATTGTGTAATTAATTTAGGTGTGTGTTGTGGTGTTTATAGGTGTAAAGGGTGGGCCGAAATTTATTTTTAATTGATGAATTAATAATTGGTTGTTAATTAATATTTATTAATTAATTGGTAATTCTTTATGGTAATTGTGTAATTAATTTTAGGTGTGTGTTGTGGTGTTTATAGGAGTAAAGGATGGGGAGTCATTTGTATTTAATTAATTAATATATAGTTTTTAATTAATGTTAGTTAATTATTTGATATTTATTTTGGGTAATTGTTTATTTTTGTGTGTGTTGTTTTTACTTTTAAAGGCGTTTTAATTACATTTTAATTACTTTATTATTAGTTGTTAATAGTAATAGTTTTTAATTTAAAAATACGTTTTAATTGTGTTTTATTATTTTATTGTTTAATTTAGCTGTGTGTTGTGGATATTATAGTGTTAAAGTGTGTGTAGTCAATTAATGTTTATTAGTTTTTATTATTATTAATATTTTTTTAATTGATTATTAATTATGTTAATTATGGAAGAGAATGTCATAAATTTTGAAGTGTTTTGTTATTGGTGTGGTGTTATAGGGTAGGAAATAAAATAAATACATTTATGTATTCATTCATTTTTATTTGTAAATATTTTCTAGTTTAAAAGAATTATTTTTTATAAATGTATTTATTATTTTATTTTATATATTATTTGTAGGTTTTCGTTATATGAAATTAATTTCATAATATGTTTTCTTTTTATATATTTAACATATTTGATTTTTCATTTTTTAAATATTGTTTATTTATTTTTATGATTTTTAAAAAAAAATTATATTTTTTATTTTTGTTTTAACTGTTTGAGTGTAAATAGTAATTTTTGTCTCTCCGCTATCCAACACTTTCCCTAATGTTGCACTCACTGGAGTGGGAATAGTAATTTTTACCTCTCCGCTCTCTAGCACTTTCCCTACTGTTGCACTCACTGGAGTTGGAATAGTAATTTTTACCCATCCGCTATCTAACACTTTCCCTACTGTTGCACTCACTGGAGTTGGAATAGTAATTTTTACCCCTCCGCTATCCAACACTTTCTCTACTGTTGCACTCACTAGAGCACCAGAGTGGGAATAGTAATATTTACCCCTCCGCTATCCAACACTTTCCCTACTGTAACACTCACTGGAGTGGGAATAGTAATTTTTGCCCCTCCGCTATCCAACACTTATCCTACTGTTGCATTCAGTGGAGTGGGAATAATAATTTTTTCCCCTCCACTATCCAACACTTTCTCTACTGTTGCAATAGTAATTTTGCCCCACTGGTATCAAACACTTTCCCTACTGTTGCTCTCATTGGAGTGGGAATTGTAATTTTACCCCTTTGCTATCCAACACTTTCCCTATTGTTGCACTCACTGGAGTTGGAATAGTAATTTTGACCCCTCCGCTATCCAACACTTTCCCTACTGTTGCACTCACTGAAGTGGGAATAGTGATTTGTACCCCTCCGCTATAGAGCACTTTCCCTTCTGTTGTACTCACTGGAGTGAAAATAGTCATTTTTACCCCTCCGCTATCCAACACTTATCCTACTGTTGCACTCACTGGAGTGGGTATAGTAATTTTTACCCCTCCGCTATCCAAAACTTTCCCTACTGTCAATCAATCAATCAGGGGTTTGTTAAAGCACGACTACTCACCCGTAAGGGTCTCAAGGCGCTAGGGGTGGGGGGGGTTGCAGGTTCCATCCATCAAGGACGGGGTCTGTCGAAGAGCCAGGTTTTGAGGTTTCTTGCGAAGATGGGGAGCGATGTTGTCTGTCTGAGGTGGAGCGGAAGGGCGTTCCATGCTTTGGCCGCGAGGAAGGAGAAGGGGCGGCCTCCCGATCTGGTCTTTCTGGTGCGGGGGACCACGGCGTAGGAGAGCTGGGCTGATCGTAGGGTCCTTTGGGATGCGTGGAATTTGAGTTGGCTGTTCAGGTATGCTGGTCCGGTGCCGTGGAGGGCCTTGTGTGCGTGGGTGAGCATCTTGAAGGTGATTCTCGCCTCGACAGGGAGCCAGTGGAGTGTGCGCAGGTGCTGGGAGATGTGGCAGTGTTTTGGCAGGTTCAGGACCAGTCTTGCGGCGGCATTCTGGATGTTCTGTAGCTTGCGGTGAGGTTTTTGTTTATTCCGGCGTAGAGTGCGTTGCCGTAGTCGAGTCTGCTGGTGACCAGTGCGTGAGTGACGGTCTTTCGGTGTTCGAGGGGATCCATTTGAAGGTCTTACGAAGGAGGCGGAGGGTGTGGAAGCAGGAAGACGAGACAGAGTTGATCTGGCGGTCCATTTTGAGCTCGGAGTCCAGGATGATTCCCAGGTTGCGTGCGTGGTCCGTGGGGGTTGGCGGGTTTCCGAGGGTGGGGGGCCACCAGGTGTCGCTCCAGGCATCGGGGTTTGGGCCCATGATGAGTACTTCTGTTTTGTTGGTGTTTAGTTGTAGGCAGCTGTTTTTCATCCATTTGGCGACGGCTTCCATGCCTTCTCGAAAGTTGCGTCTGGCGGTGTTGGGCTCGTTGGATAGGGAGAGGATGAGCTGGGTGTCGTCTGCGTATGACACAATGTTGAGTCCGTAGGTTCTGACGATGGGGACGAGTGGAGCCATGTAGACGTTGAAGAGCGTCGGGCTGAGGGAGGAGCCCTGGGGGACTCCGCAGGTGGTAGGTGTGGGGTCCGAGAGGAAAGGGGGGAGTCTGACCCGCTGCGTCCTGCCGGAGAGGAAGGAGCGGATCCAGTCGAGGGCCTTGTCCTGGATTCCTGCGTCGTAGAGTCTGCATATTAGGGTGCGGTGGGAGACTGTGTCGAACGCCGCTGATAGGTCGAGGAGGATGAGGGCTACTGTTTCTCCTTTGTCCAGTGGGGTGCGGATGTCGTCTGTTGCGGCGAGGAGGGCGGTTTCCATACTGTGGTTTTTCCTGAAGCCGGATTGGGAGGAGTCGAGGATGTTGTGTTCTTCAATGAATGTGGCGAGCTGGCTGTTGATGGCTTTCTCAATGACTTTCGCTGGGAACGGGAGCAGGGAGATGGGTCTGTAGTTTTTGAGGTCGGTGGGGTCCGCTGAGGGTTTCTTTAGGAGGGGGTTGACCTCGGCGTGTTTCCAGTCGTCGGGGAACGAGGCGGTCACCAGGGAGCGGTTGATGGTGTGGCGGAGCATGGGTGCGATGGTGTTGGCGGCTCTGTTGAAGATGTGGTGGGGGCAGGGGTCTGTGGGGGCCCCTGAGTGGATTGACTTCATTGTCTTCAGTGTGTCTTCGGTGGTGAGGGCTGTCCAGTCGTCAATCGCTGGTTTCCGGGTGTCGGGGGTGGTTGGTGAGGGTTCAGTGTGTTGGTTGTCTTCGTCGAAGTTGTCGTAGATGCTCTTGATTTTGTGGTGGAAAAAGGTGCTGAGTTTGTCGCAGAGGTCTTGTGAGGGAGGGATGTCGGTAGACTCGCTAGTGGGTTGGGCGAACTCCTTGATGATGCTGAAGAGTTCCTTGCTGTTGTGCGCGTGGGTGGAGATTCTGTCTTCAATCGCTTTTTTCCTCGTTTCTCTGATGAGTTGATGGTGGGCGTTGGCGGCGGCACTGAAGTTGTTGTGGGCTTCTATGGATTTGGTGTTCCTCCAGGCCTTTTCGAGGCGGCGGCATGTGCTTCTGGACTCTCGAAGTTCGGTGGTAAACCATCTGGCTTTCTTGGCGCGGGTATTGTTGTTTTTGTTGAGGGGGGCTATGGTGTTGGTGCTGTCCGAGATCCATCTATGCAGGGTTCGGGCTGCGGTGTTGGGGTCGTCGTTTTCCGCGATGGTTGGGGTGGAGTTGTTGAGTGAGGAGGTGATCTGGTCGTCAGTGATTTTGGTCCAGTTTCTTTGTGGAAGCAGGTGCTGGTGTTTGTGGATGGTGGGTGTTCTGAAGGTGAAGTGGACGCAACGATGGTCGGTCCATGGGAGTTCGGTGGTGTGGCTGAAGGTGATGGAGTTTCCTGTAGTGAAGAGGGGGTCGAGGGTGTGTCCTGCTGAGTGCGTGGGCTCGGTCATGATCTGGCGCAGTCCAATGTTGTGGAGGTTGTCCAGGAGGGATGTGGTGTTGGGGTCCAGTTGGTTGTCGAGGTGGAAGTACTGTTGCACTCTTTGTAGTGGGAATAGTACTTTTTACCCCTCCGCTATCCAACACTTTCCCTACTGTTGCTCTCACTGGTGTAGGAATAGTAATTTTTACTCCTCCGCTATCCAACACTTTCCCTACTGTTGCACTCACTGGAGTTGGAATAGTAAATTTAATTCCTCCGCTATCCAACACTTCCCCTACTTATGCACTCCTTGGAGTGGGAATAGTTATTTTTACCCCATTGCTATCCAACACTTTCCCTACTGTTGCACTGATTGTATTGTGAAATTTAAGTTTAAATATTTTTTAGTAGTTTAATTTTTTCATTTAATATAGATTCTTTTTTATATTTTAAATCATTTATATATATTGTTATTCTGTATATTATTTTAAACTTTTAACATAAATTAAAAATAATAGTTTCTTAACTGTTTTAAAGTAAATATATATGTATACATTTTTATGTTTGTGTGTTTCTTTTTTATTAAGTTTATTTGTTATATTTTATTAAAATGTACATTAAATGTATTTTATTTAGTTAAAATTATATTTAATATTTAATATATATTGTTTTATTTTATATTTATATAAAAGTCAATATTTTATACATCTATATTTTTTAAATCGACATTTTTTAGTCAATATTTTTGTACTTACCTGTTTAAGTATAGGAGTTGATATTTTTGTTGTCTATATTTTTTATTCGATATTTCTTACATCAATATTTTTTACATCGATGTTGTGTCAGTGAACCGTTAAGAATCATTAATCACAATATTGATAGTACTGGAATCATCCCAGTCATCATTGTCTGGGTAAGTGGTTTTATAATTATCATTATCATCCTTTTGTGCATTCTCCAAAACAACATTAGGTCATTTCTTTGTCTTCCATCCGCCAGACATGAGGGTCAGAGAACTGACAGGGTGTCAATATCTTTGGGCAGTTGAAAAATGCTAATCACAACAACAACAGAGTCAAGTTCAAGTTTATTTTATCAAGGGCACAGTTAAAACCTCAGAACTAAGGGGGTCATTACGATGGCGGTCGGACTTTCATCTGCGGTATGAGGTGGCCTACCCACCCACCGCATTACGATGCGACCGACACTGTGGCGGTCGCACCGACCATACTTTACATTGCGGCGGGTGTTGCCGCCTGCAGCACCCGCCGCAATGTAAATAGGGCACTGTTTACATTTCCCTGCACTACGTTGCAAGCACCATGTGGCGCCTGCCACATGGTGCATGGAAATGTAGGGAGGGCACCATAGGCGCACCCAACCCCCAAAAGAGAGTGCCCGGGCTGATATGGGCCCCCAAGGTCCCTTTCCACCAACTTGCTAATGGCGGGTTAACCGCCATGAACAGGTGGGCGGAAAGGGATATCATTATCCCGACGGCGGTGCCTGACAGGCACGGCCGCCATGCTGGGCAAAGCGGCAGCTCTGACAGGCGGTCGGAAAATGACCGCCTGTCAGGACCGTGGCGGTCGGTCTTTCCGACCGCCACGTTTCTGCCCGCCATAGTAATCTGGCGGGTGGAAAACCGCAGTGCGATGGCGGAGGGCCCGCCACTGACTGGCTGTCGGTGGCGGGCCTTCTGCCATCGTAATCAGGCCCTAAGTGCTTACCTAAAACCTTTAAATAGAAAATAGGAGGTTAATGCTTAAGTTGATGGCAATAATTAAAACATGGTACAAAATATTCTAAGATTTAAATGCCTAATGCGACCAATTTGTCTATAAAATGACACTGCAACGCAGATTGCATGAGAGAGCTTGCTCAGGGGCCTTGAGTGGTCTCAAGGGTTACAGCATCAGATGAACTAGTGATTCTCTAGTCAAGTCTAATCAGGTATTTTATGTACCTACAACCGAGCTGTATGTCTATTGCATTAAAATAAGCTAGTATCGCGGGCCTGTAGAGGTGTATCCCCCTCTCATTCCAAGCTAGTATTAGAATAGATCTTCGTTCTTTTATATTGGCTTTACAAATGTAGATCTGATGGACCAAGGTCTCAGGAACTTTTCCACAGAATCAATACAGATCCGTCGTGCCAGTTCGCATCCATGGAGATAGATGCGGAAGTGATGGCAGGCAGCCTACACAAAACCTCAGGAATGATGTTTTGAACTGGACTTTGATGGCAATGCCCAAGTTTGATTGAGGTGTTAGCTTGATGTAGGATGCCAATGTGAGCAAAGCGTGTTGTCTCCATGCAAATGCCTCTTTGTCTGCAAGCAGCGAGCAATGAGAGAGGTAAAGGAGATGCTTAGTTTCCCTCACTTCAGTCCAACAGTAGTGGTATGGCCAGTAGGTTTGTAGTTTTGTGCCTATGCCTTTACCAAACCCTGTTTGATTGAACGGGATTATGCTTTTCAGATGCCCATGACGCTAGTTCCTCAAGGAGATAGCCAGCAAAATATTTGGATTCCACATCCAAGAGAGGTATGAGCCGATATTTCGCAGGGTCAGAGAAAGTGCCCCCTTTATAGATCATGGTGATTGCTGAGCCTTGCCATGAAGAGGGAATGGTGTTTGAAATAGTTAGGTTCTCGTATATTGACTCCACATGCTCTGCCTAATACGATTTGCCTTCTTTAAACAGAGCAGTTGGAATACTGTTTGGACCGGGTGCCCCGTATCGCTGCCTTTTTAAGATCTGTCGCTCAATAGTTGCTGCCCGAAGGGACAGAGAGCTCGGCGCTGAGAGCCCGGTTGAGGTGATATTGGGGTCGGGAGAGACCGTCACTCAATGTCCGGTGATCTTCTGCAGGCTCAGCTTAGGGCCTGAGTGGCCGAAGTGTTTTGAGAGGTATCAGGAATATTGACTATGACTCTTGTTCGTTTAGGTTGTTCACCGTCTTCCAGAATTTGTTGTGCCTTTTGGCCCTAAGATCATATAAAAGTTTAGCTGATAAGATTATCGGTTGCCTCTCGTTTCAGAGTCCACAACTGCTTTCGGTATGCAAGCCTAGACCTGTCCAGTTTTGTTTTCAGCATGCCTTCCCTTGGTTTTTTTTGGTTTGCTTGGAGGACTTGTTAAAGGTTCCATTTATGCTCCTTGGATTTTCTGTTTGCCACCGGTTGGGGAACGCTGTGCACATGTCTGGAGCTTCCGCCAATGGTTGCCTGGCTTTCAACAGATTTTGTTATAAATTGCTCCCAAGCAATATAAGCAGCACTCATGCTGTCTGAGAGGGCAGTCCATAAACATTTGGCTCTTTCCGATAGGTCATAAATTGTACTTGATTACCACTTAAGCTTCTTGTTATTTACCGAGTAGATAATGCCTTGGAATGCATCTGTTAGTTTGTGGCTGTCCAATAACTCTTGCGGTAGATGGTCGCTTTCATCCCTTGGCTTTATTAAGAAACTGGAATCCAGGTGTATAAGTGGAGCTGAAAGCCCTGTAAAGTCTATTAGAGAGTGGGCCTTGTGATTGTGGTAGGTGAAAGACGGCGGGCGATCGTATGGTAGCGGCCGTTAATTGCTCGCACGTTCAAGGACTCTAGTTCCCTGATGATTTCTCAGCACTTTTTGTTGTGCTTAAAGATGGGATTTTGGGCTTGATCAGGGAAATATATAGCTGGCTCCTAAACCTTATGAATATGCACATGTTTAGATGTAAAGAACATTTACCTCTTTCAGTTGGAGTCTGAATTTCTCTAGCTACAGAGATAGATGCATCAAAAGAGTGTACACTTCCATGGTAAGATGTGCACAGCCTGCTCCTACCACCAGGTGAGGGTCAGGTTTTAAACGTTATAACAGAAGTAATTAAGTAAGAATATAGATTATATTTTATCAATTCTTTCTCTTCAAATTCAGAATCATGTGAATAATACCAGGCTCTTCATAACAATTGTAATTTACAGTCTTAAATTTACATGAAAACAACTGCAACGGTGTTCACGCAAATATTTATATATAATATAAATTTAAGATTTAGAACTCAGATGGGCCACAGTAAGATTTAGAAATCAGAAGGGCCACACTCATGCACACTGTAAGTTTAATCTTACTGGTTTAGCCATGCACCAAACAGTATGGGCCCTGTTCACAAAGGGTCTCCGCACTCGTGCAGAGGCCCTGCAGTCGTGGCGAGGGGCCCTTACTTGTGGTGGGTCCTCTGCAATGAGAAACTGCAATTTGGAGGTCTGGCCACGAGTGCGGGCCCTCCCCCACAACTGCCGAGCCTCTGCCCTGAGTGCAGAGGCCCTTTGTGAATCGGGCCCTATGACTTCACTATCGAGATATATAGAAAAAGCAAATGAGATGCACAACTGTGTGGAGGACAGCCCGCCCATTAAGCCCAACACACTATCAGATATGCAGGAACAACACATTTCAATCAAATTTCTAACAACAAAATACAGAAAGAGTGGCGTGGAGTACCTAACTCATGGCTCAGCACCTTCTGGAGACTGATATATATATATACAGCCCAAGCTCATGGCAGATTGGTGGTTTCACTTCTCCTCAGCCTACAGTTTGTCACTCAGGGTTTGCTAGGAAGAACAGGTTTTTTTTTATGTGTAGCTGCTGTGATAAAAGTAGCAAGTAAGCATAGCATGAGCCACCGGTTTTAGAATAAAATTCAATCACAACTTTCCTCTGCTATTGATTTCACTGACTTCGACATATAAGTGAACTGCAAGCAAAATAAACTACTTCTCACCTGCAGTGACTCTGGCTATATATATCTCCTCGACTGAGGCAGAAAAAATAAAGAAATAAGATAGAGTCTATGGCTGAGCTGAAACGCCAGCTCTTTTCCTGTATCTTATATAATGCGCTGTTTTTGCTTTAATCAGGTAGCCTGAAATTAGCTCATAAATACGTTCCAGCAAAACCCCCTGGCTTCTCGGGCTCAATAAGATAGCACTGGGTTCTCTCTCCCTCTTAGTCATACCTTCCTGCCACAGGGGCTCGGAGAGCTGAACAAATCACTTTTGACAGTCACAATATTAGATGGTTGGCCATGAATTATATATTGTACAGGGAGAGCTGTGTGTGTGTTTCTGTGCCCACACATTTACGTGCCTTTGTGCACGTGTGTGCATGTGTAAAATGAATGAGGTGGGTAGCTGCATCCATTCTCCTGCAGAGCTAATGCACTTCTCACTTGTCATGTCAGAGAAAAATTGAACAGTTTCCTCCAGAGGATGGAATGCGTGCACAAAACAAAATATTTCAAGGAGCACTTAAACTTGGTGTTTCCATTTGTATGCGTTTGAGTCATGTGTATGACAGGTGCGCCATGTAACAGCCTCATTTCCTATACGTCTGGGCAATTTTGCTTTCTAATAAACAGTTGGTCCCTTTAGGGTTTCAGAGACTTCTGTAAAAGGGCTACAACCACAGAAGCAGTGCAATATTTAGTTGTGGCGGTTTCTCCATGGGCCGTGACCTTCTGCTTGTGTTTTTGTCTTCTGAAACCTCAACAGCAGAATTGTTTTCCATTGTAACTTTTTTAAACCATGATTGTTTGCGTCAGTTGTTAAGAAGGGCGGAAGACATATATAAAATGAGAAACATAGGCACGATCACCGAAGTAAGCAAATAGTAAACAAGCTTTAAATGTGGCACAAAATATACATTTTGCAATGAAAGGCTAGTGTTAAAAAACAAAAACTGAATTCTGCTAACCTTGACAAAGTCTCCATAAACTAGGTGCGAGGAAATTATGACACTAAGATGAAAATCAGTGAGCAATTTATGGCACTAGTCCTGCTCATATCTTCCCTCTCCCCTTTACGCAGTACTCACCATCCATATAAATATTGGTTTCCTTGGTCAAAACGTGTTTTTCATCAAACAATTTACAGGCAATGACAAGCTGTAAAACAATTCCTCATCGTCATGAAAATAGCGTTCAGGATAAACATTGAAGACCAGACGCCTCTGAACCTTCTTAAAATTGTACCTAGTAAATGCTGACCACAAAGCAAGAGGAGAAAGAAAAAAAACACAGCCTAAGGGGCCGATTCCGATCTCGGTCGGAGGCGCGCCCAATACCATTCGGTCGGGAAAAAAGCCATGCGAAAGCCTGTTTCCCGACCGATCCGTACAGTACACCGAACGAGCAAGTACGATGCGCACAACAGCAAAAAATCCGGCCGAGCCGTACTCACCCAAACCAGGTCCTGTTCTCCGACCGAGGCGAATCCGGAAACGCCGAATCGAGTCGCACGGAAGGGAAAATGGAGCCCCGTCCGGCCGGACAAGTACGAGGCGCTTCCCGTACGTGCCGAACCCGTCGCTACGCACGGCACGTCAAAGCATCCGGGAGAGGCGCACATAAGCTCCGATTCGCGCCACAACACGATCCACGGCTACAAGACGAACACGGCACCGACGAGGACGACGCGAAGCGACGAGGACGAGGCGAAGTGACGAGGACGACGCGAAGCAACGAGAAGGACGAACGACACGAACCAACCATGAATCCCTTCGTCCCGATCATACCAATATTCTACATCTACTACCGGAACAGGCACGGACGCGTACGGCGCAGAAGGTAAGCCAGACACCAACCACAAAACACATACAACACGTACACGACACATCACACACACACACGGGGATGCTGAATATACTTACACCAGCAACAGCAGCACCATAGGGGCGGGATGCCCATCACCAATGCCACATATGCACACAGGGGCCTGAATGCGCACCACCACCCCTACCCAGGGGGGCTGGATGCCTACCACCACTACCACCCTCACCCAGGGGGGCTGGATGCCTACCACTACTACCACCCACACCCAGGGGGGCTGGATGCCTACCACTACTACCACCCTTAGCCAGGGGGGCTGGATGCCTACCACTACTACCACCCTTAGCCAGGGGGGCTGGATGCCTACCACTACTACCACCCTCCCCCAGGGGGGCTGGATGCCTACCACTACTACCACCCTTAGCCAGGGGGCTGGATGCCTACCACTACTACCACCCTCACCCAGGGGGGCTGGATGCCTACCACTACTACCACCCTTAGCCAGGGGGGCTGGATGCCTACCACTACTACCACCCTTAGCCAGGGGGGCTGGATGCCTACCACTACTACCACCCTTAGCCAGGGGGGCTGGATGCCTACCACTACTACCACCCTTAGCCAGGGGGCTGGATGCCTACCACTACTACCACCCTTAGCCAGGGGGGCAGGATGCCTACCACTACTACCACCCTTAGCCAGGGGGCTGGATGCCTACCACTACTACCACCCTCACCCAGGGGGGCTGGATGCCTACCACTACTACCACCCTCACCCAGGGGGGCTGGATGCCTACCACTACTACCACCCTTAGCCAGGGGGGCTGGATGCCTACCACTACTACCACCCTTAGCCAGGGGGGCAGGATGCCTACCACTACTACCACCCTTAGCCAGGGGGGCTGGATCCCTACCACTACTACCACCCTTAGCCAGGGGGGCTGGATGCCTACCACTACTACCACCCTTAGCCAGGGGGCTGGATGCCTACCACTACTACCACCCACACCCAGGGGGGCTGGATGCCTACCACTACTACCACCCCCACTCATAGGATGGACAATGCATGACACAACAAGCACACCACAACCTAGGGAATGCAAGATAAAGACATCCCCCCACCACCATGACAAGCGTGTGTAGGCTGTGTCAAATGCCTACAACACCGAACATGACTTTGAACATACAATGTGACCCCCTAGCACATGTGCCACACATATATGTGTGTGGCACCCACAATGCAAGCAGCCCATGACCATTGTGGCAATGGGGCCTAAACCCCCATCATCACAGTGACCAAAAGGTAAGTGTGGGGTCCATAGTCGAAGCACATTTTGACCATTGTGGCAATGGGGTCTAAACCCCCATCATCACAGTGACCAAAAGGCAAGTGTGGGGTCCATAGCTGAAGCACATTTTGACCATTGTGGCAATGGGGTCTAAACACCCATCATCACAGTGACCAAAAGGCAAGTGTGGGGTCCATAGCTGAAGCACATTTTGACCATTGTGGCAATGGGGTCTAAACCCCCATCATCACAGTGACCAAAAGGCAAGTGTGGGGTCCATAGCTGAAGCACATTTTGACCATTGTGGCAATGGGGTCTACTCCCCCATCATCACAGTGACCAAAAGGTAAGTGGTGACAAAGAAAGAGCTGCAACTGCCAAACTGCATGGATCATTCCTGGTCACAGAACCAAAAACTCATCTGTGGCAAAGTAGTGTATGTGTCCCATTGCAACATAAATTGGGTGAGCCAAATACTGCAGTGCAAATGAGACATTCCTTTGGCCATGTGCAGACAAACAACACCCATGGGGGCTGACACCGTCAACATTCATCAATGACACAATGACAGAAGTGACCATCAGAATGCAGAACCACATATTTGCACCAATGGGCACACAAATGCAGATATCCTGTGGAGACAGCAGATGTGAGGTGAACAGATACCATACCATGGCAGCAATGGGACACACAAACCATGATCACTGTGCTGACCGATGACCTAGGAGTCCCAGGGACAGCAGGGGAAACACACCAAACAACATACAGCCAATGGCACACCCAAGATATGCCAATGCAGTGGTGCAGATGCACAAACACAAACAGGCAGACCAACACTGTCATCATACACAGCAGGTGAGGGGTGGGGGTGCCAGTGTCCCCAGGCAACCACACAACACATGAGGAGAGCTGAATACCAATCATACAGATGTGCATACACTGCCACACTAAGGTAACTCATGGATCCAAATCCCCTATGTGGGCAAGCAGGCATTGTCAGATGAGAGGGAGCACAAAACACACATGTCACACAGGCACGTAGGAACAACAACTGACACAGCAAGACACAGACACACCACAGCACCACCCCCAGGGCCCCCACAATGTGGTGACCCTGGGCTGAATAAAAATCCCACTGTGATGACAAAGCTAAATGTCGTTCACACTGTGAACCACAGTCAGGTGTCCTGAGCAACAAACTACCATCACACCTACACAAGCACAAATCAATCAGCATGGCCAGTAAGCCAAGGCCAACATGGAGGCAGGGGACTAGCTGGGCAACAACTCCCATCTGCACACACTCAAGACCACACCCCTCGACCTCCAACAATGTGCAGCAGTGAAGTACACATGCACTGGTGACATTGCACATGCACCCATGACTATTCCAGGGTGGTGGGTGGGAACCAAGGTGCAGAAACACATCACACATGGCCACTCAACAAGACTCCTGAATGTCTGACACACTGCACACTACGCTGTACATGGACATGACGGCGATACCACACCAACCAATGGGATCCCAGCCACAGTCACACACCAATGAAGAAGCCAAGGTCACCCACAAAGAACACACATAGACAACAACCAACATTGCAGCCCGGACCCTGAGGAGTGCCAGCAGTCACACACACAACGTGTCACAATCACTGAAAGATAACACGAACTGAAAATCACATGACAGGGGCAAACAACAAGTGCCAAGGGGAAACCTGACTGTGACCCATCTGCGTCTGCACACAAACTCAGCCCTGACAGCAAACACACCTATGGGTGACACCCTGATGACCAGTAATGTGCCATGCACCCACATCACAGAGAACACAGGGAGAAGACTTTGGGGGAACATAGCTCAAGTCAGCAAGCATCACAAACAGGTACAACACTAGGGATCACAGCATGCGCAGATAAATGGAAGTGAACACACAGACATGCACATACAACACACACCTTGGGCGCAGGCAATGTCACACGTGTACACACTGCCATGAGGGGACTCCACTCCTGTGTGAGGAAAGCTGTGCCATATGTTGCCTCAGTAGGGCCCCATCATGTCAGCTGAGCACTTGGTCACACAATCAACAATTAGCACCAAATGAGGGCTCCCATCACATCAGCCTGGTCATGGATGTGCCAACGGAATCATCAGCACAGATCCAACACACTTGTATAGCAATGTTGCACTGACTACAATGATGAGTCCTTCCCCATTGATGCCCAAACCTGCATGTCCAGTGGAGATGGCAACACGGTCAGGGAAGTAGACAAATGCAACGATGACAGGCACAACAGATGTCCAGGGGTGGAAGCCACAGATATGAAATTGCTAATGTAAGCAGGAAATCCCATTGCCAAATACTGAACACATGACACCCTCAGATGCTGCTATTGATGACATGGATACACCACATGATAGGACACATTCCCCCTGGACCACATGGGTTCCTGCACAGTAACACTTCATAATCATGAGACCAGATATCACCATCACTGCAGCAAGGGCATGGTTAGCAGCACCAACAACATGTACATCTGAAGCATGAGCACTAGAGAAAAGAAAGTTGCTTTATTCAGCATATGTGTTGAATGAAAACGACGTCCAGAAAAAATAGAGCAAAGGCCAATGGCCAGTCCATTGTCAAAGTTCAAACAGGGTGACACTGGCAGATGTCACCCTACGCATGCCTGCACAAAACCAGGGACAATCCACTAGGAGGGGCAACCGGGGGGCAGGCCAGGCACCGCAGGGACAGGATCAGGGCTCACCAGGGGGAGTCAGGGAAGGGGTGGTGGGTGCTGGAGAGCCACTGACAACTGCAGTGGAGGTGTCTGACATGGTGTGTGCCGGCACAACTGGGGGGCATGACTCAGATGTCGTGGGTGCCGGCACAACTGCAGTGGACCCTGCAGATGGAGTGGACAGGTCCGCCACTGCAGTGCCCAAGTCAGACAGGGCGGTAGTGGGCTCCACTGCAGTGCCTACCTCCAGGGGAGGAGAATGGGGAACAGGCAAGGTGGGTTGGACAGAGGGGGAGGACACCCTCACCACATCAGTGGCACAGACAAGCGCAGCGGGGGGTGTGGTGCTGGGAGAGCAAGTGGCAGGGGGAGAAGGCCTGATCCTCTTGGGGATGGTATATCTGTGGGTGGGGGAACCTGGGGCTGGGTGTGGTGGGGGCACCTGTGCAGTGGGGGCCTGAGGGATGGAGGACGGAGACCTTGTGCCTGAGCTGCAGAGCGGTGGCGGGGTCTTGCTCTTAGGACTCCGGGGGACTTGCGGGTGGGGGCCTCAGTCCGTCTGCGCCTGGGGGAGGGTGTCCGGGGGCGAGGGGCACTCTGCTCCGTGTGGGTGGGCTTCCTCTTCCCCCGGGATGCTGGAGCAGCTTCATCGGTGGGGAAGAGGCCGAGGTCACAGAGGAAGAGCTGCTGTGACTTTGGGGTTGCAGGTGAGGCAAGGGAGGGTGCTTTGGAGGGAGAGGGAACTGAGGACTGCGCAGTGCATGTGGATGCGTGTGTGTGTTCCAGGGCCCCATCCCCTGTGAGTCTGGCTTCAGTCCCCTGAATGTGCGTGCGTGTGCGTTTTGTCATTGGCGTGTGTGTCAGTGTGCTGGATGTGTGTGTGCTGGTGTGTGCCTGTGCCGGTGTGTGTGTGCTTGGGATGGGTAAGGTGCTGGGGAGTGTGTATGGAGCAGAGGCAGGAGGGGTGAGGGACCGTTTGAGGAGGGACACTGCTGCCGTCAGGGAGGAGTCCATGGACCTATTGCCCCTCTGTAGGTCAGACATGCCCGATGAGATGCCCTCCATGAACGACACCAGCTGAGTCAACAGCGCGGTGTGCGCATGGAGGACACTCAGCATGGCTGTCTGCCCTACATGGAGCTGGCGAAGGAGGTACACAGACTCCTCACTCAGGGCAGCAGGGGACACAGGGGCAGGGGCTGCGGTGCCTGGCCCAAAGGAGACACGCTCCCGGACATGGGAGCCTCCACGGACCTGGGGAATGGGAGCCGATGGGAGGGCGGTGGTGGTGCTGGTGGTGGCGGGGACAGCAACACTAGCTGGGGTGTGGTGGCTGCTGACACCCACCTCCACAAGGGAGTCATCCTCCGAGTTGCTCTGGTCCTCAGCTGAGGTGGATGCTGCTGAGGACTCCTCGGTGTGGCTCCCCTCGCCCTCCGTGCCACTGGGTCCCTCCGACCACTCCTCGGCTGCTGACCCAGTCTGGCTCTCTGGCTCCTCCTGGTCCGTGGAGCTGTCCCCTTCCGTGGCCGTGGATGTATCTGCAAACAATGGGGAAACAGACAGACATCAGTCACCTGCACATAACGCACACACCACTGTGAGCACAGCACATCACAGAGCAAGCCCTGGCATCATTAGTTGTACATTGCTAAATGTGCCCTAACTGAACAGGAGAAGCCAATTGTCAGTCTGATGCCAAGCATGACACTCACATCCCACATGGCCTTGCACCCATCTGTCTGGTGTCTGTTGGATTGCAACACCCCAGTGTTGACACATGCACCAAGTACACAGTAGTTGGACAGTGCAGAGGACACGGTGTGGCATGTGGACATGCACACATCACAGCTCTTGCCACTGAGTCAGTACAGGTTTCCGGATGAAAGGGATGCCCAGAGTCAAATAGGAAATGCATGTGATGCATACCAGCGACAGACACCATGATGCACCCATGTCCTGATAGCCAGCGCCACTATGGTGTGCATGTAGCACATGTCACTCCCCTGCAGGCTCACCAATCAGTAGACACATGCCATGGCGGAGGCATGACTGCAAAGTCATACATCACTGTCTCAGTGATGTATGACTTTGCAGCCAGACAACAACACTCTGCACTGTGTCACAATAGTAGGTCATGGGGAATGCAAGTCCTGGAGCTGCACAAGTGCACATGTACATCCCCCCCACAACACATCCTCTTAACCCTCATCTGTCCAGGTCATACCTATTGGACATATGGTAGACCTGTGACACTACCCTCTGAACCTGAGCCCCTCACACTCTGCTGTGCATGGGGAACAGCTGCCTGAACTTCACATTCACATGCCCCAGTCTGCATGGGCAGCTGATCAGACACCTATGTGTCACACAAGTATCGTCTCCTATGGTCACATCTCCAGTGGCATGCTGAGCCCCTACCAAGAAACTCCACAGCAGTCCTGGCGACTAATCCACAGCACACTGACACAGAGGCAGACACCTGAGGGGTCAAATCACTGCGCACAATGTGTCAGCTGATACACGGGAGTGGGAGTACAGAGTGTATTGTATGGCCTGGAGTAGGCATGACTGTCCAGCCCCACATGAATGAGGGATGAGCCCTGGACTGTAAGCAGCTGGCTAAGTATGTGTGACACACGTCATATACATACTCCTGGGGCCCAAACATTGTTCCCACCCGCAGCATAGGTGTGTGCCAGATACCCCAGCCACATGTGGTGGATCAGCTCAGCAATTGGACCACAGATCAAAGTAACACGCTGAATACATGTCAGAATACAGGCATTGTGTAAGCAATGGACCCACCCATGATGCCCACCACAGAGTCAGGGAAACAGATGCTGTCTCCCACCTTGAGTCAAGCAAACTGCAAGGACACAGTCCTAAGTGACAGAATTCCCTGCATGTAAGGGCCACACCTGGGTATCAGATGAGGAGTGGGCAGTGCACAATAGAGGGACATGGCTCCTGGACAACATGACTGCTGTACTGTGGCAGTTTAACCAGGCCCGAGGAGGGCACATAGCATGTTAGACAGAGTTCACAGTGCAGTCTTTGACTCACCCCCTCCTTGCTGCTCTCTGGCCTTCAGCTGCCCATCCAGGTCTGGAAAGACCACCGCCAGGATCCTGAGCATGTGGGGGTCAGGGTCGGTGTTCCGCCCCTCCTGCGAGGAGGCGACAGCTTCAGCTGGACCCGTGCAATCCTCCGGGTCCAGCCCCGAAGGTCCTGCCACCTCTTTTGGCAGTTGCGGATCCGGCGCTTGTAGACCCCCACGGACCGGACAGCCCGGACGATGTCCTTCCATATCTCCTGCTTCCGATGGGCAGAAGCCTGTCAGGATGACAAAGTGATAAGGCCATTACTACACATGCAACATATCCGTGCATGACACAGTTGCATATACATGTCGCAATCACAGGGGCACATGGTGTACACAGGCAGTGCACGGCTGCCCATGGACAGTTTTCCAGAAGTCACTACATGGTATCATTGCATGGGGAGTAAAACCCTGTTCAGAAGCACTGTCACTGCACCATACCTGTCCAGTGCAAGTCACTACACACTATGGGGGGTGACAACTACTCAGTGAGCCTGCTAGCCAGTGGCGTGCAGACTCTCAGCCTTGCTAGTCAGACAAAATGCACATTCAGAAAGGCAGTGCACAGGACACTCACCTGCTCCCCTGGTGTCCCATACAGCTTGCTGTACTGTGGAAGTAGGCTGTCCAGCAGGGCCTGGTTCTCTTCAAGGCTGAAGGCTGGGGCTCTCTCCACAGTACGTGCCATTGCAGGGTCCAGAGGGGCAGAGACAGCAGCAGTGCAGTGGCAGGTGTCGTCTTGGAGCATGTAGTGCAGGCAAGTGGGCTCTCAGGGGAACAGCCAGCAATATATATGTGCTGGAGAGGCAGATACTGTCCCTTGTGTCCAAAGTGATAGGTCCAAGTCGTTTGCATCTTCTGAATCTGGCCAATCCATGGAATAGCAGCACCAAAACACGCCCACAGCATCCTTCAAATCTTCAACTTCATGACATACATGATTTTGCAACATTGTTGTGGGTGACCAACTGAATTTCCAGCAACCGACTCGTTCGAAATTCGAAAACGCGTCCGTTGCCAGGCAAGCCCATTGTCAATGGGTGCGCACCGATCGGTCCATTGCGGTACAACGCGCACAGGGATACAACGCGTACCCGCACACATTGAAGGCAATGGGCCGGCCGGAGGCACCGATCGGTCCATTGCGGTACAACGCACACAGGGGTCCAACGCGTACCCGCACACATTGAAGGCAATGGGCCGGCCGGAGGCACCGATCGGTCCATTGCAGTTCAACGCGCACAGGGGTACAACGCGTACCCGCACACATTGAAGGCAATGGGCCGGCCGGAGGCACCGATCGGTCCATTGCGGTACAACGCGCACAGGGGTACAACGCGTACCCGCACACATTGAAGGCAATGGGCCGGCCGGAGGCACCGATCGGTCCATTGCAGTACAACGCATCACTGTACATGTGACTGGCATAGGTCAGCATGCCTGTCTCAGATGGACATATGCCAGCCACAGATAGCTCCCAGGGAGTGAGGGGCACACCTACATCACGACAGCCTGTCCAAACCTTATCATAAGGCATGTAAGGCTGCATTTCCTATTGTGTGTATGTTGGTGTACATGTTGTCCTGTGGGTGTCACCTGTGGGCAGCCACCCCCAGGCTGTGCACGTGTTCATGGGGACAGGATCCTGGGTGTTACGTGTATGTGACCACTGTGATGTGCAACTGTTCATATCTGTGCATGTGTCATGGTCACATTTCACAGTGGTGTTTGTGTATGTCATGTCACATACCCCGTGAGTCCCATGTGGGACGGTATGTTTGAGCCAGGGTGTCCCAGTGGCACAATAGTGATGGACCTCCACAGTCTTTGTGCATGTAGTGTTTACAATGTCACTGATTTCATGTGCACAATGGGAGACAGTCTCCACATCCACGTTGTGTGTGCATGGACTCTGATGTTGTGCGTGTGTGTCACAGACGTCCATGTCTGTCCTGCCATGGCAAGTGTGGCCACTACCTGTGGGGGTCATGTTTGTTTTGCTGTGGTGTACACATGATACTCCAGGTGATGCCAGTGTCCATGTGGCATTACAGGGTCCCTGGGAATGTACCTGTCGTTGAGCTGTGGTGCCTGGGGCACATCTGTCCTCACATGTCACTGTGGGGGTAACTGTGACACGGCATCATGATATCCAATGGGCCAACCTGGGACAAATTGATGCCACCTGTAGGACCGTGTTGACAGATGTTGGCCATGTATGTACCATACATGTCCTTCCGGTACTGCACACTTCATGTAGTTGTGCCTCATGATGATGTATGTTGGGATCTTGAGTGTGTTCAATGCCGCATATGTGGGGTGACTGACGATCTTGCTTACTTCTCCTCTGCACTGCAGGGCTCCTGCTGTCCATCGGCCATTCCCAGACCTGGCAACGATGGTGGAACGGGACAGCATCCGACGGTACCGCTTCACCAGGCAGCTGATTGAGGATTTGGCAGTGCAGTTGTCCCCACATTTGCAGCCTGGCCGGCCGTATCCTACAGCGCTGACCCCCAAGGTGAAGGTGATGGCAGCCCTACACTTCTTTGCCACCGGTACCTTCCAACATACTGTGGCGTCTGCTGGTGGGATGTCACAGACCATGTTCAGCCGTGTGCTCCGCGATGTTTTGGCGGCAATGTTGCTCTTCCTGAACCGGTACATCTATTTCCCTAGACTGCGACGACTCACTGACGTGAAGAGTGACTTTTATGCCCTGGGGAGGATGCCGCATGTCATTGGCTCCATTGATGGGACACATGTGGCTTTGGTACCACCACAGGCCCAGGAGCAGGCCTACAGGAACCGCAAGCACTACCACTCGGTCAATGCACTGGTGGTGTGTCTTGCAGACATGACCATCACACACGTGTGTGCCCGTTTCCCTGGTTCAGCACACGATGCCTTTGTGATGAGGAGTAGTCGCATCCCCAGGATGATGGCACAGATGCAGAACCAGCGTGCCTGGCTTGTCGGTGTGTACTGACTTTGTGCCATTGTGTGTGATCTGATCTGTAGTATTCCGCCCACTTTTCCAAGTCAGCTAATGTGCACTTGTCTGTCCGTAGGTGACTCGGGATACCCCAACATGCCGTGGTTGCTGACACCCCTCAGGAACCCTGTGACACCTGCCCAGATGCGCTACAATGAGGCACATGGTCGGACCAGGAGAGTGATTGAGCGGACCTTTGGTCTCCTGAAGAGCCGCTTCCGCTGCCTGGACAAGACCGGAGGGTCCCTCCCATATGCCCCTGCGAAAGTGTGCAAGATTATCATCGTCTGCTGCATGCTCCACAACATGGCAGTGCGGAAGGAGTTGCCTCTCATCCAGGATGACGATGACCAACATCCGCCACCTGTGGAGGATCCTGGCCTGGACCACGATGCCAGTGACGATGATGATGATGATGGTGATGGTGATGTCCGCACACAGCTCATCACCAACTTCTTTAGCTGAATGTGAGTATCCTGAGGTGTCATGTCAATGATGTGAGTTGGCATGATGTGTGGGTGGTGCTCTGGTGCTGTTGGAGTGTGTCCATGGGCTACTTGACTGGATGTGTGTTGCGATGTGTGGTTACAGGTGGGCTGTACTCCCCAACAGTGTTGACATGCTAACTTGGTTCTGGGTGGGTATCTTGTAACATGTATTGTGCATGAGTTTTGCTGTTCTGTCCTGTACTCCATTGCTTTTGACTGTGTGTCATTTCTGTCCTTCACAGGGTACTTTCAGATTCGTTTGGTCAACTGTGTCTACCGACGACGTGATTGCACATCCAGGCTGGTAGCTGTTGTGTCCCTACAGGTGATGTGCGCCACACCCATGGACTTCCTTCCGTCTACAGTTGTTGACTGTGTGCCCGCTACCAGGTGGGGTTACCTTGCATCTGTAGTGGTTACGGCATGTTGCTACTGTGTAATAAACCTGTGCTTCACTTAGTGATGTGCGTTGTCTGTGGTCACACATTTGACTGCCATTTGCTTACTGCACCTGTGGGCTACTTGACTACAACTGGGAATGGGTGTGGTGTCTGTGCATTGCACCGTCTTCCCTGGCAACATCAGTGTAGGCAATGAGTCAGATGGCCTAGGTGTGTATGTGTCGTGTAGCCCTGGTGGTGTGTCTCCCTCATGTGTGTCACGTTGCCTGTACTCACATACCTGTGTTGTCCTTGCTGTTGCAGTTCGCATACACAGTGTAATTTTGCAGTTCATCATCCCCATAACAGCACCCACGTTGGAATCACGACAGAGGAAAGTATGGTGTATTAGTGTGTTTATTGTGATACATTTGTGTTAATAGTGCATAGGATGTGTTGTGCTGTACATGAATCTTGCAATCCCAAGTTCCTAGGTGAATTGAAAGTCCGGGTAGACAGGATCCCCAGTATCGGGGCCACAGTTGTCTGACACATTGGTCCAACTTGTACTCCCCATGCAATGTGTGGGAGTAGTGTTGCCGTCAACAGGGTGAACAGTCTGTGCACAAAGGCGAACATCCAGAACAGGTTCAGGCTTCCTGGGAGTTGCGCTTGGCCATCGGCCTCTCACTTTTCCCTCCTCGGACGACCCCTCTTCTTGGGGGGGGCCCCTCAAGTGCAGGCTGCTGCGGTGCAGGGGACTCTCCGCCAGAGTCCTCCTCCCTCCCTGTGGCAGTTGCAGTTTGTTCGGCACCAGATGTTGTTGGCACACAGGGAGGTGTGGACTGGTTGCTGTTCATCTGGCGGAGGCATTGTAAAATGTCCCTGTGCACCGCCGTCATCTCATGCAGTGCATCCCACTTGGACTCCACGCGGGACATGTGTGAGTCCACACGGGACATGTGTGACTCCACGTGGGACATGTGGGAGTCCAAGCGGGCATGATGGGCAGCCTGCTGCTGTTTAATGTCTCTGAGGAGCCCTACTACCTGGCTGAGCTCTCCGGTGCTGGACTGGTACGCATCAGCTATGCGTACCAGTTGTGGGTCGTCATGCACACCAGCAACGTCTGCAAGCAGCGACCTCTGTCTCCCACCCCTCCCACCACCCCTGCTGACATGTGCAGTGTGTGCAGTGGCACGCACAGATAACCCTGGTCCACCTTGGGGGTTGGTGGTGGTGGTGGTGTCCATGGCCCCAGGTTGGTCCAGGGTCACTGTGCTGGTGTTGCTCCTTATTCTGTCCATGTCGGCAGGGATGGTATTCGTGGTGACAGTCGTTGTAGGGGTGGGTGCAGGGGGTGCAGCTGGTGGTCCTGCTGGTGCTGCAGCTGGTGGTCCTGCTGGTGCTGCATGTTGACTTGCACCGGATGTGCCAGGTTGTTCTTCATCGTCCGAGGAGGACAGAGGCTGTACGACGCCAGTGAGCTCGGCATCCTCTTGAGCCTGGGACTGGGACTCCTCAGCGTCTGCTGCTGTGTCCCCATCATCACCTGTTTTTGGGAGACACAAACAATGTATGTCATGTTTCTGCAGGCATCAGTGGTTGACACACATGACAGTTGTGACTGTGCCTCTGGGTGCGGGCCTGTACATTGCATTGTCCTAAGTCGTCACAGTCAGGGGTTGATATTGGTGTGGCACATTGTCCTGCATTATTTGGGCATTTCTATGTATTTTCTGGGGTGTGAACATGGTCTGCATTGCTTGTGTTTGGTTGACAGCCAGACCTCCTTCCCACCCAGCCAGCCAGTCAGTTATCCCACCATGGAACGTGCTTGCATTGCAGGGAGTGTAAGTTGTCTCTCAGGATGTCAGTCAGTGGTGTCCTGCTGTTTGTTGGTGCACAGTTGGCAGCAGGGCCTTGTGCTCCCCACAGCAGTAGCCAGTGTCAGCCATCTTGTGAGTCCTTCTCCACTCCCTGTGATGTGAGCATGGTTCAGGGTGGTGTTGATGGGCCAGTTGTGAGGCTGAGCAATGTCTGTGACTACGACTCCCATCATGCTATTGCCTCCACCCCCTTCCCAGCATGCCCATGCTTCCTTCTTTTTGACTCTGCTTCCCTGTGGGTTGGGCTGGCTGTGCTGACAGGATGGCTGGGAGTGTTGTCCTGGCAGTTGTTTGGCTAAGAGTCCCAAGAGTGTCCCTGTGCTTCACACGACATAACCCAGGGTGGTGGTGCTTTGTGGGATCTTGTGTTAGGATGGAGGGCATTGCATTCTACCAGGTGGGTACTGTGGAGTTTGTGTTGGGGAGGGTGTGAGGGGAGGTGTTGGGGACTATAGTCAGTGCTGCAAGTCCCCCTTCCCACCCACCCAGCCAGATATCCCACCATGGAACGTGCTTGCATTGCAGGGAGTGTAAGTTGTCTCTCAGGATGTCAGTCAGTGGTGTCCTGCTGTTTGTTGGTGCACAGTTGGCAGCAGGGCCTTGTGCTCCCCACAGCAGTAGCCAGTGTCAGCCATCTTGTGAGTCCTTCTCCACTCCCTGTGATGTGAGCATGGTTCAGGGTGGTGTTGATGGGCCAGTTGTGAGGCTGAGCAATGTCTGTGACTACGACTCCCATCATGCTATTGCCTCCACCCCCTTCCCAGCATGCCCATGCTTCCTTCTTTTGACTCTGCTTCCCTGTGGGTTGGGCTGGCTGTGCTGACAGGATGGCTGGGAGTGTTGTCCTGGCAGTTGTTTGGCTAAGAGTCCCAAGAGTGTCCCTGTGCTTCACACGACATAACCCAGGGTGGTGGTGCTTTGTGGGATCTTGTGTTAGGATGGAGGGCATTGCATTCTACCAGGTGGGTACTGTGGAGTTTGTGTTGGGGAGGGTGTGAGGGGAGGTGCTGGTGACTATAGTCAGTGCTGCAAGTCCCCCTTCCCACCCAGCCAGCCAGATATCCCACCATGGAACGTGCTTGCATTGCAGGGAGTGTAAGTTGTCTCTCAGGATGTCAGTCAGTGGTGTCCTGCTGTTTGTTGGTGCACAGTTGGCAGCAGGGCCTTGTGCTCCCCACAGCAGTAGCCAGTGTCAGCCATCTTGTGAGTCCTTCTCCACTCCCTGTGATGTGCGCATGGTTCATGGTGGTGTTGATGGGACAGTTTTGGGGCGGGCAATATGTGTGACTGCGACTCCCATGATGCTATTGGCTACACTGACTTGGCCAGCATACACAGAATTCCTTCCTTTGAGTGGTCTTCACTGTGTGTTGGTGTTGTTGTGGTGGCTACATGTGTGGATGTGTGTGTTAGTTCTATTTGTGCCACTGCCTAGCTGTAGTTGTGGTTGTGTTTGTACATGTGTTGGCACAGTTGGATGTGACTTTTTTGATGGCATGTGTTGTGTTTATCTGACTGACATACACATTTTGGGATGATTCTGTTCTAGTTGCTGTGTAATTGCTATGAGTGCATTGTTTGACTCTCCCCTTGACAGTGATGTGTGTGTTTTGTGGCAGTTTATTGTGTACATTTGTTGTGTACTCACCAGGCTCTGGGATGTCCTCTAGTCCATATACGTTCACTGGCGGAAGGATGGCCCGCACCTTCTCCTCCCAGGGCCTGAGGTATATTGGCTTGGCAGGAGGGCCACTGCCGGTGTGTTGGCTGTTGATGTAGTCTTTCTTCAGCATGTCCCGTACCCTCCTGCGCACGTCATACCACCTGTTCTGGATGTCCGTCTTTGTGCGCCGACATGGTGATTGTGCGTTCACCCTGTTGATGATCCTCTCCCACATCTTGGTTTTCTGCGACATGGGGGTCTGTTGGACCAGTGTGCCAAACAGCTGTGGCTCCACCCTGAGGATCTCGTCTACCATGACTTCCAATTCACTATCTAGGAACTTGGGATTCTTCTTGGGGGCATGGTGATGGGTGGTGATGGTGGGTGATGTGTGTGTTGGTGTGCAGGTGAGGGTGTGTGGGTGTGTGTTGTGCTGGGTGTATGTGAGGTAGGTATTTGTTGGTGTGCTGATGGTGTGTGGCTTGTGTGAGGGATGAGCTGTGGGTGTGTGGTTGCTTTCTCTTGGGTGCTGGCAGTGGAATGGCATTTGCAAAGGCTCATGGTAGTGATTTGTGTCCTTTATATAGGTGGAGTTGTGGGTGTGTCCTTGTTCTCTGTCCCCACCCCCCCAGTATTTATTGGCTTGGTAATTGCATGTTTGGCCTTTTTTGGTTGATTTTTCCTTTGTGCTGTTTGTGTATGTTGGAAACGTTCTTGTGACCGAGTCGGACCCTGCATTGGTCTCGTACGGTGTTTTCCCGTTTCGTTCACGCTGTGTTTGTGCAGTTTTCTATGCTGCGTACGCGTCGGTCGTGGTGTATTGTGTTGCTTCGGCTCGGTTTTGTATGCGTGTCGGTCGTACGGCTTGTCCTCCGTCCGACTCGCTCGTGGTTTTCGCGCCTTGCATCGTACTTAGCGGTTTGGAGTTCGCGTGTACGTTTCGGTCGGATTTGTTCCGGGTGCGTGTCGGTCGGTTGGATTCGCGTGTTTTTCCGGCCGGATTGCTGTTTTCCGTGCGGCTTGGTCGGTCGGCTTGGTTTCGTTACGTGTCGGTCGGATTTTTCGCGCCTTGCATCGTACTTGGCGTGTCGGGCGCCGCGGGTGTGTGTCGGTCGGTATTTTTTCCGGATCCGAGTCGGTCGGTGCTTTTTCCGGCCCGAATCGGAATTGACCCCTAAGTGTTAAAAAGAGGAATACAAACATTGATGTGGCGAAACAGATATTGGTAACTAATGTTTTGTGAACAACTTAGAACAGACACACTTCCACTAACGCAGATCAGGAACATTTGTGATAAATTGTAAAGCTTTGAACACTCACGTAAAGCAAAAAGCAACTTTCTATAATAACATTTTTACCTAATGTATTGTTCCAGGTACCTTAAGTTTAGAGAACAGAAGAGAAATACAATAGTTTACTGTTAAGATTCCCAAAAAAACTCTAAAACACAGCGCTGTAACACTTTCTGCCCTGAAACGTTGTCAATGTAATACCAAGCAAAAAGATGAACGGTGTCAGAAAAGTGCATGTGTACATAGCAAAACCTCATAAAAATGAGAGCGAGAGAGCTTCTGCACAGAAATTAAGATATATAACTGAAGCATGGTGACTGGAATCAAAATGGTATAAAACAGGATAATGCATCTGTTTAACCTCTCCAAAGAGATTTCACCGCATGTCCACAGACAGGCCTGCGACAAATTTAAACCACTTAGATTAAAATCGATTTCACTAAAATGAAATCATGGACAGTATTGGTAACCTTAACAATAAAAAGTACATATGCACGATAAAATGACGTTGACACACATGCCAGTACTGCACAATAAAATCACACCACTGGCACATGGCACATGTCAGCACTGACAACACAACCAGTAATGGGTACAAGTGCCTTAGGCAAGAGCCAGAAACAAACCTCGAGGATGCACCAGAAAACTGTGAGAGCAACAGATGTGCCTTCAAATGTATTCACTATCTGCATAGATGCAGCAACCGCTTTCAGTAGGGAGACTGGTGCTCAGTACCTGCACACCATGCACACTACAGCTAGCATTGTACAGCGGTGGAAATGGAATAGACAAACAGCGTCATAGGAACAGCCAAAGGGGGGCGTGGCCTGACGCCGATGTAGGAGGAAGCGGACATCGGAGCTCCTCCGTGGCCCCCCCTGTTGTAAGCTATCCTGATGTACTGGGGGGCCCCCTGATTGCGTATCTCACTGCGGAATACCTGGTGTCCCTGTGGGCAATCGACGACGATCTGGGAAGCTGTAGAGCGGAGGAGACTCTGTTTTTCAGCGCTGATCGCGCTACTCAGGCGGCGATCCAAGATGGCGGCTGTGGTGGGACGGGAGATTTGCCGTGGACCGCACTGAACCGAGCCCTGCGATTCCTGCAGTGGGAAGTCCTGAGTCCGGCACTGGGGGAGAGGACTGCGCTCGCCCGCACGAGGGAGCGGTGAGTGACGAAGAGGGCGAGGTCGGACCGAGCACCGCCTGCGGAGGCTAAGATGGCGGCTCCGGGACCTAACTGGGCTGGATGATGTGGCTGCGGGTGACTGGCTCGAGTGCAGACAGATTCCAGCGCACCGACCTCATTGTGGGATATTGGCACCTCCGGGGTGCTCCCAAGCCCTGCTGAACTAGTGCGGCTGATGTGCCAGGGTTGATGCCAGTGGCGGAGTGCGAAAGTCAGGTCCGATTGATCTCCTGGGAGACGTGAGTGGCATCCAGCGCAGAGTGTCGGAACTCCGGGAGGGAGACATTGGTGCTGCGGACGACAACTGCGGATT
Source organism: Calotriton arnoldi (assembly GCA_963921515.1). NCBI lineage: Eukaryota > Metazoa > Chordata > Amphibia > Caudata > Salamandridae > Calotriton > Calotriton arnoldi. The sequence goes on along the minus strand of CAWUFW010001993.1, from coordinate 504,257 downwards.
ACCGGCACTGTGGGGACACTCGTGGCTGCCTGGGGCAGACCGGGTCCACGCAGATCCTGGTGGAGGCGGAGGCCTCATCGGGAGGGCGGATTTTGCCAGGAGCAAATTGAGCTGCTTGCAGGAGGGCCGCCCGTTTGCTCTTCCTTTTCAGTGGATGTGACTGGCTGCCTCTTCCTTATTGCGGTGCTGCCCGGGGAGGCCGGGGTACTGCGCGGGAGGGCGTTGCCTCGCTTTCCCTGGTCGCTGGAGCGTTGTTGGACCCTGGTGGGATCCTCGGACCCCTATCGCGGCGGCTGGACGCCACTGTGCTGGTCCTTGGTTCTTGACTGGGGCCCTTCGCTACTACGGAGTCCTGACTGAGGGAGGGAACCATACCGGTATACCGTCGGTACTGGAGCTTGAGGAGCTACTGCCTTGGTGGGATACCGCACGACCTCTCACGGCGCACTGGAATGGGGCGCATTTCTAAGAAGAAGGGCTTTGCGGTCCTCCAGGTGGAAGATGCGGGGCAGCACACTGATGACGAGGAGGAGGTGGCGGAACAAGCCGGCGCTGCTGCCCCGACAAGCCCTACGCTGACGGATATAATGCAAGCCATCACCTCATCACGTGAGGCCCTTGAAACTAAAATTGACACCATTGGGGTGGACCTCACTTTGCTCAAAGATAAGCACAGGAAGTTAAAGGAGCGGGTGAAGGCGACAGAGGCAATGCTGGAGGGAGTACCGGATGCAGTAGCTACTTTGCAGCGCTCATTGCGACAGGTGGAGGATAAGGTCCGCACCCTAGAGATGAGAGCAGAAGATAGTGAAGGGCGCTCCCGCAGGTATAATCTCCGCATAGTGGGAGTTCCGGAGCGGGCAGAGGGGGACGATGCTGTTCGCTACTTGGAGGGCTGGCTCAAGTCTGAGGTTGCCCCGGAGGGGCTGTCTCCGTTCTTTGCTCTGGAAAGAGCCCACAGAGTCCCAGCCAGACCTCCCCAGCCGGGTGCACCTCCGCGCCCGATAGTGGCGAGACTTTTGCACTATCGTGACAGGGACCACCTATTACAGCGGGCCAGGGGGAACCAGCACCTGCAGATCGAGAACTCTACGGTAATGATCTTCCCGGATTATACCAGGGAGGTTCAGAAGCAGCGTGCCTCTTTCCTTGCCCTTAAAAGAAAATTGCGCCAACTTCACATCTCTTATGCCATGTTCTTCCCGGCGCGCCTACGGGTGGTGGACGGCACAGGGACGCTCTTCTTTACCACCCCGCAAGATGCATGGCGCTGGCTGGAGATGCGCCAAGCGGGGGCCAGACGGAGTCCCGTGGAGTGCGCTGCGGGGAGAGGATCCCTTGACCCTGCGAGCCCGCAGAGGGCCGTCACATCGCCGCATCATCGCCTCGAGAGAGATAGAGCAGTGCAGGCGGTTGTAGAGATCAGTCGAGGGACAACCAGCCCGCCCTCCGTGCCTGCTGACCGGGCATTAGGTGGATCTGAGACATCCCCAACTGGAAGCGTGACTGGTGACTCTGATACTGAGCTGCCGGTGGTTACTCCACAGACGGTGGACCTGTTCGGCTGAACTGAACATTGGCGACAGGGTGTGATGGGTTTGTACCAAGGGTCAAGACTACCTGTTGGGGAGGCTGGGAAACGACTGCGGACGGGAGGGGGCACCATTGGATTGTTAAGGAGGGGACCCTCCATGTTGCTGCGGAATGGGGGCTGGGAGGGGCTTTGGGTCCCATGGGTCGGCACACGTCTCTCTATCTTTTTGTATCTGATTGCTGGTTTTCTTTGTTTGGATGGGAACTAGTTTCAGGGAACCTGTCCGGGGGAGGGGGAGTTGGGGAGTTTGGGGGGAAGGGAGGGGGGGGTTGCAGGGACCAAGCATGCCGCTGGGGGAGATGTGGAGGATAGTGTACGTACACCCACACTATGGGAACCGCCGTAGGCTTTAAGTGTCTCTCCTGGAACATTAGGGGGATGCATACTATGACACGACGCCACAAGATCCATGCCTATCTAAGAAGAAGGGGGGTGAAAATCGCGCTGCTGCAGGAGACACATTTAACTAAACAAGAGGGGGTGGCTTTGCAGCGGAGATGGCGGGGCCAGGTGTACTGCACCACATACTCGGCTTTCGCTCGGGGCGCGCTGGTTTGGGTGCGGTCAGGGGTCCCGTTTCAGAGTACTGGGCAGTTGATCGATCCAGAGGGTCGGTATGTTGTGGTAACAGGGCGCTTAGATGGGAAGGACATTGTGCTGGGGAGTATCTATGCCCCTAACTCCGATCAAGTTTCATTTTTTGCGCACCTATCAGGGAAATTGGCGCCCCTGCTCACAGGTTCTGTTCTATTGGGGGGTGACTTTAACTGCATCACCGACGTCTCCCTAGACCGCTCACACCCTCCTCTAGCAGATGCCCCAGTGCATAGATTGGCTGCGGCGCGGCGAGCTTGGCAGCAGCAATGGGGGCTGACTGATACGTGGAGGGCCCATCATCCCACAGACAGGGATTACTCCTACTTCTCATCCCTACATGATCTGCATGTTAGGTTAGACTCGATCCTCTGCTCTCCAGATGTACATGGGGGAATGGTGCATAGCGAATACCTAACTAGGACAACATCCGACCATAACCCGTTACTGGTGATGCTCCATTGGGTGCGGGACCGTCCTGCTATTCCCACATGGCAACTTAGGCCAGATACACTAGAAGATCCGGTGTTCCGGGATACTGTAGGGTCGGCCATAGAAAATTATTTTGAGGTTAATGCTAACACAGCGTCTTCTTTGCTGGTTGAATGGGATGCTTTCAAGTCAGTGATTAGGGGGCGCTGCATGGGAGAAATAGTCGGAGTGCGTAAAGTACTGGTGCGGGACGTACTGGAGGCGGAACAAAAAGTGCTTGCTGAGGAGAGGGAACGCCCGGAACATCCGGATAGGCAGGCTGCATTGCTTGAGGCCCGGGAGGCACTGGCGGTCCAATTGGAAAGATTACGCTGTTTCGACTATAAGGCTTACACGGACAAGGCACACGTGGAGCGCGATAAGTCGGGGGCGCTGCTGGCCTGGCTCGCCAATCCTGCGCGGAGAGGGACAGCGATACTGGAACTGAGAGGCCAGAATGATGAGGTGTTTTATACCCAGCGAGCTATTAATGATCAGTTCTTACAATACTACACGGTGCTATACCAGAGTAGGCTGGATCCTGGTCTCCCTGGTGACGAGGGATTCCTGTTGGGAGCGGAGCTTCCTACCATTGAGGTCGAGGAGGCAGAAATCCTGGGTAGAGACGTGGAGACGGGAGAAGTGCGCAGCGCTATAAAACACATGGCCAGGAACAAAACGCCGGGCACGGATGGGCTACCTGAGGAATTTTATGTGACCTATGCCGATACCTTGGTTCCCTGCCTGGTGGCAATGTACAATAGAGCGCTTCAAGAGGGTGTTCTCCCTGCCACCACACGCAAAGCCATCATAGTCCCCCTTCTCAAGCCAGGCAAACCTGCCTGGGACCGTTCCTCATATAGGCCCCTCGCGATGCTTAATTTAGACTATAAGATCTTAAGTCGGGTATTAGCTAGTCGTTTGCTGCCTCATATGACGACATTGGTTCACCGTGATCAGGCCGGATTCATACCATCGCGGAATACAGCGATGAACGTTCGCAGACTCATGCGAATCTTGGGGTCCGACTCCTATGATGTGGATCGGGCCTGCATTTTCGCGGTCGATATTGAAAAGGCCTTTAATAGTCTGGAGTGGCCTTACCTTTTCAATGTATTGCGAGCATTCGGCCTAGGGTAAAGCTTTGTCCGATGGACGGCGCTGTTGTACAGTGCTTCCACAGCTAGAGTCCGGACGGGGGGCCTGATTTCTGCCACCTGTGGAGTTGCCCGGGGGACGAGACAAGGGTGTCCGCTGTCCCCTCTATTATTTGCCCTGGCGATGGAGCCTATGGCTGCCCATGCTAGGATGGGAAGATATTACTCGGGTCTATTGGTGGGGGGACACCTCCAGTATATAGCGCTGTATGCGGATGATTTACTCATGTTCTTGCGAGACTCCGGGGAGGCACTGCGGGGAGCGAGGGAATTGTTAGAGGCCCTGGGGAGATTGGCGGGGCTGCGGGTGAATTGGGCCAAGTCGTGTTTGTTTCCCATCAAGGCGGAAAGAGTGGACCCGCAAAATGAGGGGGGGGTTTCCTGGGAACCTCGCTGCTTGTCATACCTGGGGACCCAGATTTATCACGATCCTACCGATCTATTAGAGGGTAATGTGGGACGAGCGCTGCGCAGCACTAAAACCTGCTTCGACTTCTGGGGAACTCTTCCATTATCTGTGGCGGGTAGAGTGGCACTGGTGAAGATGGTCACTCTGCCCAGGTTCCTCTACTATTTTGGGACGCTCCCCATTTGGATCCCCAGTAGGTTTTTCACCCAGCTTAACTCCTTAATTACCAGTTTCTTGTGGGGGACTGGGAGACGGAGGGTCGCCCTGACCACTATGCAACGGCCCAGGGCAGAGGGGTGCCTTGCGTTGCCAGATTTTGAGGCCTATTACCACGCTGCGCAACTCCAATGGTTTACGAAATGGGTGGCGGGCCATATCCGACACCCGGAGGCTTTGGATGGGTCTGATCCGAGTTGGCGACTGTTGTCCTATGTTCTCCTGCGTGTACCAATAAGGGATGGGCTGATGCCGCCGGATCTGCGAGTGGTGCGACAGTGCTGGACGCGCATGGCCAGGAGGGTGCGCGTTAAGATCCCGTACGCACCTGAGATCCTGTTGGGGATGTGCGAGGTGCTGCCCCATGGGGGCGACTGGAGTAAACTGCAGTCCTGGGGGAGGCAGGAGTCCTCACACTGGGAGACCTTTACGAGGATGGCAATCTCCTCCCATTCAACGATTTCCGAGAGCGCCATGCCTTACCGCGAGGAGATTTTCTATTCCATGCGGCCCTGACAGCGGCAATTAGAAGGCATTGGCGGCGGGGCCTGGAGGAGCCCGACACGTCTCTTGCCTGTCAATATGTGGTGCTAGCCGCGGGTACCCTTAAAGCGGTAACTTGTCTTTATCAGCGGATTACCCAGGACTTGCGTCAACCCTTAACGGCGCTGCGACTCAAATGGGAGGAGGATTTGGGGGAACCTATTGGGGAAAAACCTTGGGCGGCAGTTGTCGAGCGGGCGTGGAAGAGCTCCCGGAATGCGCGCTTCCAGTTGATCCAATTTTATGTCTTACATAGGGCATACCTGACACCTGGCAAAATTAACGACTATTATGGGGCATCATCTACCTGTCCCCGTTGTAATGTTGAGGGGGCAAGGTTTCTACACATGTTTTGGGACTGCCCAGTACTGGGGGACTATTGGCGTGGGGTTACGGCTGCGCTGGCAACTGTGACGGAGAGGGAAATAGATATGACGCCTCGGGCTTGCTTATTGCACTGGTTTCCGCACACTGCCAAGACCAAAATCACCAGTAAGTTCATTGATTTGGGACTGGTCCTTGCAAAAAGGGAACTTACTGCGCACTGGAAGAGGAGGCAGGGGCCCGCCCTGGCGCGCTGGCGCACGGAACTAGTGAAGTGGGCGGAGAGTGAAGGGAACTGTAGGCTGGGCATGGCCAGGCGCACTGGGAACGAGAAGACCATGGAGATGGCTAGGGCGTGGGTGGCGCTCGTACACCTGCTCAAACACCCAACTATAGATGGCGAGACTCTACTTGATGAGATGGAGGGCACTCAGGCGGATGGTGTGACCGCCCCTTGATGGCAGGGAGGCATGGGACGAACGTTGGGGCTCCCGCAGGGCCTTTTCCCCGGTGTGCCCGGGCTACCCTAGGTTAGGACCTACGAAGCAAGGATTCTGGTGGGCGGTGTAGGAGATCTGATTGATTCCCTGGGTATTTCAACGGTCAGCGGCATGCTTGGGGGGGTCTTACTTGGGGGTTTTGGGACTGAGTGGGGAGGGAGGGCGTTGGGGATTTCTTATGTGGCTCTATACTAGAGGACTACATCCCGCCTGGAGATGGGCCGAACTGCGTGCTCGGATAACTGTGGGAGGAGGGCCGGGACTTGTTTGAGTACTCTCGGAACCCTGTAGGACTTATTGGGATGCAATTAGTTCTGGAGTGGGTGCAAGCCTACCACCATTTATAATTGTAATGTACGTCCATATTTCAGCTATTATCCTATGTTGCTCATGGAATAATATGTATGGCATTTTCAGAAAACCAATAAAAACTTGTTTGAAAAAAAAAAAAATAGGAATAGCCAAACCAACAAGCATCATCCAGCTAACGAAAAGAGAAGCCTGTGGGTATTGTGCAAAAGTAAAAAACTGACAAACATTATATATTAATATTTTGAGATGTCAATCACAGAAATCTACTGTCATCCAGTTGTAGAAATTAAGCCTTTAGATGATATTGGAGCAGTACACCTAGCCACTGGCCTACATGGGCTTAAAGTCTATGCAAAATGTTTGATAGTCCGCTTTATTCTAATGGGAAGACAGTTTCAGATTTTAAGAGCAAAGTCAGAGATACACTTTCCCACTATGGTGGTTAGTTTCTGTTCAGACTGAGATAACTTATGTTTGGGCTGCTGGGTCTTGATAAAAATATAAATTAGCCTAAAATAGTTATTATTAAACTACAGCAACAAAAAAATATTACAACACTTTACCTCATCAAAATAAATGTTTAATATCTGATTACATATATATAACAAATTTATGGAATGTATAATTTAAATTATAATTATTATTATTTAAAACCCATGTTTATTATAATTTTTATATTGTATTTAAATACATTTTAAATGCAATTATTTTTTTTTTAAATGTATTAAACCATATTTGATTAAGTAATTTTCATTTTAATTAAGGTTATTTAATTATTTGGAAACACAAATGTCCATATCTATCTATCTATCTATCTATCTATCTATCTATCTATCTATCTATCTATCTATCTATCTATCTATCTGTAGCGGCCCGTGGTGGGAGTGCTGCCGGGCGGTGACGTGGGGCAGGGGAGGGGCAGGGGCAGGGTGGGGGCTAGTAAACTACGGAATACGGCCGAATAGAGGTAAGAAGACATATAAATAAATTAAACGAATTCGTTGCGCGCGCTGCATCGCCAAATGCGATGCAGCGCGCGCAACGGAATTCGTTTTATTTATTTATATGTTTACTTACCTCTATTCGGCCGTATTCCGTAGTTTACTACCCCCCACCCTGCCCCTCCCTCCGCCCCACGTCACCGCCCGGCAGCACTCCCATCACGGGCCGCTATATCTATCTATCTATCTATCTATCTATCTATCTATCTATCTATCTATCTATCTATCTATCTATCTATCTGTCTGTCTGTCTGTCTGTCTGTCTGTCTATCTATACACATTATTTCTTATGAGGTGTTCCTGTATCCATTGTCTTCTGTGTTCAGAAGCAAATGGCAAATGAATTATTGAGCCACAATGCATCTATTATGACATCAGACTCTAACAGTAATATGTCACAAACAAAAATATCAAAGGCTGGATAAACTGACAAGACAAGAGGTGGCAAAATGGTTGGAAGATACAACCTTAGAGAAGTATCTGGAAGTTAGGAGAATGCCTAGAGGGCTCAGGATTATACCCCTCCTATCAGCGTCCAAGAAATGTTAAAAGAATGGGCAGCCAACACCGGGAATTGCTCTAATGTGATGGTATGAATTAAATATGCTTTGCAGCAACGCAATTACCTTTTAAAAGATATAGAAACTCTAATGCAGGAACTTTGAGAATTGGATAGCAAGGAATCATTTGATCATTTTTTAGGAAAACAAACTGGAAGATGAGATTAAAATAAAAAACAAAGGAAGTTCATGAGAGATCAAAACGATTATGAGGCTGGAAGAGTACTTACCTTTAGCAAGAAATATGGGGGCATATTAGCAAGACCCACGTTAAAATTATCGGCGTTTAGCGGCAGGAAACTGCCGCTAAAACGGCGATAATGGGCTTGCTAATATGCGTTATGGAATTCCAATAGAAGCCCAGGTTAGATGTCCTGCACATCTAACCTGGGCTTCTATTGGAATTCTATAACGCATATTAGCAAGCCCATTATCGCCGTTTTAGCGGCAGTTTCCTGCCGCTAAAACGCCGATAATTTTAACGTGGGTCTTGCTAATATGCCCCATGGTAAGCTAAAGAAGAATGTTGAATTGTCACACAGTGAAATTGGACTGAGCAAGAACCATTGATTGTGGGAAGTGAATCGTACAATGAATGTAGCGAAAGCAACGTATCAGACAGAGGATGGAACTACAGGGAAATTAGAATTGGGTACAAGAAAGTCTGTACATGTTTTAGAGTAATTCAGACTAAAAAACCGGGAGAAGAACCAACAACAATGGCACAAAGATTGGGGGAAAGGAAGAAGAGAGGCAAAGACAGAGGTACCAGAAAACAAGGGCGTAACAATAACTGTTCCTAATGGGAATAACAACAAGGGGTCAAAAATCAGGGCAATGAAGGAGGAAACACCTGATGTGGTACACCTATCTAATCACGCTCTATCTGCTAATGAAGTAAATGTATTGAATTAGAGTTATCTTTCTGTCCAACTAATGCATTCAACTATGTCCAAAGCCATAGTGACATATGTAAATTCACAAGGAAACTCAAGTTACACATAGAAGTTCACTGAAAAACCAAAGGTTAAAGTGACGTTATAGTGAGGTGAGTATGTCAGTGACAAAATTAACACTTTCAACAAAAAAATAAGCTCACTGAAATTCACCAGTTATAGTTAGCAGAGCTAACTATAACTTGCCCTCCCGCCATGCCCTGCTTATGGCCTCACATATTACATCACTCATGACATGTTCTATGACATCATTTATTACATCGTTGATGACCTCTCAATGGCATCAATGACATCACTGATTAAATCACTGATGACACCATCCAATGAGTGTGTTAGTTTGTTTTATAGTTTGCATAGTGGCTGGTAACTACCATATTTGTTTTCTACTTATTTTTCTACATCCTGTGGCCAGATATTGGGTGCAAAGTGTTTACAAAATGCAGGTGATCCTAATGCATCAGAGGTGTGTAGAGGTATTGCACATATTATACATCTTTGTATTAAAGAGTAATTTTGTGTGCAGATGACAGTTGATGACTTATGTCCAGTATGTTTCACACAAGCTTTTTGGTTCTACAAAAAAAGTTTCCAACAGGGCAAATATTCTACGTAGTAGTTACTAAGGGCCTGATTCCGAGTTTGGAGGTCCATAGGACCACCAAACTCAAAGTGGAGGTGCGGTGGCGGTCGGAGAACACCACACCAGTGGTCTGACCGCTGTATTAAGACTACGGCAGTCGGACATCCAGGGGACTGCCACAACCACCAGGGATCCGCGATCCCTGGCGGTCTTGCGGCGATCTGGGGAAGCAATATGCTTGGTGGTGTCACTGCAGTACTACCAAGCATATGACGAGTTTCCCCAACTCCAGCCTTTTCATGGCAGTGAGCTTACCATGAAAAGTATGGTAGTGGGGAAACAAAGGGCGCCCTACAGGGCCCCCTGTTGCCCCTGTGCATGGGGATGCATGCAAGGGGGCACATGTTCCCCCCTGTCTGCATGCACCCCCTTTGCTGCATGGCATGGACTGCACAGTCCATGCCATGCAGTAACAGACTTAGTCGCTCCCATTGTGGTGCCTTCTCAATAGGCACCGCAATTGGACCGCTGCACCAACCACCCGCCAGACACAGAGGAAATTCATAATCTGGCGGGCGGGCAGCGGTCGACTTTTGCGATCCGGGAGCGGGGCGCTGTTGTGGCGGCCTGCTCCCAGACCGTCTGGTCAGGGACGATAATATGAAGGCTGCTGGTCATATGATCTTCAGCACCTTCAGACCTTGGTTATTTTAAGCAAATAGTGTATTTTTTGGCAAGTGTTACATAGAGTGTACATTGTTCTTGCTAGTTACTTTTTACTACTCTGTGGTGTATTTCTCATGAGACTTTTACTGTCTATAAACAGTGTTGTATAGAGGAAACTTTCTCCATAGAGTAAACACTGTTAACAGTACCCACTTTTCTGCTCATATCAGCTCCATTTCTCAGTATAGGTTTGGTGACTGTGAGGAGTTTGATACAGATAAAAGCTGTCAGTAGTAGGGTATTAATTTAGGAACAGACGTTGAGTATCTAGAGGAACTTGGCTTACTCTGAACAGTTGTATACAGATTGAACACTGTGTGCGGTAATGGTTTCCCATATATCTGTGGTTGATTGTTAATGTGAACAAGGCTACCTGTGAAGTGTATGATGTAGGGTCACTGTTGCACATAACACATGCTTGCTACACCTAAGGGAATTGTATCTGTGATGGCATTAATGATGCTCCATATTATTCAGGGCTTTTTTGTACTTACTTTCAGGCCTCTAATGCCATACAAGTTTATGGAGTAATAAGTACAAAAGAAGCTTGGGTGATGTCATCAGTGATGTCATCAATTATGTCATCGATGAATTCATCACAGATGTCATAAATGATGTCATATAACATGTCATGAGTTATGTAATATGTGAGGTCATAAGGTCACTGACCTATTCACCTAACTATAATATCACTTTAACCTTTGGTTTGTTCAGTTAATTTCTAAGATTTTTTAAAACAAAAACATAACTTTTAGCACACTTAACTATAATGTTACTTTAAACTTTGTTTTCAACAATGAATTTCTACTTTTTTGCAAAAACAAAAACAAATCTTTTTATCACACCTAACTATAACATGACTTTAACCTTTGGTTTTGTCTAGGACATACTCTACAGTACAGCTGTATAAAGGACCACGAGGTAATCTTTCCAGTGACCTTGTATAAGTGTAATCTTGGCAATGTGATTGTTCCTTGAGCGTCTTCATACAGAAATCAGTGACAAAATTAATTCTAAAGTTGTCGAGGTGGGGCCAAATGCACATAGCTTGTAGGTGATTTTGCACATTTGCATACTCAGCAGTAATTAAAAGGGAGAACCATGGACTCTGCTCTCAGACCAAAAGACAACAAGAAAGAACCCACTGTTCTTGGACAGTCACTACAGTAGAGATTGCACTCAAATAAATCAACAACGCATTCACCTTCATCAAGGATTTCAGATTGCTTTTTCAACATGCAATTGTAGAGAAAACACACTTGCTTTGCCTTGGTCAAGCACAAAATGTTTAGATGATTTGTCCTTTACAGAAGTGGAGGTTCAAATAGGGCACTGGATATGTTTATATTTGTAAGAGCTTCCTGTTGAGGTTTTATTTCTGTAAAATGAGCATCAGAGCCAGAATGAAATCTCGTCTGTGTATTTATCCAAAAAAAGTCCACAGTTTTGCACAAAATGTCTACTCAACTAGAATACTTTCTACTGGTTAATTTGTAAATGCTACCTCGTTGGGTGAATGTCTAGTGCATATTCTCCACTACAGCTGCATTAAGGACCGCAAGGTAAAGTCTCCAGTGACCTTGTGTACGTGTAATTTTGGCAATGTGATTATTCCTCAAGGGTCTTCATCAGGGCCGGATTGGCTACCGGGCGTTTTGGCATGCTGCCGAGCTGGGGGCTGATTTCGTTGATGGGGACCTGCGTGTGCTGAACAAAATTCGTTTTGCTTTGTTTATTTCGTAGCACACGCAGGTCTCCATCAACGAAATTAGCCCCCACCGCAGTGACATCAGCCCCCAGCTCGGCAGCATGCCAAAACGCCCGGTAGCCAGTCCGGCCCTGGTCTTCATACCAAAATCAGTACCAATGTTAATCCTAGTATAGAGAAGATGGCAAGACTAAAGACAAAGAGTTGAATCTCCACCAAACAAGGGTACTTCCTCTTAATTATATGAAGTAAATGCTTCTTTGTTTGGTGGAGATGTCCTCATATTCCTCTGCATCAAGAAAGCGCCATCAAAATCAGCAGGACATGGCTTGGGTCGGTTTGGTAAGCTGAGCTCTCTATCAGCCTGGGAAAATGTCGGGAATACCATTTATTTCAAAGGGGAGAGGGGCAGCACCCTCTCCCCAAGCTTATTTTGGCCCCAGGTACCTATATTTTAAATTAGTGAGCCTACCTAGGGTCCTCACTGTACACATGCTAGGGGCTACGGTGCCCCGCGGCCCCAGCTGGCTACCCGCCTGCTGCGGGAGCCGGCATTGCTCCCACCCAGAGGGAGAAGTTATTTATGCTGCTCCCTCCAGACAGGAGCAATATCTTGATCTGTTTCCCTGACCGCATCACTGCGGGCAGGAAAACAGATCACAAGTCTGCTCCCATCTGGCGGGAGCAATTTCAAAGCACACTCCCAGAGGGATCCGACTTTGTGTTTGCTCCTGCATGGCAGAAGACTAAAAAATACTCCCGCCAGGCGGGATCAAACACAAGTTTCCCTGTCCGTGCTGGTGCGGGCAGGGAAACTACTTTGACCCGGAGGTGGGCTCCCTGGGACACAGTATGTGAACCAGCCCCAGGTAATGGGGTCTCTGGTACCATTACAGACTCAGGGAAAGGGGAGCCGCGTGCCTCCTCCCTTTTTTTTTTTAAAGACACAGCCCTTGTGATTGGAGTCCCCTGGGCCTTTTAATGGCTCAGGGGGCTCATTAAAAAATACTTTGGTCCCTGGAGCGTGGCATCCCTGGGGCCAAATACAGCTCCGGAAGGGGGCTGTGCATCCCCTTCCTCATATTTAATAAATTGGGCTTCATGGGATGGGGTCTGGGAGTCAAATAAGTCTTGGGTAGGAGGGCTGCACACCCACTCCCCAGGGACTGGGTCCTTGGGCCGAATACAGTTCGAGGAGGGGGGCCACACACCACCTCCCCTAAATTAAACAACGCCACCCTGGGCCACCATTTTGGGGTACTTGTTCGATCCCATTGGAGTCAAGCGGGATAGGGGCAAAAATTGCACCCTGGCCTGCCAGCATGATGTCCAGGAAGATCATAACTCTATGATTTTTCCACAAATATGTCCCCCCTGTCTCTGCCTATTTTGGGGATACCGTACCGATCCCGATAGTGCAGCAGCCGGACCACCACGGCCCACAGTAAAGCGCCCAGTGGTGGGGGATTAACTGGCACCCTATGTGCTCTGTCCAGTGCGAAGAAGGGAAGAGTCCCTCAGGCGCCACCTCCAAGCGGAGCCAGCCTTCCAAGAAAGAGACCAAACCAATCACTCCTTTCCTTCCGGGAGTCCCGTGAGGTGTATGTTGTTTCACAACGCTCTACCTTCTGCATCCTCTGCTCTGTGTTCCAATATAAGAATTCAATCCAGCGCTTAAGACTTTTGTTTAGTAAGGCCCCCCCACCTCTGGTTGTATATCAGCCACAGCATGCTCCATGGTCACCAAACACTCACACTGCTTGCGGTGATCATCCCTAGGAATGCTCAAGTCTATCACCACGGTGTCCAATTTGTGTTCCAGGGCCTCCCTGGAGTCGTTTATGGCTGCCAAAATAGAGTCAGGTGTAGTCATTAGTGGTGTTGGCGGGCCAGCGTCAGTGGCAGTAGGCGCAGATAGGCCCCTTGGAGGCTGACCATCACCCTCGGACCCCTTGAATCTGGAGGTGCATCCCGTTTCCTCTGTGCCAACAGGCAGTGGCATAGCAAGGGGGAGCGGGAAGGGCAGTCCGCCCTGGGTGGCACGAGTTTTGCCTCCCCCTGCTCTTACTTGCGACCGTCACAGGGCAGCAAATGCAGGGGCCGCCACGGGTGGCAAAAGGTCTAGCTATGCCACTACCAGCATGGTCACATAATAAGGAATGAGGCACCCTATGCAGGGGGGACAACACCCAATCAAGGGGACAAATAGGGGCGGTTGAGGCAGTCCGCCTGGCGTCCAAGGCCCAGAAGTCGGCACGCAGGGCACCCCAGAAAGTGACAAATCAACAGCACCACCCCCCTGGACCGACCAGGTGCTCTGCGGGTACAGCTAAGCAAAGTCCAGGGTGCGAGGGGCAGGGGAGAAGCCTGTCAAAGTTCAATGCTAGGGGGGCTCAAGCAGGGCCGCACGACTCCCCCACATGTGTTGCAGTACAAATATGCCCCGTAGTCATATGCGCCGTCCATGGGGGGCCGCCCACCAGATCTCCTGTTATGGCCCAATAGTGGGCGTTAGGGCTCCCTCACTCACTGCAGGGCCCAAAGCCCCAGGGAGTCCGACCGAATCTCAGAAGCGCGACCCAGACGGCTGGCAGGTCTTTGTTGATGTCGGGGCCACCAGCCGGGCCATGCAGTCACAGGACTACTTGTTTCTCCAGCACAGCAGGCTGCCTAGGGCTGAAGGGCCAGCTGCTGCTCTCACGGCCTGCTGTCAGAGTCTCCTCACCACCACCACACTGATCTGCTGGGCCGAGTGCCGCGCTCGCAGGCTTTTTGGAGGGCCGCTGCTGCACGGCCGCATCAATCCGGACTGGTCGGTGAGGCGACAAATAGATGGCGGGGGAGCCAGAGGTGCCCCCGATGGCGTTACACTCTCCTGGCCCCTGGCGCTGGCTCGATTGCCCAGGAAGCTGTCTTCAGACCTCAGCAGCCCACGCTGCCATTTTGGCAGGACCCACAGCCACAGCACAGCCCACAGTCATTGGGACCTTCTCTCACTCTCCTTGGGGCCACTGCAGGTGTTGTGGGTATCTGGGGCACTTTCACGGGGTACCCCCCACTCTTCAGAGGGGCCCCCATGGGCTGTAAGATTAGCGGATGGAGCCAGGTAGTGGCACGGCCACAGCAGCTCTCCCACGGCATGTCTCACTGAATTGATTCCCAAACTATGGCCCCAGCAGTGCCCACACACTCGACACAAGAACCATTACTGTTTGCTCATCACCCTTAATTAACATAAGCACACATTAATCAACAAAGGATCTGCATTCACAAATCACAAACCCACCCAGAACCAGTTGAAGGAACCCAATTGTATGCCCCTGAACACAAGGCAAACAGCAATTCACTGAGCAAGAATTGGTGATAGTCCCTTCTAGGCTAGACTCCTCTTCTCCCACTGAAACTGACATTGTAAAGACTCTGTCCTAAAGCATTGGTGGACATGAGTCAAAAACGGAGGATGGTAGCTGGTATGATTTAGTTGGACAAAACAATATGGTTCGTTTCCAGGAAACATGAGTTCTAGAATCTGTGAAGCAATGGGGTTTCCACTATGTGAATTACATTTGGTAAGCAGCTACTGGCAAGATCCTTTGGTGAATTAATCATTTGGGTTAAAAATACAAACTGTGTAATTTAATGTATTAAAAAGAAGTAGCATAAATATTTCAATCAAATATGTAGCATTGATGATGGACATGAGTTTTTAACATTTTCAGTTTGTCAGAATACTTTGCAAGTGTCTTACCAAATATATGCAGATTAAACCCCCTTCTCTTGATAATTGGTTCTGCCAATTCCAGCAAAAGTGGGGACATTCTAAAAGCGTAGATTTAACATAACAGTGGAACATTTATGCCCACTGCCTGTTGAGATCCTTTATACCAATTCCATGTTTGTTATCAGAAAATAACCCTTGGAGAAAATCAGTCATCTAGGCTGGCTGATCTGTTTTACCAAATCTGCATTACATATGGTCTTGGAGCACTAAACACTTGCTTCCAGATACTCTGTCTGCAAATACCTGGCATAGGGGAAACATTGCCTTAAAATATTATTATAACTACTTCCAGTCCTCCTCCTCATCGTGCTGACATATGAGGCCACCCCCAACCTCCCACAGGGATTGGTACAAGCATATGGTTATACCAAAGCTAAATAATGTATACATCTGCCTCCTTCCATGCCTATCATTTACTGTTCTTCAGATAGGTATTGCTAAACGTTAAGCACCGGAATATAAAGTAAGGGTATTTTTCCTTTGTTTAAACCTAAGTGAGTTCTGCCTTAGCGTTTGCATAAGTGCTCATGCAGGCTCCTTGTTTCCTTCCCAGGTGCTCTAGTTGGGATGTGGTAATATCACGGCAAGGAGATCAGGAGCAGTTTAACATTGGTTATTTAAGCACTTTTGGTATTGTTTGGATGAAATTTCAGTTACTATGCAACCCATTTAAACAGGAAGTCGCTCCCTTAGCATGATGGACCCTGTAGGATGGAGCCAATGCCAAGCACTTCGAGAATTGCAGAAGGGGAAGGACAGGAAATTATCTCTCTTTTACACTCTGAGCTTCAGTCCCCGATTCATGAGGCTGTAAGTTCTACCTTTAAACAATCTGTGGCAAAAAGGCAGAAAACCCTTCATGACAATGAAGATGAGAGTGAGCCAACCTCTGAAGGGAAATACATTCAGTGGACTCAGCTTCAGGAAGTTTTGAAGCACATATGGGACATGTTCGGGTTTCAAATGAGAAATCCCTCCTCGGATGATTTCTTTTTCCTACATAATGCCGCTTCAGCAGAGGATTTGCAAATCCATGAGGTTATAGACAATATGTTGACTAAGGAATGGAAAGAAATTTATATGTCTGGGTTCCCTGGATTACTCTTTAAAAGATATGTCCTGGAAAAATATGAGGAGAAATTTCTCCAGATTCCTGAAGTCAACACTATCCTGGCCAGTATGACTTGCCCTTCTTCTGAAGAGGCTGTACTTTCAGACTTCACAGACACATTGGTTGAATGGTCCATTAAAAGATCATATGCAGTCTCCAACTTTTCTCTAAGGGCATTGACGTATGCAGGTTATGCAACTCAAACTCTTCTCAAAGATTTACATTTTCTATACACAGACCTGCCAACTCTCACGGTATCACCGTGTGTCACACAATATCGGTTCCTTTTACACAGTCACCCAGTGAGGAGCAGATATCACATGGTGGGCTCACAATTAGCTGGAAAGCCCTGCAGAGAGCAGGTTTCCAGCTAATTGTTTGGAGGTTCTGCTCACCCCATGTCCATTACGACTAACCCTGGGTGGCGAACTCCGCTCTGCCAGCAGAGTTTGCAGAGTTTTGCCAACTCCGCACTACCCTGGGAACGCTGCGTTCGGGCAAAAACTCTGACTCTGCGGCGTAGCGAAGTTTGCCCCTGCCCGCCCACGCCCAAATCAGGACAAAGGCAAAGCAGCACTTACCTGGTCTGGCATCACCGCTCTCAGCCATATCTCGGGCTGCCTTCCTCCTCCAGACCAGGTAAGTGCTGCTTTGCTTAATTCCCATTTGCCATTTCCTGCAGAGCGGAGTTCCACGGAGCTTTTAGGCAACTCCGTGGAACTCCGCATAGTGGCATTCAGCCAACTCCACCCCGGGCTTAATTACGACGTGTGAAACCTCTCCAGGACATCGGCAGCAGCCTCAAAAGCTTTGATTTTGTTTTTGGCAGGGGGAGGGGGGGAAGGGGTCACGTGGTGGGGAGGCTGGTGGTGGGAGGGGGGCTGTGGATTTAGAAGTGTCTCTGGCTTTGCTCGGTACTAAGCCTCACCCCTTAAAGGCTCTGCCCCCTCATCACACAAGGAAACAAATCCTCAAATTCGCAGGTCTGTAGATGACTGCCTACAGGATCAAAAGGATCTCCACAAACATTCTAGCTAATATGGAGCTTTTTGTTATGTTTTTATCAGATATATCTTTTGACTCAATTTGGGCATCAATGGCCGAGGCAGGAGCCTCCATGTCCGCAAGACATCTATTATGGGTAAAATATGGATGCTGGATCAGTCCCAAAAATCTCTAATCCTTCATTTACCTTTTTTGGGGGCCAAATTATTTATGCCCCAACTGGATGATGTTGTCAAAAACACAGCCAAAGAGAAAAAGATGCTTCAGCCATTTAGACCTTTCATGCCAAAGAGTCCTTTATTCACAAGAGGACTATGCAAGGCTTTGAGACATACGCCATCTTCATGGCTGAGCAGCTGCGGCAGGAGGAAAAACTTGACCAAAGCTTAAGTCTCAAACTCAGCAGCAAAAACAATGACAACCAATCCCTTTTAGCCAGAGGAAGAATAAGCCACTTTTTTCACAAAAAAGCAGGCACTCAAACTACTCATAATGGACAAGTGGGTGCTGAGCATCGTCCAGAAAGGCAAAACAATAGAGTTTTTTCTCCTCCTTCTGACCTGATAAAGAGACATTTGATGAAGGAAGTAATTTAGGCTCTTCTCCTCAAAGAGGCATTGATTCCAGCCCCTCCTGCAGAGGCAGGCAGAGGGTTCTACTCCATCTTCTTCTTTGTTCCAAAGCAAGACAGCTTTTTCCCCCAGTCCTAGATCTGAAGAACCTGAGCAAGTATGTCACCCGTCTGTCTTTCAAGATGGTTTCTTTTCAGAGCATCATTCCCTTGGTGTCAGAAGGAGATTTTCTAATATTGTTACATCTGAAAGGTGAGTATTTCCACATGCCTGTACATCTAGACTCTCAGAGGTTCCTTCACTTTACATTATATGACAGTCATTTCCAGTTTTCAGAGCTACCTTTGGGCCTGACGTCTTTTCTGAGGAGCTTCACTAAGGCACTGGCTCCAGTAGTGGCTCATCTCCATTTACTTGGTGTTCGTACATTTCCTTACTTGGATAACTGGCTAATTGTCTCCTCTTCAATTTTTAAGGTGGAAAAGCATGCAAAAGTTGTCTGTGCCACTCTGGATTCATGCGTTTATTTTCTCAGAAAGGAGAAATTGGGTCCTGTTCTATCCAAACAAAAAACCTTCATAGGAGCCCTATTCAACACAATGGCAGGGCTGGTGTTTCTTCCAGAAACTTGCAGAGTGCACCTCCAGTTTCAGTTGGAGAGCCTACTCCAATTCAAGTCGGGTTCAGCCCACCAGTGGTTAAAAATCCAAGGTCTCATGGCCTCATGCACTGCAGTAGTTCCATGGGCTTGTCATTACCTGAAGCCCCCTGGTACTGAACGTCCTCTCCAACTGGTTCCCGGCATCCAAGAGCTACAATTTTCAAACCCCAGTGTCAAGGAACATAATCTATGATCTTCTGTGGTGGTTGATCCTGACAAATCTCCAGAGCAGTGTCCCAATGTTAGAACCTCTTCCCCAAGTTCTAACTAAGGATGCAAGTCAGTGGGGTTTGGATGCAACATTGAATGATCAGGAGATTCAGACCTGTTGGTCACATGCAGAAAGCCAAAAATCCTCAAACTGGCCAGAACTAGCTGCAATACTCAAAGTTCTCCTCTCTTTTGGGAATCCCATCTTGCACAAGCCTTTGATAATGAGGACAGACAATTAAGTTGTAAAGTCCAATATAAAAAGGTGGGGGGGGTGTTTGAAATTGCTAGCCTTAGCCAATTTGGCCAAAAAGATGTTTCTTGGGAGGAATTGCCACCTCCTGTCTCTCAAAGCCATGTACATTTGGGGTAGAGAGAATTTCCAGGCAGACAGTCTCTGCTGAAACTTACCTTACTTAGTGAATTACCATCACAGTCAAGAAGCCTTTCAGCTAATAAGAAATCAGTGTGCCCTCCCAGCTCTAGATCTTTTTGTGTCTCCCCAAATATCCTTCTTCCTCCCTTATGCATTAATAGGATCTGCGAGGCAGCGTGAGGGGAGAGATGCCCTCTCAACTCCTTGGCTCATGGTCTTAAATATACTGTTGCTCCAATTTCCCTCCTCCTGAGGGTGTTTCAGTTGATTCATAGGGAGGAGGCCGTAGTGATCACTGATTGCTCGCTTTTGGCTGAGGAGGCCCTGGTGTCACCTCTTAAACCAGTTGTCAACAAAGCCACATCTCCCTCTTCCTTTTCATCCCAAGCCCCTTCGATGTCCAGTGTTGACATTCAAGCAGTTTAAACCAACAGCCTGGAGATTGAGGGGACTAACCTGCAACTCTTAGGTTGCTCAAGAGAGTTGGCCTGGGATACTCAGTCTTCCAAGAAGGAGTCAACTCTTAATTCCTATGCAAAGCGTTGGAGATACTTCTCTTCTAGGTGTACTCAATCAGGTTGTGACTCTGTTTCTGGAGATCCCTTCAAGATTTTAGATTTCTTGCAAGATGGGTTCAAGAAAGATTGGCTCCTTCTACCCCAATGAACTGCGATCAATTCCCTTATTCTCATATTGTACCTCTAGAGAAAAAGCTTTTGAGTTCTTTCAGATTGAAGAAATTAAAAGTATCTAACACTATTCCATCATGGGAACCTTTCTTCAGTCCTACAAGGCTTGCAAAGGGAGCACTTTGAACCATTAGATCAAGCACACATTTCATGGGTTTCTGCAAAAGTTGTATTTTTGGATGCTATAGCCTTGGCTAGGAGTTTGAGTGAGTAAACGTCTATATCCATATCTGAAGTTTTTCCCTGTTAGGGTGGTTGTGGACCTGGCCCTCTCTTCAGGGGCATCCCTAAATTTGTTGCCTTCACCCCTAGTGGTTACTAACCCTGTTTTGTTGGTTTTTAGGATACTATGCACTTTACCACTGCAAACCAGTGCTAAAGTGCTCGTGCTCTCTCCTTTAAACATGGTGACATTGGCGTACACCCAATCAGTAAGTTGAATTTACTTATAAGTTCCATGTGAAGTGGTACTACAGGTACCCAGGGCCTGTAAATTTAATGCTACTAGTGGTCTTGTAGCACTTATTGTGCCACCAACTTAAGTAGCCTTTAAAACCTGTTGCAGGCCTGCCATTCCAGCCTGTGTGTAGTTCTTGACTGCCATTTCGACCTGACAAAATAAACCTTTTGCCAGGCCTAAGCCTTCCTTTTTAATACATATAAGCCGGGGTGAGTGTAACTGGCATAATCCTCTCAAGCACAAATACTCGTAATAACAGCAAAATTACTTGTAATTCCGCGCAATTGTGTGAGAAGTGTAATTCAGCATTTAGTGCTATTTTGCAAAATGCACCCTTGCATCATAAATGTGTATGAAGATGCATTTTGTGCTAAGAAATTAGCACTAAATGCTATAGGGCATGACAGAAGTAGCCGGCAGCCGCTCTCTCTCTCTCTCCTAGTTTGTTGTTCGTGTGCACCTCTGGTGGGATTTTTTTCCCCAAAAGACTCTTAATTACTCAAACTGGCATAATCACGTAATTTCTGTAATTTCGCATTACAAGGCAATGCATAATTATTGAAATTACTCTGATTGCTCCAGTGTAATTAGAATTTCACCCAGGCCTACATATAAGTCACCCCTAGGGTAGGCCCTCAACAGCCCCTAGGGAAGGGTGTGTTGCATTTAAAAAGTTGGACATGTACTTTTAACTTTTACTTGTCAAGGTAGTTAAAAACTCTCAAATTTGTTTTTCACTGTTGCAAGGCCTACCACCCCCATAGGATAACATTGGGTTACCTTATTACATTAAATACGTTATAACATTTGTGTGGGAGCAGGTAGGAATGTCATGTTTGGTGTTTGAGGAATTGTAATTTAAAACCCCTTTAGTGGTAAAGTCAGATTTTAAGTAACAATTCTGAAAATGCCACTTTTAGAAAGTTAGCATTTTATGGTCCTAATCGTTTAGTGCCTGTATTCTGGGTCACATGACAAGATGTAGTTGGCAGGTGCCCTTTGTGTATTGCTCCCAGACAGTATCACAATAGAGGGTCTGGGTGATGGCCGGATTGGCAATCCTGGCTAGATGGGGGGGTGGAGATGCCACTTACCCCACTTATACTTCAAAGGCACTGGCCCATCTCACATAGAAAGGACTTCACACTAGCCTATTGTGCCTCCAGACAGACTAGGACTTGGGCAGGGAGGCAGGAAATCCGAGACACTTTTGAAAGGGGAAAGTTCCAGAAGCTTCTATCCAGGGATACGATGTGGCCGAATGGCCAGAGCTTCCGACTTCGGAGCTGGGGATCCAAGTTTGAGTGTCTGTGTCAGTTCAACATCCTGTGATTCTGGGCAAATCACTTAATCTCCCTGTGCCTATGGACTGTGCCTGGATACTCTCATGGGTGATAAGCTGCTCTATACAAATCTGCATTTCATTTCACTTCAAAGGGGACACCAGATATAAAAATAGGACCCTCTGACCCACTCTTCAGTACACTTTTGGATCCAATGGTCCGCTGACTGACCTCCTGTTCTGAGCTACAGAGACACAATAAGATTCTCTCTGCAACTCCCCACCTGACCTTCTGCAACTGCACCTGCCTGGACCTGCAATTGAACCTGCCTTAGCCCTCCTGACCTCTTCTGAAGTGAGTTCCTGATACCCAATAGGTGCCTCCCAGGTCTTGGACCCTTGGTGTGCCATCATTTGAGCTCCTCCTTGAAGAAAATGAGAAATCCGGATGTTTTGGGCTCTTCGCAACCACAAACTGGCCCATTTGTGCCAAGACCTTGACGTCCACGCGGATCGCAAACATGAAGCTCCAGTAAACTTGACTTTTTGTGCTACAGTGAATGACAGCAATGACTGGCAACGCGAGATCTGCACTTCGTGCTATAGCATCGACAGGCTGCGATGACCACCAACGTGAATCTCCAGCGGAGACCGTCTGCGACGCCTGACAGGATCGTCAAGCTACAGCGAAGACCGTCCATTACGCCCAGTCTGCTCTACATCGATGACCCCCTGTGATGCTCTCCCTGCTCCTCACTGCCTCCTCCACAGCATATGAAACTCTTTGCATTAGACTTTAGAAGATAACTTTTCAGTGGGACTAACTTGGTCTCTGTTCACGGTCGGCCTGAACTTGTGACTTTCTCCTAGTCTTCCACGAACAGATAACCTCGAGTTGCACTTTGTGCTTTAAGGCTCTCTACTTACCTGAAACCTTTAAATTTGCATATCTCTGGTTCTACTGATTAGATTTTTGATGGTTTTGTGTCAAATAATTTATCTCTATTTTTCTAAATTGGTGTTGGTTTTCTGGTATTGTTTTTTCACTTTACTACTGTTTTTGTGCTGCATAAGTACTTCACACATTGACTCTAAGTTAAGCCTGACTGCTGTTGAGCCAAGCTACCAGAGGGTTCACCACAGGTTAATTTAGTGACTGTTTGTGGTTCACCCTGACAACGACTGTGGCTGTTGCTTGAGAAGGGCTTACACCCCACTCAACCAACAACCTAGTTTCTCACAGTGGTCCTTAGATCAGACCCTAGTTTCAAGCCAAAAATTCCAGCCTGTTTCTATTCCTCTTAGGAAATTATTCTCCAAGTGTTCCAAGACTCATATAATGTTCCCATTTCTTTGGATATCAATAGACTTTGTTAATCTATTTGGAAAGATCAAGGGATTATAGAAGAACTCAGTCATTTTTGTGACTTTTGGTTGAGCAAACAAGTGGAAGAAGAAAGTAAGAATAGCGACCATCAGCAGATGGCTCAAACAAGCAATTTCTCAAGCCTATGTTTTCATAGGAAAGACTTTATAAGATAATGTGTTGGCTAGATCAACCAGAGCCATGGCACCATCTTGAGCAGAGGCGAGAGAAGTTTCTCTGGAGGAGATATGTAGACCTGCCACTTGGGAAACTCTGAATACCTTTCTCACGCTCTACAGATTGGACTTATCTTCAGGGACAAATGTTAATTTGGAAGTGTAAGAAATTGGGTTGTTGGTTGACTGAGGTATAAGCCCTGGTCAAGCAGCAATCACAATCCTTGTCAGGATAAGACACAAGCATGTCCAAAATTAATCTGTGCTCACCCCCTTGGTAGCTTGGCACAGAGCAGTCAGACGCAACTTAGAGGCAATGAGTAACATATTTGTGCAACACTTCAAACAGTAAAACAGTGAAAACACACCAAACAAGGAGCCCACAACATATTTAGAAACACAGAGTAGATTTTAGTAAATAAAACAAGACCAAAACAACACAAATCCAATTAGCAGAAATGGAGTCTTAAAGTTTATAGTGAAATATAGCGCCAAAAAGCACAAAGCGATATTGGGAGATATGTGGTCACGCCAGATCAGGACACAGTCACAAGTTCAGGCCAACTGCGATGGAATGCAGGCCAGCTACGAGAACCTAGCTAGGCCTGCTGAAGAGAGTACCTTAAATCCTGGTTGCAGAGTGCTATGTGGATCCCCGTTGAATATGCGTCATGCAGCTGAGGGGATGCGTCGGTTCCGAGTTGCGGCGAGACTGCGGTGTGAGGTTCTGTTGCATCGACGTTAAGGATCCCATTGACAGTACTTATATTGCGAAGACCGCTGTCAAGGATGCAATGCACAGCTGAGGCAATGTGTTGATTCTGATGAACAGTAAAGCTGCTATGCAGAATCTTGGCATCGTTGTCGAGGCTGCCGTCAATGAGGGATGAAAAGACATGCACCAGGGAAAGTGTCGCACACTGACAGTTCTGAAGTCGATGCGTTGGTCCCAAGATGCAGGGTGCAGGGGCAATACGAGTCTTTTGTGATGAGTCAAATACAAGCAGCTGCAGTGTTGCATCGGTTCTGCAGCGGGGGTGCGCCACTCGGCTGAAGAGATGTGCAGTTCTGCTTGGGGATGCATTGCTCAGCACAGAATATGTGTTGGTTCCGCTGGCAAAGTACCTTAGGCCCACTTCCAAGGGTCCAGAACTGGGGTGGCACCACTTGGCCCGGTAGACTCATAGATGACAGAGTCCAGGTGCAGGGCTTGGGAGCCTGTTATGTCCCTAAAGCTTAAAATCAGGAGGCCATCCAATTAGCCCTTGGAGCCACTCTGGGTTCTGGGGTCAAGAGATGCAGGTCCAGTCCTTCTCACCCAGACAGGAGGGCTGCAGGCAGCAGGTCAGCACAGCAAAGCAGGAGTACAGCAGAGCAGCAGTCCAGCATAGTGAGAATCTTTCAGCAGCACAGTAGTTCCTGGCAGAATATCCACAGGTCCAGAAGTATACTGAAGTGGTGGTGTCAGAGGTTTTCCTTTTATACACAATTGTGCCTTTGAAGTGGGAGAGAAACTTCTACAGGGATGCCTTTGAAGTGTACAGATGCTCTTCCCTGCCAGCCCTGGCTCCAGACTAACTACAGGGGGTATGCAGCCCTTTTTGTGGGAACAGGACACAGCCTATTCCTGTGTAAGAGGGGCTGTGCCCAGCTCCTCCCTCCCATCCTGCCAGTGATGGTCCATCCAGTCATTCCTAAGCTCCCATTGTATGTGGCTGTGTAGGAGGAATACAAAAAACCCACTGCCAACTCCACCCAATTATGTGACCAGAGACATGCTGCAGGCACCAAATGTATAAGGCATGAAAATGTCAACTTTCTGAAAGTGCCATTTTCAGAACTGTATTTTAAAATCTGACTTCACCATAAGTACAGATTTTAAATTAGAATTTCAGAGACACAAAACATGAACCAGTAATCTCTTCCCATCTGGAAATTACCTTTATAAAATGTAATACGGCAACTCCAATGTTATCGTATGGGAGAGATAGGCCTTGCAGCAGTGAATAATGAATGTAAGGGTTTTTCATTACCAAGACATGTAAAACAGCACCCTGCCTTCGAGGATGTCTAGGGTCTGCTCTACGGGTGACTCAGTGGTCAAAGTGGGTGGAATCGGCAGGGTACAGCGTGCCTCTACTTTTTTAATTTAATAGAATCTGTTCCCCATCTTTTATATTTTGAAAATGTGTCTCAGGATGGGAGAAATATCCAAAGCCTATAGATAAGGCTCCGCCGTTTGTGGCCACTGGGGCGCAGGTGGAGGTGGGCAGAGAAGGAAAACTACTCCATCTCGTTCTTCTTGCCCAGAGAGACAAGGACATCGTCCACTTCTGCTCTATCAGTGGCCCCCCTCTCTTTCTTCATCTTATTCCCTCTCTTTCTGTCTCTGTCTCGCTCCTCCTCACTTGCTGAAAACTGTGCCTTCAAGAAATAGCTCTAATTCTCAATTTTCTCTCCTTTTCTTCATTCGTTCCCCTGTGAAATGGATCCAAAAAAGAATGAAACACTTTTGCTGGAAATTTCGTCTTTTTCTGATATTTTTTTACTCTAAAGTGCAGCCTCAGGACGGGGAGAAAAAAAGGTTCAAAATATGAAAAATAAAAAAATAACTGAATAAAGCAAGACAGAGTGGTTGCAAAGTGGCCATTCTGGTTTTATCCACAACCACACAC
This sequence comes from Calotriton arnoldi, assembly GCA_963921515.1. Taxonomy (NCBI): domain Eukaryota; kingdom Metazoa; phylum Chordata; class Amphibia; order Caudata; family Salamandridae; genus Calotriton; species Calotriton arnoldi. The sequence goes on along the minus strand of CAWUFW010001993.1, from coordinate 478,242 downwards.
ATTAGCACCACTTTTCAGAGCTTGCCAGTAAAGCGCTACTTTCGTTTTCTCGTCTTTCTTTGAACAACATTGTTTTTCCAGGGTGGGGAAGTGCACCATTCCTGGAGGTACTGCAATACCTGGTTGATGCATAGAGTGGAAAATGTTAAATGTGATCCTTACCAGCTGTTTTCCTTATTTTAGTTTATAAAATGTGTACCGAGGCACTGTGTTGAGGGATGTGGTCTTTTTAAACCATACTGCTTATGTTTTGTAAGGATATAAGCAATGGGCACTGAAGCGGGTCCCTTCTGGGTCCTGTAGTCATGTCCTTAACTTCTCAGACAAAAATACTCATTGATTTCTGAATAATGAGTGTAAAAGCGGTAACCATGTTTGACCTTCTTACATCTCACATGCTTTACTTAATCGTGCATTCCATATGAGTGTTTGCTTTTTCCAGGATGTTATTTTTTTTTCAGGCAGCATATTACTCTTGTCTACTGCATAATTTGAATTGAGTTGCATCCAGGTGTTTATAGCAGGGCACAATTGGGTTGTAGCTGAAGGCAGTGCGAGTTTCTCTCTGTGGGGCAGTATGGCGTTCAGTAGGGGGGACAGAATGTGGCATTATTGCCTGAGCTGCCGAATTTGGAACTGGGGAATCAGGTGCAGCCTTCATGACCAGTCCACCAGACCACTCTCCTGAGGGAACACATTCCCATGGTAGATCTTAGAAGGCCCCGCTAGACCTTAGAAGCACTGGTGTCTTAGCACCAGCAGGTGGACACTAGCGGTGGCAAGTGTGGGTTAACCTTTGAAGGCCTGTCCACCACAATCCATACTGAAGTTCACCTCCAGTCTTGCGGGCAGGCCTACGAAGCAGCACATCCTAGAGCAACAGTGACTCTGTCACTGAGGTCACAGGACACTTGAGGCCAGTCCGCCTCACCCATTGGTACCTCCATTGGCCTTGTTTCAGCAATAGTAGTGCAACTCACCAGCGATCGGCAATGCAGGATTTGCATGCACACCAAACTAAGGGGCCCATTATGATAACGGGCGGTCTGTCCGCCCGCCATCCTGACGGAGAAAGGGACCGCCCGCCATAAGTGCGGCGGTCCCGTGGGGGTGATTAGGATGCGCCCGCCACACTGGCGGGCGCATCCTGCATTCTTAACATTGCGGCGGGCGGTGCTTTTAGCACCACCCGCCGCAATGCCAAAAAGGCATGTCGTGCATTTGCATGCACAACGTGGCGGGCACCGCGTGGTGCCTGCCATGTTGTGCATGCAAATGCAGGGGGATACCATAGGTACCCCCCATGTGCACCACCCACCCCCCAACTTCCTGGGGGCCCGCTATGGGCCCCCAATAGAAAAGACCACATGCCTTTCCGTGGCGGCAACTCCGCCACGGAAAGGCACATCCCCGCATGTATCGTAATATGTATGGCGGTGTCTAACAGACACCGCCACCATATTAAAACCTTTTCCGCCCGGTCGACTTGTGGACCGGGCGGAAAAGCGGCGGACGGTCTTCCCGTCCACCGCGGTACCCCCGCCATACTAATATGGCGGGGGGAAATGGGTGGCAGGCGGTGAGAAATAGCGGGCAGATCGCCACCGCCATACGGGCGGTGGCGATCCGCCCGTTATCATAATGGGCCCCTAAGTTTGCACATTTCAAAGACTCTCTGCTTCATGCACAACCACTTTCAACATGTGCTACCTGCTTTGGGGCCACTGGAATTATGCAGCAATGGGGGACAACATTATGGTGCAGTGTTGACTAAATGATACTGCAAAAAAAAAGACTGTGGTGTAACGCTGTACATTTTCTGATACTTTATTATTTTGACATTTTTACACTTACTAACAGTCGATGCAATGATTTTACCTCATTAGTACCAGTGTAACATACAAATGCAGCAATGAGAAAGGTGACCAATCAACCTTTGCAAAGAGCCCTCCACTTTGCAGCAACAAAAGTCACACATTTTTTAGTAACTTTTGATCCGTTTGAACTACAAACAATTTCTTTGTTAAAATCGTCAGATTATGCAGCAGATGATGTATTATGTGACAAATATGGCAGAGCAATAATTATGTGGAAAACATTTGCAAACTAGGATATTTTGACATTCATGTTTGAACTGCTCTTGTGGGAAAAGGGAGGAGAAGTGCTGATGACAGAAACTGCATGGCTCGGAGACAAATGGCTTGTGATTCCACTTTTAAGCGTATTTGGAACAATCTGTGATTGGAAACGTATCCCACTTTGTGAAAGTATTTTAATGTCAATAACTCATATTAAACCTTAGATAAACATGTGTATCCATTGGTTGAATTAAATAACGTAATAAGCTGTATCTAGTCAGTGAAATGACAAACAAATGCTAAAAATTGGGATGTTTTGCCTTTTTCTGCCACACCTTTAACTCCATCCACTGACCAAATCATTGGATTATTCCCACCCTCTGATTCTCCGCCCAAAGTTCCCCTACTTTGTTTTCCCCACTTCGACCACTGGGGTCACTTATATGTTTTAAAAAGGAAGGTTTGGACCTGGCAAAAGGTTTATTTTGCCAGGTCGAATTGGCAGTTCAAACTGCACACCCAGGCTCTGTAATGGCAGGCCTGAGACATGTTTATAGGGCTGCTTAGTTGGGTGGCACAATCGATGCTGCAGACCACTAGTAGAATCTAATTTACAGGCCCTGGGCACATCTAGTGCCACTTTACTAGAGATTTAAAACTACATTTTATATGCAAAATGGGTATAAGCCATTTCCACCATGTTTTGAGGAGAAAGCACAAGCAATTTAGCACTGGTTAGCAGTGGTAAAGTGAAGGGCAACTAAAACAAATTCAGAAAAATGCATTTAGAGGAAGTAAAAATGTTTGAGGGTGACCCTGCAAAAAGGGCCTGATCCAACAATTAGTATAGTAACACACAGAGCACCATAGGTTTAATAAGTTTGTAAAATTCCCAAAACTCATACACCACTTGCAATCAGTCATAAAACAACATAGAACATAGCATTTATTATGTTATGTTATATGTTATGTTAAGAAAACTTATAGAGTGCACGTACACCCAAGTGCTTCTTTGAGCTCGGAGCAAGATATGAAGGATATCATGGACATGCAGCAGGGTAAAATGCCTTAATTATGCACACAAAAGAGGAAACTATCTCAAAATTGTTACCGCCCTCTTATTGCAACCCAGTCACAGGGAGAATAAATCTTTCTAAGGCCAAAGGAGTCCTGCCAAACCCATGACTCCTTTGAGACATACCTTTTAGGGACCACAACTCAGTGGTCAACTATCATCCTCCTGAACCCAGAGTCTTGGCGTCCGGTCAGTTCACTTGTGATGCCATTCATTGGGGGCCCACATATCATAGTCACGGTCAAGGTTTATGTGGGGTAGAGCCCCCACAAGACTGAGAAATTCATCTTGATTCACAGGAACAACCAGCAGTTACCAATAACTTGGATTTAAAGCAAGCCTGTGGCTTTAAACATTATCCACTTCTAACGAGCTTGAGAGACCTTCCAAAATGATTCACAGACACAGCCAAACTGACACTTCGGAAGGTCATTAGTTAGGGGAGAAAATCTCTGCCATGTGAGGTAGAGAAATAGAGAGATATAGGATACTTGCTACTGAGAATGATGCCAGGTAAGTTTCAGATGAAGCAAGCTCACTATTTTCTATGCAGGCAGTTAATTAACTTCTGGTCACTCAGTTGACTCTTCTCGGCAAAGTCCTTGTGGGTCCTGGCATTTTCTGGTCATTGAGACATCCTCAAACAATGGATAAGTCAAATGAGCCTTTCTCTTTTCTTCTTGCTGGGGGGTGAGCTATTATCTTCCCCCTGGAAAGTACATCTCTCCTCTAGGTGGCAGTAACAAAGGCAGACAGGGTCATGTCCACTGTAAAATATCTCTCTGGGCTGGTGGACATTGCCTTCTCAAAATGCGGACATAGTATAACTACAGGAATTATAGAAACAGTGTAAAACCATTTTTTGGGCACTGGTTAGAAACTAGGCCGGCCAAAACATTTTAAAGCTTTCCTGAAAAGCAACAGATCCCTAAATGGAGTGGAGGGACATAGGTAGATTACTCCAAAGGCATGTGGCTTGAACAGAAAAGGCCCTACCATCTGCTCATACCCTTTTAAACTTGAGGACGATAAGTAGGTTTGCGTCAGCAGAACACAAAAGACGCTTGGTTGGTACTGTTTGAATTTCTGTTGAAGAAATCGGGGTCCAGTTTCATGAATCGTCTTGTGACTATACAGAGGGATTTAAACATAAGCCTTTTAGGCAGGGTTAAGCAGTGTAAAGAGTCCAGTGCATCAGATACACAAGAGTATCGAAGACGAGACAAAGCAAGTCTAGCAATAGCGGTTTCGATTCAATAAAGACATTTGAGGAGGTGATGAGGAAAACTCAAGTACAGTGATTTTCAATAATCAAGCCGGCTGAGAATAGAGGACTGCACCACAAGGGGTGGAAGAAAAGGTTGAATTTTCAAGAGTATCCTCATCATAGAAAAGTAGGTGGATGGTAGTCTGTTATTCAGACTTGAAAGAGATAGATCCTCATCAATATGGAACCCAAGGTTGCACACAGAGGATGAGACATAAGGAGTGACCAACAGTGGCCAGAAGTCAGCTGAGGGTATGATAGAGGGCAGGCAGATGGAACTCTTGTCTCCATTATATTTTAAGGAGTTCCGACCAAGTCATTTGGTGATGACATGCATACAATTATGTAAGGCTTCAAGTGGAATTGGACTTGATAACTCAACTGATATGATAAGTGTAACTCATGAAGTGTACTCTATGAGGTCAAATCGTTTGAGCTAGAAGTCTTAGAAGGATAGTAAACAAGATCAGACTAACAGAGGAACCTTGGGGAAACCCCTGGCTGACGGCTTTAAACTTGCCAGCATAGAGATCAGGATATTATGCCTGACAAATCAAGTAACACAAGAGCAGCAAAAACAGCCCTTGTCTGCCACAATTCTGCAGTCATGCAGGACAGAATCAAGAGCAGATTCTGTACCATGTGCAGCATGAAACCCAGATTGGGCAGTGTCAAGCAGATGATAATGTTCAAGAAATTGGAAATGATCTTAGCGTGAAATTGGATTGCTGGTTGAGAGGGGGTGAAACCTTACTGAAGCAAAAGCCACAATCCTTGTCAGGGTGAAACACAAAAAGTCACTATATTAACCTGTGCTTAACCCTTTGGTAGCTTGGCACAAAAAACGTCAGGCTTAATTTAGAGGCAATGTGCTAAGTATTTATGCAACACACAAAACTAGGAATATGAAACACCGCAGTAACATCCGCTGCCACAGACTCCAGAGCAAACTCTGTCAGCATTTTGCAGAAAAAAGTCACCCTCTAGATAGTCTGAGATGGACCATCAGAGAGGCACACCCACATCTGAAAAAGCAGGCACTCTTTAGGAAAGAACAGCGTTTGATTTTCGGACTGTCCTGTGACAAGAACGGACTAAACAAAGATATTCCATGGAGTGAGGTCAACAGATAAACTGACATAACCTTGCCCCCACACAGTTCCAATGACATTCTTTCTTACACGCAACCAACCACTGAGCGCTCCCTACGACATGTAGCAGTTCAGGTCAGGCACAGCACTGCACGTCTGCCCACCCCTCCTCTGAGCGCCCTCTATGATATGTGGTCATTTAGGCCAGCCCAGGCCCCCCTACTTGGGTGCTCCAACCCACTCCTCTTGTTGAACAATTTTTTGACAGACTCTTTCTGCCTCTACTTTATAGGCTCCTTCAACATACTGTTGTATTCCTCTTAGGGTGTCCGTATATAGGTTTTCCTGTATCATGTCCTTATATAGGCACAATTCGCCCTGCCCTTATAGGCATAAAATCCCAGTCCTTATTTAGGCATTAAACCGTGCACTCCAAATACAGGCATGGTCTCCGACATCCGTCCACCCTAACGTCACAACGAGTTCTTGAAGAACAGACCCTTAGGCTTCGGGAGTTTCCCTAGCACAGGACTATTGATTTCTTCAAGGAATCATCTATTATGCATGAACCGTTATACCTTAGGGGTTCATTCATGACGTCTTCCGCTGTCCGATTCACGTCAATGCTAACATTCTGAGGTACCTCTCAGGTATAAATATACCTTCCCTAGCCCTTGTAAATCAGAGGAGACCTCGACTTCAGAGTCGTTTCCCGGCCTGACGCACTGAGAAGACGCTGTCATCCCTGCACGCAGAGTCCAGCTTCCAGTGATCTGACTTCCCTTGCGGGGTGTTGGAGTTCGAGTCTGGCAAGAGATTCCCACCTCTCTTATTCTTAAGGTATGGAGCTGACTAGAACCTAGAGGGACTCTTGGCATACCAGGCATACTAGGCGTAACATACTCTTAGTATACCATAGTAAGGAATACTCCACCTACTTCATACCTCTCCCTACACCTAGGTTAGGCTAGGTACATTGGGGTAGAACTAGCTTAGAAACGCATCGTATGAGTACTCGCATTTTTAGTCTGTGTTATTTATGTAAATGAATATCTACTAAAGATCATGCTAGCGCAGTATTATTTATTTCTACTGCTTACGCTGTACATTATTTATCTTGCATACTGGCTTTTTGATCGTAACAGCACATCTTACTTACATGAGAAACAAGACTGTTCAATAAATCTTTTATTGAAACGCCCGTCTATTCTTTCTGTGTAACTTTGAGGAAAACTAAGCATGCACGATTGAGCTGAGTGAAACGGTTATCTATTGTTTCCACGACTCTGGGACACGTTCTGATTCTAAAGGGAAACAAAGTGGTCATGTCTTGCGGCTGCCAGAAACTACTCCCTTCTTCTTATCCAAGGAGTTTCTAGTGGCCTCTGAGCTAGCTGGCACAAGTAATTAAGTTTAATATACTTGATAGGGACATACCGACCTCAGTCCTATGTCAAGCCTATAGGGTATATTATTCCAATGCGCAGAGCCTCTTAGGGAAATAGGAGCTACACTACATGGCGCCCAACGGTTTGGTAAGGCGGTAATTTAACGTTAGATACTGAGTAACTCAGCCGTGCCTTTTCTCTCAGAGACCCCTACCCATATACTCCAAAAGACGTCTGGAGTGGGCAGGGTTAAGTATCCACCACGGCTACATAGGGAAACACCCTATATATTAGCTGTTTGGTTTGCTCAACGTTGAAGGATACAGTGTTCCAAAATATTGTGCACCTTATCTTTGTTTCCTTGAAACTTGTTCTACATTTTTCAAAAACAAATGCCTGACTCCGAAAATGGTGGAGCTGCGGCTGATCTAGCCCTAGCAACAGCTTTTAACATTACAGGTTTAAATGAAACCGAGGAGGGTGTTATAGACATCCCTCCAAACTTAAGAAGAGCCATCACTCTAAAACTCATAAAACACGGCCTACCACCAAGAGGCGGTAGAGCAGTTTTTGTGATAGAGGCACACGAATCCTTTCAGACAGAGGTATTCTATTCATGGGTAATATTTCCTGAATCAAATCCAGTAACACACCTGTTTCACTTCTACAAAGAAGATGATCCACCAGGGGAATATATTCCTTTCGAGGATATTGAAATTCCACTAACATACCAGGAGCATCAGCTCTGGTTTAAAGGCGCCCTAAAACATCACAGAAACATTACCAGGCTCGGTCCACTAGGTAGACCAGGAGCAACATGGCCGATTCTAGCCGGCTACACACCTCATCCTGAACTGGATATAATGTCAGATGAGGAATTACTTACTCAAATCACAGAGTCAATAAAAATCTACAGACAATTGGTCCAATATGTCATGCGGACTCTCACAGTCCAACCACCATTAACCATTCCAAATCAGACCCCTCAATCGGGGACTGCACTAAAAATTACACCACAGACTCTATACGCAGACATGGGTAAAATGCCCACAAAACGTGAGCAAATTCCATTCTGGATAGCTCAAAAAATTACTCAAATTGAAGCAGTATTTCCAAATACTAGCCCGTATGAGAAACACAGGATACTAACAATCAGTTTACCAATGGGGATCACACCACAACTGGAAGACTGTACCACTTGGGGCTCAGTCTTTGCTGCCATCTATACTAAAACACATGGCATTCCATCAATTGCGGTAATACCAGATGTCCTGAAACAAATTCAAAATGAATACGGGGCAGAGCCTGCTCTGAATTTAGGTATGAAATTACTGAAAAATTTAGACCAGGTCTCAACAATAATATTATCTAATATTAAAGGGGAGGCAGCAGCAGTGGCGATCCGCCGACGATTAAGGGAATTCGATGTTACAGAACATCAAACTGAGCTACCCAGAATAATTGAACAATCATATGCAGAATTAGGCAGAGATAGTTTGGGTGGAAGACCAGTGAAACCAAAACTATCTGAAAGTCCTGAGAAGGACTCTATTAAACAAACTCCTACATCATCTAAAAAGAAGTGGGAAACTACTAAACAAAACTCAAACGAGAAACGTTCTCAATCCCGAGGTAGGTCTCCTCAAAAGGAGCCCTCTGAAAGGAGGTATAACCTCAGGAATAGGGATAATTTGAGAAAACCTGACAGGTATCAAGATACTGATACACGTTCCTCTCGTACCTTTCAGATCTCGTCACGGACTTTGGAAAGAAGAGGACGGTCAGAAAATAGAGAAGAACGCATGAAATCCAAGGAAGATAAACACGCTCCAAAAAATAAAACAAAACCTCAATTCTCCAAAAAGAAAGTAGCAGGTCTGAAGATCAGACATGCAGAGAATACTGAGAACACAACTCAAGAACGGAGAATGGGCCCAGACAATGCTGGACAGTGCAGCAGAAGTCACAATAGTTCACCAGAACCTGAAGGAACTTCTGGAGATAGTGGACTTGAATGAGTACATTACAGTTGAGACTGTAGACACCAGGGTTAGTACCCCACAAAGGTTATATGAAATAACACTCCGAATGGAGGGAGACATACCTAGACAGGTGAAAGCACTCTTTTGGGAAAAACTTTCAAGGGGCTATGACATACTTCTAGCAGAAAATGACTGGCCACCACAATTTGTCGGGGAGTGCCCACATGGCGAGGACATTATTATGCCTGCCTTCTCTAACCATATTCCAATTCATCTAAAATATACTTATGCCAGGAAATGGGCAGTAGCCCAGGCCCCAGCATTATATAAAAATCATGTAGGATGGGATGAGGACTCACCTCACCATAAAATACATCTGAAACATGAACCAACTGCACAAAGGCAGTATCCAATAAAGCAAGAAGCTAAACAAGCATTGGCATAGCCAATAGGTCTCGCTTTTGGGACCTTATAAGTATTTAGTTATCAACACAATGGCTAAACACTTATAAGGTCCCAAAGGCGAGACCTATTGGCTATGCCAATGCTTGTTGTTTTTAAAACCAATAAATAAAAGGCATGGTCAATTACAATGCCAATAGCTTAAACTCTCGCAAAATGTGAGACCTATTGCATTGAAAATGCTTGTTGATTTAAGGTGAAGTCTTCACCTCAAGGGGTCGCATACTTTAGGAGGAGCAGGCTTATATCCTCAAAGACTTTTAAAATGCCGTTGGGCCGCCCTCCTTTACAGTCATTTTCTTGGTGCAGTGCAATGATTCACCGCTAGGTGGCGCCGCTCTCCATGCAGGAGGCCGCGGCAGCAAGTTTCCCGGGGGCGGGGACTTGAGGCTCTTGAAGCCCCAGAACATGCACTGCAGGAGCAAGGCCAGTCCCATGGCCGGCAGTGTGTCGCACCCACCGAACCTACGGTGATGCTGCTGCACTTGCACAGTGGCCGTCAGTGTGATTAACTGTTCAGGCTCGGCCGCGGGTGCATTGCGAGGCCACTTTACTTCGCCACTCACAGCAGGCAGGTGAGTGGTGATGGGGGCGCAGGCATAATCACCGCGGCACAGCTGTCCCGCATTTTCCTCATTTTCAGGCTCTGCTGAAGGCACCACTCTGGGCCTCCGTCCAACCCGATCACATCACCCCTTCACAACTTGACTTTGGGGTATACTGGGGTGCACAACGGGTTGGCAGTCAGTCAGCCGTGCAGCGGCTCTTACTTTCTTTTAGCTGCGCCCGCTCTTCTTCCTGGCTGGTGCTTCGCTGTGTAGTCTTCACGCCCCTCTCGGCATTTCAGGTGCGGGAGGGGCGATCCGCTTTTTGCGGTCTCGGTCGGCAGAGTCAAAGTGCCTCGAGAGCGGCACTAGCTGCTAAGCTTTACCCCCTTGTCACTGCTCTCAGGCCACATGTTTGGCTATTAATAGGCTGCAGACGTATCAGCATGCGGGCGGCTGCAGGTTTCCTAACGATGGGTGCCGGTGCACACAAGTGGCTCCCGTCTTCTTACCCTGTCTTGCCTCGGTAGTCTTCACGCTGGCAGCAGGTGCAGGTGGTGCCCTAGACGTGGGCTACTCCTCTCCCCACGAGAAAAAACAACGAGAGGAGCGGGGGCGAGCGAGCACGGCAGCGTGCAGAGCTGACCACACGCTCGTGCATCGTGCCTGAAACGTGCGCGTAACCGCACAGAAAAGGCCATTGTGCACGAGCGTGTGGTCAGCTTTGAAAACCCCACTACATAAAGCCTTCGCCAGAAGCAGCGCTTGCGCGCTACTCTAGGCTCGACCTAAAAACAGGTCAGGGAGATCTTAGATCAACTTGAATACCAAGGGGTGATTGAAACATGCACCTCCTCAATGAACAATCCTTTGTTTCCTGTCTCCAAACCAGACAACACCTATCGTCTAGTTTTGGATTACAGACACTTAAACACTTGTTGTAAAACATTTGCAGTGCAAAATGCACATAGCACAGCATTAATGAATGAATAACATTGTGCGTAAAAAATATAAAACCACATTGGACATCTCAAATGGTTTCTTTTGTCAAAACATAGCACCTGAAAGCAGGTACTTAACAGCATTCTCCATAATGGGGACCCAGCGCCAATTTTGTCGACTCCCACAAGGGTTCAAGAACAGCCCGGGGTTATTCTCAGCGAGAGTAACAGAGTTACTACAAATTTATGACAATGAGGCATTGTCCTATGTCGATGACATCTATCTGACGGACGATGACCTGGACAAACACTTGAACAGGGTAAGCACCATTATACTGGGCTTCGCCTCTGAGGGCTACAAGTTCAACTTTAAAAAGTCCCGAATTGCCCATCTCAATGTCCTATTTCTAGGATATGAGCTTTCAAGTGAAGGCAAGAGCTTGGCAGCTAACTTTTTAGAAAAGTGTGCGCAGCTCCAAACTTACAATCCATCCTGGGTTTTCTAAATTTTGGAAGAACATACATTCTAAATTACGCAGAAAGGGTTAAACCTCTCTACGCATTAATCAAACCTGATTTTTCAATCAAGAATTGGACACAAGAACACACAGAAATCTTGCGTTCACTACAGGCTAACATGTTAGCAACAAATCACTTACAAACACGCGTAAGTCAACGCAACCTGGTGATCCGAATAATTTCGGGTCAATGCGGATTCACCTACTTAACATTTAATGAGGGTGAAAAAATACCAATCGCATACAAATCTCATTTGTATACACAAGCAGAAATGCGCTTCACTTCAACTGAAAAAATTCTGACAGCAGTTCAAACCGCTGTAGCAAAAGAAAGAGCCCTAGCCCAAGGGAAACGCATTATTGTCGTAACCCCAGTGCCAGCTTTAGAGCGGTCACAAAAGCAAGCATTCCAAATGCTAAAGCATTACATCCAAGATGGATACAGTGGGTTAATTCTCTTGCTGCAACAGATGTTGAATATGTTTTTGATCCTGATTTAAAAACACAAGCATTCCTTCAAAATGAACAAGAATGTCCTCTGCCCACTGAAATTCTGCCTCTCGATCAGTACGAATTCATAATTTACACTGACGGATCCGCACAACCCGCAACAGGGGGTAAGCAAGCTTACAGTGCAGCGTACGCAATCGTTAAAGGTCGCATGCGCAATGGTATCTTTAGACCTATGGTCACAAAAACTCAATCTCTAGGAGATTGTACAGCTCAGCGAGCTGAACTACAAGCATTCAAACTGGCACTTGAAAGTACATCGAGAATTCCCCACACTAATAGTGTGCGATTCCTTTTACTGTGTTCAGTCGTATAATGAATATATACAAAACTGGCTTGAAAATGGATTCAAAGATGCGAAAGGTGGCACAATAAAGCATAAAACGCTTTGGGAACAAGTAGTTCAGTTAAAAAACGAACTACCAAAGGCTCACGTGATCCACACACTGAGTCATCAACGTGATGGCGTTCACGTTGCAGGGAATTCATTGGCTGATGAAGCCGCAAAGGGGGTTGTTCAGACGGCTTCCGTAGCTGCGATCACTCGTTCAAAAACAAAAATAGACAGTGAGATAATGTTGGCTGTCAATGCTACAAGCAAAGGCAGTGGTGCAGCATTACCAAAAAAGTTTCCACTCAAGTACTCTTATGTAATTGATGCGAACAACGTTCCTTTTGCTCGAATCCCTGGAGTGGGGGATAGGGTAATTCCAAACATGGAACGTAGAGCAGCTTTGATTTATGAAGCACATTTGGGGGAGGGTCTGTCACATCAAGGGATCTCTAAAACAATATTGACGTTAAAAGAGATGTACTAGTGGCCTGGAATGAATACACAGATTCACATCTTCATCAATGACTGCATAGACTGTAAGGTACAGCGTGATGAAGAACTCCACCAGACACAATGCTACTAATGTGGCTGCCCAGTACAGACACCACTGTTAGACAGCATTAGACTATCTACGCGCATGCGTCCTTCTGGACAAATGCAATCCCACAAATACTGAATTTAGGTTCCTATGGATATGGCCTCAGCGCTCGGCTGACGCTCGAACTGTTATAAAAGATTTGCAAGTCTTTATCGGCACATACGCAATAGGCACGCTACATTCTGACCAGGGCCCTGCGTTTAGCTCTCGGGCTTACAAAGAAGCCATGGCCAGTCTGGGCGTTGCATTGCGGTACTCCTCTCCATTCCATCCTGAGGGAAATTTGGTTGTGGAAAGGAAAAACCGGGACATAAAGCAGTCTATAACAGCTAGGGTATTAGGTTCGGGTGATGGGTGGGTCAAACATCTTTATGGGGTCCAACGCTCATTGAACAACCTGCCAAGAAGTTCTCTAGGGGGGGTCACTCCATATGAGGTCCTATTTGGGACAAGAATGTGGGTACCAGACCTCGATCACATAGGTACAATGGTGGAAAATAAACCGTTTGATATCAAAGATCGTTTGGCTGTTTTACAGGAATTCAATGAACTAAGATCCTAACAAAGCAACGTATTCCTGCAGCCAACCACCAATGGGGAAAAACCGGCGGTCCCAGCAAGGCCTGTCTGGATTCCAAAAGTTGGGGATCTAGTCAGAGAAAAGATTGCGGACAAGAAGGAATTTGGACCTTCTTACAGACAACCAGTACCTGTCCTAGCAGTTCAAGGAACAAGAACAGTACTTCTGCCGCCCCTTGCTGGAAAAAAGGAGAAAAGATTTGTGTCCATCGACCTCATCAAACCACAGTATGTGGCCAATAATAAATAGTAGGCCTCGTGGACTCTGACCTAGTAGCAGACACACTCCTCTCGCTACTATCCAAGAGGTTCAGACTGAAAGACTGATAACAATCGAGACTTCAGCAGTAACAGATGAAGGACTAAGCAACAATGCAATGGAACTCATCCCTCTTGAAAATGAAGTAACAGTTCGTCCAAATACACCTGTCTACACCAATGTAGCAAGTGATCAACTGGTTCCAGCGATTTCTACAAATCCTGATGCAATTTCAACAATTGACAGAACTGCTTCTGGCTATTTCATTAACTTTGATACGTTCTCAGAAGATCCGAGTGAACCTGAAACGACGCCAGCATCATTAACATTCAAGCAGCAAGAACAAGACTTTCTTCACTTTCTGAAAAAAACTTATCTGGTTTCACCATGGATTGAACTCTGGATTATTTCTGGAATATTTGTTTTCCTGCTTTGGCTAGCTTTGGTTATGACTATGAGCGTGCTTATAAATGGCAGATACATCCATGTGAACACTGAAAGAAAAGATGTGAACTTACTTTTGAAACCACATAAATCTTCCCATCGTGAAGCAAGAGACTTGTCAACAGTGAACATCACAGCCATTCCTATACAGGATGGTATAGTGTGGGACAAAACAGATTTTGATATTTTTGGCCCGACGGGACAATTGAACATTCCACATTTGTTTAAAATTTCACTAAGTGATCTCATTTCGTCCAGTACCTATTCTGATGATTGGGACTTTGAGACTGTTAATGACATAATGTTTAACCTAGAAAAATCTGCTGCATTTTCTAAAAGTGAATATTTAGAGGGTTCATCAGACTATGAACAGCTGTATTGCTATAACCACTATGGTCATCATTATTTGCATAAATCTGCATACCCTAGAAATGTGTTTATGTTTAACCAATGGGAGCATTGTCCCACACCACCAAAAGGTAGTTTAAAAACATTTGTTAATAAGTTTCCATATTTTTCAGGTTACAATACATCTGATCCAGAAACGTTTTACTATAAAAATGTAAACAAAATAGGACTGAAAATTATGTTAACAAATACAAAACAGATTTATTCTGCAGCATTTATTGCCCAACTGTCTAGACAAGGTTTCATCTTTTGGAAAGACACAATAGACACAAAAACTGTCTGGGGTACTAAAGATTGGCAAGTGCAGGGGATAGAAGCTTTATTTAGAGCCTGCATCATTCCTGAACAAATAATGTTTTTTGAATGAAACTGTCCAACAAACATCTTGTCTTGGACTAGCCAAGATCAAAGAGATGAAAACACCTTCTGTACCAACACCTGCAAGTGATAACAATACACAGGCAGCGGTTACAGTTGACAAAATACTACAACTCAACAGATCTAATACTGATTGGAGAAAATGGTTGATCTGGCCCACAGACACGAACAACTGTCAGGAAAGATTCCTGAATAAAACTCAGGGCTTTACTATTCATAGGCCAGACCCAAGATACGTCCAAAGACAGCATCCGGGGGTAGTAACAACATACAGTGTAGGTAAATTATGCCTCGATTGGCTGCTGAAATCTACACTACAGGATGTGAAACAACACTTATCCTTACTTAAAGAAGACGCAGACCCTAGGGAATTCTTGCTTGGACCAAGAAAACCGCGTCAAAAACATTTCATATATGCCGGCATTTATGCTGCCTATAATGAAGCATGGAAAGTGTCACAGATGGAGGCCGCAGAACAAATACGTGAACTTGATCGTATTAATTTAGAGAAAACTCTGTCTGTGGTCGACAATGGGTTAAAAACTTTGTCCTCCAGAATATATTAACTGGACGGCATTGTATCCTCTGCTATCGACATACTGGAACAAGATTTGGCGATGTTACAACAAGGCCAATCTCAATTACGTTCTATTGTGTTATTAAGCTGGACGCTGCAATCTTTGCGTGCGGGCTATGTGCCTTGGCGTTTTATCAACACGTCAGTTCTGTTTGCATAATACAATCTAACTGATAAACAGATCGAACTGGCACAAAGAGGAGCAAAGTATACAGTGCTGGGCATTGAAAAACTGGAAAAGTTACCATTCACAGTGGCAGAAAAACCAGCTACAGAATGGCTTATTCATGGCAAAATCACACTACCTGTGACTACTTTTCAGTTTCAGTATTGCCTCAAACAAATGCAAGCAGGCAAATATGAAAGGTTGGGTAAGGAATACATTAAGACATCTTGGAATTTACCATACACATATAGATGTTGGAGTGGGGATCGTGAAGTGTTTCTGAGCGGTACACACTGTAATAATGCACTGAGCGGTTCACTAATATGTCAGGACATTTCTTTACACGGGGCTTGTAATGGTTCTGTGGCAAATTTGTCTTGCCACCAGCAGGGTACACCAGCTGCTGTGATTAATCCAACGTTTGGACAACTTTCTAATGGGAGTTACCTCATGTTGAATGATCAGAGTTGCTGCGGCATGTTGCCAGGCATCCCATATCTAGTAACGGTCAACTCCAGGGTCACTTGCTGTATGCAAGTATTGTTTGCCCCAATAGACACAGTCAGGGAGTCACCTTTGTGGCCTTCGCTGAACGTCTCTTTTATAAGATTTGATACTTTAAGCAGAATGAAAGCCATGCTTTTACAACAAACAGTGCCTTTGACCTCGGCCAAAGAAACCTATGATCTACAAGTCGCAAGGACTTCGGCTGAGATACAGACTTTAATACGTACAAACTGCCCTATACATTTCGTGGAAATGATGGGACGTATCTTTAACATGTCTGATACAAGCGGAATTGTACATATATTTAAGAGCATCTGTTCCGATCTGTTAGCACCTTTCCAGGCAATACTCGGAATCATTCCAAACTTTGCACATTCGGTGTTTGGTGGCATACCATTAATTCTAGCACTTGTTGCCGGAATTCTATTTCTCTTCCTGCTATTACGCTATGGCCAGCCTATTCGCAGACATCACTCCGAGCGAAGTGGAGAAAGCTCTCCTTGAACGAAAGTGCTGTGAGCAAATAGTACAGCTTTGGGCATGAATCGTCTACGGGAACTTAATACCACGTGGTTCCTGTCGTTCAGACCAATCTGGCAAGATTGCATCTTACCTGTTCTACGATGCCTGCTATGCGGTGAAGAATGCGTGTTGGACACCTGTCTAACATTTCCATCAGCTACGCCAACGGATCTCGATACTCTGCTGGACCCGATAACGGCCCATGCTCTGTGTTGTCCCCAGAGGCTACCAATCCTGATGACGGCATTCATTGAGATCTCACAGACGCTTCCGGCTGCTGCTGAGGTATGAGATGGATCTACAGGCACACAGGTAACAACGGACGCGAACATTGCTGCGGCATCCTATGCTGAAAGCGATGCTTCACATCTCTGTGCAATTAATCTACTACACGAGGTGTTCCGAATGTCACCAACTACAGTGGACGATATTTTGTCTACAGAAATAGATGATCTCATGTTTACACCAGACCTGTACACTGACTCTGATTCAGCCCACAGTGTTCCAGAGATGCAATAACAATTTGGCCTTCATATTTCAAAAACTTGGAACTCTTCCCATATTGAACTTTTTTCCGTTTTTTCAAATTAAATGGCAAATCAATCTGCTTGCAGTAGAACTATTCTTATAGTACGGACTTCGCTGTACTTCCTCAGACACTTTGTCATCTTGTTTGTCTAAAAAGTTCATTAATTTCCATGACATGAAAAAACTTTGATTTTGAACAAACTTATCGATCATTTTTCTGTCACATGTAAATATTACTGCTTATTTCATTCAAATTGCATTTTTTATTTTCAAATATATGCCTGAAATGAAAAGCAATGCTTACAATGTACAGTACCTTTTGCATTTTAATGGGTTTTTTAAAATACTTTTTAAATGCTTTTAAGACATATCTTTAGCAATATGCGGTACTCCATTTTTATGTTTAGCATTTTAAATGTTTAGCATTTATATTATTATCGTACACACGAAAGTGGAGTGGGTGTTGTATTCCTCTTAGGGTGTCCGTATATAGGTTTTCATGTATCATGTCCTTATATAGGCACAATTCGTCCTGCCCTTATATAGGCATAAAATCCCAGTCCTTATTTAGGCATTAAACCGTGCACTCCAAATACAGGCATGGTCTCCGACATCCGTCCACCCAAACGTCACAACGAGTTCTTGAAGAACAGACCCTTAGGCTTCGGGAGTTTCCCTAGCACAGGACTATTGATTTCTTCAAGGACTCATCTATTATGCATGAACCGTTATACCTTAGGGGTTCATTCATGACGTCTTCCGCTGTCCGATTCACGTCAATGCTAACATTCTGAGGTACCTCTCAGGTATAAATATACCTTCCCTAGCCCTTGTAAATCAGAGGAGACCTCGACTTCAGAGGAGCCCGTTTCCCGGCCTGACGCACTGAGAAGACGCTGTCATCTCTGCACGCAGAGAGTCCAGCTTCCAGTGATCTGACTTCCCTTGCGGGGTGTTGAAGTTCGAGTCTGGCAAGAGATTCCCACCTCTCTCATTCTTAAGGTATGGAGCTGACTAGAACCTAGAGGGACTCTTGGCATACCAGGCATACTAGGCGTAACATACTCTTAGTATACCATAGTAAGGAATACTCCACCTACTTCATACCTCTCCCTACACCTAGGTTAGGTTAGGTACATTGGGGTAGAACTAGCTTAGAAACACATCATATGAGTTCTCGCATTTTTAGTCTGTGTTATTTATGTAAATGAATATCTACTAAAGATCATGCTAGCGCAGTATTATTTATTTCTACTGCTTACGCTGTACATTATTTATCTTGCATACTGTCTTGTGATCGTAACAGCACATATTACTTACACGAGAAACAAGACTGTTCAATAAATCTTTTATTGAAACGCCCGTCTATTCTTTCTGTGTAACTTTGAGGAAAACTAAGCATGCACGATTGAGCTGAGTGAAACGGTTATCTATTGTTTCCACGACTCTGGGACACGTTCTGATTCTAAAGGGAAACAAAGTGGTCATGTTTTGCGGCTGCCAGAAACTACTCCCTTCTTGTTATCCAAGGAGTTTCTAGTGGCCTCTGAGCTAGCTGGCACAAGTAATTAAGTTTAATATACTCGATAGGGACATACCGACCTCAGTCCTATGTCAAGCCTATAGGGTATATTATTCCAGTGCGCAGAGCCTATTAGGGAAATAGGAGCTACACTACAAAACATTCATCAGGATCTTTCTTAGAATGGGCCAGTTTCCCGCTTTTGAGAGCCACCACTTTATATCATTTTGACGTGGCTCACCCTCTTTCACTGGGGCTACTAATTTCTCCCAGACCCCAAGATTTTTTTCATGGGAGTTAGACTGACCAATATGGTTCTTCAACATGAGTGCACACTGACACACCACTGCCACACATTTAAATTGGCACCAAATGAGTAGCCCCGCAAATGACCATTCACCACACACTGCTAGGCATTTGGATATAGGCTTTATTGTACCTAGTTAGTGACCCCCGTGCAATGCATGCCAGCACACATGGCAATAACTCTATATGCCCTTAGTGTCTACCGACCTTCCGCTGTTGACCAGCTTCATATCATGATTAAGCAGTCACTGGAATACGCATGGCAATATTTCTATATGCCCTTTATGTCTGCCCACCTCTCGATGTCGCCCAACTTCACATCATGATTATGTAGCCACCTGAATAATAATATGAATATGAATATGAATATGAATATGAAGAATATGAATATGAATAATAATAATAGTGATCTTTATTCGGCTGTAATCACAGCCATAAAAGATACAAAGATAAAAATTCAGTAACAAATCCATTAAAACAATATATCATCACTGTGCAAAATCGCGGGGGTCCCTGTATACATCAATCATGTCTGAAATTTCTAAATCTCAATACTGCTCTTCAAAAATTTGTGACAACAAAAAGTGTGCAAACATTAGGCAAAAGTTGCAAATGCAGGAGGGCTATACAAGCATGCCTGAATCCCAATTCTTTTAAATAAGGTTTAAGATACAATCACCTAGTGTAGGTCAAATATTTACATAAAAATACAAAATGTAGAGTATCCTGTGGAGACCTATTGTCGCAGCCACCTGAATACATTCAAAACTCCACACTCAAGATGGCCACCGCCAGTTTCCAACACGAGCCGGTCACAACAAGTGCTTACATGCTGATCAGCTGTTTCCGGCACTCGTGCTGAGTTCAGCGCCTTTCCGGATACTTAAACCGGACCTGCACACACCCCTTCACTCTTCTGAACAGGCGGAGTGAGGGGTAGGTTCCCGGCACTGGATCCCGGCTGCACTGTGAGTACGATCGCTCCCCTGGGGGCACCGCTAAACACTTGCACAGCGTGTGCCCATTTTAGCTCATCATTATTGTGTTTCTTAACCTTGGCAATACTTTTATTTGATTCCGAACCGCAGTTTTGTAACGTACATCCTCTGCCTGTCACTCAATGGAGCCTGACCATAACCCAAATCAGGTGAGTCCCTGGCTGCAATTATTTGATGTTGGTTGGTTACCACCACCCTCACCTTAGTACCATGATGTGTGTCACGTTTGTCACGTTTTGCTTCTATGACTTTACACAGCTAATCACTTTTTAGTTGCACTAACCACCCATGCATGTGATTTGGCATGTTTTTACTTTGGAGGCTGCTGTGTCCATTGTCTATTTTGATTAATTATGATTTCTGTTATTGTGTTTCCCTGTCCTTTTATTTGTACAGGTTGGTCCATTCTATATATAATAAAAAGGTACCTCAATGTTAGGAAGCAGAGTGCTTGGTTCACCTTGGAGAGCATCGTTGATCCAACCACTGTGTAGATAATGTATTGTTTCTGGTCCTGACGAACCGTCAAGTGATTTCTTACAGACTAGGCGAGAAACATGTTGACCACCCACTTGTAGCCACCTCTGACCATTATATCAGCGGTGACACATTTGAAGTTTTTAATTGGGACCAGTGGGCTTGCAGATTAAATTCATTTTGGAGCACCACTGGGCCTCATTTTATCCCTCCACACACCATTTCACCACACACCTTGTCCACATCTACACCACGAGGCCCCACACCTGCACCACACCTAACGGCTTGGGAAAAAGATCTCCGACAAAGAGCCCCTCATAGGGTCCCCTTCAGGCATTGCAGCGCCGGCCTGATGAGGAGCAAGCCCTATGATGAAGCATGGCACCCAACTGGGTGTGTGAGGGCCCCACTTCCCAAATTGGGAGACACCCCATCTCCACCTTAGGGTAAGGGTGTTGACCGACCCAGCCTCCTCCTCCCTCCTCCACAGGAAATGCATACCTCTTTTTCTCATTTGTGTTTTTTGAGGCTCGCATGCTGGACCTGCAAGCGCCCCTGATCGCTCTTTTTGTTATAGTATACTAGCACGGTGCACAACCGTGGGATTCCCCCTTCCAAGGAGTAGTCTGCTGACTCTTCTGCCTCTCGGGACAAAATTGCTCTTGAGCACCTTGACTCTTCTATCTCATTCCTCCCCCCCCCCTCCAAACATGGAAGACAATCAAGGACTGAGCTTCGGAAACGATATGGTGGCAGAGATCCTTAGGACTCCGTCACTACTAGGAGCCGACAGCGGGACTTCATCGGGCACTCAGGCAGGTGATTGATTATCACTAACTGCCATGAAGAAAGAGTGGGTAAAGATCCCCCTCCACGGAGCATTCATGACAGAATACCTAAGGGCAAACATTGCACCAAGCGGTCTGATAGTGAGCAACTTCCCCAGGTTGTTTTTGGAAGATGCCTCGTTCAAGAAGGAATGGTCCCTGGTAGCATGGAAATGCACCAGGGACTTGCTGATCCTAATAATCAATACCACCAAACGCTTGTCAGACGCTCTGTTAGTTAATCTGTTAGTTAAGATCCAGATTGCTGAAGGAGCTCTAAAAACAGGTATCCTGATCATGGCCTATAAAAACAAATTGGCCAAAATTAACAACGATATACCTTAACATAAGGAATATCTGATGAAACAGAAAATTACCAAATTGCAAAAGGATATAAAGAAGTTCGACAAAGAGAAGGTTTACCCTTACCTCAAGGATGACTACACACCTACAGGGGGATATACTTCATCAGATGAGAGCCAAACATCTCGGAGGAGAAACTCCTCCAACAGCACCTCCAGTATTGATAGCTGGGGTAGCGGCGGAAGTAGACGTGGCTCACATCCCTCGTTCTTTGGTTATGAGGGACCCCAATTCCAAGGCCCCCCATTTTGGCAGTACCCCATGTTCCCACCTGGATCTCAACAATTCAATCCCCATTCCTCAACACCTCCTCCTTTTTTAGACAGAGGTTGGGGCAGAGGAAGAGGACTCAAAAGAGAAAAACAAATGGGTGCAGTGGCAAGTCCCACCACAACAACCAGTGTAGACCCGGAGTCAGACGGGCAAGAAAAACTAATAGTGAACTTGTCCCATAGACCCCTGACCACCATGGAGGTGCAAGTCCTCAAAAAGGGCCTAGGGCTTGTCCCCACTCCCAAGCAGGCCAATTTTTGGGAATCTTGTGAACTACACAACTTCTTCAGGAAAATATGCCTTAAGGCATGTTTCCAAGATAAACCCGAACAGCCACACAACGGCTCTGGTCTGCATGATCCATCGAAATTCACCCCCAAAGCCGGTCGAGTCCCAAATGAGATTCTCACGTTCGAACTGGCTGTCTATAAGGATGTAGCCAACAACAGCCATCTCCACCATGACCAATGACACCTCCATAACCATCTAGCCAGCGGACAAGGGGGGTGCTATCGTGATTATGTCTACTACTGATTATGACAATGAATGCAATCGACAACTGGCTAATATCTATCTACAGTCCTAACATGGATGATCCTGATTCTTTGTTGAAATTTGGAGGCTTGCGAATATGCTTGGTCCTGGCACGATTATATGGGAAGGAACCTTTAACGTGATCCTAGACCCACTGCGGGACAGATCTGACAACTCCTGCCACCCCCACCCTCATATTCCTGCACATCTGCAGACCCTTATGGCGGATAATGACTTGATAGATCTCTGGAGAGGTAGACACGGAGATAGCGAGGAGGGCCCTTGCGTGGCCTCTGCGAGTTCGTCGTGGTAGCCTTTAGAACCGTCATTAGAAGGGAATACATTGCCAAACAGGCTGGAGTCCTTATGCCGATTCGTGGGAAGCTAAAACGTCTTGAAAATGAAATTTGTGAGCTTGAGCTAAAATACTTTGCTGATTGCAGTGAAGACACACTTGCCCGCATTCGTAGTAAGATAAACGAATTTGAGGAGACAGCGCAGTGGGAGACTCACTATCATGGAAAAGAGGCACGTGCTAGGTGATATGGTGAGGTAGACCGAGTGGGCAAAACCTTGGCAGGTATCCTTCGCAAACCCTGGGCTAGTGACTATATAGCTGAACTTCGTACCGATGAGGATGAGTTGGTTGATGGCCTAAGGGAAGTGCAGGAAGAGATGTCTAACTTCTAGTCATCACTTTATACCACAACTTAGTCACAGGCCCCTCCGGATCTTGACTCCTTCTTCGACTTAGTGCAGCTGCTCTGTCTGGAAGATGACCACTGCAGATTTTTTGATGAGCCCTTCACGGAGGAGGAGATTATACAGGTCATTAGCGCCCTTCCTGGGAATAAAGCCCCTGGCTTAGACGGCCTCACGGCCGCATTTTATAAAGAATTTACAGTCCTTTTAGGCCCTCACCTCATAAACATGTTTAGTGAATCTTTAGAGAAAGGCGAATTGCCCCGTCCCTTCGGGAGGCACACAAAGTCGCTATTTGAAAACCAGAAAAAGACCTGCAGCACTGCGAATTGTATAGACTATTATCCATCATCCATGATCAACGTGGACAATAAAATTATAACCAAATTGATAGCTTCTCTGCTTCTCCTCCTACTTCCTCTCATAGTACGCCCAGACCAATCGGGTTTTGTGCCTGGTAGGGCCACTACACATATTATTCGCACCTTTTTTGCGATCCTTCAGGTCATAGAACCATCCCTGCATGCAGCTGCGATTTTCCTTGATGCCACCAAGGCATTTGATTCACTTGAGTGGTCGTACCTAATCATTTTGCTGGCCTGTCTGGGACCCAGCCCCAAATTTATTGAATTAATTAGTCTTCTTTACTCTAAACCAACGGTGTGCCTCCAGATCAATGGAGTGACCTCTCCCCCTTTCCCAGACTCACGTGGAATGCTGCAGGGATGCACCTCTCACCCATCCATTTTGCCATAGCAATGGAGGCCTTGGTGACTTGCCTTCGGCAACACCTCACGCACCATGGCTTGGCTTTACCCCTTTGGTAGTGCTGGTCTCCATGTACGCGGATGATGTCACCTTGTATGTTAAACATCCAGCTGAGAATCTGGATCCCTTCATTAGGGAATTTACCAGATTTGGCGGGCTTTCCGGGATCTCCATTAATTGGATTGAATCAGTGATTTTTCCGCTCATGGAGGCAACTGCAGAATTCCCTTTGGAATTTCCCTTACAGTGGTCGA
Organism: Calotriton arnoldi; assembly: GCA_963921515.1. Lineage (NCBI taxonomy): Eukaryota > Metazoa > Chordata > Amphibia > Caudata > Salamandridae > Calotriton > Calotriton arnoldi. The sequence goes on along the minus strand of CAWUFW010001993.1, from coordinate 454,061 downwards.
GCAGTCAAATAAAATACCTGGGAATCTGGCTGAGCTGCAACACGGGTGACCTCTGGAGGTCGAACTACGGCCGCCTAATGGAATGGATGGAGAGCCGGGTAGCTCCTGGATGAGTCTCCAGCTTTCCATTGCAGGGAGGTTAGCAATTGCAAAGATGGTTGTTTTACCCAAATCTCTCTATCTGTTCATTAATCTTCCCCTCCCACTTTCCCACTGCTTTAGGCACCAACTCTGATCTCACTGAGTGATGCTGGCATGGGCAAGGAGACAACCTAGGCTTGCCCGGGAAGTTATCACTCTTCCCTTTGAGCAGGGTGGACTGGGCGAACCGGACATGGATCTCTATTATAGCTGTGCACATGCTCAGTTTGTATTCTACTGGCTATACCCCACGAAGTTTATGGCCCACACTGCACCTGAATATGATCATGCTGCACCTTGCCCCCTCTACATGGTGTTATATCAATCTCCACAGCGACCACAAATGACGCTTGATACGGTTTGGACATGGCATGAGCTGCGTAGGCATGCGAGATTGGATGCTTTGTTCATCCCCTCGATGCCTCTAACTAGGCACCCAGCTTTACCCTTCATGCAAGATGCTAGCGCATGTGACAGATTAAGACGGCTGCAACTCACCACTATGGGAGCCGCATTTCCAGGAGGCTCTTTTATCATGCTTCAGCAAGTCCTACTAGATTGCAACATGACTGTGGCCTTGTGCGCTATCCATGCCTCGTTTCCTGCAGCACTCCCTCATTGCAAGTACTTGAAGACCACCTTGGGAACCCCTCCCCACGTAAGCTCATAATAAGATTGTACTCTGGAATGCAGCACAGTGCGCCAGTTCGGACTCCTACTGTGCAGCAGGCATGGGAGAACCAGTTGGGCATACCTATTTCTGAGGCCCAGTGGAGCTTATGCTGAGCTCAGGTGAGAGCATTATCACTCAATTATAGGCACCGACTGGTGCATTTTAAATTTCTGCATAGATTTTATAGTACCCCGGAGTGACTGTTTAAACTAGGCTTATTATATAAGGCATGGTGAGTCCAGTGCTCAGAGCCCTGCGTAGACTTTATTCATTTGGTTTGGGCATGCCCTGGAATAGAACAATATTGGCAGTCAGTTTTCGATGTCATTGACGAGATCGTTGGCCTGCAAATAGAGTGCACCCCCATTGTTGCACTACTAGGCTATGTTAAAGATGGTACCCCAGGTTTACGGAAGTTGACTGCACTTTTGCTCCTTTTGGGTAAAAGACGGGTGGCGAGATGTTGGGATCGTCGCCCACTCCCGCGACTGAATGACTGGCTCAGAGACGCAGCTCATTGCCAAAACCAGTTAACGGCCTATTGTGTCTTAATGCCAGTCCGATGACACCGTAAAGATATCTGGTCCCCCCCTTGAATCTTATCTACGGGTGCGAGACGTCACAATAGCTGGGTCCAATTTGCATGACATCAATTTGGTTGCTTGAGATCTGCTGCTTCCACCCAAATGCGGCACCCTTTATGAGAGTGGATCTGAGTGGAAACTTACTGGCCATCACCTGGTTCCCAGTGTCTTGCTGCCTGGAAATATTACTGTAAGAACCTCTGTGTTACTCCTTTACAGTGAGACTATTTTTCCCCCACCCCCTCCCCTTCCTTGCTCTTTCCTTCCCCTTTTTCCCTGTTGTATTTTGACCGTATAGTACTGCATATTGCTGTTTCAATTGACTAGACTTTAGACCATTATCGCGTTCCGTGTAACCTATCAATCTTGATTATTGCATTCTTTATGATCTCTTTACAGGCTTTGCATTGCAGTTTTGCATCTTCTCTCTATGTGTTTGAATTCCAAGCTCAATAAATGAAATATAACAACAACAACAAAAAAACATGAACCCTTCAAGATTCCCTCCTTCAGCCCCTTCCGGAATATTTAACACTCTTACATTGTTCCTTCTTGCATGACTTTCCAAAGACTCCATCTTATTACATAGCTCTTTTTCCCCTGTTTTTAGTGACTGTATTTCTTTGCGCTTGGCTTCAACCTCTTTATTTAATTCCTCTAAGGAGGCTCCCATGAGACATAATCTCTCCGTAAAGTCATTCATTTTAAGGTCTAAAGTATCACAAGCAGGGTGCTATCCTAGCCTGATTTTTTTCCGAGATTGCAAATTAAATTTTCATTTCTTCAGTCAGAGCTACCAGCAAAGATTCTATACCTGCTTGCCTGGAGGAATCCTGTGTCTTATCTCTCGCTCCCTGAGACGCTGGTTGTGTCTGTCCTTCCTTGTCAGACCCTGGGAGCTCCTGGGTCAGTACCTTGAATCTGTTCTTAATCACTAAGCTTGTTTCCCCTGTCGGACTCTGCTGTACTACTTCCATGACATGGTCCAACGGGGCTGATTCACAAGATTGAGAGGGTTTAGAGAGTTTCTCTTCTTTTTTAGCCTGAACCTTAAAGAAACACCTTAGAGAGGGCGTGATTTAAATGCAGTCAGTTGAATTTATCACATTCCCACTAATTTCTTACAATTTATTCAGGCTGGAGTATTGGGACTTGGGATGTGCAAAACACGCCCTCTTGGGTATGAAGAGTGCTTGCTTCAGTGCGGAAGACAGGGGGTGACTGCCATCATGCCCTGCTGTACAGTCATTCTCCCCTTTAAAGTGTAGTTCTAAACTCCTGTGCTTATTTCTTAAGAAGTATCTGTTCTTAGTGTTTTTAATTTTTGTTAAATCAGCATCTACAAGCCCTCCTGCCCTCTAGCGTACTGACCTTTTGCCTTGGGTTCCTTTAGTGGAAGCCTGAAATGTAGACGCCTCCCGGGATTTCACTATACTGCCCAAAACGACCCTCGTGTTGGGCTCATATTGTTGCAACATTTTTATACAAAAACCTGTCATAATGTTATGTTCAAACAAAACACCTTTTACCTGACTCTACTTGCTAGGCCCATTTTAACCAATACTCTTGCTATTTAGGAAACTACCATTATCATGTTACCTCAGCTACCAATACCAATTTTCTTAGGTCCTCCGATGGTTCTTGCTCTGTGTTGCAAGGGACTAGAATATTCGGGGGACCAACAATTATCATATGAGGACCAGGAATAGATAATTGTTACCACATTTCCTATAAGCTTAATTCTCCCAACATTTCCCAATTAGTGGATTCTTGTTCAAGACAGAATAATTCACAGAAATAATGAGACAGAATCAGTAGAGAGAATTTATCATAATCATTTATCTATGCCTCAAGAATGTTGAAATGCAAAACATGAATTAAACAGATCAAATTTAATAGCGATTCAAGTAGTACATTAAATCAAGGCAAGACAAGGGCTATCTTCCTCAGCCTAGGGAGATTTAGACTCGAGAACAAGCCTACATACGGGTTCAGTCGATTCTCATACAAACCAAATCAATGAAGGTTCAGACGTTTTCCGAGATTATCAGTTCCAGTCCTAGGACAGGTCGTTGCCCTGCCTGCTCTGCAGCACCATTACCACAGCAGGTGTTTGAAAACCCTTCAGCCGAAGGGTTCTCCTAGTGCACGCTTAACAGCCGGTAGCAATGCAGTTGTGTCCAGTTCATCAGTATAAGTACCACCCAAAAGAGCGGCAGCAGGACGGGGTCGAGACAAGGGTGTAAGTCAGACAGCCAACTGAGCCCCCTCCTGATTAGACAATTATACTCCAACGATTCCAGGTTTACTCCCCTTAACGTATCAACTTTGTCGGATCATTCCATTTCATTGGCTGTTCATGATAGGACGAGATGATGTGATCAGTAAAAGTATACTAATCCATTTCTTGCAATTTCCTTATGATCACTGTATTTCAATTGTTTAATGAATTATAACATCCTCGGAAATGGGCGGATGAATGTCCCCATCCGTTGTCAGTCCGTTCCCAGGCATACTCGCTGGGATGTAACAAATTTTGATGCAAGTTCAGTCAAATGAGTTACAAGTAAGAAGAGAGCCTATTGATAGCTAGAACACAAATGGAAACTTTACAAAAGGTTCCCATAGGCTTTCAGATGGCACATTTCACAAGTTTAACGCTAGATGACAAAGCAAACCTTTGAAACCTAAATGAAAAAACAGCTTATGCATGACGACTTTTGCTAAAATACGAATGTTCATGTTTCAAAGTACATTAATTCTTCAGATTAAATGAAAAAAAAAATGCCTACATTTAAGTCACTATTAATATAAGGCAGTACTAGGTACTACTAAAAATTTTCAAAGTTCATCAGTATCATTTTCACGTTATCATGTAAATCCTTTAGTAGGTTACAGTTTTAATTCATCTTTTGAAATCATCATGTATTATTTCAGAGCTAAATCTTTACGCAAAGCAGGTCGTCTTCAGCCATATGCATCTTCTACATGTTTCATTGATACCAATGCGCACGTTACTCATTTTCTTCTAAAGTTAGATTATATTTGCCTATTGCACACAGTTAAAATTACATATGCCATTATAGCACTCTCTCTGTGTTACTTTTGTTTTCGATATCTTCTAAGCACTTAAACGCATAGCATTTAAAATATGCACTTTTCACAATATTATTATTTGTCATTCAGAAAATCTGTTTCTAACTTTCTGCATGCTTTTACGATGCAGTATCTATATCAGACTTTGAATGTGTAGTTTTCCTCATATACGTGAAACTGTCACACATTTATTATAGCCATTAATAATTGCCACAGTCGTTTTCTAGGGAAGAATTTGGTAAAGTTAGATGCAAGATAATATCTACACTTTATCAATATGTCGGCTGTCTTCTTCTGTCCCCATCTACTGGGCAGCTGATGCTGTGAAACGCAGCCGCCAGCTAGTGCTGATGCTACCTGGAGTTCCCTGGAAGCCATTCAAAGCAGAGGCCAGCCAATCCCTGCGGAGCCCCTGCGCCACCTGCAACCATGGTCCCGCCCTGACAGCCGCCGTCTGCCCCCCGTCGCCTTTGCTGTGACTCTCCTCAAGTGAGAACCGGCTCAACCGGTCATTTGCCGCACGTAAAGAAGAAAAACCAGGCCAAAGTCAGGAGTCGGGCGAACATCATAATCCTCCTACCACAAAGATCCTGGAGGTGAGTTACTTGATACCGCGCTGATCTGCCAAGGTAATTCTGACCCGAGACACCGGAGAGAACAGAGCTCCGGGCCAGCATCTCACCTAGCCGCCATGTTACCCCAGCCCAGGTGTAGGGCAATTTTAACATGTTTTAAGGAGTTCACTTTAGCACTGGTTAACAGTGGTAATGTGCACAGAGTCCTAAGGCCAACAAAATGAAATTCAGGAAAACAGGAGGGGTGAAAGCAAATGGTTTGGAGGACTACCACCCAGGGGTGTCAGGTCTAACAATCTTATTAACACATTTTACCATGATCTTCACAGGAAATGGCAGAAGAGATATACGCCAAACATTCCTTAACTTTGGTCGGCAGTTGTTTTAATAAGGGAACCACTTTTGCCTTTTTCCAGTCTGATGGCACAACGCCCACAGATAAGGAATGACTGCAAATAGCCTGTAGATGATTGGTCAAGGAAGATGATATTTCCCACCATATTCTGGGGGGTAGATGGTCCAGATCACAGAATTGGCAATTTTGAAAAAGTAAGTAGGATCCATCTAGCCGAAATCTGACGGATTTTGGTATTTCACTGCCCCGTCAGAGTCAGCACTGATTCCTCTGAGCCCTGGGGCAGAATCACCATGTGCACCATGGCTTGGCTTTCACCTCTCATTAAGGATTTTATCCTCAAAAAACTTAGCTAGATTGGGATTATTCTGTCAGTCAGTCCAGAGTTCTTCTTCCCAGCAGTTTGCTGAAACGTGGAAGCAATCAGAGAAAGAAATTGGTATGACCTGCTTATGCCACTTGTGTGTTCCCTCAGACTGATACCAAAAAGGCTCAGCCGGGGTCTTCGGTGTTGGTAGGCAAATCCAGCACACTGCAGAAAGTGGGAAGAGACTTGGGCACAGTGGTATGCAGCAACTGGTTTGGCAGTGAGTAGATGTATATATATTCTCCAAGCCCACCAGGCATGATGTACAGAGCCTCAGAACAGATTGTCTGGGACAATGTATCTGCAAGTTATCACATCAACAGTGAGAGAAGGCAACACAGATGGGAATCACCATTTGTGCAGGCAGACACTGGGCACTATTCACACTGTGCATAGTCTTACAGCAATGTAGACTGCTAAACCATGCCACACCCACCACACCGCACACCACACACCATGCAGGTCAAATAAGGACCCAGGTTAAAGATGACTGTGTGGGTTGTACCGGGGAGAGTCTGGCAGGACCTCTACCACCCAAAGGCAGAAGTGAAAAGGCCTATATCCCTACAGTGAGATTAGCTGCCACCAACCATGAGTCACCCCCATAGCCAGGTATGAGGGGAAAGGTGCCACCGTCAACTATTGACGCTTATAACACAATATGCGCACCTTCTAAACAGTGCAGTCTAGGCTCAGCTGTCAATCATCACATTAAATCACTTACATTAGAGATTTTTTAAATCCTCTGAAGGGAATATTGTGTTTTTTCACAATTCCTCGCCCTTCGCACGTATTTTTAGCACGTAAATTCCAATTCGTTCCATATATGTTTTCCACATTTGCAATAGGTACAAAAGACGAAAATGTTTCTCTTGCCCTGTAATGGTTAAAAGATTCTGTGGGGGTTCTGGGAGCTGTCAGCTCCGAAGCGGAGCGATGCAGAATCAATGGAGAGAAACTATAGAGAAAGCAGGGCCGGGAAGTGCTGCCAAGTAATTGGCTCCCAGTGGTGATGAAAAAAACTCTAGCCGGCAATTTAGAGGTAAAAGCTTTGAGTGATTGTCGTCCCTGCATTTAATCGGCATGCAACTCCCTCTGCACTGAAGCATGCTAAATCATGAGGGCCTGTCCTCGCCTTGTGGGGGGAGAAAAACTGCCCTTGCAAAGGAACTGAGATGTAACTAAGTTGGTGCGTCTGAAGAACTGATTGCTGGAATGTGATGAAATCAAAATGAAGCCGGCCAGGCCGCCGCAAGCAAGAGTGCTTACAGGTGACCTGTTTGCATTCACTGGAATCACCTCATTGCTGTACCTTCTGCTTTTTTCCCGAAATACTATTTCTTTGAGCGTGTGCATCGTATTACAGTTTTGAAAATCTGGTAATCGACAACAAAATAATAGAAATACCTTTTCCACCTACTTTTATTACATTTTAGGATATGAAAAGCATTTTTTTCCGGCACCCAGTCACATAACATTATGCATTTTCTCGGTACCCATTCCCTATTGAGCTGTCTACGGTGATTGCAGTTAGCTTGCAGGGAGCTACTTTGGGACTACAAATTGGTTGCAAGCTTCTTACCATTGATGTGTAGGCCTAGGGACCCAGTTAAGTAAATTGATGCGTCGTAGTGTTTACATAATGTTGTCAGACACCAATACACGCTATCAAAGTATATCCCCCTCCCCCGTGGGCCTGGTAAAATACAGACCAGAATAGCAGAAACGTGGAGGAATGGAATTATAGTTGCCAAGAGCGTGCTGTTGGCTCTAAAGCCAGAAAGGGACGAAGGTGGCATACACGGCATGGGGCCACTTGTCTGCTGGCCCTTACTGTTAAAAAGCAGGCATGGAACTGGCATCTGGGAATCACCTTGTCTGACACTGGCTCTCACTGTGATAAATTCAGGCGTGAAACACCCCCAGCTACAAACAACATCTTCCCCGAGTCCTGGGTGCATTTTTGCACTGAGTTCATTCATTAATTATAAAGAATAGGCAGAGCGCCCGGCACAAATGGCTTTGCATGTGTGAGTTTCTCATTGTTTCACATTTTTAAATGGCCAGTTATCACGGTCTATAAACTTAAACAAAGCGATACAAAAGGGGATGATGGACGGAACGTTTGAGCCAATCAAACACTCACCCCCAGTCAACTGATCTGGGTTTAATCCATCATCATTCTTTAGCTCACTCCACCACCCCAGTTCAGACATGGCCATATGCAAATCAGTCTGACCCTGTGCCTCATGGGAACAGTCCAGCACGAACTGCCAAGCCATGTCTTCTCTGGACCGGAAACAAGCATCCTAGTACCGGTTTCTGGCATTCCAGCCATCATCAGCCAGGCTTGCTTGAATCCAGTGGCAAAGTGAGCAAGGGACCCACGTCTGGGCATACCCCCGCCAACTTAGGGCGAACAAGCGATACAAAGGGGATGATGGACGGAACGTTTGAGCCAATCAAACACTCACCCCCAGTCAACTGATCTGGGTTTAATCCATCATCATTCTTTAGCTCACTCCACCACCCCAGTTCAGACATGGCCATATGCAAATCAGTCTGACCCTGTGCCTCATGGGAACAGTCCAGCACGAACTGCCAAGCCATGTCTTCTCTGGACCGGAAACAAGCATCCTAGTACCGGTTTCTGGCATTCCAGCCATCATCAGCCAGGCTTGCTTGAATCCAGTGGCAAAGTGAGCAAGGGACCCACGTCTGGGCATACCCCGCCAACTTGGGCGAACAAGCGATACAAAGGGGATGATGGACGGAACGTTTGAGCCAATCAAACACTCACCCTCAGTCAACTGATCTGGGTTTAATCCATCATCATTCTTTAGCTCACTCCACCACCCCAGTTCAGACATGGCCATATGCAAATCAGTCTGACCCTGTGCCTCATGGGAACAGTCCAGCACGAACTGCCAAGCCATGTCTTCTCTGGACCGGAAACAAGCATCCTAGTACCGGTTTCTGGCATTCCAGCCATCATCAGCCAGGCTTGCTTGAATCCAGTGGCAAAGTGAGCAAGGGACCCACGTCTGGGCATACCCCCGCCAACTTAGGGCGAACAAAGCGATACAAAAGGGGATGATGGACGGAACGTTTGAGCCAATCAAACACTCACCCCCAGTCAACTGATCTGGGTTTAATCCATCATCATTCTTTAGCTCACTCCACCACCCCATCATCAGCCAGGCTGGATTCAAGCAAGCCTGGCTGATGACGGCTGGAATGCCAGAAACCGGTCCTAGGATGCTTGTTTCCGGTCCAGGGAAGACATGGCTTGGCAGTTCGTGCTGGACTGTTCCCATGAGGCACAGGGTCAGACTGATTTGCATATGGCCATGTCTGAACTGGGGTGGTGGAGTGAGCTAAAGAATGATGATGGATTAAACCCAGATCAGTTGACTGGGGGTGAGTGTTTGATTGGCTCAAACGCTCCGTCCATCATCCCCTTTTGTATCGCTTTGTTCGCCCTAAGTTGGCGGGGGTATGCCCAGACGTGGGTCCCTTGCTCACTTTGCCACTGGATTCAAGCAAGCCTGGCTGATGACGGCTGGAATGCCAGAAACCGGTCCTAGGATGCTTGTTTCCGGTCCAGGAAGACATGGCTTGGCAGTTCGTGCTGGACTGTTCCCATGAGGCACAGGGTCAGACTGATTTGCATATGGCCATGTCTGAACTGGGGTGGTGGAGTGAGCTAAAGAATGATGATGGATTAAACCCAGATCAGTTGACTGGGGTGAGTGTTTGATTGGCTCAAACGTTCCGGTCCATCATCCCCTTTTGTATCGCTTTGTTCGCCCTAAGTTGGCGGGGTATGCCCAGACGTGGGTCCCTTGCTCACTTTGCCACTGGATTCAAGCAAGCCTGGCTGATGACGGCTGGAATGCCAGAAACCGGTCCTAGGATGCTTGTTTCCGGTCCAGGGAAGACATGGCTTGGCAGTTCGTGCTGGACTGTTCCCATGAGGCACAGGGTCAGACTGATTTGCATATGGCCATGTCTGAACTGGGGTGGTGGAGTGAGCTAAAGAATGATGATGGATTAAACCCAGATCAGTTGACTGGGGGTGAGTGTTTGATTGGCTCAAACGTTCCGTCCATCATCCCCTTTTGTATCGCTTTGTTCGCCCTAAGTTGGCGGGGGTATGCCCAGACGTGGGTCCCTTGCTCACTTTGCCACTGGATTCAAGCAAGCCTGGCTGATGACGGCTGGAATGCCAGAAACCGGTCCTAGGATGCTTGTTTCCGGTCCAGGGAAGACATGGCTTGGCAGTTCGTGCTGGACTGTTCCCATGAGGCACAGGGTCAGACTGATTTGCATATGGCCATGTCTGAACTGGGGTGGTGGAGTGAGCTAAAGAATGATGATGGATTAAACCCAGATCAGTTGACTGGGGGTGAGTGTTTGATTGGCTCAAACGTTCCGTCCATCATCCCCTTTGTATCGCTTTGTTCGCCCTAAGTTGGCGGGGGTATGCCCAGACGTGGGTCCCTTGCTCACTTTGCCACTGGATTCAAGCAAGCCTGGCTGATGACGGCTGGAATGCCAGAAACCGGTCCTAGGATGCTTGTTTCCGGTCCAGGGAAGACATGGCTTGGCAGTTCGTGCTGGACTGTTCCCATGAGGCACAGGGTCAGACTGATTTGCATATGGCCATGTCTGAACTGGGGTGGTGGAGTGAGCTAAAGAATGATGATGGATTAAACCCAGATCAGTTGACTGGGGGTGAGTGTTTGATTGGCTCAAACGTTCCGTCCATCATCCCCTTTTGTATCGCTATAAACTTAAACAAGCATTTGCAATGCAATAGGCGAGAGTTTAAGCTATTGGCATTGTAAATGACAATGCCTTTTATTTGTATGTTTTGATAATTAGCACATAAATGAAAGGCATTGTCATGTATAATGCCAATAGCTCAAACTCTTGTAAATGCAAGACCTATTCAAAGAAGCGGCTGCCATTGTCCTGGGCTGCTTAGAAAGTGAAAGCGCGCATGGGGTGCTGAATGTTGCAGGAAAGCTTGTCGTGTCTGCAGTAGGAGAAACTATTTAAGGAAAATGGTGCTTACAGACTAAACAGCATTTGCAATGCAATCAGTCTCGCCTTTGGGGCCTTATATGTATTTAGCTATGCAGCACATTAGCCTGGGTGCTGAAACATCTACTGTTCTTTAACATAGAGGGAAAGTAAGCACCAAACTGCGTGACACACCAAGTATGGGAACACATGGAGAGAAATAATGCTTTTCAGCAGGAAATGGTATAGTCCAAAGCTCTGTTTTTAATATAAAATCAGGACCTTCGGTGGTCATATCACTGAAAATACAAGATTAGAATTTTTTTATTGTCTACGGGTGCTCGTGGAAGACAATTTCTATGGACTGGAATCTAGAGAATGCTAAAGTGATTCTGGTATTTTACTGACCTCTGCTGGTCGTTTTCTATCAAGAAAGTTAAATAGAGGCAGTTGCCAGAAAAATAAAAAGAAAGTCCCTCAGCAGAAATCAATTCTGGTATTTTACTGACCTCTACTAGTCGTTTTCTATCAAGACAGATAAATAGAGGCAGTTGAACAGAAAAAAAAGTCCCTAAGCGGAAGCAGACAAGTCCTAGGGCTGATCTCCAGAGCCCACAAAGTACATACACATATAAGTATATACTAAGGTATATACAAGAGGTCTCGAATGCTCGACCTAAAAAGACTCATCGTGTAACAACCGAAGTAAAAGGGCCAGTCCTCATGGGAGGTTACGAATGAAGATAAGGCGGTTCTAAGGAGGGACTAACAAGCGTATTAATGAATCAGAAGCCAGCATTTACGAAGGACAATGACCCAAGCCAATGAAAAATATAGGCGGAGAGTGGGTGGGGCTTCTATTTGATAGAGCGCTGATAGTACTCTATGTGTATGAGTGCACTATACTCATGGGTTAAACGCACTCTCATGTATTCGTATTGTTTGCAGTGTTTTTGATTATTAAGAAACATTTAATTGAATTGTTTAATGATGAAACTAGTGAACGCATTCAAGTAGAATTGTGTATGTATTATGATTCCTCCATGCATAATGCGCAGGACAATATTATTTTATATATCGTAATGGTGATTAGTTTAAGTTGTCTGAAATATAGGCCCAAAGTTAATGTGTGATTCTCCTTGCTCTCGAGAAATAAATAATTAAATGATTGTTGTGTTCGAAGTTCGAATGTTCTCACCCTGTTGCAGGTGCAAGAATACACATCGTTATTTTCAGAGTTAAGGAGAGATCCGGAATGTCTTTGATGATAGCTGGAAGCGAGAAGGGAGGATGCCTTGCGTATCGGGTCTGTCTGGAAGCCAAGGCAACTGGAAGAAGATATCATTACTTAAAAAGAGAACCAGCTACTGCATAGAGGTCTAATGAAACATTTTAAGAAACAGTGACGCAATGTTAGTTGGATCCCATCTTTTTGTATGATGCGCAGGGACAGAGAGACCAGACTTCTGCTAGCTTTCGGAGAAGAAGGAGCATCTTAGAGCGAGCTCCATAGCCTTAAGCTAAACGACCCATTTGACGTGAGTACTTCTTAGGAAGTCACACGTGCTGACACCATTGGGGAACGATAGAAGAGAGACGGGAAGGGCCCTCATATAGAATAGTGTAGGGAAAGACTTTGATTTCTTTCAATGAGTCGAGAGCTGAACATTGCATCTATATTGTGTTGCATTGTCATTTTGGAATTTATAATCATTTGTCTTTTGGGCCGAATTACTTATATCCGAAAAATCGGCTCTGTATTAATTTTTCTGTACCTATATACTTTGCTATTGAGATGTATTTACATCCAATTGTTTTTGACCTTATAATAAATATTCAAATTGCACTTTGGAGTCAGTGATCTTTTTAGGCATGACAACATTGTTAATATCTGTTTGAGTTGTTTCCTTCCCCTCAACCACTTTAGGTAAATAAAAGATCGATCGCTTACGCTAATACTTAGTAGGGAACGTAGGTGTGCAAGTTAGCGTAATCATATTCTATACTCCAATACAGCATGGCTCGCAGAGAAGTGCATGTGCTGCCCAGGCTCGACCTAAAAAATATCTGGACAAAAACATGACCAGGACTTCATTTAAGGGTCGCCAGGAGTCACGATTGTGACACCTTGTTCGTCCCTTGCAACCCTTGGTATTGCCTTTGAAACTCCTGGCCTCAGAGGTGGCAAAAGGAGTGCCAAGAACAAAAGGGCGGCTACACATTCTTTATTATTTTGCCTATTCTATTTCTCACTATTAGTGTAATAAAAAAAGGAGCACATTTAGCTGGAATAGGACCTTTGGTGGCAGCTGTGGTACATAAAAATTGGTTCGAATGTATGTGTGCATGCTTCGAGCGAGAGCATGTGTGTCTGTATTTGTAAGCACCTGTGTGTGAGTGAAAGTGATTGAGACTCAGTGACAAGCAGTGGGTGTGACTAAGACTGAACTCAGTAACTGTGACTGAGAGATAAAGAGTGAGTGAAATTATGAGTGAATGCAAGTGAGTGAGAATGAATAAAAATTAGTGCAAGGGCGTGTAAGAGTATGCCTGAGAGTGTCTGAGTGAGAATGTGTGTGAGTGAGAATGAGATGTGATACTTGCAAGTTTGTCGCTGGCCCTGGCATACTGAAGACAATTATTGTCTTATATAGACACCTGTGACAAAACACTGGCACACTGGAGGTAATTCTTGGCATAAAGGGCACCCATGGAAAAATGCTGGCATACTTCAAGAAATTCTTGGCTTTTGGACACGAGTGGCAAAATGCTCGTGCCAGCACTCTGGAGGTAATTCTTGGCATAAAGGAGGTCAACCCGGCATACGGCAGGGTGGCAACTAGACAAAATGCTGGCCCTGACACTGAGGTAATTTTTGACATCAAGGCCATCTCAGGTGTATGGGCGACATAAGCTACAAAATTCTGGTGCTGGCATATTATTTAGCATTTTTGATATAAGGGGGTACCCATGGAATGTTGGGGCATCCATGACAAAATGCTGCGACTAGCAGAATGGAGGTAATCTTTGACATATGGGGGCACCCAGAGCACATTTTGAAAAAACGGGGTCAAATTCTGGGGAACGTCAGGTTTCATTGACTTGGCACACCATGAAAGTATTTGAATATTTAATGAGTGCACTTTCAGCGCCTAAGGCATTTTAGCAAATTCATGTGAAAATGATGTTTTAAAATGCACTATGTCACCACATTCTTTTCAAAATGTTCTCAGGGGTAGAAAACCCCTAGGAGGTCTGGCTTCTCGCTTCCCTCGCTTACTACAATTCAGTGCAAGTATTATGCCTCAGACCTTTCAAAGATCAAGTCAGCACCATAATATAGGTGGTATTTCAACAAGTGTCTGTCTGTAATGTGTTGTTTTACTAATCTTGCACAGTTATAATTGAACTTCAGGATATTAATTGTTGTGGTTAGGGTCATTTGTAATGCCTTCCTTGAAAAAAATCGCAGTCAAGGGTGATATAATGCCACTTCTTGTGATGTCATTAATGATATGTAATGTCATTTCCGCTACTCCTGGAATGCTGATGAATCGGCGCCTATAAAATGCGAGCGAGTACAATATGCACTCATTTTCTGCTAGGCAATATTGCTAACACTGGTTGTATCATTTTCACCTTTTAGCCCTTCTGCTCAGGTTAAAATGTCCCTGTAAGAGAATTCAGGGCATTTTGAAAAAGGCGGTGTTTTGTACGTGTTTATCACTCACTCGCTCTGTAAACCTACAGGCATTCACTCACTCTCACTAACTAAACCTTCTTACTCACTCATTCTACCGACCTGTTTGTTCACGCACTTGCAAATTCAATCTATCTTCGACTCACTCATTTGCTGACTTACACATTCTCTCTTTATCAACTGATCCTCTCTCACACTCTCATTCTAACCATCTGCTCACTCATTTAGTTGCAAATTCACTCACTATCTGACTCACTTTTTCACTCACTCTGACTCACTCACTCACTATCAAATACCATCACTAAATGCTTGACGACAGATAGAGAAAGGTACCTTACAAAGGACAAGTCCTTCTCAGTCTGTACTAACTCATGTATTCTTCAGCTGTATGGTCATTGACTGGTCTGTCTCCCTGCCCAACCTCAACCAGAGCTCACTGTTCGCACACAGCCCTTGCTAAGGTAAACTGTAAGCTTGGTCAGCACCTTATGGACCCCGTAGTGAAAGACCCAGAGCGTAAGTGATCTATAAACGGCAGGTTAGTCAGCTGCTTTTGGAATCATGATAAGGAATTGTGGCTGAGTTTGGGTGACTCAGTCTTTTAACTATCGCAATCTTGTTGATAAGATTTCCATCAAAGGTGTGCCACTGTTGAATGCCAGTTCTGTTTAGGCTAAAGCTCTATTTTCCCATTTCTGTCCAGCCTACTGAGCTATTTCTATTGTATTTGGTCATCATTTTATGTTCTGTTTCAAGATTGTGAGCAAATGTCAGTCCAGAGACAGAGGTCTGCTGCAAAACACATTCCACCAAAGGGCCTGGAGGGGAGTTAGTATTGGGATATGTTAATAGTGTTCCTGGACACACCTTTAAATGGCTGCAGCACAGTATTACGCCACACAGTCGTCCCCAGTCTGTAATTCAACATCTTCCAAGCACTTGGCCTACAGATCATAACTATTGTTCTGTGCAGCAGAATTGTTGCCTGGTCAGCCTTATCACTCTATCCAGTTTATTGTGCAGCCCTTTTCGGTGCAGACAATATCAGCTTCACGTCACTTTCCTACAGGGTCCCCCTGTTTCAGCAGATGGTTTGTGAGTACAGCACCCTCACACTAATATCAAACCCACTACCAAGCTTACATGTTCTAAACCTTTTTCAACGTGCACCATTTGAGTAAGGGTGGGCGTCTTTTACAGGAGTGCATACTTGCAAGAACTTTGTTTATTGCCTTACTCTGCAGTATTGTGCATGCAATTTACAGTAATAGGTGTGAGGGCCAGGGGATGTCTTTTCTCTTTCAGATTGCCCACCTCGAATTATCCCCAATTTCCGGTATTTCTTCTTTAATGATTATTTCTGCTAACCTGTTGAGGTACACTTACCCACTAAGGAATGCTATTGGGTGGAGGTCCCTGTTTGAAATCTTCCCTGGAGGCACTTCAATTCTCAGATTTCTAGCCCAGGACTCTCCGAGGCTGGGTTAAAATGGTAGCAGGAAATCTGCACAAAATAGTGAATTATTAGTTCTCACGTCAGGCTGTGTACCCACACTATTTTGAGTTCTCAAGAGGGCTCAATCCCCACCAGATGAGCCTCTAATGACGAAACCATTTGATTCCACTAGTGTGCAGTCGTCACTAAAATGGTGGCATGTCAATCTAAAACATCTTCAAAATTAAAGGGCACATCAATGCAGGCTCAACCAGATGAAAATGTGTTTAGGGCTGTACTGGGCACGTATAAGGCAGATCAGAATTTCAGCATTGTGGTACACTCTGCCTGATTCTAACTGGGCCAGTTTTTTCACACCACTTTTTCCAGGTGTGGGAAAACCATACCCGATTTTACTGGGCAGTAATTCTGCAAGGTAAAATTACATGCGACTTTGACTGCAGCAGCCAAGCCTCATTCACCTTCCCCTTCCCTCCTGTATATCCCCTACACCCTCCATCAACTCTCCCACCACACACACAAGCTGGTGCATACATTTACCGCCTGCTTAGGGCAAATGTTAAATGTATGTGTTGAACTCCGCATAATTGGGAATTCTGTGTGATTTCACGTAGAAAAAATCGATCCCATATTTTATTTTCCTATTCCATGGGGTTTCACTTGTAATTGTGCATTACTAGGGCAGACTTACTGCACGAAAGCAGTGAGATGGATTGTCATATGTCCCGTGCAGGCCCATTGCTGTTTTCCCTATGTTTGCATGAGCACGCTGCAGTCTTTCCTTTGCTCACGTTACAATGCACACATATTTTGCTTTGTGCCACACTGTACTTTCACACTGAACCTACTGTTGCTTTTGCATTCTGTTCTTTCCTGGGATTTAGTCTGAATGCTGTAGACAAGGTCAAACAACAATGCCCCTTGTTATTCTGTTTTGGTCAGGCTCTAGCACATAGACACAACACACAAATGCAGCTGTTGTTTGGGAACACGTACTCTTTGTCATATAGGTATGCACAGACATGCACATACACAGACGAGATCGCGACTACACCTGAGATGTAGAACCTTCATCTGTGCATGCTAAGTTACAGGGTCCACTGCAAACGGCCAAAGATCTTTTGTTATATAATCATTTTGATTCTGTAGAAGGGGAGGGGTGTTAGTTTACCCTGTCTTATACCTTGACAACTCCTTTTATGATTTATGGATTACTTATTATGCTGACCGTATTTGAGTTAGGCATCTTCTTACTTATTGTGGCACGTATACTGCATACTAGAGCACGATAGTTAAAATAAATATTTTTAAACTTTTCTCGTGTCCCTGTCAGATCTTATTGTGGACAAGTAGGAGTGTGAGAGCGATTCCTGAGAGGGTCAGGAATGTTTTGTTCTGGGGTGTCTAATCACTTGTTCCTTTGTGAGTGAGCAGGAGGGCAAATGAGACACTATAGCTAGTCAGTCCCGGGCTCATGGGTACTAAGGTAGTAGGATGACTCAGTTACTGCCTTCTAAGGGTATATGGTCACAAGCATATTTCTGTGATTTTGCAGAGCCCCTGCAAGAGGATCTTTTAAAGACAATAGGTCAATAGGCCAGTATTTAGCAACTTTAATTACCAGTGGGAAATGCTCGAGGTGCCAGAATGGCTCCAGCGCTGCTCTATATGTTGTCTTCATTCAATGCTGCTGGCGACCATCGCAATGTAGGCAGGGGCACTGGATGGGGTTCTCTCTTGGGGCACACGGTAGTTGCAAGTCAACTAGTCGCAATTCAGGCATCAGTCCTGTTTTATACATGTTAGTGGCCTCAATGGTGCTGGATAGCTGTTTCAGGGAGAGGCTCTCTTGACCCCGGGGCAGAGGAGTCAGAGTGCACAGCACAGACTGCTGACAGTGTGCAATACTGGAATCTGGTGCAGAGCTAAGTCAGTACTCGGGCGCGGGGTCACAGTGTGACTGGACAGGTGTGCCCTAGCACCGGGTGGCCCAGCAGAAAAACAATTAACAGATCCTGCTTTAACCAGCCTTTGCCCACTGGGCCCCTCTGACTTCTCCCTATCAATCAATCAAATGCTGAGCAAATGTGGACTCCAGGCCACTCGGACCCATGTGGGACCCGGCCCACACAGAATGTGAGACCCCAACAACACAGATCTTCTCAATCAGCTGCCTAAGTAATTAAAATTAAAGAGTCAACAGTCAGCTGAATGGCGGTCCCGACAACCGGGCATGTAAGCCTCAGACTAAGCTACATAACATAGGTCACAGCCAGCCAGGGCACACGCTGTGGTAATGAGTTAAAATGTAGCTAACTGCTAAGCAATAGAATGAATGTTAGAAGAGAATGGAATATGACGGGGTTCTATGGTTCAGTGGTATCAACAGATGTAAGAGGTTTGCGGGTAAATGCGCAGTAACTATTCATATGCCAGGGCTGAATAAAAAAGACTTAACACAAAGATGTACAGCGTCTTTTTTATTTCAAAAAAGACTTAACCCTAACAATCATTCACCGCGAGTGCCGCGGACCATCCCAGTCGGCACGCATCTACCTGCCCAGCCCCACAGCGACTAGCCAGGCACAAATGAGCTGCCTAAGTAATTATGAGTCAACACACAGTCAGCTGACTCGCAGACTTGACTGCCACCACAGACAGCACTGGGAATTGATGGACCAAGCCTTAGGCTGAGGCACACATAGGTCACAGCCAGCCAGGGCGCTATACTTCAAAAACGAATTACTTCCGACTCAAGGCAACCCTATAAAAATCATTACCCCGAGTGGTCTGCCCCAGACAGCGGGCCACTACCTGTCCATCCCCGCAGCCAGCGGCATAGATCATCACACCACCAGCAGAGCTGTTTTAGAGCTACACTAAGCTTTGCTGACTTTAGTGACACTGCTGCACCGAAAGTAATTGGACCGCCACCACAGAATCAGTCAGTTGCTCATAATTATTGGTGATTAAATGACAAAGACAATACATATGATATATATATATGTGGATATACTGACCCCTTCATGAAGCCAATAGGCCCACTTTTTAGTATTTTGCTGTTTTGACGCTTTGACAAAATCAGTAGGTCTGCCTTACTTAAAATGACACCCTTTATATTCAGCCTTATGTGCCCGTGGGGATTTGGGCACCAGGCCCTCCGCCCAACCCCTTGCTGTGGATGGCTTACATGCAGCAGTGGGGTTGGCTGCCCACATGGGTTTTGAATGTAGAGCCTGGACACAGGCCAGCCCTGTGGCCAAACTCACGCCGAGCATTGCCTAATGCCATGCGTGGCAAGGGGTCGGCTGCCCACAAGGGGTTGGTCACAGGGCATGGCCGCAGTCGTGGGGTTGGCGTTACGTATGGTAATAAAATATTACTTTATGTTAAAAATCCCTGGAAATTCACTGAAAAAAATAACGTTTAAAATGGCATTATAGTTAGGTATGGCACTATTAAATTACTTTGCATTAAAACACTTTAGATATTCACTGAAAAAAACAATGGGTAAGGATGTTATAGTTGGGTGAAAATGTCAGTTAAGACATATCATTTTAAACAAACAAAACCACTGAAATTCATGAGTTATAGTTATCTCAAGTAACTATAACTCTTGCTCTAAAGTAACTATAACTCGCTTCCTCATCACACACAGTATTGTCATCAATTATGTAATTTCAGATGTTGCAGTGAGGTTATCATTGATGTCATTGAACATGTTATGAGTGATGTAATATGGGGGGGTAATTATCAGTGAACGGCAAAGCCGCAAGTTATAGTTACTTTAGAGAGGGGTTCTAGTCTCTTGAGTTAACTATACATTAGAACTTTACTCAGAAACTGAGCTTTTTATAATTTGATATAAATCCATTTAACTGTTTTTGAGAAATTAGTGTTTAAAGCGGTCGGGTTGGGAATGAAGGGGTTAAAAACACAGTTATATCTGGAACGTTGGTATGCAAAAATGTTCTCATTGGCCAATTTAAAGGTGACTGGTCAACCCTGATTAGCTGGCCTCAATATGAACAATATGTTGTGGTAGCCAGAACAGATTTCTGAGACATGGTTCCTGTATCCTGAAAATGTTTTTTAAAAAACATATAATGTAGCAGAGTGAGCACACCCTGACCCCCAGGGACATGTGGGGGGGTCTCAAAACTACCCACCTTGATTAGCAAAGTGTTGTACCAGCCATTAAAGGACTCAGCTGCAAGGTCCACATCGAAATGCATTGTAGTGAATGCCACTGTGATTACAGATTTTAGTTACAACATAAATCATTTGGTGGTGGAGTTTTAATTGTTGTAGGAATTCTGGTGAGTTCTTATGTGATTTTATACAGTGAAAAATGGTGACCCTTTGCTGGGGTTGGATTTACCTTGTTTGAGAGAAAACTGTTTTCTCTGATGATTTTCTCATAGAGGTTATGGAAGGTGCACATTTTCTATAAGTTTACACTATCTTCCTAAGCAATGTGAGAATAAAGTCTGATATTCTGAGTAAAACTTACTTTCAACAGCAGCAGCAAACTGTCAGTTGATCCCCCAGGGTTCCACTGCAGCTTTCCAGTGTTCTACTGAACAACTAGACTGCTAACATTCAGTATTTATTACAAAAGTGGTGGAATTAAAGCTGTAAACCAGATATAATTACATAAAGAATATACTGCAGTAAATGTAGAAATGAGGGGATTCTTTTGTCATATAAATTATAGTGAGTGCTATACAAAGCAAAAATGAGGGCGCATTTTCTGTGAGTTCTCAAAGTACTTTCTCTCATCCATGTCAATAAAACTTTTTGACCTGCAGACTGCAACAGTACTTTCAACAACAGCAGTCTGTCATGTAACTATCTAATTATCAATTGCAGCTTCACCACAGAGCTCTCATGAACAACCTGTGAGCTAACATTTTTTATTATTCCTGAATGTAATTTTGAATTTTGTCGCAATAGCAGCTGCTGAAGTTAAAGCCTTTCCAAATTAGAAGGCTGAAGTAAATGAGCATTTACATGTTAATGCTGGTATCAAACTAGTGGGTTTAAAATGTGAGGGGGGAATGGCTTTTTAGTAATCTGAGACATAATGTATTTTTAAAGGGGCTATAAACAGGTAAAGTAAACTATATCAGCATATGTAAAGCATTCCCTTTCCACATCTGTTTTTCAGTTTACCCAGGGTGATCAGTCAAGCAGAAGCTGAGAAAAAAGGGATGGGGCCCAAAACACATTTTTCACAAGCAATTTCTCATAGAAATTTTTAACAGTGCTACAGTCAAAACGGCTAAACAGAATTACACTAAATATGGAAGATAGCTACATCTTTACCCAGAAAGCATGCTTTTTGTGATTTGGTATTAATCCGCTCAGTAGTTGTCATTAAATTAAGTTTAAAAATGTATAGATACTTTAGGCCAATGTATCTTCACAGTACTACAGTGGAGTAGCATGGTGCCACACAGTCAAACACACAGTCTGATTGGCTGACTGCAACATGAAGAGAAATGTAGAAGCTGCCATGTTAGCATTACGGGACTCGTCCCCGTGTCCTAAAAAATGAAAAAAAATAAAGCGTAAGGGGGCAGGTTAGGGTACGCTGACCCCCCGGGTGTTGTGGGAGGAGGGGTCAGAAGGACCCATCTGGGGTGCAATTCTAAAGAAATTAGATTTTTTGTGACACTGCAGTACCTCTGTACCACAGCGACACTCAGTGTAGCCCCCATGTATTTTCACTGAGTTTTAACAGCAAACATACGTTGTGGGGTGGGTGTATGTGGAGCTGTCTGCTTACTACACACACACAACACACCTAACACCCAGACACACACAACTACACCCACACATTCAACATCTCCAAACACACATGCTATTGCATGGTCGGCCTCCCATGGGTGGGCCGACACAGGACCTGACCTCAGGCCAAGCCCCACGCCATGCACAGCAGAAGTACATGCACTGCAAGTGTGTGCCACCCATGCAAGGGGTGGCAATGCTAATAACATATTACTTTATGTTAAGAAAACCAAGAATATTCACGAAAAAAAGGTTAAGATTACGTTAACCGCTTAACCATGTGTTTTAGGAAAAACAGCGGTTCAATTTGGCCCGAATGGGTCCTATACAACCAAGTGAAACCCTCGAGAAGGTCACAAGGTAAGGCTTTTTGGGGTAGACAATTAATCATTAAGGGAGCACGAAAGTAGTAGGGGAACATATGTGGTGTAAAATAAACATTTTATTTTACACAGACATGATTTGACGTCAGTCAAGGTAAACAGGTGCTCACATAAAGTGACAGGTGCGTAATGTGACAAGGTGCAGTGAACTCTAAAAACATTACATCACATTGACAACAGAGTAGGAACTTTGCTTAGGTTAATACAGATGAGAGAGTTCCTGTTGTAGAAGTCGACGGCGTTTCGATCTTAGGGACTTAAGATCATCATCAGGACAATAATTGAGCAACCTGAACTTCCTACAAGAACCACTGAGGCATGGGTGTTGTAGAACCGATCTATGATTAGTACAGTGTTGTATTTCTTGCCTTGAAGTGCGTATACTATTGAGGGACCTACTTCCAGCCGGAAGCAGTGCAATCTGCGCAATACTGCTCTCATGCAGGGCGGGGACCAACTAAATTGTGGGGGCAGGGTATTCAGGCCCGTTGACACTGAAGAGTTCGGTGGGCCTCAAGGGTGCCCAGAATATTAAGGGGAGGAGGCGCGGTTACTCTGTGGGCATGGAGGTCCTTCTCTGAAACGGCACTGCGAGGAGCCGTCAATATTACAACCCGCCCAGCGAATGCGGCGCTTCAAAATTGGAGCCCCATTTATTTTGGACTTCCAGCGGGAGTCAAACACCGGTCTGGTCGACACGCTGCAATGTATCACTCTATAGAGTTGGGCGGGTTGTAATATTGACGGCTCCTCGCAGTGCCGTTTCAGAGAAGGACCTCCATGCCCACAGAGTAACCGCGCTCCTCCCCTTAATATTCTGGGCACCCTTGAGGCCCACCGAACTCTTCAGTGTCAACGGGCCTGAATACCCTGCCCCCACAATTTAGTTGGTCCCCGCCCTGCATGAGAGCAGTATTGCGCAGATTGCACTGCTTCCGGCTGGAAGTAGGTCCCTCAATAGTATACGCACTTCAAGGCAAGAAATACAACACTGTACTAATCATAGATCGGTTCTACAACACCCATGCCTCAGTGGTTCTTGTAGGAAGTTCAGGTTGCTCAATTATTGTCCTGATGATGATCTTAAGTCCCTAAGATCGAAACGCCGTCGACTTCTACAACAGGAACTCTCTCATCTGTATTAACCTAAGCAAAGTTCCTACTCTGTTGTCAATGTGATGTAATGTTTTTAGAGTTCACTGCACCTTGTCACATTACGCACCTGTCACTTTATGTGAGCACCTGTTTACCTTGACTGACGTCAAATCATGTCTGTGTAAAATAAAATGTTTATTTTACACCACATATGTTCCCTACTACTTTCGTGCTCCTTAATGATTAATTGTCTACCCCAAAAGCCTTACCTTGTGACCTTCTCGAGGGTTTCACTTGGTTGTATAGGACCCATTCGGGCCAAATTGAACCGCTGTTTTTCCTAAAACACATGTTAACCCCAGGTTCTTCTAACGGGGTACCCTTGTTTCACTATACTAACCGCTTAACCATGGCGCGAATTCCGCCACGGTGCGGCAGTTTAAATGAGTAGGCGGGGCCGCGTCAGCCAACGGACGGGCGCAGCACTACTGAGGTAGTGCTTGCGGCGGCCGTTGGCCGACGCGCGCAGCGAAGGGGTTAAAATAAAGTATGGTAAAAATATCTCAATTTACCTTAAAAAATCCTAGCAAATTCACTGAAAAAGCAAGGTTAAAATAACATTATAGTTAGGTGCAAATGTCATATAAACATAACATTTTAAACTCTAAATCCACCAAAATTCGCCAATTTTAGTTAACTGAATTAACTATAACTCATGCCTCCACCATGCACTGCTTATTACTTACTTATGACATCACGCACAACATGTTCTATTTTTTTTTTTAAACAAATTTTATTGATTTTACATACAACAAGAAGGGGGCCTAGAAGTCATGCCCCTGTCAGTTAGCAAAATTGCAACCAGGTTATGTGAGATACAAGTATGGCAACATATAATGCCTATGGCATCATTCCCTTCAGGTTGTGAGAATAACACAATATTTGCTCGCAGCTCTGCACCTGTGTTTGTATGCCATTTCACCTGCAAACACCCTTCCCCAACTGCCCCCCCAACCCTGCCCACCCCCCAGGCGTGCCACGTAGGTCCAGGTCGTTAAGATGCAGTGGCCCTACTTACTCAGACGCACAACATGTTCTACGACATCATTAATAACATCACTGCTGACATCTGAAATTACATCATTGATGACAACACTGTGCATTACGGGGTGCGAATTATAGTTCCTTTAACACTAGGGACCAATAGCGAGACTAAATAATGTTCAGAGGCTAGCTCCAGTGCAGATGAAGGCCCTTCTGAAAAATTTGATTTTTTTGCGGAAATGTGCCTTTTCCATATGACAACAAGGCAGAGGGACAGAAAAAAGCGTGGAGGTTGATAAAGAAAATACAGAACAAGGAGGGGAAAGAGGAAGGGGGTCAAACAAAAAAATTATGGAAGCAGCCTCCACTGGGACTATTGACCTGAGTGAAAAAACATTGGTGATTAACATCTCTCCTGCCAAATTGTTTTTCAAGCAAGAAAAATTATTAAACTAGGTATTTGTCTTGTGTCCAATTACTAGTCCTGATTTACCTGATAATTTACACATTGAGCTTTGCAAATTTACTCGGATGTTAAAGTTACGTAAGTATTTTGCACTCAGATCAATCAAGGAAAAACACCTACCCAGTCAAAAATGAGATCAAACTTCACCATCACAGATACTCCCCACCTCATTGAAATTGATGAATTTAGTAATGAAACAATGGAAATGAATTGTGTACAATCAGAACTTGGCACAAGAAGTGCACAAATAGAAATACATGTAACGGATATTCTTGAAAGGGTGGGCATACCAAGTAGATGTAAGCCAAGAAGTAAATTTTGTCCTCAGTTGTCCCTGGGAATAAAATGGATATATTTTATGAATTGGTAGTGGAAGACCCCAATAAATTGAGAGGAAAATCTAAATGTTGGCGAAAAGGTACTCTTTCATGCAAGACTTGGAATGATATCAACATGTTGAAAAATAACGACTCTCTAGTGTTTAAAGCATCAGACAAACAGGGCTACATCATTATCACAGAAAAAAGATGTATCACTCAGAAACATATAGACAATCGATCAACATTGAGCACTATCAGGTCCTTACGAGTAATCTGCTGAAGGATATAGAAAATGAATATCACACAATGCTCCTTGATTGGATGGGAGATGGTCTCTTTCAGCAGAAAGAATACCAATCTGACAGTAACAAATGCAAAGATCTCGAAACTACATAAGACTCTACTAAGACCACCAGAAAGACCAATTGTGAGTTCAATTGGAGCTCAAATTAGAAAACACCTTCCAGTTTTTTGGATTTGTTTCTCTTTCTGTGTGTGACAAGTTTGACATCCTATATAAGAGATACATCAGTTTTTTAAGTACGATGAGTCCCATACCATGGAAGGCGAGCTATATTATGGTCACATTAGATGTAGTTTCACTTTATACAGCCATTAACCATGTTCATGGCATTGCCACTTGTCATTATTTTTTAGGAGTAGACAACCTAAACTCCTGCAGCAAAAACAAATGATCATTCAGGTGCCCCAGTACTGTCTCACTAATATCTTTCTGTTTGACAACAAGTTGTACCTACAACAACATGGAAAAGTAATGGGAACCTCCTTCGCCCTTACATATGCAAATCTCTTTATGGGGTGGTGGTAGAAGGAGGTCACCTGGGCAGAAGGCAATGATTGGTTTATGGAGCATGTTGGCATCTGAATGTGATTCATTGATGACTTGCTCATCTTATGTGTAGAAAATGAAGCTACGTTGGAAAGAATATGTACAGTTCCATAGCTACAATGATCTAAACATTTGATTCACAAAGGTAAGCAACATATAGAAATTTTATAAGTGAGACTGGATGTTAAAGGTGCCATTCTTTATACAACGATTCACAGGAAAGCCACGGCTGCCAACTCCATCTTTCATGCCAAAAGCGGTCAATCTAAGATACTGAAATGAAGTATTCTGTAGGTCCAGATGTTTTGGGCCCAGAGGGTATGTTCCAGTGAAGAAAAGTTTGAGAATGAGGTGACTAAGTTAATGATTAGGTTCATTCTTTGTAGATATGTAATCAGTGTTTTAAATGATGCCCTGATCAGAGCCAGGTCAAAGGACAGTGAATCTCTTCTGTTCAATGATGTGACAAATACAATGTAAAAGAACGTAAGGGATGGACAATGTGACAATAATTGCAGGTTCTTTGTGGAATACAATTTGGCACATTCAGAACTGAAAGAGATATTCAAGAAAAATTAGCTCAAAATAAAACATGATGAACGGTTGAGGGAATTTATGGGCCCTCATCCCAAGTTTGCTTATCAGAGAACTGCCACCCTACGGGACATTTTAACAAGCTGCTTTTATGATCCTGGGAAGAAACCTGCATTTTGGCAAAAAAATTAAAGGAAGGGATTTGTAAAGTGCAATGCATGTAAAGCATTTATATTTGGTCAGAATAAGAAGGAATTCAAAAACATGTGAAGGTCAAAGGATCAGAATATAGGAAAGAATTACATGTAATAAAGAGTTTGTGATCTATGTTCTTGAATGTGACTGTGGAAAACTATATGTGAGGCGTTCAACCAAAAAATTGTGAGTAAGGATCCTACAACACATCAGAGTCATTAAGAACCATGACTATCCAATGGCCATGCGCTTCATGGATAAACACCAGGATTTATTTGAATGATTTAAATCCTGTGCTATTAAACATGTTAGGAAACATCCGTGAGGTGGTGCTAGAGAACTTTAATTGAGGAAAACAGGAACTGAGATAGGTTTTGGTGTTGGGAACTGAGGATCTTTGGGGCCATAACAATAATGTATGGCTGTATGCCCACCTTTGAACCCTCTTAAGTTCTGAAGAATGGAGAATTGTTCAAGTCTTGAGGCCCTGAATTATGAATGATTACTTCAACACAACTTTGAAGTTTTTACCTTATCTTTTCAGTTGTAATTTATTTAAATATTGGCTATATTGGGTCTTCAGTCATGCTTGAGTAAACACAATAGCACCTTTCTACTACTGACTTGGTTGTTTGATTTGATTTATTATTATAAAGTGCAAACAAATGCCTGGGGCATCTTGGTTCTGCTCAAAATGAGTAAAATGATAGACAGGAAAATGGAGAACACTAATCGTGCCTGAAAAGCCAAGTTTTTAAATCTTTCCTGAACTTCAGTAAAGAGTGGGCTGTTTTTAACTCCAGAGGCAGCCGGTTCCAGTTCCAGGCTGTACAGCATACTAGGCTCCTTCCTCCCAAGGTAGCCAGTCTGTGGGTCGGAACTACCAGATCTCTTGCTGAACTGGAGCGAAGATTAATTCCTGGAAGGTACCACCTGAATCTATCTTTTAGATAAGTGGGGCCAAGGCCATGGAGTGCTTTGTAGGCCGTTCAAAGGCCTTTAAAGGCTATCCGTTTGCTTAACGAGTAGCTAGTGCAATTTATTTATGGCTTGGGAGGCCGAACCATATCTAGGGACTTTAATCAGCATACAAGCTGCCGAGTTTTGTAAAACTTGACGTTTATTCAGAGGTTTTCTTGGTAGGTTTTGGTACAGGCCATTGCAATTATCTATTCTAGATACAACTAGTGCAGTAATAATGGTCTTTATGAAATCAAAGGGTAGGAACTGAGCGATTTTCTTGACTGAACGCAAAGCAAAAATGGAAGCTGAAGTGACTCTATTCACTTGTGCTTTGTGTGATAATCGGTTGTCTATCAAAACATCCAGATTTTTTACCTTCTGGACTGGCAATGGAAGAGTGCCGAGTTCCTCAGGCCACCACTCCGGGGACCAAAATGTTGGATTATTGCCAAAAAGAATAACGTTGATTTATAGTTTTAAGCAATTTTGATCCATCCAATGGCCCACTGCACTTATACAGCTACAAAAGTTCTTATCCACATCTGGACCCTAATCAAATAGGAAACCACTATTTGGGTGTCTTCAGCATGAGAAACTAACGACATCCCGAAAGATTTGATTAATGCTGCCAGTGGGGTAACGTATAAATTGAACAACGTTGGGCTCAAAGATGAGCCCTGTGGGACCACACAAGGCAGCGTGAAGGGTTCCAATTGGAAACCCTTGAAGGAGACTGAATTCTGTGGGTCAGGAATGATCTCAAAAGATTGAGGGCAGCATCCTGGATCCCCAGGCTCTGTAACCGAGAGATCAAAAGTTCATGGTTGACCGTATTAAAGGCCGCAGATAGATCTAACAGGATGAGGGTGGCATTACCCCACTTATCCACTGCGGTCCTGATCTCTTCGGTTGCAACCATACGTGCTGACTTCATACTAAAACCATTTCAGAAGCCACATTGTGTGTCATCTAAAAGGACATTATCTTCCAAAAAAGCGGCGAGCTGTGAATTCATTATTTTCTCATCTTAATGCATGCAGGTACTTAGAAACTTTGGTTAAGCAGTTTTATGCTTGAACGCACTTCTGCACTTTGGCACTTTTGAATGCCCTTTATAGCATGGATTTGCACAGTACAACAATTTTCGCTGTTTTGATATCTGAAGGATATTGTTATCGTAATGTGCACTAATTGGTATGTGATCATGCATACAATAGGGTCGTGTGCAATGTTAAAATGAGACTAATGTGTAACAACTCACATTGCCAATGATGCTGGTGTCTCGAAAAAGAAGAAAGATATCCTGAGTGAAATAGGAGTTTGGGACTAATGTGTAACAATTGACTTCCCATATTGTATCTATAGGATCATTGGAATGAGTAATGTCGAGGTTTGAGAATTTATGTTCTGAAATTAAAGACATCATTGTATTTGGTAAAATATTTTGAAATTAATGTGATTGACAACAGTGTATCTTTGAGCTGGAGACAATATGATTAAAAAATATAAGGACTGGGGAAAAGATTGGTTGGTGAATATGTATTGTATTGATACTGGTGGTGGACAAGATTAGGATCGTTGCATAAATAACAAGTTGAATGCTGTCCTTTACATTAATTATGTCAGTCTGAGGATTGTTTCTCTAAAAAAAAAAGTCAATATGGTGAACGTTGTACTCCACGATCGGTAACATGGTTGCTGTTCCAGTTTTCTGAGTGTAACCGATGTGGAAAAAGGACTAATTTTATGGATAGATGAGTTGCCACTGTTTTTACATATGTGCCACTGTGGATTATGTATCCAGTAGGAATGGCTGCGGTGGTGTCTGGCGTCGATGTGGAGTTGACACAGGTTTCGGTGGGGAAGAGGAGGTCCGGTGCGTTGGAGTCAATGAGGCCCCAAATCTCGGTAAAGTGCTTGAGGAGTGAGCGTGTGTTGAGGAGCATGCATTTGAGGAAGTGTTGTTGTGCCGGGTGGTTGTGTGTTGCAGTATGAGTGAGGGTCTTGAGTTCTGACCTGGTGAGGGGTGTAGTGTTTGTGAGTGTGTGTGTGTGGGGGCAGTTGGAGGGGGTGTGTGGAGGTAGGTGAGGTGGCAATGTGAGGATGTAAGAAAGAGCAGTTAGAAAGAGACATGGGGCAGATAGAACAGATGGAACAAACAAGAAAAAGCAGTTACGGAGTTAGGGGCAGAACAAGCAGTTAACAAGAAAAATGGCAGGAGACAGACACCAACAAAAGTCGGAAGGGCAAGGCAAAGTCACACTGAAGCAGAAGAGAGACCCCTGGGCACCTACATGGTGGGAAACTATGTTCGCTATACAAAGGGATTAAAAATGTGTGAAGTTATAAATGTAACAGAATTATTGGTATATTCGTGCCCTCATAAAAATGGTGATTTATTCAAGTAATTGAATTTCATAAGGGCCATAGGTGAACTGCAGATAAACTCTTTATGGCCATTTGAAACTGTAATATATATGACAGACATAAACATAGGAGTTGAATAAAAGGCTAAAAACATAATAGGTAATAACAAGGATGGAGAGAATTTGGTTTGAATAAGAATTTATAATGTGAGCATTATCCTATTGACTCAGGTTTTATGATATCAGATACATTTAAGAGGTTATATATTGGAAGTGAGTTTGATCATAAAGGTTGTGGAGAATGGAACCACCACTTAATTTGATATGTAATAACAGATATTGATTATCAGTACAATAAGTATGTAGGAATGTCAGTGTGATATCTTTAGGTAAAGTCACATGGTAAACATTGATTGGCATTTGTGTTACTTGGAGCCTTTATAAAGCAGTATGTTCTGTGAAGCACATATTGGCTGTGCAATGAAATGGAAATCCCAATGAACTATGAAATATAACAAGTCTATCAAGATTTGGATTATGATCGGCTGATGATGAGGATAATAGTATAAATATGTTGGTGAAAGAAGGCCATTGAGGCTGTTTGGCCTCTATGAATTACTTTATGAAGCGTGTCACTTTCAGAGACATATCAAATTGGAATAAGAAAAAATGTGTTTAACAAAACAAATACAGCAGAAACCTTTGGAGGCTTGTGCTTCGATGTAGTAAAAAGATTATTAAAATAATGCCTGCCCTGAGATGCTGTTTTCGATTGCAAAAATAATAATTAAACAGCAGCACTACCCTTTGTTGCAACCTAAATAATTAACATTTTGAGTGCTACAAGGACATGCGATGCACCACAAGATGGAAGAAAGGGCCTGATTTACAAAGGACCCGTGTTGCTCTTGTGACATGTAAAGTGGCACAAGTCAAAGCAAGTCCTTAACTGAGATTTACTAAGCCAAACAAAACCACCTTGCATGGATCTGCCTGGTTTAGTAAATCCAAGGAAACATCGCATTTCGCTGCCTTGTATTACCTTGTGGCAGGGAGGAGTTCTATGGTTGGAGTGTGGGTGTTCACACGCATCCACCCATGGATTTTGGCGCATTCCCAGATTTACAAAGAGTTGTGAACCTGGGAATGTGCCAAAATGGTACGTCTCGCAGATCCAGGCATAACAGGGAGAAATATCTTTATTTGTCCTTGTTACTTCCTTTTTCTGCATCGCACATCTCAAATCGAAAATGGAAAATGCTTTTAAGGAATGTTTTTGTGCAGGAAGGTGTCCCTTTCTGCACAAAAACAATCCTGCTTGTAATGCATGCACTCTTGCACCATGTATTCCAATATTAAGACACCTGAAGTCATAGAAACAAATTAAAACATATGCATAGATAATATAGAAAGCTGCCAGCTAAAGAGAGAGTGACATTTGACGATCATGAACAGAAAAAGTAATTCATATAAACATTGCAATGTATCAATTATAGTCATCTCTCCTTTAATAACAAACATATTATATTTAGGACATGCATACTAAATAGTTGAATGAAAATATTTCTTTATGAGAGGGCAGTGAGCGAGTAAAGATGTATATATCATTATATTAGATGGATAATTAATTGTAATGCGATTGATGAATCTGTTTACTATACTTAGGTTAAGATTAACATGAAACAACAATATTTGCTATCGGAAAACATTTATTATATTCAACGTTACTTTATCAGTACTATTTGATTTAAATTAATAACTAATCTATGATAAAGGTTAAATAGGTCAGTTGTGCTTCTTACTGAGGTCCCTATAAATCCGAAGGAGGAATGACTGATTAGGGAACTGCTCGATAAAGAGGACACAATGGACCCCAGGAGTTTGCAACTTCTTTGAAAATTCATAGGCATTAACAGATGAATAAAGTGTATATAAATAAAGAATCAAAATTGAAAATTGAAAAAAGTTAAATGTTCTGTAAATGTGTGGAAATTTGAAATTGGAGGCTATAAATTAGATTGGCATGCTCACATTGACTTGTGGGCGGCGTGCAAGTGCATCAAACTGTATATAGTATACACAAAAGGTGACCTCAATTGAATTTAGAAAACTCCAAACTTTCCTTTAAAATTGAAACTTTGATTTTTTTATTTGTGAATTACATTTTTTTGTTTGTGAATTAAATGAAATATTTAATCATTTGTGTTTATGTTTTAACAAGGCTTGTTTCTGTACTTCTGTGCACTGTTTTGCAGTTCAAATCATAGAAATTGTTTAGATTGGCATCCAGGAAACCAATAATGACTCAGTGGGGTTCCCAGGATCCTCGATTCTGGATCTTTAATACAGTAACCAAATACTCAAAAGTTGTGAGAGTTTTGTTGTGCCTAATGTTATGTTACAGAAACTGTGCTAAACTTTAAATGCATAACAGTGATAGTCATAGATTATTTTCAGAATATCAGGGTCTTTTGCTCTTGTTCTCTGTAGTTACAGCAGAGCTCTTAGTTTACATGATTCTTGTTAAACTTAACTTCTTCAGGAGGTTCGGTTTTATTTCTATAGTATGATTTTAGGAGTGATTTACCTAAATCTGATTTGTAATTTGTGAGTTGCCTACCAATTAGTGCTCTTCATTGGGTAGCTGACAGGTGGACATCCTGTCTCCTGACCCCTCACTACGACAGAGAAAGGTCCATTGGAGTACCATCGCCTCTGAGGTGAGATACTGTGTTAGAGTAAAGATCCTACTCCATGTGCCCAATAGGCGAGTTGAAGTTAAAGAGCTTCCCGTCCTCACAACCATATCAAATCTCTCTTAATGGCTGTAAAGTGGGTGAATGAGTGGTATCTAGTCTATAATTGTAACAGATCAGGTTCCACCATGTGAGAAAAAAAATGTTGTTAAAGTTTTTCCAAGTAGAGGTAATGACTTAAAAGGCCACTGCCAGAAGAAGACCCACAAGCATGCCCTTAACCTTATCTCCGGACCAAAGATCTGAGCACCCTTTGAGAAAGATATGGACAATGTTGTAAGGGTTGGAAATAGAAAAAAGATCAGAAATATTGGGCCATGGTTGCTTCCAGAAAAGAGAGACCTTAGAACAATGAAAAAACATATGAAGGAAATCCCCCTTAGGGGCATTGTAGGTCCAGCAGTTATTATTATTCAGAATGTTCATTTTATATAAAGAGTAATGGACTAGAAATTACCTATTATAAATGAAAAACACAGTCTGAGTGATACTGGCTTAGCGAGAAGTATGGTGTATTTTACACCATTTATATGGCGTATACAAAAGAAGCTTTGACCTCTGTGGAAAAGACATGAAATGTTATGGGATCGCAGAGTGATTGAGAGGGGGTAGAGGAAGAGCCTATGTCATTTTGTCGAAGAATGTCTAAAAGGAGTTCATAATTGGAGCAATATGAAGAGGGAATATGGATCAAGCACATACATCCTCAAAATGGATTAACTGATTACTAGAGATGATCTAGGAAACCGATGTAATGCCCTTGGCTAGCCAGGGGACCACTTAAGAATTTTACAGTCTAATGTGATACTGGGGTTGTACCAGAGAGGGACTAGCTGGGAAGGAGTGTAAGATTGAGAAATACACTTTTTGGCAATATGACTGGAATGATGTAATAGTGGAGAAGACATGGACCTTGGCTTTTGATCAATAAGGGAAAATTGGAGAAATGAAAAGGGGGAAATTAAAGAAAGCTCAAAGGAACGCCAAAGCGGGGGGAAAGCAGAGGTACTAATTCCTAAAGAAGGGCATATCTGTTTGAGAGTAAAAGCGGAATGATAATGAATAAAGTTAGGAAAGTTGACCCCATCCTTTGTTTTTGGTTTCTTGAGTTTGGATAAGGAATTCTGAGCTGGTAGTTTATTCCATAGAAACTTGAATAATAAACCGTCAATGGATCTTAAAAAGGTTTGAGGTAACTGGAGTTGGAACATCTGTAAAAAGAAATTGGTGATGGGCAAGAATATTATTTTAATTGAATCCAATCTGCCCCACCATGACAGATATAAAGGGGACCACTGGGCAGAGAGGGTGAAAATCTTATGTTTTAGAACATCAATGTTAGCCTTTATGGTATGCTTAGTGGAAGGGGAATACATAATACCTAAACATTTCATCTTTTAGGGGTTCCACAAAAAAACAGTATCCTTGAACATATCATTAAAACAGTATTTGTTGAGAGGCATTACTTGGATTTGTCTAAATCCAATCTATATCCAGAAACCCAAGAGTATTGAGGTAACAGTCTAAAAAAACCCGGAATGGAAGTATGAGGGTTAGAGATGTATAGTAAAATATCATCTGCACAAGCAGTGAATTTAATATTTAATTGCCTGTGAGTATACCCGGTTAAAGACTGGGATCTGCATAGAATTTCGAGAAACTGTTCAAAAGTGAGAATAAAAAGTAAGGGCGAAAAAGGACAACCCTGTCTAGTGCCTCTTGTGAGGGGGAAATATTGAGATTGCAGGCCAATTGCAAATGCCGAGGTGGAGGGGGAGGACTAGAGAATTTTAACCTATTGCAGAAATCTAGGGCTGAAACCATGCCATTTAAGGGCTTTGAATATGAATTCCCAATTTACATAGCCGAAAACGTTTTTCAGTATACAATGTGACAGCCGCTATGGGCGTCTTGTCTTTGGGGGCGCTGTGAATAATATTTAAAATGGTGTGAGAATGATTGGAAATGTTAGGGCCTTTGACGAAAGCAGACAGTTCAATGCCGACCAGGGAAGGGATTGACTTGTTTGCTTGAAGCACCGGAATCTTAGAGAAAATCTTGCAGTAAGTGTTGATAGGAGATATAGGTCTGTAATTCTTGCACTCAGCCAGATCCTTATCTTTTTTTGGGAATTAGACATATCATGGTCACCAAAAAAGAGCCTATTATAGAGTTAGAGACCAGAAGATGTTGGAAGAGTAATAGGACTTTGGGTACAAAAAGATTTGAAAATCTAAAGTAGAATTCAACCGTAAAGCCGTCATGCCCTGGTGCCTTATCCTGTGGAAGTTTGGAAATGGCTGTAAGAATTTCGATACAAGAGATATCTGCCTCCAAAGGGGAAAAATCGATCTGCGGAGCTTGTAATTTGGCAATTGCACAAATAAAGGAATCACAGGAGGCTTGATTGGAGGATGTATCTTCCGGGTATAATTTGGAGTAAAATACTGCAAAAAGGGTCATGATTTTTTGACCTGTGAACAGTTGATTGCCTGAAGCATACTGTATTACTTCTATTTTAGACTTTTGTTGTCTAACTTTTATCTATCATCTTTTATTTAGTTGGCTAACAACTTACCAGCCTTATTGGAGCCGCCATAGTATTTACCATTTGTTTTTAAAAGAGCGCTGCTAGCATTGTTAATAGATGTTCTGTTAACTTTGAGTTTGGGCTGGATGAGGCAATCTAGAACATATTTATGGTATGATGAATAGCATAAATATGTTCTAACTTCTTAATGGATTGCAGGAGAATAGAAGTTTCTTTAGCAGCA
Source organism: Calotriton arnoldi (assembly GCA_963921515.1). Classification (NCBI taxonomy): domain Eukaryota; kingdom Metazoa; phylum Chordata; class Amphibia; order Caudata; family Salamandridae; genus Calotriton; species Calotriton arnoldi. Next base: position 418,547 of record CAWUFW010001993.1, on the reverse strand, counting down.
CCCTTTTTTTGGGAGAAATTTTTAATAATGTATTCATGAAAGAATCCCAGACATGGAGAAACTTGACTTCAGGACTAATATTATTTAAAAAAAATTAAGTGATGAATCGTTTATATCCCATGACGAACTGCTGATCTTGCTGCAACCAATTATTGAAGCGCCACCGACAGGTGCAAGTAGGGGAATGGGTGAACTCTAAACCTATTATCACTGGGTCAGAGATAAGGATGGGACCTAGTACAGCATGGATCAGATTTTGCGAGAGAATTTTATTTAGAAAAATAAAGTCTATTCTGGAAGAGGAGTGGTGGATAGGGGGAATAAAAGCAATTCTCTAGAAAGTCAGGATTATAGATGCATCAGGCGTCAACTAAACCTGTATCTGAGACATTTCTGTGAAAGGCCTTTTGCATGTTATTGGGAATGTATTTGAAAACACATTTCCTATCTAGAAAAGGGTCAAGTAGTTGGTTATAATTAGGCTATCCTGTTTTTGGTTTAAACCTATAATAACTGATAAAACTCCACCAAAAGGGAAATAGCCCTCACCTGTGTAAATATATAAACACTGAAAAAACACCTGCACAACCACAAACTAAATGGCATTCAAAGAAAGGAAAAGGAGTGTGAAAGAGTAATTTTTATGAAGGGGTCAATGCAATGTAACTTTGTTGTATAAGTTGGCAGCAAGAAAGACTGGGCTAATATTATTCTGCTCGAGTTTTGTTTAGGGATGTCACTAAAATATTGTTTCTTCTTCCTTTTATTTTTTTCAGTTTTGTGGTCTTTGGTCTAAAGATGCAGGGTGTAGAAGCATGTTTTAGTTCTTGTTTAATTATTTTATAAACTTTAGAGAATCAAGAAATATCAAAATCATATTTGATATTTTGGCTACGTTTGATTCTTTTACTGATAGATAAAATGACTGGTTTCATAAGAATCTTTCCCAATATGTACCATCACATTTACCCACAGAGAATGGGTAAACCCCCTGGATACATCAGCCCCCTTTGCTAGCGAGTCAGTATTGCTAGTAGGTGAATTGCCAAACACCTGAGGCTTTAAACATTCAATGCAAGGTGTAGTGGCAGGTATATATGAAAAGAATGCTGTCACTAAGCATCTGGGATAGTTGTGAAAACATCACACCAGACTTTTGGAAAACATGGAACGCAGTGTCACTTGGAATGCTGCAGCAAAATGTTCTTACTAAGTTCAAGAAAGATTGGAGTGATTTTTTTGCAGTGATTCAGTGATTTTTTGCAGTGATTCAGCTGCATATATGACAAAAGGTGTGTGATGACCTGACACAATCGATACCTGAGCTGGAATGCTTCCCTGTAAGAGATCCATACCACTTGCGAGATGGGATCACTGACAGGATATCGACAGTCAGAATATCGAGGTTCAAAAATATCGACGCAAAAATATCGATGTCCAGAATATCGAAGTCCTATCTACATAATGGCAAGTACAAAAATATCGGCAAAAAAATATCGTTGTTAAAAATAACGTTGTTAAAAATATCGTTTTTATGTTAAAAAAATAATGTAAAATAAAGTAAATAATACATATAATTTAAAAAAAATAGTTAAAATTATTAGAAAATGTTTAAAATCATAAGTAATACATATAATGTAAAAATAAATTAAACATATATATGTCTAAAACATAATATATACTTACTAAATAATATTTATAAATAATTATTTTAATAACGTATAAATTGTTAAAAAACATAAAAAATTATAAATACATATATATATATATACACATACACCAATAATATAAATTAAAAACAAAAAACATATATAACAAATTAAGGGGCCCATTAGGATGGCGGGTGGAAGCACCACCGCCCTGCTGGCGGATGCAGAAACCACCAGTTACCGTCCGCCCGCCGCAGCCCACACGCCCGCCCAATTAGGATGTGAAAAGTCAGCCAAACACCGCCCGTAAGCCAGCGACGCCGCCCGCCATCAAAGTGCGCCCATTCACGTAGCGGCGCGGCCCAATGGAGACACACCGCCCGACGGAATCACGTACCGCCCGGCGTACAAATTACGATGCCACAACCAAACAGCTCCCCCGGCTAAGAGACACCGCACGTGAAAGCAAGGCGGAAACCCGACCGCACAGTACGGATACCAAAGAGGCGGACCCCCGAGCATGAATCCAGCACTGCAGGCCCTCCCCATGCTCTACCTGATGCAGAACCTAGGAGTCAACGCACCGCGGAGACGCAGGTAGGCAGACACACAACAAGGGCACGCAAACACTGCACACAGTGCAAGTGCGGTAAAACTGTACATGGCCCCCCCCTGACACCCCTGCATGGACGCGACACATCCACCACTGCACCCACAAATGTCACATCGGGCAAATTGTAACAACTCGCAACAACCGGGGACACACCACCTGGGACCAGGAACTAACGTCCCCGTCACGGCCCCTCAGCGCAGCGGCGACGACGCAGCCACACATGCGCACAACGCATAGGCCAACGGCAGCGCCATGTATGCGCCGCACACAAACAACACAGGGTCACAACCAAACACCACACACACCAGCCCCACCCAGAACGCACATGTCACGTGACAGTCCTGCCACAGTCATGTCGCCAACCGGCAATTCACTGTTGCCAACCTGACGTCACACAACTGACCCGAACATGTCAGTGATGTCACGCCAAATTAGGACACACCCCTGTGTGCAAAACATGGCGAAGCACACAGCGGCGGCAACATCACCCATCAGAATATGGACCCCGTCGGAAAAAGGTACGCCAGTACCACACAGAAACACCGATACCACCCTGCACCCAATACCAAGACATGCAATACGTAACATCAAAGATCCCGGGGGACCGACAACAGGTGGCTCCAATTACAACACCCACACACAAGGCCCAACGTATAGCGGAAACACAGCGTGCCGCCCACACACGGGAGAGGAGATAGCACTGAATGGCCTTCCATACCCACACCGAAACCACAGCTCAACTATTCAAGCAGGACAACACAGTCATAATTCCAAAAAAATCCCAACACAGGCATGCAGAGGGAACCGTCCACTGGGCAGATAGCGCATAACACGAAAGAACATTCCGAAGGGAAAAAAGAAATGATACCACTCCCCCATGTGGTTCACATGCAAGTTATCGGGAAGGAGTCAGACACCACTGACCTTGACCATTCATAGAAGCATGTGGGATGAGGGCCCGTGTCCTTCGCACAAGCTACTATAACCCAAGCCCTGCCACCCTACGACCATAACAGAATTCCCAGCAACGTCGGAGGTTGCACTCTGCAGACTGCACAGACAGCCGGAGCACGCCATCACATCGCCCTTCAGCAAAATGGCACTTTCACCACACCTACCCAACTACGCCGGACAGATGAAGCTGTACAAACATTACCTGATACAGATATTGGGATGTGAAAATCTGGCCTTGCTGAACGTAAGTTACCGACTAACTTACCGCATCGCATTGTTCAGCTGCGTCATCCCCGTCTTCTACTGTCGGAGGTGTCCTTTCCACTATCCTGTGGATTTATGTCTCTCCAACCCTGCATGTCCAATGGCGGACCTGGTACAACTGTTCAACCCCCTGGACGTCCACGACAGGGTCTGTTCAGCCTATGGGGGCATGGCGTATGTGGCTGCAATCGGACCCACACTGCAATGGGACCACTGTGCCTCCACACGACGGATTCTGGATCACAGTTTCATCGAATGTCATCCAACATGTCCCATCATGCTCCTACAAGGGACAACTTACGACCAACACCTTGACAGCCACCATCCGCTACATTGGATGGCATCCATGTTTACCACCAATGCCATGGAAGCCCTGCTGGAAGGTATCGCATTCCTGACAACCTGTCAATTCGTCGGGCCCCGACGCAACACCCCCAATTGAACAATGATGTCCCACACCGTACCCATGCCTGGTATCCGCACGGACTGAGCAGTTACCAGTACAACAACTATACCACACAACCTGCAACTAACACCACACCATCAACTACACTGCCATGACATCGGATATTTTCGGGACATGCACTCTGTACCTCATCACATCCAGTAACTCTGCATGAACAGGGGGAGGCAGAGGCATGGGATTTGTGTATGGCAACCACATGGACATAACTGCACGTACAACTATGCCATAATATGTATCCTGCGCCCATGAACATATGCACCGGTCAGTGGACAGTAATCGTTCGGCTGTAGTATGTGAGAGCTGTCACCTCACCTCCCTCTGAACTTCCGTGCCAGGACTTTTGCATGGACAACAAGTGCATCCCCCAACAACATGACCCCAGTGACTGTGTCATGTCCAGTAGCCACCACATTGCAACAACAAGTGGGACGCCGTTGCATGCATGTAAGCCCATGCCCTGATGTCACCTCCACGCACGTGTGTATGAGTAACCATAGCAGCAAACCTGTAACATGGAACTGAGATGTACTGTGCCCATGATGTCAAGCGGTCTGGTAGGCGAAATGTATACTGTCTGTGTCAAAGTTAGCAGCTCCACAGTAATTAGCAAATGTACATTAGCACAGCAACGGCTAAGCAGTTGTAACTCTGAAGCACACATCCCACAGTCAACAACTAATGTCATGTACCCCTCCACCCTATGCTATGTGTAATCATGCTGAGTATATCCTCCACATGCATTTCGCTGCCAGTAGTGTCCACTATACTGCATCACAGAGGACATAAGCCCCAATACATGGCTTGAAGCAAAAATGTGTCTCTGCTGATTCATTTCACAAGTACGAATGAGAGAGGATGAGAGTGTGTGAAGTACACGGCAGTCGTGAGATGACCATGTAGTCCACTGTCATTGGATGTCAACGCAAATGAGTAGCCGCAACAGTGGCCACAGGGAAATACCACAGCTCGTGGAGCAGGACTTGTCACACTCTGAAGTCGCCCGAAAGATCATCACATCAACACTGACGGCCTGCTCACTACAAAGCACAGTCCTACAAATGTTTACAATGACCCACACAGTCTGACCACACACTCAGCAACAAAAAGTGGGAGCCACGCTAAAGCATGCCACAGCAATGCCTGACAAAACACACACACGACATCAGAGTGGGTGGGCAACACTGCACAGTGAGCAAGAACTGCTGAAATGCTGACATGCACAATTGGACTAGACACAATCTTGACAGTCACACACCCTGCACACACACAACGTCTGAACCATAACAAGTAGGAGTCAGCCTGAACTGCAAGGACACACCCACACACCGCATACTGTGCAACATACAACACACCCATCACATCATATTCAAAGACCTCAGCACGGTAACAAACATCCACCATGTCCCGGGATGACATATGTGTGCAGTCGACATGGACACGACACACACATACACACCAACGCTACCACAATCACACACCACACACCACCACCTCCCAAATGCACACATTGAAAGTAAGCCATGTGCCCAGTAATAATATCCATCACAGCCAGCACTGTCTCAGAAGGAGATGGGTTAGTGTGCCTACCAATCTAACAGGATGCCAGTACGAATCGGTGCTGTGTGTGTGCTACGGGACAGTTGCAGGTCCGGCCCTGAGAGAGTAGCACAACTGTGGATGACACACATGTGTCATGTGAAGCGGGAGTTACGCTTGGCTCAGGTGGGTGGGTGTGACGGGTAGGTGCGCACATGCAATGTTGAAACACGCTGTGTTGGGAGGATTCCGGAACAGTACATTGCTGCTCTCCTGGGAATTTGTAAAGACCACCTGTCTGGGGATGAATGTGAACTCGTGTGTGCACAACAGGCGGGCACACGATCAATGCTGCATCAGGTGTAGACGTCAGCCCACCCTCCGTGGACATGCTGGATACTGCTGTGCGTCCGCCAGGCCCTTGCCAAGGCACTCACATCCCCTGTCGACCAGGTGTATCCCCAACATTGTCCACCTGCACAGGCAATCCAGGGCACGGGATGGCAGTGGACCATGGTGGGTGAGATGTCATGGCGCGCTCCTCCTGGACACATCACGCAGGCAACACATCCTCAATTAGTAGTATGGCACAAGTCTAATGGAAGTAGTGGGGGACGCACACATCACGAGCAGGAGTGACGTCACGGAAGGTGGCTCGCACCATCTCACTCATTGCCTATATCCCCACACACGTTACATGCCATTGCAACAGAGAAGCCAGCGCGTGCATAAGCAGCTCCAAGCTCGCCCCGAGAGGCCAAAGAGTGAATGTGTGGGTCCATGAGCTCCAGTTGGACGCGGCCTGGGCCGCTAGGGCAGCTACAGCCTCTGTGTGTTGCAGGTGGTGTATCCGGACTGCGGAGCCTGTCATGCATTGTCAATGTTGCCCGGGTCTCGAGTCGGGGCACCACGCAGGTGGACGGCGTCCCGCCACTTATTATGCCGCGAGACAGACCACTTGTTCAACTGGACCCACACATACACACCTTGGCCTCTCTGGGGCGAGCTTGGAGCTGCTTGTGCATGCGCTGGCTTCCCAGATGCTAACGCATATTTTGGTGAGCGAGGGAGGCCATGAGGACAGGGTAAAATATGACTGTTTGACTTCCAGTCAGTTCAAGGAATGACCCTGATGTGGTCATGAAAAGACGTGTCTCGTGTGTATTGCAACTAGTAGATAAGCCGATGAACTTCCCATGTCTTGCATGTAGCCCCGCACCTAGCCCCGCCCACTCTACACATTAAAGTGAGTACCAGCACCACATCCTTCCCATTCGAAGCACTGACTGGGGGTGATAACCATTGGACAGTCTTGTGTAGTCCACCCACGCGTACATGTGGGCCCTCCATGATCCATGTCACCTGCGGCAAAGTGATGTCATGGGCAATGACGGAAGTGAGGAGAGCTGTCTGCCCCACGCACAGATGGCGCATCAGCTCAACAGACCCAGCATTGAGGGCAGCAGGGGTCACATGTGCAGGGGCAGCTGTGCCTGGTGTGAAGGCACATGCATATAGACAGCACATCGACCAATGTGTAGTCTGCCCACATCTACTGTCCATTGTCAGGCGGACCTAGCAAAAGTTCACAAGGCAACACATCTGTGTTGGTGTACCCACTGTGACCAACACTGCGCATCAACCAATGTACTCGCCCTGCGCATGGCCCACCCCGCAACGGTGGTCACATTCAGTGGCACTATCTCACACACACATCCCTTTCACGAGGCATGGTGTGACCAATGTACAGGGCTGAGTTTGCGCTCATCCGGAGAGTGCTGAACAGGTGACACATGTAACCCACTAGTCATTCTGTGTTGTCACCTACTGGCATTGTGCAGTCAATGTGCAGGCCAGGCCTGCTGGGACTGAGAAGGGCAGCATGGCCCCAGCCTGACATTCACACGAGCAACAAGTGCACTGAGACCTGCATTGCCAATTGTCTGTGTCACTGGATGTCTGACATGAAGTTGCCATGTACCACCACTCGGGAGGGACAGACATGTCAAAGCCCCCGAGAGCTCACATACCACTGCCACCTGCAGTCAGCATGGTGAGCAGTGCATGTATGAACACCACAGGCTCTGACTCATAGTGCTGCGGATCAACAACATGTGTGACCCCCACATGCACTCCCACACACACTGCAGTTGTCTCTCACACACAACTTTCGCAAGGAATAGCCATGTGCAGTGTGCGTGGAGCTCGGAATCCAGGATCTCCAGCTCCTCGCTGGTGAGTGGACCTGGACATATCCTCAGCGTCATCCACGTGTAGGTGGAGAGGTGGCAGCAGCAGGTGTTGTTGAGGGGTGCCAGGCTGCAGTCCCAGGTAGCTGTGGTAATGCCGGTCTCACTCACACACTCACATAGCCCCCTGGGGCAGTTTCAGTGGGTCCAAGCTGCTGCAATTTGTGTACCATGTCTGCCAGCTTCAATTGCAGACGATGGCCTGCTCCCAGCTGGCCCGGGACGCTTACCTCCATGGTGGAACACGCAGGGTGCAACCGCGAGGGTCATTGGAGTTGGCCGTAAGGGCCTGGCCCATGGCGGGTACAGTCCGCTGATGCCATGTGCACCACACAGTTTAATGTGCGCAATGCATCTGCAGGTGTGGCCATGATTTGTGTGTGGGTGCAGGTCCACAATGGACGGGGCCACAACATGCTGTGTGCATAGGCAGGGACGGCCAGTGGCCAGCCTCCACATGTCTGTTGGCATATCATCATGTACACATTGGCATGGGAAGCATGGGATATGCATATGCACACACATGCCATCTTTCACTATGTACATCTGCCACTTGGCACGTGCAACGTTACGTGTCACTTGTGATGTGTATTTGCAATCACACAGCCGTGTTGGCATGGAGCTGTCAATGTGTACACCTGTCAATGTTTCTGGAGGTGTGATCCGTGCAGTGCTGTACATAGGGTGCAGTAGGGACATCAATGACTGTCTCATATCCCCTCGTGCCACAGGTCCCACTTGTTTTGGCCGCTCAGCCTGTGTCCATAGCGTTGTTGGTGTGTGCCCTACACACCCAGCCTCGGAAGCAGTGTGATGCACAGCAGCTAGTCATGTTGCCGTGGTGTTGCAGCTTTCCGAATATGCAGTCTGTTTCCATCAGCATGCCTTACAAGTTGTTAAGGCCTAACTCCCCATGTGCATGCTCATAGCAATGGTGTATGTCACTGCCCATTGCTATTGGTAGGGGACCTGTGTAAGTGTATTGTGGCTGTGCTGTCCCTACTTGTCAGCTGTTCTGTGATTCAATTGCTTGGTCAGTCATTTTTGATTTGTGTATGTGTAAATGCCCTGTGGCGTGTTGCTTTGACATGTGTCCACTTCCATCTTTCCTAGGAGGAGGCCAAACATACATCGCCCCTACCAATTGCTGTCAAACATGGAGGATGTGGAGGTGATCCGGAAGTTCCGTTTGGACCGACCCACCCTGCATCGCCTATGTGCCTTGTTGGAACCCCACCTCCGTCCTCGCAGGGTGTATCCTACTGCATTTACCCCCACGGCTAAGGTGATGGCTGCACTGCATTTCTTCACCACTGGGTCATTCCAACACACAGTGGGCAGTGGAGGTGGGATGTCCCAGCCCATGTTCTGCATGGTGCTGAGGGATGTACTGTCAGCTATGATGCTGAACAGGAACAGGTACATACGATTCCCCAGGGCTCGTGAATTGGCGGCAGTGAAGGGTGATTTCTATGCCCTTGGACGGATCCCCCACGTTGTTGGTGCAATAGATTGCACCCATGTTGGCCTTGTTGCACCACAGGCCACTGAGCACCTTTACCGCAATAGGAAGCACACCCACTCCCTGAATGTGCAAGTGGTGTGCCTTGCGGACATGGTCATTTCACACGTGTGTGCGAAGTTTCCAGGATCGGCACATGACGCGCACATCATGCGCAACAGCATCCTACCACGTCTGATGACCAATCTGCAACCGGACCGTGCTTGGATTGTTGGTGAGTATGTGGAGTAGTGTAGCGTGCTGGCTGTGCGATGCTGTATTGTGTCCAGTTGGAATTGCAACGATTCTCTGTGTCCCTCACACCCAGGTGACTCTGCTTACCCGAATGGGCCCTGGCTGCTCAGCCCATTACGACATCCTCGTACCCCAGCTGATGTCTGCTACAATGAGGCACATGGGAGGACCAGACGTGTGGTTGAGCGGACCTTTGGCCTCCTCAAGTCCAGGTTCAGATGCCTGGACCGCACCGAGGGCGCACTGGCGTACTCCCCACAGAAGGTGTGCCAGATAGTAGTGGCTTGCTGCATGCTGCACAATCTGGCTATTCGCAAGCAGATCCCCCTAATTGTGGATGACGGAGATCAACCAGGGCCCCAGCCTGCAGACCAGGACGGGTCGAGTGAAGAGGACAGTGGGGAGGAGGGAGCTGTGAATGTGCGTCAGCAGCTCATCGCCCGCTACTTCACTTGACGGTGAGTGTCCATGTACGACGGCTGATGTAGCTGTAGTTGTGCAGGTGTATGTGTGCTCTGTCATGGAGGCCTTTTGTTCACTGAGTGCTGTGTGTCAATGGTCCATGTCCAGGTTAGTATGCCACTGACAGTGGCTGTTGCATTGTGCCCTGTTGCTGTGTGAGATGTGTGTACATTGCTTGTAGTTGGTGACAAGTACTGTGTGATGAGTGTGTGACACACTCATTGAATGTACTCTTGTTCTGTTTTTCACCCCTAGGTCCCTACAGCCTCTCCTGTCCCATCGACATACCACACAGCAGATGCATTTCTGCTCATGGTGGCGATTGCACATCGTTGAATAAACCCAGGACACATAATGCAGATTGTGATCAAGGTGTATTTATTTACAGCGGTGACATGTGATTGTGTGCAAGGTGATGACAAAAGTGGTGCATGCTGTGACAATGATTTGACGGCCATGGCTGCGTGATGGTCAAGGTGTACCCATGAAGTTCTATGTCCACAGTCCAACAGACACATGCCATTCACATGGCAGTGTGGGGTAGGATCGTAGTCCAAGTCAGTGCAGTAGGTGGTCAGGGTGGCTGGCTGACTCACTGGCGTTTGGTGCGTGCGAAGTCCTCTCTGGACACCTGTTTCCTCTTCGGACGGCCCCTTCCACGTTTGGTAGGGGGGGGTGTGTTGGTGGGCTGCTGGTGGTGGCTGAGGACTGCTCACTGGCTGTGGACGCAGGGGAACTAGATGTTGCACGACCCTGCGCCACAGCACGTGGTGGCGGCGGTGGTGTGGCTGGCCTTGCTTGGGCCCTCCCCCCCAACACCTGCTGGGCCATGAGGTCCACAAGTTTGTCCATACGGGTCACGATTTGGCCCATATGGGCATCCATGGACCTCAACATCCCAAGGACCTCCCGCGTGTCGGCAGCCGACCTGGCCCATTGTCCTTGGGCCTCTTCATAGGCCGCAAGGACTCTTGAGATTTGCGGCAGGGCTTGGCTCCCAGGCTCAGATGGCATTGGCCTGACCCTGCTCCTCCCACCGGTACTGCTGCCACCGACCTGCCCACTCGCCACATTGGTCACCACGGTCCTCTGTCTGGCTCCCAGGGTCGAGCACGACGGGCGTGCCACCCCTTGCGCTGGTTGAGTGGTCAGGGATGGCGTGGTGGTGGTGGTGGTTGCGGCGGTGGTGGCCGCAACGACCGTGGCAGCAGGGGTCTGCGACTGGTCAGCAGCCCTGGGTGATGTGTTGGTGGGTAGGAGGGGCCCTGGGGAGCGGTTGGGCCCTGCCACTCCAGACGGGCCTGGTGGGTGGTCCTCGTCCGAAGAGGTGTCCAGGTCTTCTACATCCGTGAGTCCGGGTCGGGGGCTTGCGGACTGGCTGTGCTGGCTGCTGTCTCCCTCTCCAGCATCCAGCTGTTCGGCACCTGTGGGGAGAATGTGATAGGTCATTGTGTTGCACCTAGCAAAGTATGTATTGGTTGTCTGACATTCACAGTTCGTGCACTGTCGTGCACAGGTTTCCCAGGGGCGTGTGTGTGGATGTACGATGTGTGTATGCGTGGGCTAGGCAATGGTACTGTGTGATGTGGACATGTGGCATGGGACGGATTAGCAATGCCGATGGGTGTGTGTTGCTATGCTCCTACATTTTGTGGCTCGGGTGTATGCGGGTTCCAGACCCATCGATGATGGTGGGTTGAACTATGGTTTTGGGGTTCAAATGGAACGCTTGGAAACGCAGATGGCAAAAGGGGTACAGCCCCTCAACGCTTTTGTGTTGAAATATGGTTTTGGGGTTCAAATGGAACGCTTAGAAACGCAGATGGCAAAAGGGGTACAGCACCCTCAACGCTTTTGGGTTGAACTATGGTTTTGGGGTTCAAATGGAACGCTTGGAAACGCAGATGGCAAAAGGGGGTACAGCCCCCTCAACGCTTTTGGGTTGAACTATGGTTTTGGGGTTCAAATGGAACGCTTGGAAACGCAGATGGCAAAAGGGGGTACAGCCCCTCAACGCTTTGGGTTGAAATATGGTTTTGGGGTTCAAATGGAACACTTAGGAACGCAGATGGCAAAAGGGGGTACAGCCCCCTCAACGCTTTTGGGTTGAAATATGGTTTTGGGGTACATACTTTGAGTCATGGGTGCAGAACGTGACATGTGTTCTGGCAACATGACAGTGCATAGACAAAGGTGTGTGTCTGTCTAACATACCCGGCATATCTGCTGACTGTCATCATTTGTGGACATTACATTGGTGGCATTGTTGTGAGTTCGTGCTTGTTGTGTGCCACACGACGTATTGCAGATGGGCAAAATCCTTGGTGTGCGTGCTGCCCTCGAACATGTGCATCAATGCAGTGCTCTTGGGGTGTTGACTATATTATGTGTGTTGTTACTCACAGTGTGACGTGCGCTTCAGTCACTGCAGGCACATGATTTGTCATGGGCAGGTATCTCTGCATGACTGCTGTATGAGGGCCAGCTGTTCAGATGACATACCTTCCATGACACTGGGGCTGACAGATGAGATGGATGATATGTTGAATGTGCATTGTGTGCCTGTGTGTTTCATGGGTCCAGTGGTGTTTGTGTGCAATATTGTGGTTCCACGCTGTTACTTCTAGTAAGGTTTGTCTTACATGGGCGTTGTTGTACGATGTGTGGGTGACAGGCAGTGAGGACTACATGGACAAGACTTCGATGGTGTTGCTGATGTGTGTGATGGGTGGCACAGTGCCTGCCATGTGGGTTTGTACTCCTGTGGGACTTGTGCATGCAGACGTGGCTCCTTAGGTGTTGCTGTATCTGTGATGGGTCATGTGGGGTATGACTGTGATACATGTCCGTGTGCACATTGGTCACATGATTGTGACAGGGAGCAGTGCTGCGTGTTCCTCTGCTACGTGACATGTCCCATGTGTCAGTCGTAATACTGTCCTCATGCCTACAGACACCCCGCCCTGTACAGTCTCCCCCCTACTGTCGGATGCAGGTGTGCACTGCAGTGGCTGATGCATGGGTGTGGGGGGTGCTCCACCTTGCTGCGCTGTGTGACTGGGGGCCTGGTGGCTGTTGTACTTCAGCTGTCCCCCCTCCGACCCACTGCCTTTGTGTTGCGGCTACTTACCTGTTACTTGTCGGTTAGTGCAGCTATGGCTGACACATGGGTGTGGGGAGTGCTCCTTCTGGCACTTCTGGAGTACGAGGGGACCTGGTGGGAGTTGTGGTGCTGGCTGACTGTACACATGCCCCCATGGTTATGTCAGTTGGTAGGTTTGGGCTGTGTGTGTGAGTGTCTGTTGCATGAGTGAGTGATGTCTTGTGTATTGTGTACTGGACATGGGGGTGTTTGTCCCTCGGAGCTATGGCATAGTGGTAGTGCATGTGAGTACATAGCGGTGTGCTGGTATACGTTTGTTTGTACTTACCATCCTCGACTCCCCCTGGTAATCCGGTGAGGATCTCTGGATGTATAATGACTCGCACCTTCTCCTCCCACGCCTTGAAGGTCTTGAATAGCGCGGGATTACCTCCGCCAGTCCTGGCAGCCAGCTGCTGATTTTTGGCCTCCTTCTTCTTGACCACGCTTTTCAGGTCGTTCCACCTTTTGTTGATTTCGCCTCTGTTGCGTGGCACGTTCCCGACTGCATTGACCTGGTCTACGATCCTGCTCCACAACCGGTTTCTGGTGGATAGTGGTGTCTGTTGGACCTGGTTGCCATAGATTTGTGGATGCACCTTGACGATCTCGTCGACCATGACCGTCAGCTCAGTGGAAGTGAACTTGGGCATTCTGTGTGATGCCATGGTGTGTGTTTTGGTGTTTGTGGTGCTGGTGCGGTGTGTGGTGTGTGATGTGCAGGGGTTTGTGTGGCAGGTGTTTGGTGGTGGTGGTGATGGGTGTGATGGGTGCGTGTCTGTGGTGTGCTACTGTCCTTTGTGTCTCGCTGTGTTCTGTGCTGTCGTCCTCCGTTTGTAATGTTGCAAGGGGTTGTGGTCTGTGAAGGGGCTTGTTTTGTACTTGCCTATGTGGGTGTGTCATGATGGTCTTTTGTTTTCAGGTGTGTTGTGGCTGGTGTTCTGGGATTTGTAGTTAATTTGTTTGTCCAGGGGGGGTGTGTTTCCGGGATGTGTACTGTGTTTGGATATTTGTGCGTGGGTTGCTGTGTGGACTTGTTGGCCATGTTGTGTGTGTTTGTTTTTGTCCGCGGATGATTTCTGTGCAGGGACGTGGCCGCCTGAGCTTCCGCCGTGTCCATTTTCGTCACTGTTGTTTACGCTGGCGGGCGGTGTATTTGTGGATTTACCGCGCTCATGTCGGTGCGATCCTAATTTCACGGCCGATATCTCGGTCCTCAGAACGGGCGGTTTTGGGTTGTCGTGCGTATTTCCGTCCGTGGCGGGCGGATGGACTTGGATTCGGACATGGGCGGGCGGTATTTTTTGTGTATTTTCCGCCGCCGGCGGTTTGCGGCTCGCGCCATCGTAATTGCTCGGTCGGTATTCAGACGGTGTGGGCGGGCGGATTTCTACCGCTATGGTAGATGGCGGATTTTTTACCGCCCGACATCCTAATGGGCCCCTAAAATATTAAAACATTTTTAATCTTTTTAAAATACATTTTACACTACATTAACTAAAACAGTAGAGAAAATATTGGATAGCGGAGGGGATAAAATTACTATTCCCACTCCAGAGAGTGCAACAGTAGGGAAAGTGTTGGATAGCATAGGGGTAAAAATTACTATTCCCACTCCAGAGAGTGCAACAGTAGGGAAAGTGTTGGATAGCGTAGGGGTAAAAATTACTATTCCCACTCCAGTGAGTGCAACAGTAGGGAAAGTGTTGGATAGCGAAGGGGTAAAAATTACTATTCCCACTCCAGAGAGTGCAACAGTAGGGGAAGTGTTGGATAGCGTTGGGGTAAAAATTCACCAACATCGTCCGAGCACACCACCTCAGCATCGTCTCCTACGCCGACGATACCCAGCTCATCCTCTCCCTCACCAAGGATCCAGCCACCGCCAAATCCAACCTCCACGAGGGAATGAAGGCCGTCGCAGACTGGATGAAGACTAGCCGGCTGAAGCTGAACTCGGACAAGACAGAGGTCCTCATCCTCGGATCCACCCCCTCCACATGGGATGACTCCTGGTGGCCGGCCACGCTGGGAGCTGCCCTGACTCCCACCAACCACGCACGCAACCTGGGTGTCATCCTGGACTCCACGCTCTCTATGACCCGGCAAGTTAACGCCGTCTCCTCCTCCTGCTTCAACACTCTCCGCATGCTCCGAAAGATCTACAGATGGATCCCCACCGAAACCAGAAGGACGGTCACCCAAGCACTCGTCAGCAGCAGGCTGGATTACGGCAACGCCCTCTACACAGGAACCACGGCCACACTCCAGAAGAGACTCCAACGCATACAAAACGCCTCCGCACGCCTCATCCTCGGACTCCCTCGCCACAGCCACATCACCACCCACTTGAGAGACCTGCACTGGCTCCCGGTCAACAAGAGGATCACCTTCAAGCTCCTCACCCACACCCACAAAGCACTCCACAACGCCCGACCAGCATAACTTAACAAACAACTATCTTTCTACACCTCGAACCGCCAGCTTTGCTCCACCGACCTCGCCCTCGCCACCGTCCCACGTATCCGTTGAATGACCACCGGCGGCAGGTCATTCTCCCACCTCGCCACCAAGACGTGGAACACCCTCCCCGCCCACCTACGGCAGACCCAAGACCTGCTGACCTTCAGGAGACTCCTCAAGACCTGGCTGTTCGACCAGTAGCTACTCCCCCCACGCCCTTAGCGCCTTGAGACCCTCACGGGTGAGTAACGCGCTCTACAAATGTCTTGATTGATTGATTGATTGAAAATTACTATTCCCACTCCAGAAAGTGCAACAGAAAATTACTATTCCCACTCCAGAGAGTGCAACAGTAGGGAAAGTGTTGGATAGCGGAGGGGTAAAAATTACTATTCCCACTCCAGTGAGTGCAACAGTAGGGAAAGTTTTGGCTAGCGGAGGGGAAAAAATTACTATTCCCACTCCAGTCAGTGCAACAGTAGGGAAAGAGTTGGATAGCGTAGGGGTTAAAATTACTATTCCCACTCCAGAGACTGCAACAATAGAGAAAGTGTTGGATAGCGGAGGGTAAAAATTACTATTCCCACTCCAGTGAGTGCAACAGTAGGGAAAGTGTTGGATTGCGGAGGGGTAAAAATTACTATTCCCACTCCAGTGAGTGCAACAGTAGGGAAAGTGTTGGATAGCGGAGGGGTAAAAATTACTATTCCCACTCCAGTGAGTGCAACAGTAGGGAAGGTTTTGGATAGCGGAGGGGAAAAATTACTATTCCCACTCCAGTGAGTGCAACAGTAGGGAAAGTATTGGATAGCGGAGATGTACAAATTACTATTCACACTCCAGAGAGTGCAAGAGTAGGGAAAGAGTTGGATAGCGGAGGGGTAAAAATTACTATTCCCACTCCAGTGAGTGCAACAGTAGGGAAAGTGTTGGATTGCGGAGGGGTAAAAATTACTATTCCCACTCCAGTGAGTGCAACAGTAGGGAAAGTGTTGGATTGCGGAGGGGTAAAAATTACTATTCCCACTCCAGTGAGTGCAACAGTAGGGAAAGTGTTGGATAGCAGAGGGTTAAAATTAACATACTTATCAATTAAATAATTTTTATAATTAAATAACCGATTAATAATTAATTAATAATAAATACTAATAAATAAATATTAATAATTACTTTATTATAATTAAATTACTTCCCACCCTATTCCCCTATAAACCCACAACCCACTCCTAAAAAAACACAATTAATATGCGTATCTAGTAATTAATTAATAAAAATTAATAAACAATTATTAGTTAATTAATAATAAATTAATTATATAAATAAAAATTAATATTTACCTTTTTTGTAATTAAATTACTTCCCACCCTATTCCCCTATAAACCCACAACCTGCTCCTAAAAAAATAACACAATTAATATAATTATCTATTAATTAATTAATATTAATTAATAACCAATTAATAATTAATTAATAATAAATTCATTATAAATACTAATAAATAAATATTAATAATTACTTTATTATAATTAAATTACTTCCCACCCTATTCCCCTAGAAACCCACAACCCGCTCCTTAAAAAACACAATTAATATAATTATCAATTAATTAATTAATAAAAAATTAATAACCAATTAATAATTAATTAGTAATAAATTAATTATATAAATAAAAATGTATATTTACTTTTTTAATAATTAAATTACTTTCCACCCTATTCCTCTATAAACCCACAACCCGCTCCTAGCAAAATAACACAATTCATATAATTATCTATTAATTAATTAATATTCATTAATTACCAATGAATAATTAATTAATAATAAATTAATTATAAATAATAATAAAGAAAAATTAATAATTACTTTATTATAATTAAATTACTTCCACCCTATTCCCCTATAAACCCACAACCCGCTACAGAACTAAAATACGCAAAAATTAATTTTCATAAAAGTAATTACTGCTAAAAATGTAACACATACATTAAAAAAAAACTACACTTATACCAAAAAATTACATCACATACTTTTAACACACATACTAAAATACAGAACACTAATATAAATATTGATATTATTAACAACGATATTTTTACAAACAATATTACAGTCTTCGATATTAAAAAAACCGATATTTCTTACCTTAATATCGATATTCTGTGCTACGATATACTTGCTGTCGATATTCTTGTACCTCGATATTTCAAACTCGATATTGTTGTAGTTCGAAATAAACAACTCGATATTCTGTCTGTACACCTGCTAGATGGTATGCTGAAAGCATCTTTACAATCTTCAGAGTTAATGAAGAATGCAATAGACTTTTTAGTCCATTTTGGTGCATTGTTTTGATATGCGAGGGAACTAAAATGCTAATTTTTCTCATTTTGTGCTTTGTGTGGCATCAAAGGAAGAGCCATCCCAACTGTGTTGTTTAGCTGGTGGTTCTCAGTCCTAGGGGACGTGAATGCTATATTATCCATGTGGCAACCATTTACAGAATTTTTGCTGCGTGATGATGCAAAAGGCAAGAAATGTGAGGATCTTTGGTCACATATTGATGGTGATGTGAAAAAAGTACACTCTACTGCACTCTTAGATTTTTACCGGAAAACATGACTGCTGTAGTGGACATAATAAAAAAGTTAGAGTCTGAAAACACCCTTATCTACCAAGCGTTCAGCATAATTGGTGTAGATGTGAAACATCTCCTTGAGAGTAGGCTGGGCGACACTTTTAATGATTTTGGCGCTGCAACATGTTCCATGTTAGAGTGCTTGCCACTTGGTAAGCAAAGAAATGTTGAGGAGCAATTTAGGACATTTTATTTGACAATATATGAGAAATGGTTTGTAATGATGTATAGAAATGTCCCTTCACCAACCATAAACCTGCGACAATTAAAACAAGAAAGGAAACTCTGGCATTTCTCAGTGCTTGAAAGAGATCAGAGGATTGTCAAGCACAAATTAAGGTAAACATCTGAGCACAATTCAATGATACATATAACAGTATCAGGGTATTAAGGAGTTGAGGACATTTCGATCCCATACACAGAGGTACCGGGATCATCATCAGGACTTAGACATATATGCCTGAGATTAGTACTGCTTGCATTAAACGGTTGTGGACTAGATGTATAATTGAATTGTGCTAAGGTGTTTACCTTAATTTGTGCTTGACAATCCTCTGATCTCTTTCAAGCACAGAGAAATGCCTAAGTTTCCTTTCTTGTTTTAATTGTAGCATGGTTTGTGTTTCCACTTCATTGTTTTGTTTTCTTTGTGAATATCTAAAATATTAAATATTTTTGTCCGGCTGGACAACACAATATAGATCTCATTGCATTTCTATAGTAATTTTCTTACTTATAGTTTGTGTGAGGGACCACTGTTCATATAAAACACCAGTACCCAAGGTCCCTGACCTATCCAATTGGGTTCCCTTGTCTACATATAATATAATATTTTCACCAACCATGGCATTTTAAGTTAATGAAGTTTAACTGTGGTACTCTGCACAAGTTCTAGATCCCTTCCGTAAAGGGCAGTTTTCTCCAGACTTTCAAAAGTGCTGCTTTATTTTTGGCTGCTTCAATAACTCTGAGGGCATATGCGCTCAGTTCAACGCGTTTGTTGCAGAACATTTCCAGAGAATAGCAATCTTCAGGTGCACCAGTATTGGCATGGAAAGCTGTGTCAGGGGTCAGAATTAGCAAATTGTGTACTGGCTGTTTTGGCATTGCCCGTCTCAAGTGCCCATGTTGAGAGGACCTTTTCACAGATAAAAGTTTGCATGGGAAGGAAAGAGACTCACTGAAGGAGTATTGTACTGCATTAAGTGTGATTTGTAAAAATGTATTTGGACCTCATATACACTGTATATACACTATCTATATACCATGCACTATCAGTGCAGAAAGCAAGCAATGATAAAAGCAAAACGTTCCATAAACACCGGAAAAATACTGTTTCTGTTGTTTTTAATGGCGCAAAAATGTGTAATCACTGATAACCACTGTTTTTTTAAGGTAGTAAAATCATGTGAAAACACTGAAAAAATCCCACTAGAATTTACCAAAAATAGAAACTGAAAACAGGAAAGTCTAGTTATAATCTCCACCCAGCACAAGATTCACATTCATAACCAACGTTAATTTAATTGAAAGAGATTCCCAAAAGTGAATGTCAACGTCGTAATGTCAACATCATTAGGGTCAAATACATTGAAAAAGGAGTATGGGCACCCATTAACCATTGTGTCTAAGTTTAGCCATCTACCTTCATCATCAATTTCTTGTTTTAAAATATTAACAGATAAACTTTTATGAAATAGCATAATAACACCAATTTTATGATGAACAGCAGGTGAACAATAAACATAACCAACCCAACTTTTTTTAAGCATATGAATATCCTTTGGCGAATATTGATAAACTATGGAAAGAACCAAAATCTCTTCACATAATAAAATTACCATACAGAGTAACTGTATACAGACAAATTTAGCAATATGGAACAAGGAGACAGTGTTTAGTAAAGGGGGAAGATGGGAAAAGGAAAGAGTAGGACAAGAGGAGCAGGGAATGAGTCTAAAGAAGATCCAATAGTAATAAAAAAGAAGAGTATGGTAAAGAGTCAGAAAGACATGGACCATAAGAATGAAATCAGAGAAACAGAGGATACATTGGGAAAGTAGTGTAGAAGACCACCATGAAGGATGAACCTACCAGAACACCCAGTCTGATGTATATAAAATAGGAAAAGAAAAGTGAGTGACTGGAGATAAGAGGGCAAAAGTTATCAATAGAAAAAAGAAGATAAGAACATGGGCTGAGGAAACAAAGAATGGACATACCTAAAAAGAATAAAAGGAGGTAATTCCCATTCAAGGAAGAAGGCTTGGGATGGACGTTCAATTGAACGGATACTGGACAACATCTGGACAATAAACAGTGATATGTACATCAATAAAAATAGACAGAGGACCTGGGGGAAAGATGGAGAGAATACGTTACTGAAAAAACATAAGTATCAATACAAGGCTATCAGACTGTTTACATATGATTAAACAAAAACAAACAAAAAAAAGTTAAGAGAACATATCAATAAAAGATCATGATCCACCCGTGTCCATTGCTTCCCTCTTATGAAGATGAGTGAACTCTTTGAGTTGGGCTGTAGATTTGAATTAAGTAGTCTTATCCTTGTAGGTGACTTTGAAGATACATGGGTGGATAAGGCTATAACATGCCTTCATGCCGCGCAATGAAGGTCGAAGATCCAAAAATTCCTCACATCGAGCAGTTGTAACTCGGGAAATGTCCTGAGAGAGGAAGATCCTATGACCAGACCAAATCATCTGATTGCTTTGCTTCGAGGCGGAAAGGACTTACATTAAGTCTGTATATTGGAGGAAGAGAATGATTATTCCTCGTGGTTTGGGGGAGGCATTTGAGCCAGAGGTTTTGGGTCCATGACAGTGGGCTATCTGGCTATTGAGGGGTTTACCACTGGTGAGATCCACAATTTTGGGTAAATTCGTCTGTAGAAAGGCTATCATGTCACCCCCCCCTCAGCTCCCCAGTATACCATAAACATGAGATTGTTACTCCTATTTTGATTTTCTAAATGTATTCCTATAGATTGTGATGCTGCATGGCACCAGCACTGCAAGCTTAGGGGAAACTATAGTAGTACTGCCGGCTTGGGCAATAAAAACAGGGCACAGATATAGAATGCCCAGAATGAGATACGCTGTGCAGAGAACCCACAGGAAATGTGTGCATTTGTGCATGTCTATGCTTGCCTGTATCAGCACATTAGAGCCAGACCTCTTGGCTTTACGAGGGATTGTTATCAGTTTGTCAGAGGTCTCCATATTTTACCATTCCCATCTCCAATTTAGCATGCAGGGGTGTTAGGTTGGAATTTAAAAGGGAATGAAGAATTGGTCTGAGGTTTGATAGGATTAGAGACTTGTAAGTAGTGTTTCTTTATGAAAATCAGGTTCAGGGCAGTGTCTTTGATGAGGGTATAGAAGCTGCCATGTTAAAGTAGGATTCTGTTTGATAGGAAGGATTTAAGGAAGATTGTTTTTGATTCTTCTTTTTTTAAAAGAGGTTAAAATGTGACATGACTACATGAAGGTTATTCAATCAGTGCTGTAATCAAGGAAACCATTATGGAACTTCTTTTGCTGCCAAGTTGGCGGTAAAAAGATATTCACCCTCTGTAGTTTAGTTGTTATGTTTGTACTCTTTGTAGAGATGAATGGAAAGAAGAATTTGAGCTGATGTGTTGAAATTAATGGACTCTTGTGGATTATTGAACCACCTTTACCAATTTTTCTGTTTTAAAAAGGAGGAGAGTGTTGTATCCTAGTGATAAATAATAAGGAGAACCATGTTTCAGTGAGTGCAACAGCATCAGAGTCCCATTCTTTAATGAAAACAGATATAGAAGTTGCATTATAGACCACAGACCTGCAGTTCAGGAAGGTAGATTTGTTGTGGTGTTTTGGAGATGGGTATCTGGGTGGAGGCGGGGTTAGTCCTCTAAGGCTGCTTAAGCAAATTGATCTTTGTGTTTAATGTGTCTGTCTCAGAAGACTGTAGTAATAGGATGCATTATAGAATATGTAATAAAAGAGTCTAAGGCTGTGCTTTGCTTACTCAGTCCATGCATTATATTTGCATTGTGTTCTCTCCTAATATGTGATTTTTGACATATTTTACACATGATATATATTCTATTGAGTCTGAAATATTCTTCCAAGCTTAGTTATCATTTGTTGTAAAGGGTTCTACATGAAGTGACCTCTACTCCTTGATGAAGGGCCCTTATAAGTCATTCCTGGGATCAAAACAATGATGTTCTGGGCCATCCTGTTGGCTCAAGTTAAGAAATGTTCTGTCACAGCTCTGTGATTTACCTCTGGTTTCATTTGACCAAACTTTCATAACTGCGATTATGGCATAAATATGGACTTACAACATCTGCCACATAAGTCATCTTCTGCTAGATCTGGGTTTGAGCTATCTGTAATGGCATGAGGAGTGCGACGCAATGAGCTCCCCATCTGTTGCGGGCCTTTCTGTGTATATTTTGGCTGTGTGTGGACATACTCACAGCAGGACATTCTGCTGAATCTGAGCTGGTTGGTGGGGGCAAAACACGGAGCCGGACATTATGGCCAAAAGCTCCCCAAGTGAGTCACTCATCAAGAGCAGAGCTGTAGAGCTCGTCGCAGCCAAGGACAAGATGCCGGCCATGGCCAGAGCATCATGGTATGCCTGAATGATTCACAGCTTCTGGCACATTGGGAGTTTTTTGTGCTGCTCGAGACAAAAACTGGAACGGGGCTGCCTTGGGGTACAGCAGCATGACTCATCAGCGCCCAGGTCCTGGAGAATGTAGGAGCCCTGCAGAGACAAATGAAGACCAGCCTGCACATTCCCCCAGGTGCTGCACAGTGGGAGCTGTCAGCCCTGAAGGGCAAGTGCTGCACCCATGGCTCATTGTGTGGAAGCGGTGGCTGGCTTGTGACGAGAGGGATGCGGGCTTCACAAGAACATAAGTTGCCCATGTATTCCAGATGCCATACTCAAGTGGGTTCTGGAGCTGCCCTGCTTGCTGACCAGTGGCTTGTTTCTCAGGTGGGGACCACCACCATTAAACAGTGAGTATGTTCACTGTATAGAGGGGGCTAAAACCCATTGATTATTGGTAGAGAACCTGAGTTCTCACCCCCTGACCACTCTGTTGTCCTCTTTTTTTGGAGCTTGTTATTGACTACCACTCCTAATAGGTGTCACTCTTCTGCACACCATGGGCAGAACACAGAAATGCTATGAAGATGTCCCAGCTGTGCCCTTGTTAGGGGGGTCTAAATGGCTGAGTAAATCTGCGCAACAGAGTACTCCCTAAACAGCGACACTGGAGAAAAATTAGATGGCATCTTAACAGTTATTAGCTCCACTAGGGCTGTAGAGTGAAAAGATTGGCACCCTGATGGTGGATCTTGGTCTACTGCAGGATGACCATAGAAGGGAAACATTGTTTACAATGAATGCGATACAACGCATTTAATTACAACGAGGTCATTACAACGACCGCGTTGTTACACCGCATACCATTACAACGCAAGTCTTTGCAACGACATGCTATAGGGGGAAGAAGGTGTTGGATTTAAAATCCAACACCTTTCCTATTGTTGCACAGACTGGAGTCTGAATAGTAAATTATACTATTCCAAACTCCAGCGCCCCCCTACACCAAGTCGTTGTAACGACTTGCGTTGTAGTGGTATGCAATGTAACAACGCTGTCATTGTAATGACCGCGTTGTAATGGCATGCATTGAAAACGTGTGCATTGTAACATGGCCTATTCCCATAGAAAGATGGTGAAGAGAGTCCATAAGCTGGAGTAGTCTGTACAGGAGCTCTTTCCCACCACCTCTGGAAAACAGAGTGAAGAACCAGGAGAGCAGGGTCTTTAGAAATAATATTAGAGTTATTGGGCTTCTTGAGAAGATTGAGCAGCAGTCCATGATCTCCTTTTTGGAGGGTTGGCTGCAGGAGGTTGTTGCCCCAGAGGGACTGTCCAAGTTTTACACACTGAAAAGAGAGCACAGAGTCCCCCGAGACCCCTGGTGGCAAGATTGCTGAATTCTAGGTACTTTATCCTGCCCCAGAAATGCTCCAACTGTCCATTCACCAAGGAGAATGTGCAGGTTTCTCTTTTCCCTGATTCTCCTATTTGACTTCTGCTGTGCAGAGACAGAGAGCATCATTTATCAAGGCAAAGAAACTGCTCAGGGAGCTTGGTGTGCCCTGTGCCCTCCTGTTTCCAGACAAATTATAAATCCAGAAAGATCGCAAATATTTTTTTACAGCCCCAACAGAAGTATTGGACTGGTTAGATACATATTATGTGGAGGACAGAGCACCTGACAAATCTACTCCAGCAAAACCCTCAGGGTGCAAGAGACAGCGACCTGGATGACAGAGGAGTCTTTGTCCCTCGAGACAACAGATTACTGCTGGCAAGGAAAGGACAGAAGCAACTGCTACTTCACAGGGTGACTCCAATCCAACAAGGAGAGACTGCCTGGTTCTGAGTTCGAGGGTACTGGCTACTGTCAATAGAGCATGACTGGAACAAACTGCAGTGACGTTCTTCCCAGGGTAACCCCTGGCACGAAGGATTACTTGATTTAAAAGCTTTAAGAGGTTTGCAATTGCAGTGGGCTGGTTTGCTGGTTGGCTACCCGCAGGGTTAATTATGACCTTCTGGGTAATCCTTTCCTAGTTCCTGTTTGTCAGACAGGGGTTGAAGTGGCACCACTATTTTCTACCCACCCATATCACTCACTTGTTTGCCTGTTAGTCATGACCACAGGTGGTGTAGTTACAGAATGGTTTTTGACGGTTTGAACAGTGCGTCTCAACATTGCTGTCCTGGCAAGTTGAGATTTATACAATTGTTTGTGTTTATATGCTTGTTGTCAGAGGTTTATATGGGGATGAAGTACATGATCATGATAATTCAGGGGTCGGGGCAGGGTGGTGCTGGGTGTTACTTGGCAGGGAAGTAAAGCTGTTTTAGTATGGCAGCAAAGCTTAAGCAAGGCCACATTAAGATTCTGACATGGAATGTGTGTCGCCTCAACTCCCTGACCAAATGCTACAATTTGCAAGCTTACCTTAGGGGAAACACATTGTATTCCATCAGGATACACATATTACGCAGGCAAAATGGTGGGCTCTTCATAAAATATGGCGGGCTGGCATGTCTACTACACGTCCTACTCGGCATTCGTACAAGGGGTCTTGATCTGGATCAAGCCAGGCACACGTTTGCAGCCACTGGTGGAGATAATGGACTAGGAGAGGAGATACATCATAGTAGACTGAACAGGAGAAATATAGCGCTTGTCAACGTGTATGCTGCTAACACTGATCTGAAACTCTTCCTGGAATGCTTGGCACCAAATTTGACTAAAATAATACACTATCCCTGGATAAAGGTGGGGAGATGTTATTTGCATTGCAGACATGAAATTAGAAAGAGCTCACCCACAACTTCCGGCATGATATACGCATAGGGTTGCCAAGACGTTCACATCTTGGTCACAACGCTGAGAGAGTACTCCTATTTCTCCAGTTGTCATGATCAACCCTTTGCACTGGGCTGATCCATTTTAGGGATACATATATGGAATATCTAGCAAAAACGTTCTCCAACCATAATCCGTGGCTATTTGCATTTAGGTTGGACATGCCTAGAACAACTATACCTCCTTAGATGCTGAGTACGGGCAACATGGAGGACCAGGCCTTTCAGCGCACACTGGGAGACAAAATTAGAAACCACTTTACTTACAATGCAGGCACAGCTTCATCAGTGCTAATTGAATAGTACATGGAAATTGTATGGGTACTAGAGCGGGAGTATTGACCCACTTGCAAGTAGAAGTCGCTGGCAGGAACAACTGTTAGACGATCTGCAAGAGGTTCTGTGAGATCTGCCCAGATGCGCATGACTTGGGGAAAAGAGAGAAAATGTATCACAGCTAGTAGATCACCTGAAGACATGTGACTACAAAAGTTACATCTCAAAAGTACATGCTGAACAGGATAAGGTGGGACATTTAGTGGTGCGGCTAATTAATCAAGGCAAGAGACCGACCCGGTATTGCACATTTAAAATGAGCTTAATCAGTTGGTCTATACCCACACTGTTATTAACGAAATGTTTAAAACCTACTATGAGGGTCTATATGCTGGTGGGGAGTCCCCGGATGCCAAACTATGCACAAATGTATGACTGGGGCTTCGACTCCCAGACTTCCATGTGAGGATGTCCTCGCTCTGGGATCCGAGATTAAGGTTACCAAAGATATGCAGTACTGTTAAGGAGATGGCTAGGGGGATGTCCCGGTATCTGAAGGACTCCCAGAGGATATTTATGCAACATTTACTGATTTACTTGCCCCACGGCTGGCCGACGTCTATAATGAAGTGAGAACATAAGGTTCTTTATCCCTCACATTTAGGGAGGCTATTGTACATTCCCTTCCAAAAAAAAGACTGGGACCAAGGGCATCCTTATATCAACTGATACCTATGGTTAATGTAGACTATGCGATTCTGCACAAGATGCTGGTAAACAGACTTCTCCCTAAGGTAGAGGGACTGGTATATCCTAACCAAAATTAGTTTATTCCTAATACTATGGCCAACACTATGGCCAACATCAGAAAATTGATACGGATACTGAATGCTCCGGAATGGACCACCCAAAGCAGTAGTTCTGTTAATTGTCATTGAGAAGGCTTTAGATTCCTTGTGATGGGACTTCTCATACACTGTTATAGCCAGTATGGGTATGGGATCAGGATTTTTAACCTGGACTAAATTGCTGACGGACGACCTTATATCCAAACTCTGCATAATTGAGCAGGGGACCAGGTATGGTTGTCCTCTGTCGCCTATTTTATTTGCAGTCGCAGTGGAGTCATTTGGGATTGTATGGGTTGATGGGAAACTTATGCTCCGTTTGGGTTCATAATAAATTGTAAGCTCTTTGATCTCTTCAGGAAGGAGCAATGCAAGAGTGAGTATCTACTAGTGAGAGAACCCTCCGATATGTCTGGATGATTCGCTCCAGAGGACGCATTCACATCTTCCATATGCTAAAAATATCCCCATAACATCCTTGTCGTTGTTATCACATAGTGGAAATTGGGGAGCATGGGGGCGTGGGAGACCCATGTTTTGGTTGCAGTGTGACAGCTTTATTAAGATGGGGTCTATATTGAGTTTAGTGTGCCCCAAGAGGAATATGATATTCCAGATAGCACATTTTTTGCTCAATGGCACACTACTAGCAATACTCTGAATGTGGTGGAGGTAGGCTACACAGGAACACCTAGTACACAGCTGCCTGAAGGACTTATACATGTTGGATGGCAGGGCAAGGGGAGTGACTCTTTTGCATCTCTTGCATCTAATTCGTTCGAAGTGCAATCTGACGGGGCTGCAAGACAAATGGTCTGAAGACCTGGGGATGGATTTGGGTGAGGCTGAGAGGGATACACCCCTAAAATTTCTTGCAACTCTAGTTTTGACTTATTCAATATTATTATTTGCATATGGTCTCTATCTCTGTATGTATTCCATGGGTCACACTGCATGTCCCCTATGTGAAGTAGAAGGGGTGGACTTCTTTCACATGATTTGGGATTGCCTGCAGCTGCAACATTATTGGAAGAGAATACCGTAATTTATTCACCTGGCCAACGGTGTAATTGGTAGGCCTCCTACAGAAGTCTAAGGCATCAAAGGTAACCACCAGATTTATTGATCTGGCTTTAGTCCTAGCTTGATGGCACATATCGTTGATTGGAAAATTTCCGAGGGGCCCACTATCATAAAATGGGTAACTGTGCTAAATATGTGGGTGGAATATTAAAGCCATGCACTTTGGTTGGAGGCAAAAAGAGGTGTATGCCCACCCGTCTTCCTACAAGCCTGGGATGCAATAGTAGCAACTTGTCTCACACAAGATGATGATGGCCTTGTAGTACATTTAGGGCCTTCAGGATATCAAATAATGTGTTGAAATTATAGAAGTTGATATTTGAAGATTGGAATCACGGTGCCCAGGATTGTCGTTATCTTATGTATACTGCCCAGAGATTACCGCCCATCAGCAGCACATTCAATCCTATCCCCTCACAGGCATTTCAAAACCTGTGTCCATATGCATTGTAAGAGTGGCAGGCTACAGTGGAATTCAAGGATTTACTGCAGGATTTAAGGATCCAGGGATCCAAGGATGTTCTATAAGATTTGAGGATCACAGGATTCAAAGATCTTCCACAAGTCTGGAGGATCCTGGGATTTAAGGGTCAGCTGCATGATTTGAGAATCCTGCAGTCTATAAAAGCCACACCCAGGGCACAGTCAGGTACTTGCTTTCCTCCCTATTGATGTGAAGAAACCTGTACTTGGGATCTCCTCTTCACCTGTGTACCTTTTTTGGGCTCAGCAGTTTACTTGTGCTTCTTTCTGCCTCTCCAGTCTAGATTATCTTCAAGACAAACATTTAGAACAACTTCCCAGAAGTTTTCTGTTTGTGACAAATCTTGAAATTCCTCTGCAGTGTCTCCTCAATGACTTTCATTGCATCCCTGGAATTATTTTACCTCTTCCAGTGTTGTCTTAAGAGGCCTTGGGATAATGATAGCTAGAGAGAATTTATATTACTTGTTTGGATTGTGGAACTCCTTTTGGACCCCTGTACTTTCCCCCACTTCTTTCTGGGTTTTAGTCATACACTCAAATTTGTGCTTCAGCAACAGTCTCTTGGGCATCTGCATTATTATATGCAGATACTGTGTGAATCTTTGTTTCTGATTGGAGATCAAGTTAAGAAGCATTAACAACTTCTATGGGACATCGGAACAAGACAAGTATCATGATGATTGTTTTGGCTCTAGCAAGATAAAAGTACTGTACCATTGATATGTTGAATATTTACGATAGTGCATCACTTACTAACAATGCTTAACTTGCAAAAGAATGAGTGCAGTGCCCGAACCTCTGCTCAGAAGCCTGCTGACTGCATTATTGCAAGTCAACTTGCTGAATACCAAGCCTGCATAGCCTTGAATCCACCTCATGCCTCTTTAGTCACTACCAGACACTCCCTACTCCTCTATCTCACTCGTACAGGTTCCTGCTTTCTCCAATTATGAGGTTTTCCCGTCTTTCTCTTCCTCCTCCTTTCCCATTTCTTCATTTTTCCCTCTCTTGCTCTCAGGATATGTCTGATGAGGACAAATAAGTGCTGGTCCCCCAAAATTAGTGCCGGCGGGCCCCACTGTGATCCACCACCTCAAATTAAGCACTGGTTACTAGAGTAAATCTTGAGTACGTCTTACTGCCTATAGAATGTTAATGTTCATGTGAAATCCATGTAAATGAAAAAACTGCAAGTATTTTAAGTTGATGTAAGAGTAACACTAGTCATGTGTTCTGCTAAGTATAAAAAAAGTCAGTCCCTCATTACAGACTCCATAAATTCAGAGAGAACCTCCATCTGACAAGACGATTTGTGTGTCTACAAATCAACATCATCTCTTGTGTACCTTTCCTCATATCCCTATTCCCATTTGCCCCTCTTTGCCAATAGACACTGTTGACAAGGAAGGAGACTGGTGAGTTCCACCTCGCTTCGACAGCAACTGTTAGAAATGGGGGTCTCTAGTTGGCACTGGTATGCACCCTGTCCAAGTTGGGACCCTTCCTTCTAGTCATGGTAAGGGATTTGCACATCCAAAATAACCCCTGCTCACCCCATTTGTAGCTCGGCACAAACAATCAGGCCTATCTCAGAAGCAATCTGTAAAGTATTTGTACATAACACGCACAATAACATAGTGAAAACACTACAAATGGACACCACCCCAGTTTTGAAAAATTACCAATCTTTATCTAAACAAAACAAGACCAAAACAACAAAGATTCAACATATATAACTCAAGATATCACTTTTAAAAGGTTTCAGCAATTCTGTCCATAGGACTTTATGGATGCAGTGATTTTACACAAAGTACATTTGGTGCGTCAAAATACCTGCTGAGGAGGGAAGCGTCAGAAAACACAGCGTTGTGTCGGTTCTTGAGTTCCTGGGGAAGCGATGCATCAGTTCTGCTGCACACAGGAGAAGTGTTGGGTCGGTGTCTGACCGCAAGGAGAAGTGATGCGTTAAAATCCGAAGACGATTCTGGTCTGTGGGTGGTGCGGTGAAAATCCTGGCGCACGGGTGCCATGCGTGGAAATCCAGACGTGCTGGACGTTGAGGCGGCAAACAGGCCCTGCGTCAATTCTTTCAGCCGCGGACTGAGAATGCACTGATTCTTTCAGCCTCACAGCAGGGCCTGCGTCAGAGTCAGTGCAGTGGTCTCAGACATCGGAGACATGGTGTGCTGGGCTCGGGCTGAGGCGGTTCTTCGGACTGTGTCAATTGCTTCAGTCGCAAGGCAGTGGTGCATGGAAACTTCTCTCACACAACAGTGCTGTGTCGGAATAACAGGTGCTAGAAGGGCGAAGCAACAATTGTTCAGTCTTTTGCAGCAGGAACAACCTCCGAGGGCCCAGAACTGGAGTTGGCACCACTTGGCAGGTCAGGACTGCCAGCAGTGGAGTTCAGGGATGCTGCAGGTGAAGTCTTTGATGTCCCTGAGACTCCCAACAGAAGGTAAGAACACACAAGCCCTTGGAGAAACTTGGAAAAGCAGGACTCAAAAGTAAAGCCCAGTTCTTTCACTGCCAACAGACAGAAGCAGCAACTGCACGGCAGCTCAGCAAAGCAGCACACAGCAAAGGGGCAGTACTCCTCCTGACCGCTCTTCAGCTCTTTTTCTTGGCAGAGTACTCATTACAGAAGTGTTCTAAAGATGTGGGGTTATAGATCCAAAACTTATACCCCTTGTGGCCTATGAAGTAGGCATACTTCAAAGGAAAATCTTTGCTGTCCTCAAGATCCTACCTAGCCCTGCCTTGGCTCCAGACACACTATAGGACCACTGTACTCGTGGTGGAGGTGTAGTGGCGGTTGGGGACCACCGCCGCACCTGCGGTCTGACCGCTCAATTACGAGTTTGGTGGTTGGACTGTCATGGGACCACTGCCACTGCCAGGGATCCACGATCCCTGGTGGTTTTGAGGCAGTCAGGGGAAGCAATATGGTTGGTGCTGCTGCTGCGGCACCGCCAAGCATATTACACCTTTCCCCACTGCCAGCCTTTTCATGGCGGTGAGCCCGCCATGAAAAGTGTGGTGGTGGAGAAAGAAAGAGGGCCCTACAGGGCCCCTGTTGCCCCTGTACATGGGGATGCGTGCACGGGGGTCCATGTGTGCCCCAGTGTATGCATGAACACCCCAGTACCTGCATGGCATGGACTGCACAGTCCATGATGTGCAAGTATAGGCTGTGGTGCTCCCATTGCGATGCCTTTTGAAAGTCACCACGGTGGGACTGCCACGCCAACCGCCCACCAGACTGGAGCTTCCAGGAGCAAAGACACCTGAGCGTGGAGGACGTTGTGTGGCAAGTCTGCAAGGTAAGTGCCTTTTTTTAATTATCTTAAGGCCACCCGTATGTTGCCCTCCCACCACCCTAAATATATGCCAGCCGCCCTTGGGAAACGATCTGCAAAAACTTTGTGACTACCAACAAACAAACAAGTTTTTAGTGTTCACTACTTTTTCCTTTGTTATTCCGTTGTAACACCCATTTGTTCTCCACTCATATGCCTAATATGTACAATCTGCCAGACTGGAACATTTTCCAGAGTTGCAGGTGCTTAAATATCTACAGATCCTAACTAACTGAATCATGATCTGTGAATCTAGGCCTGCACCTTGCAGGTGGTCTGATGAAGAAGATACCCCCAGCTGCCACTCCCTACTGAATACCTGAACTCTCCCCATCTCCATTCTCTATATTCCACTATTCTCGCTACATTCCTGCCTCTCAGCCTTCCATTTTGTAAACCTCATCTCTGTCACCACTTTATCAAACATTCAACTATCCAACCTGTAACCCACCCTCTCTTGGCCAATCCCTCATTCACCACTTCTAACCTCCTTCTCACCTCCAGTATTTAGTGTGAGCCCCTCATTCATCTTGCACCCTGCACCCTCATCATAAAGTACAACCTTTTCTGGCATTAAACACCTTGCTATTTTGTAGCTGGGTGCAAGTTTTACAATTCACATGCATGCACATACATGCATATTTAACAATGTATTCTTGTTGGACCTGGCCCTCTCTGCAGGGTCACCACAAACGTTTTGCTGAATTAGTTTTTGTTGGCTTTAGGACTCTATGCACTTTACCACAGCTAACCAGTGCTAAAGTGCTTGTGCTCTATCCTTAAAACATTGTACTATTGATCTATACCTGATTAGTACCTTTAATTTAATCGTAGGCCCCTAAGAAATGTC
The DNA here is from genome assembly GCA_963921515.1 of Calotriton arnoldi. NCBI lineage: Eukaryota > Metazoa > Chordata > Amphibia > Caudata > Salamandridae > Calotriton > Calotriton arnoldi. The sequence goes on along the minus strand of CAWUFW010001993.1, from coordinate 385,971 downwards.
ACTACATGTACCCAGGGCCTGTAAATGAAATGCTACTAGTGGGCCTGCCACCCTCATTGTGCCACCCACTAACGTGGCCTTTTAAAACATGTCTCAGGCTTGCCACTGCAGCCTACCATTTCGACCTTTCAAAATATACCTTTTGCCAGGCCTAAAACTTCATTTTTAACACATGTAAGTCGCCCCTAAAGTAGGCCCTAAAGGCTCATTGGGTAGGGTGTATTGTATTTGAAATGTAGGACATGTGGGTTTAAGTTTTACATGTCCTGGTAGTGAAAAACTCCTAAAGACATTTTTCACTACTGTAAGGCCTGTCTCCACCATAGGATAACATTGGGTTATCCTATTACACTTAATAAGTGTTAACTTAAGTTTGGGAGCAGATAGGGAAATGATGTCTACACTCAAATGAGTTGTAATTTAAAACCCACTTTTATGGTAAACTCGGATTTTAAGTCAAAATTCTGAAAATACCCCTTTCAGAACATTTGTATTTTTTGTCCTAAGCATTTGGTGCCTTCTGCCTGTGTCCTGGGTCACATGACTGTGAATGGCTTGGCAGATGGCCTTTGTGTACTCCTCCCAGACCCTGAGATAAAGGGGGACAAGATGCTGGCAGGATGGGCTATCCCACCAGGATGGTTGGGGCAGAGCTGTTCCCTGACCCACTTAAACACACAAAGGAACTTCAAACCAGCCTTTTGTCAGCACAGACTATTTAGAGCCTTGCCAGGAAAAGGGAGGAACTTTCCAGAACCAGATGTGGAGGCAGTATAGGTAGCACCCCCACTTCAAAGGCTGACACCTGGTATAAATATTGGACCTCATAAACCACTCATCAGACCACTTATAGACTTGGGGAATATTCAAAGGAAGGATTGCCCTGCTGCCCTGCTGCCCTGCTGCTGGAAGGACTGCCCTGCTGCATGGGAAGAAAGACTGGACCTGCTCCTTGAACCTAAGTCGACAGACGAGGGGATAGGGAATGTAAAATAAAAAAATGTATAAAACCACTTACCTTGTGCTCACTGCATCGCCGACTCGGGGATGCGGCGGCGCAAGGTAAGTGGTTTTATTATTTTTATTTTACTTTCCATAGACCGTCGTCTATCGACTTCCCCTGCCCCCCCACTTGTGTTACCTGTGCCAGCCGGGCCTGCGCTATACTTACCTAAAACTTTAAAATTGCATATGTCCAGTTCTACTTTATTTATTAAAATTTACTCTATTTTTCTAAATTGGTGTGGGATTTTTCTCGTGTTGTGTTTTCACTTTATATTTGGGTGTGTGCTGCATACATACTCTACACATTGCCTTTAAGTTTAGCCTGACTGCTTTTGTGCTAAGCTACTCAACCCCCCTCAACCAGTAACCCAGCTCTCTACAATACTCAATTTAGGTGTAAAAGAATGTTCATGAATGATTGAGGGCCCTAGAGTTTTTCTGTCCAGCAAAACTTTTAGTAGTTTATAGGATGAAATAAACTTAAATCCAGCCAGATCGACAAACACGTCCATACTCAGTTTGAACTTCAAACCAAAGATTGCGAAACTGCCAGTGGTTTGTCAGCAATAATAAGCTGATATACACCTGGTGAACCTTATGTGTTGCTCAGGAAGCGTCAAATGCACGGCTAGAGTACTTAATGTTGACCAATGAGTTGGCACTGGGCAAACAGGTGTGCAGTGTGATAAACATTCTACTGATAAATATGAACAAACTGAACATGTTCCTGTCCAATACCTTCAAAGTGGTTGGACTTTGAAAAGCCTTCCTTCTGCGTCAGCAGCCGAGAGGGATTCTCGCCGTCAGTCGAACTTGCTTTTCGTGCGTCACACTTGGAAGGAACAATTTCCCGATTAGTTTCAACGGGACATTTTTTAATCCCACACCCAATTTACTGCAATTTCACTCGTGGGGTATGTCACAGCTTGCTAGCCCTGCCACACTACAGATATTGATTTAAAAAAAAGTGGCCGGAGGCCCTAAAGCAATCTCTGCCGGTCACGCATGATTAGTGGTACATATAAAATGTGCAGGCTGGCCTGCTGATAACCAGCTCAAAATGGAACTCCCCGCCGCCCTGCGAGGAGAGATAGTGCGCTTCTGTACCCAGGATGGCTCCTAACCGAAAGCCACAACTGAGTTCTACCACTACATCAACTTGTTTTTATCGACCTACAATAATATTGTATCTAGATTATCTGCAAACGCTGGTATTGTCGAGGTAAGCATATTCAGTGAATTGTAAGTTTTTAAATCCACATTAGGAGTTAAGAATAGTACATTTACACTTCCATTTATATATTAACCCCTAAATGTGCATTCATTACCTTAAATGGAAAAGGAGAAGTCCTGATACTAAGGGGCATATTTACGAGCCCCGTTGCGACGCAATGTGTTGCAAGTGCGATGTAACTCAAAAATTAGACTTATGAAGCCATCTTGCATGACCCTGAGTGGCTTCAAACATCTCGAGTAAGGCAACGCAGCGCAAATCATTGTGTTGCCTTACTCTGCGCCAGGGAAGTGTTCCATGGGCGTTGCGTGGGTGTTCCCGCCAACTCCCATGGTTTTTGACACATTCTCAGATTTACCAGAACTGGTAAACCTGGGAATGCGCCAAATAGATACGCCTCCCCAGGTGAGACATTACGAGAAATATTTGTATTGCTCCTCGTTACTTCCTCAGAATGTAGCACACATAGAAAGAAGAATTTGCCTCTCAGGATTGTTTTTGTGCAGGAAGGTGCCCCTTCTTGTACAAAAACAATCCTGCATGCAACACAGCACCCTTGCACCATGATGCAGGGGTGCCTGCATTGACGGTGGACAGCCAAAATGGCACTAGTGCAGGGGCAAGGACGGTAATGCGTCGTATTCTTTTAACTATGGCGCATTCCTACCCTTTCCCTGTGACGCAGCTGTGCTGTGCTGCGCCAGATTCTCATAAATATGCCTCTAATTCTTTAGCGTACCTGTTTGCTCCTAAAAAGTGCTGGTACTCTGCCAATAAATGTATTGTAGCAGTGATGAGAAGTGCAGGTACTCTCCGTATCATGTTAAAGAAGTGCAGGTACTCAGTACCGGATAGTACCTCCCCATTTAAAACACTGTATACACTTACCTTGAGGGTACATTGGCAGTCAATACTCTGGAACACAATATTATTGTAGGTCTTAAAAAGTATTCGGTATTTTGTCATACATGGAACAAACTGCAAGAGATGTCCTGTGATGAGAGCATGCCCAGCAGTGCTGTGTATAGTGGATACAATGTAGGACGCTGTGTTTTCTTCAAGGCAAGGTCACAACGCAAAGAGAACGACAGCGAGAGGGCTTATTTGGCTCAAACCTTCGGGTGCTTTGGTCCTTTAGTGACAATTACGTGTGAGTAAGTGCCCCCTGAGGTCTCACGTGAAAGATTCTGATTCAAAGAAACGAGCTCCACAGAAATCTATGGGAGACGCTTGCCTATTTAGCTCCATAAAATCTGATAGGCTGCGTCATTTTCTGCTATTCTTACTGTAAATAAGGGAAGCAATATGGAGGGTGTAATAGAAAATGCAACGAGCAAACCAAAACATTCGTGAAGCACCTCCCACCCTAAGTGCACATGCAAACTGGCACTTAAACCAGGTACGTGTAAACATCATGCCTGGAAATATAATGGAGCATCCTTATATTTTGGGAAAGTGTGGGAGAAGGTTTTTTGCAGAAATGGAAAAAAGGTGCTTTTTTGCATTTACTCTATGACTGTATACTTTATGCACTGTGAACAATCCTTGGCGTTATCGTTAGCGGGGTCACCAACTATCTGGATTCTGACCGGAGCTTCCATATTTACCAGCCTGGACTCTGGCTCTTTTGTCTGGCTTCTTGTAAGCCCCTAAGGGATACAGACAAACATTTCGCCACAAAACAGGCCCTTGATAAGGGAAACAAAAGTAAGAAAGGCCTCACTCCCATCTCTTGCTGTGGCACTTCCCTGCAATGAGTAAAAGGCCTTCAAGGCGCGGTGTGGTGTCTCCCGCGGGAAACATCCTTTACCCCGCATGCGTTACTCCGCATGCCATTAACCCGCCTTTTTTACTCCGGAATTTTTTTACAACGCAGGGCTTTACACTGCAAACTATTACAACGCATTCCCCAAAGTAACGCCCCCGTGCAGTTAGAATAGTAAATTGTGTTGTAATGGGGAATGCGTTGTAAAATCCTGTGTTGTAAAAGATTTTGCGGTGTAAAAACTGCGGGGTAATGGCATGCGGAGTAAAAGTATGCGGGGTAAAGTGTTGTATTCGTCTCCCGCTCTACACAACCAAAGAAGGCATTCAGAGTTTGTATATTTAGCCAGATATTCATGATGACACCACATCTGTGCACGATAACGATCATCACTTGTGAGTCAAAAAGTTTGCGATACTATGTAGCCAAAATTATTTTGCACCAGAGTACTCCACATCCCCGTCCCTCTTATCCATGGAGCACTCTGCACACATTGAGGAATAGCCTGTGGCCCTCAAACGTCCTGCCGGGGCGCTCTCCGGAGGAAGCTTGCAACAGCCCAATCTCCTATTAGCCTAACCTAAAACAGAACCAACTACTAACATTGATAGTGGGGAGAGGCTGTGGCGTAATGGCCAGAGCTGCCCACCGTGGAGCTGGAGAACCAGGTTCGAGTCTCGGCGTGGGCTCAACATCCTGTGATTCTGGACAAATCACTTAGGGTCGATATTCACAAGGACTTATCTCCGATTTATCTCCACCTTAACTCATCAAAAGTGCAGATAGATTTAACACCCCATTCACAAGCGGGTGCAAACTGCCGACATTGCCAGTATTTCCGCGATAACTGCCCCAAAACTTAACACCACGGTGGACACCACTAACTAACCCTAATGAGATGCAGAGTAGGCGTTCCCGTGCAAAAACACACGAAAAAACCACAACACCACTTTCACAACGAACTGCCAGATCTGCGATGCGAACCAAAAACAGGCGATAAGCCGCGGTAGCACCAGGGAATTAACACCTGCCTTTTGCTGGTGTAAAGCAGGACGACTACCTGCAGCATGAAAGGGAGCCCAGCCAAGAGCCACATCTGAAGACCCACAGATGCCATGGAGACAATGATCATGCAGGTCCGATACCCATGAGGGCCACAACACCCACCACCACCCCCCCAGCAGCGCCCCCGACATACACATACCGTGCACGACACAAGAGCCACAAAAAGCGCCAGATGACGCACATTGATAAAAAATAACACACATGTGTGGCCAGAAGAACGAGAAACAGTCACACAGCACTGAAGTAACAACCAAAAACTTTATTGAAATACAACACACACCAATGCGGAAGACTCCTGTCAGGTCCGTCCGGGACAATCTCGATGTCACAGCCTGGAAAATAAAGCACAAAATCAGAACGTGTGCCATGCGCACATCAAAGGAGTGAGACACAGAGAAATAGAGAATGAAAGAAAGGCAGAGAAAGAAAGAGAGAGAAGGAAAGGAAGGGAGAGAGAGAGAGAGAGTGATAGAGGGAAGGAAGGGAGAGAGAGAGAGACACCGCCGCCCCTGCGCACCCAGGCCCCACTGTTCACCTGCTGCCACCGGTGTGTCTCCAACCACGTGCCGGGATACACTGCAAGCCACCAGGTCTGCAACCTGCAATCGAGGCCAGAGTCAATCATGGCAGAGACCATCACACAGCACACGGCAACAACGCCTGTCCATCCCTGCGCACGCATGCAGCCGCACCCCACCCCCTCCCGCCGGCCGTCCGCACTTGCGCACCCCGGGCCCACTGCTCACCTGCCGCCAACGGTGTGGCCACCAGTGGGCACACCACGTGCACGTGCAAGCTCCAGGCCCCGGTCCCGCCACCATGGCATGTTCCACATCATGCGGAGCCGCCCCGCGGCACAGCAGGTCCCACACATGACGCTGAGTCCTGAGGCATCAATGGCAGAGACCACATCAGTGTACACGTCATCATCGCAGGCTGCACACCCGCTCAGCTATTTCGGTGCCACTAACCCTGTGCAACCCCAGTCAGCGCCACGTGGTGGTAGGCCCGTGACGGCTGCAAGGCTTCGGGTGCCACTAACCCTGTGCAACACCAGTCAGCGCGACGGGGTGGTAGGCCCGTGACGGCCGCAAGGCTTTGGGTGCAACCAACCCTGTGCGCCACAACTCATGGGCCCTTTATGATTGAGAACCGTGGAGCATCCGTCATCCAGTCACCACCGGCAGTGGGGAATGTGACGTTGCCGGCCCTTATATTGGCGGGGTCACATTGCCTGTGACGCCTGTGCCGGATGGGTGTGGTGTGTGTGCAAACCTGCCCTCAGGGAGTGGCCGTGGCATGCTGACAACCAGACCATTGACCTGCATACCACCAGCGTGTACGCCTGCGACATGTAGCTATGTGGGCCGCCCTTCGGAGCGTAAGCGGAGTGGTCTGGCCTGGCGTACGCCGGACCAGCGCAGGGCTTGCAACAATGACTCGGGGGCTCAGGGCGTGGTTCAGTCCATGTCCGGACAAGGACGTGACAAATGCGTGTGTCCCTGTTGTAGTGTCCACAGCAAGCAGAACACAATAGACAATGTGGCACACTGTGACTGGCATCCCACTAGATGAGCATCATTGACGTGAGGGAAATCACTGTCCCTACATTCATCCACACATTCATACATGAATGATGAAGGACATGACACAGCAGTGCGTTTATGGATGTTTATTGCACATCCGGTGGAGTATTGCAGCTGGAGCAGTACAGGTCCATGCCAAGCACACTACACAATATGGGCCCGTGGAGGGCCAGCCAGAGTCCATCCGGGGATGACAAGTACTGCGGAAGAGGAAGGGTACAATCCGCAGTCTGGTCGCCGTGTCATTGGTCATCAAACAGGATATGGCAGTCCATGTCGTGGGCCAAGGTGAGTGCAGCGGAGTGTATCAGGGGTCAGTGGCAGGTCATGGGGCCATGTGCGGCACCAAGCAGAAACAGGCAAGGTGGCGGACATGAATGCTAGTGCCTCCTACTGAACTCAATCCCATCCACGTCCTCGTCCTCGGATGTGTGCTCTGCCCCACCTGTGGGTGTTGCAGAACCGGCTGCGGCACTGTGTGCCACTGACACATCAGGGGCTGGAGGAGGATTGTCGGCCACACTGTGTGGCAGTGACACATCAGGTGCCGGAGTGGATACGCCTGCCGCACTGTGAGGCACTGACACACCAGGGGGCGGAGTTGTGGATGGTGAGGGGGCAGCAGCATTCATCATCGCCACACCTTGTGGCAGCAATGCCATGATGAGGACATGCAGGGCCTGGTAGATGCCAGCTACATTTCGCTGATGTGCAGCGGTGGCTGCCTTCCTTTCCGCCTCCATCCGCACCATGTCCTCCATGAGCCTCCGCATGTGTGCCAGCTCACGGCTGGAATCGCTGGAGCCACTCTGAGCGGACAGGTGTTCTTGTCTCCGAATCAGGACTCCAGCGATGTCAGTCATGGCTCGTTGGAGACCATGGAGCGGGCCGTGGGTGTCCGTTAGGGACTGGAGCTGGTCCCTGATGGGACCTAGACACCCATGGATGGCGTCCAGTTTGGTAGCCATGAGGTCAAACCCCACCCGCACCTGCTCAGCCGTCTCCCTCTGGCCCTCCAGCACACGGCGTTGGAAGGCCATGTGTTGTTCCTGTGGGTCTTGGGAGACAGCCGGGGTTGTGGGTGCCTCCTGCTGGGTGGTTTGTGGAGTGGGTGGGGTCTCAATGCAGCTGGGCTGCCCTGGTCCTGGAGGTGCTTGGCGGATGAGCTCAATGATGTCTTGGAGGGCTTGGGTGTCGATGCTGGTGGTGTCCTCCTCGTCATCAGTGAAGAGTGGCTGGGACTGCTCTGCAGGAGGTGTTGACGGTGCCCCTGCAATGTGAAGGGGAGATGCTGTATTACAATGTGTCCGCATGTATGTAGCCGCTGATGTGCCCTGCTTGATTGTGCATGTGTGCCATTGTGGCCATCTCCCCCATCCCCCCAGTACCTGGTGGTCACTCACCCTGTTGCGGTTGTGTTGTGTCCTGTCGAGCAGTGTCCGGTCCCCCGACTCCTGCCACGGTCTCCACACTGATGACTGTCGACACCAGCTCCTCCATGTCATCCAGCTCCTGCTGTGGCGCAGGCCTCCCACCTCCAGTCTGCATTGCTGCCTTCTGGTTGGGTGCGAGTTTCTCCTTGGTCTTGCGCTTGATGTCATTCCATCGCCTCTTGACCTCGTCCATTGACCTCCTGTACTCTCCGACGGCGTTCACCTTGTCCACGATGGCCCGCCATAATCCATTTCTGGTGCCCAATGACACATTGGAGGCGATGAACAGTTGTTGATGGTGTTCTATCACCTCCGTGACCAGGATCCGATTCTCCTGCGGACTGTACTTCGTCTTCCTCTTCTACTTGTCCTTGCCCTTCCCTGTCACCGTGGTCCCGGGCTGGTCGTCCGGGGTACTTGTGGGGTTGCGCTCGTCCTCTGCGCCTGCTCCGGCTGCCTCCATGGTGCTTGGGTGTTGGTCATTTTGTGTTTGTGTGTTTTTTCTCCTTTTGTAGTGATTTTCCCGCCTGCCGGGTGTGTATGGCAGGCCTGGCGTTGCTTATCGCTGATTTCCTCATCGCGAATGGGCTCATCGCACGTTTTTTGGTGTTGGGGTTTGTGTTTTTATCGCCGTCGAGGTGGTTGTATCGCGGACATTGTCCGCGGTTTCAGGAGACTTTCACATGGTACCTCCGTGTTGTGAATTCCACGTTAACACGGGGCGGGGTTATTTTCCCGCGATGGACTGCGATGTGTAAAGTTGCGTTAACATTTTTTGGTGATATTTAGCACACGTTCTTGTGAATAACCCCCTTAATCTCCCTTGTGCTCATAAAAAGCAATGGTGTTGATGATTAAGTGCTGGTGCTGAGCACTGGAATCCCCCAGCTCAAATTAAGCAATGGACAGTACTCAGGGCACCGTTGGCAGTGTGGTAGACTACACCCCAGCTCCAACCATCAGCCAAAAATCGGAAAAATATATAGCACACAATTCTTGCAATGAATATTTCGAATTTGTTATGATAAAAAAGAGCCCCTTGGTGGAGGATGAGGTTGAAACCATGGCAATCCCCACAACACGGTAACTTAGAAACACAGAATACGTAACATTTATTTTACTGATTAACTCAAAGCCCTAACAATGCTAGCATAATGTACTAGCACAATGCTAACTGAACTACGGCATGCTCTAATACACAAACCCCAAAATAACTCAAAGTGAAATGAAATAAAAGGGGATAGAGTGGGTAGATGTGGGCGAGCCAACCAATTGACACAAGAGCAGAGCCAGAACTGAGCCAAGTTCGGTTCTGGCCAGGGGTGTAGCTTAGTCAGCAGTGAGATTCGCACGGGGGGAAGGGTGAAATCTCAAATATCTCAACTAAACAAGCATTTGCAATGCAATAGGTCTCGCATTTACGCGAGTTTGAGCTATTGGCATTGTAAATGACAATGCCTTTTATTTATGTTTTGGTTTTTAAAACATAAATAAAAAGCATTGTCATTTACAATGCCAATAGCTTAAACTCGCGTAAATGCGAGACCTATTGCATTGCAAATGCTTGTTGAACAGTGTTGCCCAGTCTAGAACGTTTTAGTTTATTTACAATTATGCAGACTGATACAGCCGACAACCGATGAGAATTTCAATTGCTCTGCAAGGGGGTCACGGTGCTCCAGGGAAAAATTGGTTAACATAGCCATTCCATGCCCAATGAGCAGAAAATTTAGTGTAGGCTAAAAGTGGCAAGATAGTCTAAATAATTTTGAAAAACGTTACTCGGCTACTGGGTGCGTCAACTGCAAATTATTGAAAATCCAAAGCAGTTATGTAAAGAATGAGTAAAATAAAATAAAAAGTGAGATAGCAAGCAGCTCTTCTCTGTGACTGACAGGCGTCTATGCAACAGTAGCACGCAGACAGGACATCTTGTCAAAGTTGGCATGAGAGTTCAATTCAGAGGTAGTTCATAACAAACATGAGAAGCTGGCCATTGTTTCCAACAGAGGACTAGTCTGCCTACGTTGGCAGATGATCACCTCAGGATGACCTACTTTGTTGACGTCTCAGCACATACTGAAGGGAGTATGAAAGTGTTTCAAATGTGCATAAAAATAGCAAACACAAAATAGCCAGTCACAGGTAGAGATGACAGGGAGCGTGGTACCCAGATCTAGCGCTTGTTTACAGCACGCAAAGTGTCTTACTAAGGCCCTTGTCTGTTAAGCCTGCATGCACTATATAGTAATAGCCCTGCTTGTATACATGCCCATCTGAGACACTGTCACATGCACTCAATACTATGTGAGCAATACATCCGGCTACCACGCACCCATTGCCCATCTGCGAACTATGTCCCTGCGTGCCAACAGGTATATGCCGACGTTCTACTTGGTAACTATTGCATACTTGCAATAAGGTTCATCTAGCATCACAAAAATGTTCAACCTTGAACGTAACAACACAGCGTTGAATTGGATGACATTTTGTGCGACAGCAAGGGAAGATAAAACAAAAGTCAAATCCTACAAATGTCACCAGAGAGATAGAGCGTGTACCCCGGAACTGTCTACTCACCCGGCTGCTCCAGATACTCAGCTGGCTGGTGGAGATCACGGCAAAGAGCACGCACTGTGGGTCGGGCTGCAACTGGAAGGACTGCTCTACGCTCCTAAGCGGGCACAGGAGCCGGTTGGGCCACCCACTCAAGAAGTACATGTCGCCTCTCCGGGCGGATGGTCCCAGTCCCCGAGTCCAGCGCTCTACTCCCTTGCCGCCACCTCTCCCACGGTGCGGGGTTTTTCTCTCCGTTAGGAGTCGGCAGTGGGCTGCAGTTGCGCCTCCACCCCAGGTGCTCCCTGGCTAGCGTTTCTGATGCCGCTCCAGCCGCCCGTGGCCCGCTGCGCCTGCATTCCATGCAGTCCAGTGGCAGCCATGGGGGCGGGGCCTGTGATACCAGACATGGGGGGCGATACAGAGCCCCACCCCCGGCGGCCATCTTAAGACTGTTTTAGCAATCATAATATCGGCCACTCTTAGGAATCGACAGTACATAAAATAAAAGCATTCCAAAGTAAGCCGATGTAGTCATATTTTAAAGCGTATTGTATTATTTGTCAGTGAGTATGAATTACTTGAAAGTAAAATAATTGTCCCAAATCGACCCAAACAGTTGCGATACATGTTTATACTTGTGTTTGTATGAGTAACAAGCATTTGCAATGCAATAGGACTCGCATTTATGCGAGACCTATTGCATTGCAAACGAGAATGCGGGTGGGCGGGAGGGGGGCGAGAAGGCACGGACAGCGGGAGTGCAGGCGGGGGTGGGGGGTGTGAGAAAATAGTGCTCTAAATAACACGTACCCTACCGTGTAACACTCGAAGTAAAGGGGCCAATAGCCATGGGAGGGTACGAATGACGACATGGCCATAATAGGGCAGGACTAACAAGCCTCGTAATCAATCAGAAGACAGAATTTACGAAGGACAAAGAGGGAAGCCAATGAAAAGTATGGGCGGAGAGTGAGGGCAGCTTGTCTCCCTATACTCTACTACTGCATGCCTCGCCGAGCGAGCAGCGCATGCGCGCTGCCGCTAAAGCTCAACCTAAAAAGCAGTGGGCTGCAGGGAAGAGGGGTGGAGGGGTCAAATGACCAAGGTTCGGGATGGACTGTTTCCATGAGGAACAGGGTCAGTACGGATTACATTAGATAATATAAAAAAGATCAGTAAAATAAGTGGGATAATCTGTCTAGCATATAGGTGCACCACACAGCGATAGTTGCCCACTATCCACAAAGTATTTTAAAGTAGAAAAAACTAAGACTGGAGGCACCCTCCAAATACATTCTTAACCGTCCAAATTAAGTTTCTTTGAGATAACAAACCTATTTATTCCCAATATACAGACTACCATTCTTTCATTAAAAAAATATAGTATTCAATTCATCCACATGTAATTTCTCATAAAATACATATAATTAGTACTTGAATTCATTATAATACATAGTTGTCACACATTAACCTGGTAATACAAGGAAAAAGATCAAGGATAAACTTAGCCCTCAAAAGAAAACTGCACTAATTATGAGAGATTCCAACACCCTAGACAGCCCCAAATCTAAAGTCAAGCAATGCCAGTCAACACGTGTTTCAACGACTCCTAATATGCATAATGTAAAAATTTGAAACAATCTCTTCCAAATTCAAAGAAGTGTGGGGCATATTATCAAGGGCCCTATCGCCGCTTTAGCGGGACTCTTTCCCGCTAAAGCGGCGATAATTCTAACGCCCTATTAGCAAGCTGTCGCTAACTGCTGTTAGCGACAGCTTCTAGGCGATAGCAACCGGGTTGGGTGCCGCTTTGCATGCCAGCGATATTTATCGCTAATGGCATGCAAAGTAGGCGTTCCCAACCTAAAAGCGACTGGAAACAGTCGCTAAGCTCGCTATCGCCTATTAGCGAGGCAGGGGAGGTGATTAACGAACCAGCGCTAAACACGTTTAGCGCTGGTTTGTTAACGCCTGGTCCAGACCTGACTTAGCCATGTAATCCAATGGGAGGTGGATTACATGGCTAAATCCCCTCGCCCTATCACCTAGCTAACACTGGTCACAGTGTGAATATCGCTTGTTTTCAAGCGATATTCACACTGTTCTCCAGGGTTTCTATCGCTTAGGAGATAAGCGTTGCTGATAGCACGCTATCTCCGCGATAGAAACCTGCTATAGCCGGCTATAATTATCCAAGCTCTAACTGCGCTTTGCGATAATTATCGCCGGTTATTGCTAATAGGCCCCTGTATTCCTTAAACATGTGGAATCGTTTTCCCTAGTGCATCAGATATATCACTGTATTGATAGACATTTGTATTAAGTAACAGTTTTAGAAATATTAAAGGCTCACCCCCCCAAAGACAATGTCATTAGTAAACTAAAAGTCAAGTCAGCAGTCATATAAACCCTAAACATAACCTAGATCCTTAATATAGATGGATCAACATTAAAGTCAAATATAAGGAGTCTTTGTACAGCATACATCCTGAACTCAAGTGTTTACAAGTGCGCTCATATGTGATAGTAAGAAAAAAGAAGGCTCTATGAAATCAAATGTTTGCCTAGTATCACACAATATGGGCAAGCAGGAAAGCTGGTATTGATTCCAGGTTATTTGGTTTCACATTTCGAAATTCAGTCACCAGATGGGTATCTTTGTATCTCTCTTTCTCCCTTATACATCAATGGTCACTGTTTTGTATTCCATTCTTAGTTCAAGAGGAGCAAAACCAATTTAGAGATAGCAGACCCATCTCAGGGCCCCTAGACCCAACTACCAAGTCAATAATGCATTTATTTGGGTGGAGTGGTGCCATTCGTCAACTCCCCTGTCCCCTGCCCCCGAAGCTATGGCCCTGTCTTTGTCTCAAAGAGTCCCTGCACGAGCAGAGCCTTCAAAATATTTGGAATGTAAATCATGCAACAAACAGAAGTGTTTCACCTTAGAACAGATTATTTGTGAAGTATTTATTAAAAAAGAGAGCTTTTAAACATGAACTGAGAAACCTTCCTGCCCCCACTCTGATAACGATGCATACTGGTGAACTAAGAGGCAAGTCAGTTCTCACGTATTACTTAAATGTTGCCTAGATTCTTACAGATGGAGCACAATTTTAGTATATAAAACTCAAAACAGGTTTTTATACAGTGCACATGCTGAACTCATGTATTTGAAGATGCTCATATGTAATAATGCATAAAAAAGAGGCTAGGTAAAATCAAGTAGATAACTAAAACCACACAATTTGGTCAAGCAGGGAAGCCAGGATTGATCCCAAATTTATCAATTTCATACTGTACAATTCAGCCACTAGATGGGTATCTTTAAGAGCACTTCAAAACAGATTAAGCCTATATTACATGTCTTTTTCTTTCAGCAGCGGGAGATCTACTGGGATTGCTGAGCCGTGGCCTGAGTCAAGCCAGGTCCCCATGTTACATGGTTGGCAGCTGGTGCCACAAGGCCACATTGCCTTGCATGAAAGTTCCACTGGTTTTGAGCTCAAGGTTCCAAGAGGACCTCAAGCCGAGCTAGAGCTAGGAATCTGACTCAAGCCTTGCTGTAGCATACAGTGGCTTGCCCACCTCTAAGTGTGGGTGTGAAAACTCTTACAGAAGGTGTTATTGTGGTGACACTAGGACAGCAATGGCTCTCCCTTATTGCCCAGAGCACTAATTCCCCCTACTGTGCCTCTGAAACTGCAAGACTCTGACAGTGTAACATGGGTGGCCTGTGGGGTACCACAAGTGATATCACTGCTGCCAACCCGGCCAGAACTGAAAGGCCTTTCTTCCAGGCAAGTCAGGCAAGGTGACCTGTGGAAGAAGGTGCTCCACACCTGCACCCGACTGCATAATGTGTACTACTCCTTATTTGGGGAGTGTGCTTTTCATGTTTTTTATCAGAGTCGTTCCTAAACTAGGTCTGAGAAGTCACCAAATCTGGAAACACACATTTTGCCAGTGGAAAGGATGGGGTAGCGGAGAATGGTACACTGCCTAAGAGATGGCCCAGAGAACAAGCACTGGCAAAGCCAATTGGTCTCGCCTATGCAAGAGCTATTTGCTTTGCCAATATGATTTAGCCATGTTGTACACCAGCGTGGCTACTGTTCAGCATGGCTAAAAGTTAGTGGGGTAAAGGAGAGTGGAGTGGAGTGTCGTAAAGTGCAATAGAGTGGAGTGTTATGGAGTGGCTAGGAGTGGTGTAGAGTAGAGTTGAGTGAAGTGAAGTGGAGTGTCATGGAGTAGAGTGGCCTACAGTGAAGTGGTGTAAAGTACAGTGGTGCAGAGTAGATTGACATAGATTACAGTGGCGTAGAGTGCATTGGTTTTTAGTAAAATGGTGTAGAGCGCATTGCCATTGAGTGCAGTGGTTTAGAATAGAGTGGCGTACAGTGCAGTGGAGTAGAGTAGATTTTTGCAGAGTGTATTGCAGTGCCATAGAGTGCAGTGGCATAGAGTGCAGTGGTGTATAATGCAGTGTTGTAGAGTGCAGTGGTGCAGAGTAAATTAGAGTAGATTGACGTAGAGTGTAGTAGCGTAGAGTGGAGTGATGCAGAGTAGAGTGGCAGAGAGTTTAGTGGCATACAGTGCACTGGCATAGAGAGTATTAAAGTGGCGTAGAGTGGTGCAGAGTAGAGTGGTGCAGAGTACAGTGCAGTGGCATACAGTGCAGTGGTGCAGAGAAGAGTGGCGTAGAGCTCAGTGGCGGAGAGTGTTGTAGAGTAGACTGTTACAGAGTGCTGTGGTGTATAGTAGAGTGGCATAGAGTGCAGTGGTGTAGAGTGCAGTGGTGCAGAATAGATTAGAGTGGCTTAGAGTGTATTGGCGTAGAGTGCAATGGCATAGAGTGGGGCAATGCAGAGTAGAGTGGGGTAGAGTGTAGTGGCATACAGTGAAATGGAGTACAGTGTAGTAGAGTGGTGTAGAGTGGTGCAGAGTACAGTGCAGTCGCATAGAGTGCAGTGGTGCAGAGAAGTGTGGTGTAGAGTTCTGTGGTGGAGAGTGCAGTGTTGCACAGTAGAGTGGCATAAAGTGAGGTGGCATAGAGTGGAGTAGTGTTGAGTAGAATGGAGTGGTGCAAGTTAAGTATAGTTGCATAGAGTGAAGCTATGCAGAGTGTAGTGGTGTAGAGTGTAGTAGCATAGAGTAGAGTAGCGTAAAGTTCAGTGGCAGAGAGTGCAGTGTTGCAGAGTAGACTCTCATAGAGTGCAGTGGTGTATAGCAGAGTGGTGTAGAGTGCATTGGCATGGAGTGCAGTGGCATAGAGTGGTGCAGAGTAGCATGGCCTAGAGTGCAGTGGCATAGAGTGCAGTAGAGTAGAGTGCAGTGTTGTAGAATGCAGTGGTGCAGAGTAGAGTGGCTTAGAGTGGATTGGCATAGAGTGTAGTGGCATAGAGAGGAGAGATGCAGAGTAGAGTGCCATAGAGTGTAGTTGCAAACAATGCATTGGTGTGGAGTGTAGTAGAGTGGCATAGAGTGATGCAGAGTACAGTGCAGTGACATTGAGTGCAGTGGTGAAGTAGAGATCAGTGGTGGAGAGTGCAGTGTTGCAGAATAGAGTGGCGTTGAGTGATTAGGCATAGAGTGGAGTGATGCAGAGTAGAGTGGAGTGGTGCAGGTTAGAGTGTAGCTGCATAGAGTGGAGTGATGCAGAGTGTAGTGGTGCAGGGTGTAGAGGCATAGAGAGCATTGGTGTAGCGTAGAGTGGCATATAGTTCAGTGGCAGAGAGTGGAGTATTGCAGAGTAGACTGTTGTAGAGTGCAGTGGTGTATAGTAGAGTAGCGTAGAGTGTGTTGGCGTGAAGTGCAGTGGCATAGAGTGGTGCAGAGTAGAGTGCCTAGAGTACAGTGGCATAGGGTACAATGTACAGAGTACAGTTACATATAATGCAGTGGCATAAAGTGTTGCAAACTAGAGTATGTTGGCATAGAGTGCAGCAGTTGTGCAGAGTAGATTGGCGTAGAGTGCAGTGGCGTAAACTGCATTGGTTTTGAGTATAGTGGAGACTTCGACCTAAAAACTGCTATGGAAGAGGTCTAGTTTCATAAACTCACTAAAGGGTATAATTGGGTTTTTAAAAAATGCATATTTATTTATTTGAAGAGTTTTATATAGCACTGGCTAGACCCGGAGGTATCAGAGCGCTTTACATGAGGATCAGTGTGTTACAGGTTACATAAGTTACATCAGTTACAATTACAAGTATAGGCATAGGAGAAAGACATGAGAATACATAATAAAAAAATTATTAGCGCGTTGCATAGCCAAGACTAACGTCTTAAGGGGAATGGAAGGAAGAGGTGGAGAGGAAAAATGGGGGAAAGGAAAGTAGATAGAGTAAGGCAGACCAGAAGGGGGAAAGTACTTCAGGAGGAATAAAGCATTTAAAGCAGTCAATGTGAAAGATAGACAAAGCCGTGAGGAACCGTTTGAAACAATGTCCGAAGTCCGGCTGGGTAGGTGACGGCCGAGGGGATGAGCCATAGCCAGACTCCTCTATAGCTGCATAGGACAGCTCCACCGGGCAACGGCCAATGGTTCTCGGGCTCCGCTGAACGCTAGCGCTGGCTAGACCCGGAGGTATCAGAGCGCATTAAAATAAGGAAATTATTACAGCAGAACAGTGATTACAAAGATTACAATTAGTTTCTGGAGCAAAAAAAAAACAACAACCGCATTTTGCAAAAATACATCTGTTGAAATAGAGCACAAGATAAAATACTTCTGTTTCCAGAGCAACAGAAAAGATGGAAAACAAGACCAAGGAGCAAAGCTGGAGAAGAGGGAAAGAAAAGGGCAAGGATACGTATCAAGCTAGGAAGATCGGGCATGGAGAAGAGATTCTTAAGTGGATGCCAAAACTAAGAGTAAGCAAGTCGGACAAAACAGGAGAGGGTCCAGGTATCGGTAACAATCTAATCCGGTCTACAGAGCTGGGACGGGTAAAGGTAGGGGTGGAAAGGGGTGCCTAACGAAGTCCAACCAGAAGAGAGAAGTGTAGCAGGCTCCGATGGGTCGATGAAGGGTACAGGTCGCTCTGGTGGCAATGGACATCGTGGGGACAGTCGAAACCGCAAGATGGAGGAACCAGTGACACGGACCCAGAGAGCTAGGCAAACAAGATGGCGGGCATTAAGGGTAAACAAAAAATCAGATCAAGAAAATCCGATATAGAATCAACCAACCCCAAAGGTAAAGCTGCATGGGGAAAGTAGCACATTGGTCTGAAAGTAGGTAAGGTTGAAGGTCGCCGATCTCTCCCAGGAATTCCAAGGCAGGGGAGACAGCACGGTCACTCAGGAGGCAGATTCAGGAGGCCGAGCAACTCCACAAAAAAGGAAAGCAAGCTCGAAACCCTAAACAAGGCATCAAAGGCTGGGGCTGGCCGGGCACTGGAGAACCAGTTTCAGAGGAACAAAGGAAGCCAAAATCAGCAATAGAATGATGAAAGATATGTTGATTCCATTCTTCAATACACGCAAGAAAAATAACATGCATATTCATATCAAATGATATGTGCTATAATGTGCCATTGATTTGCAAGTGGAATAATTAAAGACCATTTACTTAGCACGCAATTGAAAAAGAATTAGTTTTGCAATTAATATTATGTGCTATGTACTATTAAAGTCAGTAGTACTATTGTAATAACTATAAAACAGTAAACACATGTCAGCAATGAGAAGATTCAAATGAAAGCCTTTCTGGTTACATGCAGATTTTAGCAGACGGCGCATAAAAAAGTAACTACTTACTCTGGTACATGTGCCCTGGACATTTTGAGCACGAGGTTGTACAAGCATCTCAACAAAAATGCCAGCACACACTTCGCTGTTAGAAGTACACAAATAGTGCCTGTTGGTTACATCAGTCGCGGCTGGCATGTCTCGCAAGTGGGGTTACGGGGGGTGGTGCAGGGTGGGGGTGTCGCGTGGGGGGGAGTCACGTGGGGGGTGTTAATTTAATTAATAATAATAAAAAATATTTAAACCTACCTTTTCCCCGGCCGGGTCCCGTGTCTTCACGGAGCAGGCAGCCTCCCTCCCCTAAGCCAATCACAACGCTCCAGTGGAGCACTGTGATTGGTCGGGACGCCGCCCAGGAAGGGACTTACGGGGAGGCCATGTTCTCCATGTAGGCTACATTGCAGCCTGCATGGAGAACTATGGAGTGTGAATCACTGGTTTGGATGGCCCCAGAGGGCCGACCAAACAGTCAGCGCCCTCAGCAGTGGGCAAACCACTACTCCCCTTCCCTAGAGCAGACCCGCCCACCCGCCCGCCCCCAACCAAACCCTTCTGCTTTCTCGCAGTTACACGCAGTAGTAAGTAGTAAGTGTCTTAAAATCCTGGGATATTTCTAGTACACCTTAAAGCCTTCATTTAGAGGTCGTTGCGAGGTAAAAAAAAAAGTATGGTGAATGTACAGAACGTGGTTTTCAGTGCAAGTAAAACAATTTTTGCTCTCAGAGAAAAGTGGCATTACCGCATCACAAAAAAAATCAATAGTACCATTTCATTGTATGGTAAATCAGCGTCCATTCCACAGACAAAAACCTGGTTCTAAAATTGCACAAATAAAGGTAGAAAAAGATGTGGAAACACAGTATTTGCACGTTATCCTTCATATAATTAATCATTTTGTGGATTATTACAGTTACTGGATGACAATCTCTATATGAAGATATAAGGCTTGCTGGGCACATATATTTCTGAAATAGGTGCCTTTATTCCATGAGTCGTCTTACCCAGGTAAACTTGGAGAGTAGATATAGCTGATAACATACCTCTGTGGTCAATGTACCTCCTGTGATAAACTGTGGGGAACCCGAAGGTCACAGGTTTGAACCTTGCTGCATTGACGTTCACTAAGTTGGGTAAAGCTAATTTAATGCTCACTACTACTGATTTGCTAGTCAATAGGAGCAAGTTTCAGACAAAACACAAGTAAAAGTGAGGGTATGTAATCATTTTGAAACAAAAACCGAAATTGGTGTCTGTTGCTTGCATTGGGGTGGGCTTGAAGTCCAGATTTTTATTCAAGTAAAGGTGGAAATCTTAACTTTTAGGGCAGACAAAAATAGACAGAGGTTTATTTAAATAAAGTAGCGCTTGCAGGTATATGCCTGTCAATTTTAGAAATCACGTTTACTCTCTAAGGGGCCTATTCTGCAACTTGGTGCAAGAGCGACGCAAACCTTAAGACAGATTTTTGAAGCCATGCAAAGACTTTGCGTGGCTCTAAGTAGCTTAAAAAATCTGGAGTAATGCAATGCAGCGCAAATTGCTGCATTGCGTTATTCTGCCCTGGGAAGGCGTTCCATGGGCGTTGCATGGGTGTTCCCATGCAGCTCCCATAGATTTTGACAATCCCCCAGATTTATAAGAACTTGTAAACCAGGGGATGCACCGAATTCTTACACCCTCCCAGGGGAGGTGTAACTAGGAGAAATATCTCTATTTCTCCTTGTTTCTTGATCTTTCTATGTGTGCTGCATTCTGCAGCACACATAGAAAGAAGAATATGCCTCCCAGGACTGTTTTTGTGCAGGAAGGTGTCCCACAGTGCAGACTACCATTTGGAAATCACTCAATAGTTAAGCTTAGTCAAAAGATTTTTTTAGAAGCATAGGGCTTTGGGAGCTCACGCATGAGCTCAGCTCCTCGCACACCCTTCAACTTCACCTTCGGTGCGGGAAATGCTTGAGCATTCCAGGCTGTGCGCCACTTATCCCTGCTTAAGGCATTTGTGCACGATTGAAATGTCATGCTCATTAATTCGTTGTTTGGTTCTTAATGAAACAAATAATAATGAAGTCATTCTAATTTGCATGCACGATGTACTGGCCAGGTGGCCTTTGCCAGCATTTGTCAATGTAGGTTTGATCCGGATGTCATAGGCAGCACTGCTCAGTTAAAGATGTGTCTCTATGGAACCTGGCCAACACCTTGCACGTCATGACTACTCATAGTTTCGGAAAGATGGCATTTGGATTGATGTCTTAATAATGTTTGACATCCTCTGTCACAAAGCTGACCCAAAACCCAGTCTGCAAATGTGAATGTTGCTACTCACACCGGTATAAATAACTAGCTCTCTGATTTCTTTACTTGCATCCCTGTAGTACCACAGCGTTTTAAGTTAGGCACTAAGGGGCAGATTTACAAGCCCCCAGCGCCACCAGTACGTCACTTTTCATGACGTACTGGTGGCGCAGGGGGCTCCTCCATATTTACAAGGAGAGGAA
Source organism: Calotriton arnoldi (assembly GCA_963921515.1). NCBI lineage: Eukaryota > Metazoa > Chordata > Amphibia > Caudata > Salamandridae > Calotriton > Calotriton arnoldi. The sequence continues at coordinate 365,068 of CAWUFW010001993.1, read as the reverse complement.
AAGCCACCCTGCGTGACTTTTCCTCTCCTTGTAAATACGGCCCCTTCACACGCAGCACTTTGCGTGGAAGGGGCGTTCCATGGGTGTTGCTGTGGGTGTTCCCACGCAACACCCATGGAACAAGACACATCTTCAGATTTACGAGAAATCGTAAATCTGGAGATGCGTCTGAATGCTACGCCACCCTAGAGGTGGCGTAGCGAGGCGCAACGAGGAGAAATGTTTTCATTTCTCCTCGTTCTTTCCTCTTTCAATGCGTGCTGCATTCTACAGCACGCATTGAAAGAGGAAAATGCCTGTAGTGATTGTTTTTGTGCAGGAAGGTGCCCCTTCCTGCACAAAAACAATCCCCCCATGACGCAGGCATCCTTGCACCATGGTGCAAGGGTGCCTGCGCCAGCGCATGGCTGCAGTTTGTGCGCCAGCGCAGGGGGAAGCACAGAGATGCGACATATTCTTGTAAATATGGCGCATCCCTGTGCTTCGGAAGTGCCGCAGCGTGGCGCAGTCAAAGGGCTTGCGATGCCACGCTGCAGCACTTCCTCGTAGATCTGCCCCTGAGATTTTTCACAGCTGTGTCTCTAGGTGTGATTATAAAATTAACTTGTTATTTAGATCTCACCCTTAATGAAAGAGACGCTTTTACAAATGTTCTAAATCATCTTACAGATGAGATTGCATATCAAATTACCGCTACCACTTTCACAGAGACAATTTAGTGGCTTGATTATGTGTTCTTTAATTATATTCGGATTTCAGGTGTTATTATTCATTGGTATCAGCCATGTGCAGAGGTAGGGGTTGGGGCTTGGCTGTGGCCAGCTTAGACAGCCAGACCTGTAGCCCATGGTTTTCAGCCATGTACAGAGGGGCGCTGTTTGAGAAATCTGCACAAAACTTTCCAACAAAAATGTTCATCCACTTTAGCGCCTTCATTGAAAGTCTCACTCTGATCCATCGACAGAGGGCCAACAAGAAGGAGGATCCCAAAAGTGTAATTTCCCATTTTAATTCCTATAGAAAACTTCACTCTCCTAAAAAGAAATAGTGGCAGAGTGAAATGACACCATATTTTGCAAAAAGTTAGCATTGCTTGCTTTTTTTTGATTTAGTGTAAATCCATTCAGCTGTTTTTGAGAAATTAACATTTAAAAACTCGCTCGGGGTGGGCATGAAGGGGTTAATGCTGGTAAAAAGTTTATGTCTAGCTAAGCTATGACTGGCTCATTCAAAGTGGATGAGCAGATCTTCATTGGTGTGTCACAACATAAACAATATGTTGTGGCTGCCAATATGGACCTCAGGGACTTGGTTTCAGCCTCCTGAAACAATAAATCTGTGTAAGGAGGCAGGGTGGGCACACCCTGACCCCATGGGCCAGTTTGGTGGAGGATCCCAAAGGGAACCCTCTTGAATAAACTAAAAAATATATATGTTTCAGGTTGCAGGTAGCAGCACCAGGTACCACAGTACCACAGTACCAGTGCATGGTAACACTGTACCAAGCGGGGCACTCCCTTTGGTACTGCCTGCAATGGCATTATGGTACCACAGTAACATGGTACCACTAAAAACAATTTAAAAAATGATGAGAAGGGTCTCATTGTGGACCAGGCCATGCAACCAATCGCCATTGTGCAGATCGTAGGCCATGCGCGGTGGGAGAAAACCACTGCTGTGGATTGGGCACAGGGCTAACCCTCTGCTGGATACAGCTGAAGCCTGAGGGTAGTGGGGGTAGTAACCTGTAGGCCGTTGGCCACCCACTGGGTGCAGGGCCTGGTCAGAAGCCAGGTCCTGCGAACAACCCCCTCTACACAGGGTCATGCACAGAGAGGTGTTGGGTGCCCGTGGGGTTGGGCGTCTTAAGTGGGTTGGGCACAGGGCCTGGACAGAGGTTGCCCGAGGGGGCTGAGCGTATGGTCAGCTTTTAATATGATCAAAAAACAGAGTAATTAACTGAAAAAACTAAAGTTACAGTGACATTATACTAAGGTATGGAAATAATATCTTAGCTTTCGTTAAAAAATTAATTGGAAAAGTGAAGGGTTAAAGTGAAGTTATAGTTATAAAATCAGAGAAGAACTAACTATTGGCCCTTCACTAACAACTTTCTTTTTTGAAATAATGTAAGGGTTTATGGAGTAATGTGAATAGCGGCATCATGAATGATATAATTTGAGATGTCATCAGTGATATCATCAATAATTTCATTTGAGGGATGTAATATATGAGGTAATAAGCAGTGCATAGTGGAGACTCAATATATAGTTAGCTCAGTAAACTACAACTGATGAATTTCAGTGTTTTATTGTTTTTTGTGTTATTTCAACACCTAACTAAAAAGTCACTTTAAATTTTAGTATTTTCAGTGAAATAAATATGTGTGTATATATATATATATTCACTGAAAAAACCATAGGTTTCAGGGACGTTATAGTTAGAAATTAGCATTTAAAAAACCTTAGAAATTCACTGAAAAAAACCACAGGTTTCAGGGACGTTATAGTTAGTTAGACATTTCACTCGTACAAAACCAGAGAAATTCGGCCGTTATAGTTAGTTGAGCTAACTATAACTTGCGACCCCGCAATGCACTGCTGATGACGTCACATATTACATCATTCATGACATGGCCAGTGACATCACTGATGACATCACTGATGACATCTCAAATGACATCACTGATGACATCATCCAGTGACTGTGTGTTTCTGTAAAGTTTAAATATGTTTTATATATATATATATGCCAAGGTGTATTGAAGAATGAGTGGGTGTATGAGTGTCTGAATGGATGATTTAGTTGGTGCGTGACTGACTGTATAAGTGAGTGATTAAATGTGTCTTACTAAATGCATGGGTTAGTGATGAAACTGTGAGAATGTCTGTATCAGTATGTCAGTTAGTGTGTAAGCGGCTGCATGGGTTCGTGAGTAGCTACATGTATGTCTATATGGGTTATTGATTGGTTGTCCGAGTATCTGTATGGGTGCTTGAGTGTCTGTGTGGGTGGGCAGGGGGTGTGTGACTCTGTTCATAGATGTGTGAGTGGGTGATTCACTGGGTGTATGGGTTCAAGAGTGCATCTGTGAAGGGCTGTATGGGTGGGTGAGTGTGTGTATGGGTGTGTTGGTGAGTGAATGGATGACTCAGTGGTACATGTGTGAGTAACTACATATGTGAAAGGCAGAATATGTGAGTGTTGGAGTATATAAATGACTATATGTGAGAGTAAGTGATTGTGAAAGTGGCTGTATGGATGAGTGTGTGCTTGTATCAGTGATTGTATAAGAGAGTAAGTATGTGTTAGTATCTGTATGAATAAGTGAGGTGGTGTGTGTATAACTGTGTAGGTGAGTAAATGGGAGTGTGATTGATTCTTTGCATGACTGACTAGGTGTGTGAGTAACTCTATGGATGAGTGGCAGTGTGTGAGTGTCTGTATAGGTGTATGAGTGCATATGATAGTGCTGTATTGATGAGTGACTGCATGTATGAGTGACTGTATGGGTGAATGAGTGGATGAGGTGTTGGGTGCCCGTGGGGTTGGACTCAGACAGCTCGTGACTACACCCACCCACGCCGCCGGCCACACGCTAGACTCCATCTTTTCCGCAAGCCCACACGTCTCCTTCAACCACACCTCCGAACCCCACTGGACTGACCACCACTGCATCCACTTCACCTACAGGAAGCCCACCACGCACCACCGCACCGAACAAATGCCTCGCCGCTGCTGGAGCAGAGTCACGGAAGACCAGCTAACCACAACCCTCGCCCTGAGCCCACCCGCCGAACCCTCCGACCCCGACACCGCCGCCCGCAACCTCAGACAGTGGATCGACGACTGCGCCAACACCCTCGCCCCGCTCAAGAATCCGCCCAACAGCCACACCAGCAAGAAAGCCACCTGGTTCACCGAAGACCTCCAGGCCTCCAAACGAACATGCCGAAAACTGGAGAAGATCTGGCTCCACGAACGGACAGCGGACAGCTACGCCGCCCACAAGAGCGCCACCCGCAGTCACCATCACCTCATCAGATCCACCAAAAGGGCCTCACTCAAAGACCGCCTAGACAACAACGCACACAACAGCAAAGAGCTCTTCAACATCGTGAAGGAACTCTCCAACCCCAGCTCCAACACCAACGACATCCAGCCGTCGCGAGACCTGTGCGACTCACTGGCCACCTTCTTCCACCGCAAAATCGCCGACATCCACGACAGCTTCAACACCACGACCGCCCCGGCAACCACCGAGACCACTGCCCCCACAACCACCAACCGCCTGCTCTCCTGGACCAACATCAACGACGAGGACACCAGCGAGATCATGAACACCATCCACTCCGGTTCACCGCTAGACCCGTGCCCTCACCACATCTTCAACAAAGCCAGTACAGCCATCGCGCCCCATCTCCGGAAAATAATCAACATCTCCTTCGAGACAGCAACCTTCCCGGAAAGCTGGAAGCACGCCGAGATCACCGCCTTACTCAAGAAACCCAAGGCAGACCCCAAGGACCTCAAGAACTTCCGACCCATCTCTCTGCTCCTGTTCCCCGCGAAGGTCACCGAGAAAATCGTCAACAAACAACTGACCCGCTACCTCGAGGAGAACAACATCCTGGACCCTTCCCAGTCCGGCTTCCGCAGCAACCACAGCACCGAAACCGCCCTCATCGCCGCCACCGATGACATCAGGACCCTGCTAGACAACGGAGAAACAGCAGCCCTCATCCTCCTGGACCTATCAGCCGCCTTCGACACGGTCTGCCACCACACACTACGAACACGCCTTCACGACGCCGGGATCCAAGAGAAGGCCCTGGACTGGACCACATCCTTCTTTTCCGGCAGAACACAAAGCGTCCGCCTCGCCCCTTCTGATCCAAGGCCACCAAGATCATCTGCGGCGTACCCCAAGGCTCCTCCCTCAGCCCAACGCTGTTCAACATCTACATGGCACCCCTCGCCCACGTCGCCCGACAGCACAACCTCAACATCATCTCCTACGCCGACGACACCCAGCTGATCCTCTCCCTCACCAAAGACCCTCACACCGCCAAAGCCCACCTCCACGAAGGAATGAAGGCCGTCGCCGAATGGATGAGGACCAGCCGCCTGAAGCTGAACTCGGACAAGACGGAGGTCCTCATCCTTGGTTCCAACCCTTCAGCCTGGGACGACTCCTGGTGGCCAACATCACTGGGAACAGCCCCGCCACCCACCGACCACGTACGCAACCTAGGGGTCATCCTCGACCCCACCCTCTCCATGACTAAGCAGGTCAACGCCGTTTCCTCATCCTGCTTCAACATCCTCTGAATGCTCCGCAGGATCTTCAAGTGGATCCCCACCGAAACAAGAAAAACAGTCACCCAGGCCCTCGTCACCAGCAGGCTGGACTACGGAAACGCCCTCTACGCAGGAACGACGGCTAAGCTCCTGAGACGGCTGCAACGCATCCAGAACGCCTCTGCACGTCTTATCCTCGACATCCCCCGACGCAGCCACATCACACCCCACCTGAGAGACCTGCACTGGCTCCCTGTCAACAAGAGGATAACCTTCAAGCTCCTCACCCACGCACACAAAGCACTCCACAACTCAGGACCAGCCTACCTCAACAGACGACTCAGCTTCTACACCCCCACCCGCCAGCTCCGCTCGACCAGCCTCGCCCTCGCCACAGTCCCCCACATCCGGAAAACGACCGCCGGCGTCAGATCCTTCTCCCACCTCGCCGCCAAGACCTGGAACACCCTCCCCACCAACCTCCGACAGACCCAAGACCTACTGGCCTTCAGAAGACTCCTCAAGACCTGGCTCTTCGATCAGTAGCAGCACCACCCCCCTCTTCCCCCAGCGCCTTGAGACCCTCGCGGGTATGTAGTGCGCTTTATAAGTGACATGATTGATTGATTGATTGATTGATGTGTGTGTAGACCTAGGAATCAGTGTGTGGGTATGTAGTAACTGGTATTGGTGTGTCTATGGTTTCGAAAATGGTAGTCTGTATTTTAGAGTGGGTGTATCAAAGGTTATATTAGGGTGTGAGGAGGTGCATCAGATTGTCACGTGGATGATACCATCAGTGATGTCATTTGAGATGTCATCAGTGATGTCATCAGTGATGTCACTGGCCATGTCATGAAAGATGTAATATGTGACGTCATCCGCAGTGCATTGCGGCGGCGTGAGTTATAGTTAGCTCAACTAACTATAACGGCCGAATTTCTCTGGTTTTGTGCGAGTGAAATGTCAAACTAACTATAACGTCCCTGAAACCTGTAGTTTTTTCAGTGAATTTTAAAGGTTTTTTAAATGCTAATTTCTAACTACAACGTCCCTGAAACCTATGTTTTTTCCAGTGAATTTCAAAGGTTTTTTAAATGCTAATTTCTAACTATAACATCCCTCAAACCTAGGTTTTTTCCAGTGAATTGCTAAGGTTTTTTAAATGCTAATTCCTAACTATAACGTCCCTGAAACCTATGGTATTTTCAGTGAATTTCAAAGGTTTTTTAAATGCTAATTTCTAACTATGCCTACAGAGGTAGGACATGTGCAGAAAGAGGAAGAAAAGCGCAGAAAGAAGCAAGAGAAATGCAGAAAGAGGCAACAGAAGTCCAGAAAGAGGAAGAAAGGTGCAGAAATAAGCAAGAGATATGCAGAAAGAGCCAAGAGAGGTACAGAAAGAGGCCTTGTTGCAAAGTCATCCTGTGCCCCCAACTTTTTGCTGACTGGTACTGGTGGTAACTGACTCTGACTAACCAGGCCCGGAGCCAGTGCTATGCTGAAAGACACTTAGAATACAGTGAAAACACCTACATACACTAGGGTACACTATGGGTTGGGGTACCCCTGTTATTGGCATGACCTCCCCTGTAAGGCCCTAGTACATAATAGGGCAGGGGGATTAAAACTACCTCTAAGTAAGAGGTGCAGAAGGAAGCAAGAGCAGTGCAGAAAGAACCAACAGAGGTGCAGAAAGGGGCAAGAGGGGTGCAGAAAGAAGCAAGTGAGGTGCAGAAAGAGGCAACAGAGGTGCAGAAAGACACAAGAGAGGTGCAGAAACAGGCAGGAAAGGTGCAGAAAGAGGGAAGAGGGGTGCAGAAAGAGGCAAGAGAGGTGCAGAAAGAGGCAGGAAAGGTGCAGAAAGAGGGGTGCAGAAAGAGGGAAGAGGGGTGCAGAAAGAGGTAAGAGGGGTGCAGAAAGAAGCAAGTGAGGTACAGAAAGAGGCAACAGAGGTGCAGAAAGATTTGAGAGAGGTGCAGAAACAAGCAACAGAAGTGCGGAAAGAGGCAAGAGAATTGCTGAAAGAAGCCACAGAGGTGTAGAAAGAAGCAAGAGAAGTGCAGAAAGAGGCAAGTGAGGTGCAGAAAGAAGCAAGAGCAGTGCAAAAAGAACCAACAGAGGTGCAAAAAAAGGCAAGAGGGGTACAGAAAGAGGTAGGAGAGGTGCACAAAGAAGCAAGAGGGATACAGAAAAAGGCAGGAGGGGTGCAGAAAGAAGGAAAAGAAGTGCAGAAAGAAGCAACAGAGGTGTGAAGGGTGCAGAAAGAGCAAGAGACATGCAGAAAGAGGCATCAGAGGTACAGAAAGAGGCAAGAGAGGTGCAGAAACAGGCAGGAAAGGTGCAGAAAGAGGGAACAGGGGTACAGAAAGAGGCAAGAGAGGTGCAGAAAGAGAAAAGAGGGTACAGAAAGAGGCAAGAGGGGTGCAGAAAGAAGCAAGTGAGGTGCAGAAAGAGGCAACAGAGGTACAGAAAGACTCAAGAGAGGTGCTGAAACAAGCAAGAGAAGTGCAGAAAGAGGCAAGAGAATTGCTGAAAGAAGCAACAGAGGTGTGGAAAGAAGCAAGAGAAGTGCAGAAAGAGGCAAGTGAGGTGCAGAAAGAGGCAAGAGATGTGCAGAAAATGGCAAGAGAACAGCAGAAAGAGGCAAGAGGGTTGCAAAAAAGGGAAGAAGGGTGCAGAAAGAAGCAAGAGAGGTGCAGAAAGGAGCAAGAGAAGTGCAGAAAGAGGGAAGACAAGTGCAGAAAGAGAGAACCGGGGTGCAGAAAGAGACAACAGGGGTGCAGAAAGAAGCAAGAGAGGTGCAGAAAGAGGCAATAGAAGTGCAGAGAGAAGCAACAGAGGTGCAGAAAGAGGCAAGAGTGGTGCAGAAAGAGGAGAGAGAAGTGCAGAAAGAAGCAAAAGAGGTGCACAAAGAGGCAAGAGGGGTGCAGAAAGAGGCAAGAGGGGTGCAGAAAGAGGCAAGATCAGAGCAGAAAGAGGCAAGAGATGTGCAGAAAAAGAAAGAAGGTTGCAGAAAGAAGCAAGAGAAGTGCAGAAAGAGGCAAGTGAGGTGCAGAAGAAGGCAAGAGAACTGCAGAAAGAGGCAAGAGAGTTGCAGAAACAGGCAAAAGGGGTGCAGAAAGAGGGAACAGGTGTGCAGACAGAGGCAAGAGAGGTGCAGAAAGAGGGAAGAGGGGTACAGAAAGAGGCAAAAGGAATGCATAAATTTGCAACAGAGGTGCAAAAAGAAGCAAGAGCAGTGCAGAAAGAACCAACAGAGGTGCAGAAAGAGGTAAGAGAGGTACAGAAAGAGGCAAGAGAACTGCAGAAAATGGCAAGAGAGGTGCAGAAAGAGTCAGAAGAGGTGCACAAAGAGGCAAAAGGGGTACAGAAAGAGGCAAGAGGGGTGCAGAAAGAGGAGAGAGAAGTGCAGAAAGAAGCAAAAGAAGTGCACAAAGAGGCAAGAGGGGTGCAGAAAGAGGCAAGAGAAGTGCAAATAGAAGCAACAGAGGTGCCGAAAGAGGCAAGAGAGGTGCAGAAACAGGCAAGAAAGGTACAGAAAGACGGGACAGGGGTGCAGAAAGAGGTAAGAGGGATACAGAAATTTGCAAGAGAGGTACAGAAAGAAGCAAGAGCAGTGCAGAAAGAAGCAAGAGAAGTGCAGAAAGAAGCAAGACAGGTAGAGAAATAGGGAAGAGGGGTGCAGAAAGAGGCATGAGGAATGCAGAAATTTGCAAAAGAGGTGCAGAAAGAACCAACAGAGGTGCAAAAAGAGGCAAGAGTGGTGCAGAATAGGTAGGAGAGGTGCACAAAGAGGCAAGAGGGGTACAGAAAGAAGCAGGAGGGTTGCAGAAAGAAGGAAGAGAAGTGCAGAAAGAAGCAACAGAGGTACAGAAAGAGGGAAGACGAGTGCAGAAAGAGACAACAGGGGTGCAGAAAAAAACAAGATAGGTGCAGAAAGTGGCAAAAGAAGTACAGAAAGAAGCAACAGATGTACAGAAAGAGGCAAGAGAGGTGCAGAAAGAGGGAGGAGGGGTGCAAAAAGAGGCAAGATGGGTGCAGAAAGAAGCAAGAGAGGTACAGAAAGAAGCAACATAAGTGCAGAAAGAAGCAACAGGGTTGCAGAAAGAGGCTAGAGGGGTGCAGAAAGAGGCAAGACAAGTGAAGAAAGAACCAACAGAGGTGCACAAGGAGGCAAAAGAACTTCAGAAAGAGGCAAGAGAGTTGCAGAAAGAAGCAACAGAGGTACAGAAAGAGGCAAGAGAGGTGCAGAAAGAGGGAGGAGGGGTGCAGAAAGAGTCAGGAGAGGTGCACAAAGAGGCAAAAGGGGTACAGAAAGAGGCAAGAGAGGTGCAGAAAGAGGTAAGAGAGGTGCAGAAAGAGGCAATAGAAGTGCAGAAAGAAGCAACAGAGGTGCAGAAAGAGGCAAGAGGGGTGCAGAAAGAGGAGAGAGAAGTGCAGAAAGAAGCAAAATAGGTGCACAAAGAGGCAAGAGAACTGCAGAAAAGGCAAGAGAGGTGCAGAAAGAGTCAGGAGAGGTGCACAAAGAGGCAAGAGGGGTACAGAAAGAGGCAAGAGGAGTGCAGAAAGAAGCAAGAGAAGTGCAGAAAGAAGCAACAGAGGTGCTGAAAGAGGCAAGAGGGTGCAGAAAGATGAAAGAGAAGTACAGAAAGAAGCAACAGAGGTGCAGAAAGAGGCAAGAGAGGTGCAGAAAGAGGCAAGAGAGGTGCAGAAAGAGGCAAGAGAGGTACAGAAAGAGGCAAGGGAACTGCAGAAACAGGCAAGAGAAATGCAGAAAGAGGCACGAGAGGAGCAGAAAGAGGCAAGAGAGGTGTAGAAAGAAGCAAGAGACGTGCAGAAAGAGGCAGGTGAGTTGCAGAAAGAGGCAAGAGAGGTGCAGAAAGAGGCAAGAGAGGTGCAGAAAGAGGCAGGAGATCTGCAGAAAAAAGCATCAGAGGTGCTGAAAGAGGCAAGTGAGGTGCAGAAAGGGGCAAGAGAAGTGCAGAAAGAGGCAAGTAAAGTGCAGATAGAAGACAGTGAGGTGCAGAAAGAGGAAGAAAGGTACAGAAAGAAGCAAGAGAAATGCAGAAAGAGGCAAGAGAGGCACAGAAAGAAGAGAGGTTTATGCACCATTAGTAACAGTTTAACACCCACCTTTTCCAATGAGTAACACGTGACCATTCCAGCTTTGCAAAGGGCCTTCCACCACGCTGTAACACATGATGCTGCATTTTTGGGAACATTTGAGCCGTTTGAGCTAGAAACAAGGCTTTTTTTGTTCAAGTCTGCAGATTAGGCAGCAGATGATGGAATATTTGGCAAATGCGGAAAAAGTTTAATTATGTGAAAATTGGTGCAGCCGAACAGTCACATAATTCCAGTGGCCCTGCTCATACCTCCGACTAGGTCCAGAAGTGCTCCTCAGTGGTTCCTTCTTTTTTGTGTCTCATTGAGTTTATAGTTTAGCTTCTATGGAAACGAGAAAGACTAAACCTGAGGTTACCACTCCACAACACAGACTACAATACCACATAATTACTCTCCAAAACACATAATCCCACTCCACATAATTCCTATACACTAAATACCACATACTTTCTATTCACATAATTTCACTGCACAACATACCACATAATTCCACTGCACACAACGTACATCCACTCTACACCAAAAAACATTAGTAAAAAACTTTTACATTTACAACGCCAATAGCTCTAACTCTCGCAAAAGCAAAACCTATTACATTGCAAATGCTTCTTTAACTAGTAGTCGCGTTTGCAGAGTGGTGGAGAAAGGGTGCTGGGCCTCCGACCAGCGCTCAGGAATTCCGCTGTGTAGGACTTACAGGAGGTACCAGGAGGGCTTCTTAGCCCCCAAAGTCCCTCAGGAGTAAAGTGGACTTCATCCCACATACCGTAGTCTGCCAGGAGGCACGTTTGCAGAGTGGTGGAGAAAGGGGGCGTGGCCTCCGAAGATGTTTTAGCAATCCCACTGTCTGGGACTTACTGGAGGTAACAAGAGGGGTAATTGGCTCCCAAGGACATCCTTGGGGGCCAACTACCCCTCCTATTACCTCCAGTAAGTCCCACACAGCAGGATTGCTAAGTTCTCATACCAGGCCACGCCCCCTTTGCCCACCACTCTGCAAACACGCTCCCTGGCGTGCTCTTGGATGGGATTGAAGTCCCCTTTGCTGCTGGGGGTCCTTAGGGGCCAACTAGCCTACCTCTCACCTCCAGTAAGCCCCACACAGTGGGATTGCTGAGAGGTGGACACAGGCCATGCCCCCTTTCTTCACCACTCTGCGGATGCGCCTCCTGGCATGCTCTTGGTTGGGGGATGAAGTCCCCTTTCCTCCTGAGGGTCCCTGGGGGCCAACTAGCCCTCCTGTTACCTCCAGTAAGCCCCTTACAGCTGGTTTGCTGAGAGTGTTCAAAGGCCACCCCCCCCTTTTTACACCACTCTTAAACGCGGCTCCTGGCACACTGCTGCTTGGGGGATGAAGTCCACTTGTGTCCTGAGGTCCTCAGGACACAAGAGGGCCTCATCGTCCCACCAGCAGTGCACCAAGAGGTGCGTTTGCAGAGTGGTGTAAACAGGGCTGTGGCCTCGGACCATCTCTCAGCAATCCCACTGTGTGGAGCTTATTGGAGGTACCTGGTGGGCTAGTTGGCCCAAAGGGACCCTCAGGAATGAAGGGGACTTAATCCCCCAACTTAGAACGCACCAGGGGGTGTGTTTGCATAGTGGTGCAGGGAGGGGGCGGGGCCTCCGGCGAGATGCCGGCTTTTCTTCTTTTTAAATGTTTTTAGAAGGGGGGCTGTGTCCCCCCTTCTTTTAGCATTTTTTGGGCCCTAGGGACCCCATCCCCCAGGGCCTGAGCAGTTTTTTCTTAAAAACGGGAAGGGGGCCGCGTGGCCTCCCTTCCCTGGGCCACTATTAGCCCCGGGGACCCCATCCCCCAGGGCCTGTCCTCGTTTTTATTTTTTTTAAATGTATTTTTCGCGGGAGTGGGCCGTGTGGCCCCTCCCCTGGGCCACTTCTGGCCCCGGGGACCCTATCACCCGGGGCCTGACCTCATTTTTAAAATTATTTTCCGGGAGGGGGGCTGCGTGGCCCTCCTCCCCTGGGCCACTTCTGGCCCCGGGGACCCCATCACCCGGGGCCTGGCCTCATTTAAAAAAACAAATTCCCTCCTTTTTTTTGAAGAGGGGGCCGCGTGGCCCTCCTCCCATGGGCCAATTATGGCAATGGGAACCCCATCCCCCGGGGCTCGGCCTTATTTTTTTTTTTAAAACATCGCAAGGGAGGGGGGCCACGTGGCCCCCCTCCCCTGGGCCACTTCTGGCCCCAGGGACCCCATCCCCCGGGCCTGGCCATACATTGGGGACCTTGGGGGGGAGCCCCAATGCCCCAACAGTATCAACCGGCTCCCCGCCTCCGGCGGGAGCCAGCATTGCTTTTGGGCAAGGGGAGCTGCTGACATGCAGCTCCCCTTGCCCAAAAGCAATTCTGCTTTGCTTCTTGGAAGAGAGAGCAGGTTTCCTGCTCTCGCTTCCAAGAAGCAAATCAGGAGTTTGCTAGGGCAGGAGCCGTGCTCCCGCCCTGCCATAGCAAACGGCAATGTCCCGGGGGTGAGCACCGGGAGGTGGTGGTCCCCGGGCCCCGAGGTCCGCAATCGACCCCCGTATTTAAATAAACAGTGCCACGGGGAGGTGGTAGTCCCCAGGGCAGTGTGGGGGGGCTTGAGCCCTTCACACTTTGATTTTAGGAGTAGCCCCCAGGAAGTGGTGGGCCCCGGGGCTGCGGGGGCCGCGTGCCCCCCACATTTCAATCCTGTAGCCCCGGGAAGGTGGCGGTCCCCGGGGCTTGGGGGGGCCCGCAAGGCCCTCCTACCTTAAAGTAACAATGCCCCGGGGAGGTGGCGGCCCCCGGGGCAGCGTGGGGGGGTAGGAACCCCCCCACGCATTTTAAATGAAAAGCCACGGGGAGGTGGTGGTCCCCGGGGCTGCGGGGGGGGCTGCAGGCCCCCTGCATATAATTAACTAATGGGGAGGTGGTGGTCCCCTGGGGCTGTGGGGGCCCCCATGGGCCCCCGCAATATAATTATACATTGCCCCCGGACCTGGTCCACCCGGGGGCTTAAGGAAAATGAAGTGCGAATTCGTCTGATTTTTTTTTTTTTAAATGCTTTTTTGGGCCTGGGGTCCCTGTAGGACCCCCTGAGCAGGCCTAGGGGGTCAGGGTGTTTCTACCCTGCCCCCTTTTCTTCAATTTTCCCATTTTTTAAATTATTTTTCTTGTGACTCGGTTACCGAGTCACAAGATGGCTGCCAACACATTCTGCTTTGGAGTGTTGGCAGCCAATCAGAATGAAGCTCGTGCTCGGGAGGAGTCGTGAATCCTCCTCGGTGCTCAGATATATAAATTTTTATTTTTTGAATTTCCCAGCAACTACTGAACGGATTTACACCATTTAAAAAAAGGTCACTTTCTGGACCAAGAGCTACCTTTTTGCCAATTTGGTGTAATTCCGTTCAGCAGTTCGGGCTGTAGCCGTGTCAAAAGTTCTTATGGCCGCATGCCCCCCACATTTCAATCTTGTAGCCCCGGGGAGGTGGCGGTCCCCGGGGCTTGGGGGGGCCCACGAGGCCCTCCCACCTTAAAGTAACAATGCCCCGGGGAGGTGGCGGTCCCCGGGGCAGCGTGGGGGGGAAGGAGCCCCCCCCACGCATTTTAAATGAAAAGCCACGGGGAGGTTGTGGTCCCCGGGGCTGCGGGGGGGCTGTGGGCCCCCACATATAATTAACTAATGGGGAGGTGGCGGTCCCCGGGGCTGCGGGGGCCCGCATGGGCCCCCGCTATATAATTATACATTGCCCCCGGGACCTGGCCCACCCGGGGGCTTAAGGAAAATGAAGTGCGAATTCTCCTGATTTAAAAAAAAAAAAATGCTTTTTGGGCCTGGGGGTCCCTGTAGGACCCCTGAGCAGGCCTAGGGGTCAGGGTGTTTCTACCCTGCCCCCTTTTCTTCATTTTTCACTTTTTTTTAATTTTTCTTGTGACTCGGTTACCGAGTCACAAGATGGCTGCCAACACATTCTGCTTTGGAGTGTTGGCAGCCAATGAGAATGAAGCTCGTGCTCGGGAGGAGTCGTGAATCCTCCTTGGTGCTCAGATATATAAATTTTTATTTTTTGAATTTCCCAGCAACTACTGAACGGATTTACACCATTTAAAAAAAGGTCAATTTCTGGACCAAGAGCTACTTTTTTGCCAAATTTGGTGTAATTCCGTTCAGCAGTTCGGGCTGTAGCCGTGTCTAAAGTTCCTATGGAAATTAACATTGGGAAAATGTGTTTTGGAACCCGCCTTTTTTCTCGGCCCCCGCTTGACGAATCACCCTGAAACTTTCAAGACAGGAGCTGACCTGAGTGAGCCATTAGTTTTGAAAATTTCGTGAAGATTCGTCAAATGGCGCCAAAGTTATTGGCAAAAGAAAAACGCTTTTTGAATAGAAACAAGGTCCTAACTATAACTACCTACTGGCAACCGCCAGTAGGTAATATATATATATATATATATTCATATATATGTGTGTATATACATATATATACACACATATAAGTGTGTGTATGCGTATATATATATACACTGAAAAAACAAAGATTGAAGAGACAATATATTTAGAGGAAAATGTCAGTTAAACCATATCGCTTTCAATAAACAGAACCATTGAAATTCACCAGTTATAGTTCTCTCAAGTAACTAACACTTGTTCCCTAAAGTAACTTTAGTCCGCACCCTAACTTCAGGGTCATCCTTCCTCCTAGTTCACACCACCCAAGTCTCCCCATCCTTCACCAAATACTACATTCCCACTCCTTCCTCTGCAACTCACCAGCTGCACTCATGTTCATTGTCAAGAACACTTACCCTTCTTTTGCTGCCCATCCAATATTACCCTCATACCACTGAAATGTTTTAATAATTCACACAGCACGTCATTAACACTATTGTATCCTTTCATTTTGATTTTAAGCATCCAATTTCCATGTTTTATAGAACAGTACTCAAATCATTCTGCCAACAACGTTACCCTAGTTGCTAGACCTGTCATCCTTAGGGTGGTCTTCCCCAAACTTTTTTGCCTGCTTACCTCCACTTTTTGCTGTATCTTTTTGTTGGCCTTAAGACTCTGAGCACTTTACCACTGCTAACCAGTGCTAAAGTGATAAAGTGCATGTGCTTCTCCCTAAACATGGTGATATTGGTGTATACACAATTGGCATATCTAGTTTACCTGTAAGACCCTTGGAAAGTGGTATACCATATACCCAGGGACTGTAAGCTAAATACTACTCGTGGGCATGCAGCACTGGCTGTACCACCCACACAAGTAGCCTTTCAAACCTGTCTCAGGCCTGCCATTGCAGGGCTTGTATGTGCAGTTCACTGCCACTTTGACTTGGCATTTAGAACCACTTTCCAAGCCTTAAACACCCCTTTTATTACACAGAGGTCACTCTTAAGGTAGGCCCTAGGTAGCCCTATGGGCAGGGTGCTGTGTAACTAAAAGGCAGGATATGTACTTTTAAGTTTTACATGTTCTGATAGTGACAAACAGCTAAATTTGTTTTTCACTACTGTGAGGCATACTCCTCTCATAGGCTAGCATTGGGAATGCCTTAAAACACTTTTAATTTAAGCTGTAGTTTCCTGATTAGAAAGAGCAGCTAAATCATGTTCATATCTTTGGGATGGTAATGATAAATCCTCTTTAGTGGTAAAGCTGGATTTGACATTACTATTTTAGAAATGCTACTTTTAGAAAGTGGACACTTCTCTGCTCTTAACTTTGCTCTGTGCACCTTCTGCCTGTCTCCAATACACGTCTGGGCTGCGTGACAGCATCACTTTGTGCATTCCATCTAGACAGTCACAAACACAGGCAGAGTGGGAGTGACAGAGGACTCATCTGGATTCATCTGCATTCTGGTAGCCGCCCTGGGCAGGAAGGGTGAGAGGGAGCTTATACTTACATCTGAATAGGCTGTGTCCTGCCCCCACACAAAGGACTGATTACCCCCCCCCCCCACAGATAGCCTGGCAGTCAGGACTGGGATGAAAGGGTGCCTGTGCACTTGAAGGAGCTGCTTTGAAGTCACCCCCACTTCAAAGGCACATTTGGGTATAAGTACTGGGGCTCTGACCCTAACAAATCAGCACACTGCTGGACCTGGGAAGAACTCTGCTAGAGAAAAGACTGCTGTGCTGTAAGGATTGCCACTTTTCTGACTGACTGTTCTGAGAAACTGCTTCTCTGCTTTGCTGAGCTGCCCTGTTGCCTGCTAATCTTTGCCCTGCTGAGGACAAGGACTGGACCCATCCAACTTGAACCAAGAGTGACTCCAAGGGCTTGCTGGCTTGCCTCCTGTTTTCTGAAGTCTCAGGAAAACAAAAGAACTCCTGCAATCCTGATGGTGCTGCTGGACTCTGGCATCTGTTGGTCTTACCCTTGCCCGAGGTGCCACTCTAGTCCTGGGTCTCAGAAGTGGGTTTTGCAGCTGATTTTCTACGGAACCAACACATTGTCACCCCTACGCCAGTGGAAACCAAAGCATCGCCTTTCGATGCAGATGCAGAGGCAGTTTGACGACGCTCTACCTGGCTTGACGATGACACAGTGCCTGTATTTCAACGTAGCTCGATGACGACGCAGTGACTCGACTTTGTGGAAAAGATCGATGCATCATGCCCTCAGCTTCAACGCTTTGCTCCATCCAAGGCACTGTTTCAGCAGAACCTGGGTGAGTCTCACAGCTGGCCTGCCCTCCATTGCTGTCGTCCTGAACTATGGATCTAACCTGGTCTAGCACAACCTCAAGTAACCTTTTAGCACTATTGATTCTAAGCACTGTTTTTGCATTTATTCTTTAAGAATTCATATCTTGACTTTTACTGATTGGATTTTTGTCGTTTTGGTCTTGTTTTACTCAGATAAACATTCTCTGTTTTGCTAAATCTGTGTGAAGTTTTTTTCTGGTGTTTTAATTGTGTTACTCTGTGTGTGTTTCACAAATACTTTACACATTGCCTCTTAAGTTAAGACTGCCTGCTCTGTGCCAAGCTACCAGAGGGTGAGCACAAGTTAATTTAAAGTGTGTATCTAGCTTACCCTGACTAGGATTATGGTTCCTACTTGGACCGGGTGCATACGTTTGCCAATTGGAAACCCAGTTTCTAACACTAGTCATCTCCCTCCTCTCACTTTTCTCTTAACGCCTTGAAAGAGCTGGCTTCCACAAAATTAACGCTATAGACTCTACTCTTCAATCTGCTCAACTCTGCCCATCACTAAGATCTCTCCTCATTTGCTTTCTTTTTGATCTTTCTGTTGACTTTAAATATGTTTTCCATGACGTACTCCTAACACAAGAAACCCAGATCCTACTCCACGATTTGATTCTCATCTTGCTCAACTGCAGCCTCATTATTAGTGGGGGAGGCTTAAGGTTCTTTTTCTGTCCTTCCTGTTTTTCTCATACATTAGCTCCTTTGGAGACATCATCTTCCCCGTTTCTTTTCTCTTTTCACACCTTTGTATAAACTTTCATTCCATATCTCCTTCCTAGCAGAGTAGCATCAGGCTTTGTTATGTTATTTATGTCTCTTTACTCACTGCATCTTAATGTTCTCTATCCACTATTTATTTATTTTCCTTTCTCTATCCCCTTTGGCCACAGATTTCCACCTCTCTTCTTTACCACATACAGAGTATAGATGAAATCCATCCCACTCTCACCTTCTATTTGGGATCATGCGTGATTAATGCTATAGATCTGAGAAATCTGAACTATTTCAAAAGCTTCCAACTAGCATTACCACAACATTCCAAACCCATCTCTCCCTACAGATTTCAATCAGGCTGGCTTTTAGAGAGCTGCAGCTTCCTCTACAAATTAGTCATTCTAGAATTTAAGTCAGTTCCTGACCTTGACTTCTCAAAGGAATTTCTCTGACTACCTTGCTATCTATGTCTGTATGTCTCACAAACTCAACCGTTTTCACTAGCTTTAACCCAAATGCAAACTCACAATTCATGAAATTGATTTCTTCTTGCACTGCTAGGCAATTAGATTAGCAGGTTATCAGTAGAGAAAGTCTTGATGTAAACTGTGACTAAGTTCCAACATATCCCAAACAGAGGGTCCCCCAAGTGCAAGGAGTTTTCCCTGAGGGCATCCATGGTTAGGGGAAGGGCTTCTATCTGGCGCTGCAGGAGCCTTTTTAGTGAAAAGAAAGGGCCTGCAGCTATCTTTTGCTGCTTCGGGCACTAGTTTAGTAACCGGATGAAAGTAGTTCAAGAAGCAGATTGGAGAAAACTCTAGTTTATCAGAGAAAAAAATGAAAGTAGAAATAACCTCTAAGGATGTAGGCAAACAGCCATGTAACAAGAACAGTATATACCAGCAAAGGGAGAAACATAGCCAGACTGAAACTGCTAAAACAAGCAACAAGCTGTCGAGAAGCAGGGTTGGAGGTACTGCTTACCTCTTAGTATGCTCTGTGTATGAGGAAGAAGTATTTTGAAGTCGCTCGTGCTGAGTCCTTTTCAGAGAAGGAAAGGCTGACTCTGGTTGCATTCAGGATATACGCGCCAGTAGATGGACTAAGCAGCAGAGCACTGGCAGTGAACTACGATTCCCAGTAGGCCGCAAACATTTCTCTGTATTGAGAGATGGAGGCCATCTTGCATCTTCAGGTATAATTTTCCTCATGATTCATAGCATCCTTTGCTAAGCAATTGCATTACAATGTTACTGCAACCAGGACCTTGCTACATAGATATCAGATTGTGTTTGCCAAGACCTATTGCTTCCTAAAGGATTGTTGTACCACCATTTTGGATTACGGAGTAGTATCCTGAAGTTGTTTATTCTTGAAAACCAACATTTGAACTATGCCTTACACATTTATTTGAACTTGTAAGACTGGGTTACAATTACCTGCACTCCTAAGGCTCGGATTGTGTGTTCCGCTAAAAGCTCTTGTGAAAGACAGGACGGATCCTTAAGAGGACAGTTACATCTGTATCTATATTCATGAAGATTGTGTACATGTAATTAGATTTACTGTCTGTATACCTTTTCTAAGAGTAGGGAACAATAAGATGTTAATGGTATTCCTTATTTCACAGTTCTACAGAAGTCAAGTAAAAACTATACCCATCTTCAACAAAAGAGTGTATCCTGGTGAAGCTTCAAGACGTTATTCTAAATATAAGGTAATATGTTAGAACACATGTATTTTTCATGATATATATGTATACTTGTGTTTAGATTACAGGAATTCCCAGTTTCCCATCAAAGTATATAGAATTGGCTATATAAAGATGGTGCTAAAGTATGAACATTCACAATTACGGTAACTTTTGGGTTCTAATGGCAATTTATTTAAGACATCTCTTATTCTTGGCGAGGTCCACCACAACCTGCAGGCCTCCTTGACACCAGAAGGCACAGTGTAGAGCCCTGCATCTGTGTTCTGTCTTACCCTATTGTGCTTTAGCTTTTTCTGCCACTGGCCCTCGTGCCACACAACTGTGCATGTTAATTCTGCCATCAGAGTTGAGACCACAGTCCTATTGAACTTATTATTTTCAAAATTAGTGACCAATGTTGCTGCTAAATTAAAAAAAACAGCCCTAATCAGAAAGGTGTACGTGGTGCATTTCGTGCTTTTTCAGGGTACTGGCCGCAATCTGGGTGCTCAAACATGGGGCTCAAGAAGGCTAAGTTCCTGCTAATCAATATGAAGACTTAAGGCAACAAACAATTATAATAATCTTACATTAATAGTAATTGGAAAAAGAAAGAACCAGAAATGCAATCTGTTTTTATCCAAACGTACAAAACATGCTTTTATTAATAATATTTAATACAATGACATAGCCCATTCATACTGTCTCAATCATATCATCATACATACCATACCACAAATAGCTCAATTAAAAACATTGTCACAATGTTGACAGCAACTATACATGGATATAATATATCTTTATATATACACTTGTTAGATTGTATTTTTTCTCGTATGTGTGTATTTTTTCCGCAAAAATTTAGGACAAAACAGGAGTGGCACAAATACAATTGACAATCGTTGTAATCTACGTGCGTTTCGGCACTGGAGAGTGCCTTCGTCAGGAAAAGGGCCACTGCTAAACCACGATGGATCCTATATTATGTTGGCAAAGGAATCGATGCCACATATATATCTTTGTCACCAAGGACAACACCTGAGGTAAACTACCTCTATTTTCTTAGTTCAACAATATTCGATGAATGAAAAATCCTTTGGCAGAGAAATAGCTGATATTCTGATGTAGCTAAGGGCTTAAATGAATTCTTCCATATGTGGAAAACCACATTAAATGGGTTCGTCGATAAGAAAATATGGATTGTTATGGCTAATGTGGAGCCTCAGGATAAGGGGTTCCTCCTTGCGTTAAACAATCTGCAACAAAGCTCGTTCCTGTTAAACCACACTATGAGCTTTTATTTTCTGTGTTTTTCAGTGTTGTTTTGCCTGTGTTTTGCTTTGTTTGTTGTTTCCTGTGATTGCCCCCCTCCCACTTCCGGGCCCTAGTACTTAGCCCCCTCTCCCTGCTACAAATGGCTTGCACTCAGGGCTCTCTGCCTGTTACTGAAAACGACAAAAGATTCCAAACACCAAAGCAAGACTATCACTACACCTCCATCAAAGGGAGCCCATGACAGCAGTGCTTCATGCACTGCACTGGTTACCAATTGAGGATGCTCTGCCTCAAGGACACTATGCATCTTACACTGAAGCATCCATGGTAAAGGTCTCTATTTCTTACAAGTTAATTCCAATACTTCTTTAACAGACCACTTCGCTTCAGACTTAAGACTAGCACCTCGACTAACCATTCTCTCCAATGAGAAAAGACCATGGGTTGAACAGCATTCTCAGGGCAGGCAGCAAAGCTTTGTAACTCCTCGTCAGCCAAAATATGAAGCATACACCAACATATTCAAGGGCAGATTTACTAAGATTTTGTGTCAGATTGCCTCACATTTGTGGCTCGGCGGCAAAGAAAAATCATTTTTGGTATTTATAAAGCCATTCAAAGCCACTTTGAGTGACTTTGTGTGATTTAGTAAATACAAAGTAATGCAAAGCAGAGCATAGCGCTGCCTTGTGTTACCTTGCGTTGAGAAGGTGTTCCATGGGTGGAACATGGGTGTTCTCATGCATCTACCCATGGATTTTGGTGCATTCCCTGATTAACTGAAGCTAATAAACCTTAAAATTTGTGAACATTTTACACCTTCCCCAGTGAGGCATAACGAGGAGAAATATGTTTATTTCTCCTCATTATTTCCTCTTTCTATGTGTGATGCACTCTGCAGCTCACATAGAAAGAGGAAATATGCTGATAAGGAATGATTTTGTGTAGGAAGGTATTGCTTTCTGCACAAAAACAATCCAGCCCATTCACACAGGCTCCCTTGCACCATGGTACAAAGTTGCCTGCATTGGCTCTAGGCAGCCTCAAGTGCACCAGGGTAGGGAGCAAGCTGAAGAATGCCATATGTTAGTAGATATGACACTTTTTAGCTATCTCATGCATGCAATGCAGTGCAGCAACTTGCTTGTCTGCCTTCCGTTGTGTGAATTCTAAGTCAATCTGCTCCTCAGTTCAGGAAAGAGATGAAGACCTGGCTGTTTTCAGGATAAAGACGCAGAACCATTCTGGCATCCTACCGCCACAAGTGAACAACACATAAAGTCAGTTCAGAAGCACAAGCCCCTAGCCATTCACAAGAACAAAATTAACTCAAGCAAAATTCACAGGAACAATTGTAATATTGTGATACCACGGCTGACTGTACCCAGTCTAGATCTTGGACTATACCTATCCTTCCTCCAGGATGCTGATAAACATCTAACCAGCCTGCTTGTTATCAGAGAGGACCTGAGCCTACTTTTCTATGCCAGATTGGACCCAAGCAACATTCTTATCAGGGCACCCTAACAACCTGAAGGCCATTGGACACACCTGCACATTCAGGGAGCCAACATCTACCTTCCCAAAGCAATCCAGTCAATACTAATAGGACATGTACCAATGCATTAAGAGACTTACCATTCATCACTGTGACTGGATATTGTATAACACAAAAGCACTTGCTAGAAAATAAGGGCTCACATCCAGGATGACTTTAATATCATCCATCCCTTCTGGTCCCCCTCATGTTCCTCACCATATACACAACCGGAAACTCAAAAGCATTTTAAACTCTATTGCTACAATAATGGCTTGCAACAGGGATAACTTTAATAGATCATAGAGGTTGGCGTCTGTTCTCTTTGAAGATTATATAGAGCTTCAGTTTCAACTAGGGTCGGGCTGGGATGGAAAATAGGCCTGGGCACCAAAATAAAAGTAGCCACCATTAACGAATCAGATAACTGAAACAGTGGCCCACGTTTGGAAATCAGGACAGTTTGATCTGGCAAAGACACGCTGTATAGCTGTTTTGTAATGTATGGGATACTGTATGGATTTGTGGTTGCTGCAGGCAATACTTGTATCAATACCAGGGAAATCAACAGTAAAAACTGGCTCAGCAGGTCATAAAACAAATATATACTGTTACTACGCATGCGAATACATTGCATGCCATTACAACGAGGTCGTTACAACGACCGTGTTGTTACCATGCATACAATTACATTGCAAGTCATTACTACGACTTGCTGTAGGGGGCGTGCTGGACTTAGGAATAGTATCATTTACTATTCCTACTCCAGTTTGTGCAACAGCAGGGAAGGTGTTGGATTCTAAATCCAACACCAGTGCGCCCCCTACAGCAAGTCATAGTAATGACTTGCGATGTAATTGTATGCGTGGTAACAACGCGGTCATTGTAACAACCGCGTTGTAATGGTACAGCGTTGGGGAGACAGCGTTGTAAACGCTGTTTCCCCCATAAAACAGACCCACAATCAGCCCAAAAAATGGCTCACACACTAACCTTTCAGACTAGCCATCGGGTACTGCCTGATTGCTCTATAGGCCAGTCCGACCCTGGTTTCAACTGCTGTATCCAGCTGAGTTCATGACTGATGGTTAACCAGTCACTCAAAAATTCCGTAATGGGCATTCTGAGTAATAGCAATTTACTAATGTAAGCTGCATTCTTTTTGTTACTTGTCTTTCCACCATCACACTGTTGTCACTTTAGTCACTCACACATGAAGCCCAAACCCTTCCCACATAGATCTAATTGGAAATATAACAAACTTCCAAGCAAGCACTTCCTCTCCATTTAGTGTGTTATCCGTCTGATAATGCACTTCAGCACCTCATCAGGAGAATAAAGCGCTATACAAATGTAATTACAATTACAATTCTGGTCCTCAAGCACTGAAACACTATCAATATGAACCACATGACTGATCCACATTCTTCCATTCAAGTATTCACACAGAGCAGAATGCTAAACGTTCACAAATACGTTTTCTCTCCTCTTCATGGGTGTGGAGCACTATATAACTACAATACAATAAACAATCTATTTTACTCTTGGAGGTATAAAAGGCAGGGCTAATACAGTTTTGCTGCTTCCACGCAAGACAAAATGAATACCTGGAAGTTAAGAACATTTTGTGCTGGGTCTTCGTAATATGTATAGTTTACTGCATTGAGAAACCTAAATATTTTTATAACACTGGAAAGATTTTTATTTCAATGTGCTAAAATATTGAATAAGTAGACAATAATGCCACATATTGTGTGGCATAATTGCCTTAACTTAGATAATATGCCATATTATTTGCCCTTCCTTGCAGGATAATCTAGGAAACTCTAACACATAATTTGGTCCACTACTGCTGCATAGTTCTACAGCCCAGCTTATAATCATCCAAACTCAGTGGCAATGTTATTACCTCCATAAATGGAACTTTCACTCAAATATTCTCTGTTGGCTGAATTTCCTCTACCATGGCACAGGAATACGGTGTGCTGGAAGAAATTCATCCGGATGAGAATACTCTAGTGGAAAATAAACTTAATGAGCACAATTAACTGCTACTGGGTGTCTTCTAGGAGTACTGTCAGATCCCATTTGGGGAAAGGGTGCACAGGGCAAACGGGCTACTGCGCCACAACCACTACAAACTGGCAAAGTATATCGTTTATGCACTTGACTCACAGGATAGCAAGTGTGAAGTTTATGAGGGGGTATCTGAAGGTACATCAACAAGAGAAGGAGATGTTAAACCTGTCAGCCTTAGAGTGATCTTCCCCCAAAATGTTTGCCTTCACTCCTCCTATTTTTCTTACCATATTTTTTTTGGACCCTGTGCACTTTACTACTGCTAACCAGTGCTAAAGTGCTTGTGCTCACTCCATAGAACATGGTAATATTGGCTCGCACCTGATTGACATATTTAATTTAAGTCTCTAGCAAAATGGTATACCATATACCCAGGACTGGTAAATGAAATGCTGCTAGTGGGCCTGCAGCACTTTCTTGTGCCCCACATACACTTCAGTAGCCCTTAAAAACATGTTCCAGGCCGGCCATTGCCACCTGTTGGCAGTTTTAAACTTAAAGTGCCAAATCAACTTGGCAAAATGACCCACTTGCCAAGCCTCAAACTCACTTTTCACTGCCTACATGCCACCCCTACAGTAGGCCCTAGACAGCCAATTAGGCAGGGTGCATTGTAATTAAAACGTTGGACATGTAGTTTCAAGTTTTACATATTTTGGTCGTGAAAAACTCCCAAATTAATTTTTTCACTGCTGCAAGGCCTACCTCTCCCTTAAGATAACATTGGGTTCCCTATTACAGCTAACAAGTGGTAACCTTTGATTAGAAGAGGATAAAAAAGTCATGTTTGGTGTCTAAAGAATTGTGATTTTAAATCCTCTTTGCTGGTAAAGTTTGATTTTAAGTCACAATTCCGAAAAGGACAGTTTTAGAAAGTAGTTGTCACTTTCTTGTCCTAACCATTTGGTGCCTGCAGCCTGTTCCTGGATCGCATAACTAGATGTAGTTGGCATTAGGCTTTTGTGTATCCTCCCAGACAGCATCACAATAGAGTGTCTGGGTGTTGGTAGGATGTGCTATCTCTGGCAGGATGGGAGGGGGGAGCTGTCATCTGCCACACTTGCAATTCAAAGGCACTGCCTCAGCTCACACAGAAAATACTTCACACTAGCATATTGTGCCCCAAGATGGACTGGAAACAGGACAGGGAGGCATCAAATTCCAGATACCTCTGTGGGGAGAAAACTCCAGACGTTTCTCTAATTTCAAAGTGGACACCAGGTATAACAAGAGGACCCTCAGACCCACTCTACAGTACACTCCTGGGCCTGTGGATACTACAGAACAAAGATGCCTTGCTGCCCGGCTGCTTGAGGCCTGCCATGCTTGCAAAGAAGGACGATTGGATCTGCTCCCTTCATCCCAGGCTGACAGCTCCAAGGGTCTGCTGACTGGCCTCATGTTCTGAGTCACAGGGACTAAACAAGCTCCAGAGGCTTACTTGCAACAGCCTAGCTAACCTACTGCACTGGACCTACCTGAACCTGCATCTGGATCTTGCTGAGCCATGCTAGCCTCTTCTGGAGTGAGTTCCTGATCCCCAAGAGGTGCCTCTCCAGGTCCTAGGCCATTGACTGACACTAGAGAGAGCTCCTCCTTGCCTAACTGAAGCTCCCATCAAATCAGGTGCAAAGTGACTCAAAGGCCTGCAAAGCTTTGCTGCACAGCTGCTAGCTTCATATGAACTAACACAAAGTGACGCAAAGCTCTGCAAAGCCTTGATGCACACTGCAAGCTTCATCGAAATCAACAACGAGTGACACAAAGGCCCTCTAAACCTCTTTGCACAGCCAAGAGCCTCATCAAAACTGACACAAAGCAATGCAAAGCCCCGCAAAGCCTCACAGCTTCACTGGAATCGAAGCCGGACAATGAGAAGCCTCACAAAGCAACCCCATGATTGAATTTTTGACGTTCTGATGTTAAATAATCTATTAAAACCTACTCTATTTTTTGAATTGGTGTGGAAGTTTTCTAATGTTGTGTTTTCACTTTATTACTATTGGTGTGGTGTATAAATACTTTACACATTTCCAGGGGCAGCTCCTCTGCTAAGGCAGAGGAGCGTCGCCCCACTGCTCTCAGAGCAGTGGAAAAGGGAAAAAAATAAAATGATAATAACAACGTTATTATCATTTTATTTTTCGTTGCTGCGGGGCTGGGTTAGGGTAGGGCGGGGCTGGGTTAGGGCAGGGGGAGGAATGGTTGGTGCACTTAAGTGCACATGACGGTTTGGCCGGCTGTCTTGGGCCGGCCAAACAGTCATGCGCACTTTGCATGTTCTCCACCGGGCTGTAATACACATCCTGGGTGGAAAACATGCACAGGCTCCCTGTCCTCCTCTGAGCACCGAACCACGGTGCTCAGGCCAATCACAACGCTGAATTGCAGCGATGTGATTAGCTTAGAGGAGCCTGTATGCCTCCTGCTTCCGTTCCGGCAGGAGTCAGGAAGAGAAGCGGAGAGACGAGAAGAGACGGCGGAAGAGGTAAGTGTTTTTTTTTTCAACCCCGCCCGCCACCCACCTTCCCTACCAGCCGCCACTGCACATTGCTTCTAAGTTAAGCCTGACTGCTTTTGTGCCAAGCTACCAGAGGGTTAACCACAGGTTAATTTAGTGAATTTTTGTGTTTTACCTTGAAAAGAATTGTGGCTGTTGCTTGAGAAGGGTTCACACCCCCCTCAGCCAACAACCCAATATCTCACTGGCGGTGTATTGGAGGGAGCAGTGGGTGCTGGGCACAAGCAGCCAGCTTGGAAGTCTTATTCTATTACTCTGTATCCACAAGGGCTTTTTGATTGTTAGAACTTTAGTCCAGGACAACCTTCTAGTCTGATTGAGCCTTTTATCCCATTCTCCAGTTTTATGATGGTCTTAAAGGTGCCTTCAAGGAAGATGTGCCTCCCATTGATCTCTTGTTAGGTTAGATATGTCAAGGCTGTTCTCCTGTGGGGTTTGCATCAATTCAGATGATAAGCACTATTTTTCTCTTCTGGTTTGCTTCCCTCGAGCTGGAGTCTTTACATATTTGGTCAACTATCACAGATTTGTGACTTGTGAATCAATCCACTGGCATTCAATTCACCATAATTACAAACAAGTCATGACTAAGGCAATGGTATTACTTTTGCTCACATAACAACAAAAAACATTACCGAAATATAAAGCCTTAAAATGTATTCAGAAAGAATTGATGTAAGTTGCATTCTTTTAATCTTCCAAAGATTCAATCAGGTTTTCTTTATGGAATTACTGCTTATCCACAAACATTTACTCAGTTGAAATAAAGAAAGCAGGAGGAGAGTAATGTTTTCAAGCACAAGGTCTCGTTAAAAGAAATCTGATGCAGTTTCTAATCTCAGTCCAATCTAACACGCACCACAGCAGGTAAAACCACCAGACACTTTTGGAGTGTTCATAAATATGCATAATTCGTAAATGTTTAAAACCCACTTCAATTAATATTCATGTGCACAAATGCATAAGAATGTTGGAAGCTGCTGTAAGAAGTGTAAACGCGTCTTGTCGAGAGGTTGAATGCATTGGGCTCGCAGCTTCTCCCGCTGTTCTGCCTGAGCAGGTCTGACATCTGCAGAACCTTTGCAGATGTGCTTGGCATTTATTTCTGTGAGCTCGGGTGTTAAAGCCTCGCAGGCTTCATTCCCTTGAGATTTGTGTGGAATGGACGCTTGTGCAAATGAGGATCCTATTTAACATGTGACAGTAGAGTGATTTAAAAGCTGTAAAAAAGGAAGGGAATATAAGGTGAGTGAGTGAGTGTTTATACTCAACATTCAGGGTCAAACAAAAGGGTTTCACAAAAGAGTGGTAAATGCATGGAAGTGTCTTACTCGAGGAGTGGACTGAAAAACATCAACAATAAAATAAGGAAAGAGGGGACAGATGTACGACGGTTTTTGCATGCGCAAACGGGTTTCGAACCCGTTTGCTCATGCAAAAACCAATAGGGGTATGTACCATTCCAAAATAGCGAGTCGCAATTTATTTGCGACTCGCTATTTTGGAATTACGATTCGCTATTAGGAAGGGGTGTTCCCTTCCTAATAGCGAGCGCAACCCCATGTACAAATGTTTTGCAACCGCAATTGCGGTCGCAAAACACTCACAAATTACCACCCTCTTCAAGAGGGTGGTAATGGGGTCGCAAAAGGGAAGGGGTCCCCAGGGGACCCCTTCCCCTTTGCAAATGCAGGGGAAAATATTTTTTAAGGGCAGGCAGTGGTCCCAGGGACCACTACCTGCCCATACAAAATGAAACGAAAACGTTTCATTTTTTTCTTTTTTAAATGCATCCCATTTTCCTTTAAGGAAAACGGGCTGCATTAAAAAAAAAAAAAACTGCTTTATTTAAAAGCAGTCCCAGACATGGTGGTCTGTTGTGCCCAGCAGGCCACCATACCTGGGAGGGCTTGCCATTCCCAATGGGGTCACAAATTGCGAGAGGCTCATTAATATTCATGAGCCTCTCAATTTGCGACCCCATTGGGAATCGCAAACAGTGTGATCCACACTGTTGTACATCCAAAATAGCACCTCGCAAATTGCGAGTCGCAAAAGCTCGCAATTTGCAAGGCGCTTTTTTGCGCGTCGTACATCTGGCCCGAGATGGGTTAAAGAGGAGAACAATCTGTGGGCCAGATGTACGACGAGCAAAATTGCGCCTCGCAAATTGCGACTCATTTGCGAGGCTCAATATGCCATGTACTTGAATTCTTTGATCCGATTGATTCCAACCGCACAAACATTGCATGAACCACATGTGAAGAATCCCTTAGGTTGGTCTGGGAGCCAATTCCCTCCCCTAATATTCCTAGGTTCTATGTAGTTCCTAGTAATTAGATTTCTGATCGTGTGACATCTCCTATAGGTAACTGCTGGTTTGTCTGCAATAATCCCTGTTAAACCAGGCACCCCCTTCAGTAAGTTACAGTTTCTGTTCAGTATTTTGTAAATTTTGTCATGCAAAGTATTGAAAGTCGAGATAAAGGCCAAACGTTCAATTGCTGGGCCCTTTTCCTTTTGGATAAGTGTGGCATACCTTCTCATTGTGCCCACCCTGGCTCTTGCTTTCCTCAGACCCTCTCCAGATTATCCCCTAATTGAGAGTCTCGAATGTAACTCATTTTGTTCCCTATAGAACCTAGGAATATTAGGGGAGGGAATTGGCTCCCAGACCAACCTAAGGGATTCTTCACATGTGGTTCATGCAATGTTTGTGCGGTTGGAATCAATCGGATCAAAAAATTCAAGTACAATACCAACAAGTGGTATAGTGTTAAAGAATTTATAAATTGCAACAGTTGTAGGGTGATTTACGTACTGCAATGTGAATGTCCTGTATTGTGTGTGCTTTGTTCTCATTTGTTTCTTAGATTTAGATCTGTGTGTCATCAGAGTGCTGGGTGCTCAGCAGGATTCTAGATCAGCTCAAGCTTGTCAAAGTCATACAAACTGATGAGACATCAGAGACGTTTTATGGCATGGGCAAAGTAGGCTCTGGCCCAGGGCCCCAGCATTTCAGGGGGGGCCCCTTTTAGAGCCAGCTCTGTTCTGCAGAGTCTTGCCCTGATGACCTTGAGCAAGTCTTAAAACAATTATTTTAAATGAAGTTTTCCTTTAAGTTCTTTTTTTAAAAAACTTTGTTTATTACATTTCCAGGATAATAGAGGTCATATACAATTTGACAAAGGCAGAAATTTGATATATAGAAACAGAATCCCTTCGAAGGGGTAGTCTGTCACATCAGCCCATGACCGTAAATGCAAATGAAGAGAGAAAAAATAAAGTACAAACAGTACAACTTCAGCGTCATCAAGTTCCGCCAGCGTGCAACGGTGAAATTACAGCCATCATAATAATAATGATAACTATTGCATTTCTTATATGTGGGGTAGGAGGCAGAGGGGGGTAGGAAAGCAGTACAATCCCAGAAAGGAGAAGAGTCACACCAAACCATTCAAATATAAGATGTACAATCCTTACAGAGGGTCGCAACTCCTCGCCCAGACTTCCAAGAAGTCCTACCCAGCCTTCCCAAGCATGTACGGTCTATGTCGAAGGCTTAGGGGCCCGCCGAGTTTATTGCTGTACGTCTGCGGGCAAGTACAAACCCCAGCTGGGCAAATTTGTACTGCATTTTTTTTCCCTTCTTAGGAAGAGGTAACAATCCCAGTAAACAATGACTTATCGTTAGGTCAGCATTCACATGCGTTACTCTGCGTACCTCATTCAGTACCGCATTCCAAAAGAGGCGGAGCAGTGGGCATCTCTAGGTAACATGGCTGAAATCCGCTTAGACCATAGCAGAGAGATGTCGTCAGAATCCCGTATATGCACAAAGGGGCACAGCCACCATAATGGAGGAGCTTGGCATAGGGTGCCCAATGTACCACTGTTTGATGGCCCTCTCCCATACTGTCGTCAACTGCAAGACCAAAAATCGGGAATCCGCCGGAAGCACGTGACTGCTCATAAGTAACTCAGGGAGGACAGGCACCTCAACGGAACCAGACAGGAGTTTCTTTTCCCAGTTAGTGCCTTCGTCGCACCACATTGCTGCATACTGCAAAAGGCCAGCCAGATGGTACAATTTATGGATTTCAAGGCGAACTCTACTTATCTTATTAGGCACCAGGGCAGTGATACCATTGTACTTAACGCCAACCTGCCCATAACCGACAGCGGCAGAGTAATCCAGAATTGCACTGAGGCAGTGAGTCCGGTAATTATTCTGCCAATATTCAAATCATATTTCCGTTGTTGATCATGAGTCACCTGCACTCCCAAATAGCGAAAGCTCATCATCTCCCACTGCAGTCCCACCAGGGGGAGCTCGGGAGCAGCAACATCGGCCAACGCAGCCAGAGGAAATAACACCGTCTTCTGTTGATTGACATGGAGCCCTGAAACACTTCCAAACCACGCCATCAGCCGAGGGAGGTGAAGCCAGATTGATCTGGGTCCGCTGCGTAAATCAACGTGCCGTCTGCGTATAGGGACACAACATGAACCGAATCTCCCACATGTATATCACACATTTCGATCCTTAGGTTTATCACAAGCGTCTCCATAGCAAATGCAAATAGGAGCGGTGACAGCAGGCGTCCCTGTCGGGTACCCCTCTCAATGCAGAATGACTCAGAGACCACACTCCCTTAAGCACCCAAGCAGCATGGTTAGTATACAAGAGCTTCACCCATGTCAGAAATCCCTCGCCTAGGCCCATACGATTGAGCACTTCCCACAAATACATCCAGGATAAGGTATCAAAGGCTTTTTCTACATCAAGCGCAACTAATCCAACGCATAGGTTCGTGCCACCGGTCTCATGCATCACATGTGGAAGACGTCTTAAGTTCATGTGTTAGCCTCTG
The DNA here is from genome assembly GCA_963921515.1 of Calotriton arnoldi. Classification (NCBI taxonomy): domain Eukaryota; kingdom Metazoa; phylum Chordata; class Amphibia; order Caudata; family Salamandridae; genus Calotriton; species Calotriton arnoldi. The sequence goes on along the minus strand of CAWUFW010001993.1, from coordinate 333,236 downwards.
GCTGGCATAAAACCGCATTGGTCTTCATGGACCAAATTAGTGATCACCTTACTCAGTTACATTGCCAGTACTTTAGCTAACAACTTGACATCAACGTTAAGCATGGAGACGGGCCTGTAGGATCAGGGGTCTGTGGGTTCTTTGCCCGGCTTAGAGAGCATAATGATAAGCGATTCGCACATCCGGTCCGGCAGGGTACCAGTCTTGCGTGCCTCGCGGAGCACTTCTAGTAGTTATCTCGATGGAGATGTAGGCGGTAATTCATTTGGACATGGCAGTCTAACCTGTCCCAGATTGCTTCTACCCGTCTACGTGCCTCTACGAGTGCTGACCCATCTGTTCCCATCCTCTCGACTGTAGCTGCATACTCGTGAGTGAGTCCTCTTCCACCCGCAGCTCCCGCTCCAATTTCTGTCTTATACCATATATTTTGCCGAGGCTCTTGCCACGGACCACCACCTTAAGTGCCTCCCAGTCCGTACCTCATGTGTGAGAGGAGTTCCAATTCATGGCAAAAAAGCCACTTAATGCTTCTGCCATGTATATATTAAATTCCCTATCTTCCAGCACCTCTTGCTGCCATTACCACAGTGGGATCCTGGGCCTATGTCCCTGAACACCACATTCCAACAGTAGCCGTGCATGATCAGACAAAAAAACACTTGGTAACTGTCCCTCTGGACATTCAGTTCACCCTCGTTGGATATTAAAAACGGTCCAGACGGCTATGTGCCCCGTGAGTGGGGGTATAACTTGAGAATTCTGCAGCCTGAGGATGGAGTTCCCTACAAATGTCTAGCAGTTGTAGTCTAGACATTGTGGCAAGCTAGCCACCATCCGATGCTTTGTACCCAAGTGAGGCAGGTGTTGGTCAAGACTACTATCAAGTACGCAATTAAAGTCACCCTTACAAATTATTACATAAGGTACCAATTCCATTTCTAGGGCCTTGAAGAATTCACCGTCATCAGTATTTGGTGCGTACATATTAAGCACGCAGATCTCCCAGCCGTTCAGTAGGTCAAGTATGAGTATATAGCGTCCTGTCACGTCAGCAACCTGGCCGCGTAGCTGAAATGGGAACCCCCACAGCCACCCATATGGAGACCCCTCTAGCATAAGATGAATAAGTGGAGGAGTAGAGCTGTCCTCTGAGTCTCCTGGAGAAGAGCTATGTGAGCTCTGGTCCTCCTAAGATAGGCGTGTTTTCTATACCATTTCACGAAGAAGTTTAGACCCTCACATTCCATGTGAGCATACGTATCATGTCACCCATCACGTAGTGCCCCAACCCCCTGTCCCCCCCGCACCCACCCTTCCCACATCAATTCCGCTCCCTTGCCTTCGCTCTGTCCTACCCCGGGTAAACACCTTTCCAACTTAACTAGTGTCCTCCCACGCATAATGCAATTACCAACCATCCAATGACAGTCCCAGGTGACCTACAGTGTGTGTGCGCGATCTCACCTTTGGATGTAAGCTGATAGTATATCTTAGGGGCAGAAAACAGCTAGATCTCACCCCAAGGGCAGATCAATTTACAGTTCTGCACCCTAACACCTTAAGGTTCACACATTGCTAATCAAGTAATCAGTCACCCCACTTCCGAAGAATAATGAAAGCAGAAGAAGGAAGGAGAGGAAAATGGGAAATAGAGTATAGTAAAGCAAGGGAAAGAGGGGGAGGGTAGACCACTCACCCCATTTAAAGTTTGCACCACGATGTCTTGGTGTGTCCCAAAGGGGGCCTCAGCAAACGTAGTAATCGGTCACTGCCTTCTACTGGGTGGCAGTTCCCCCCAGCCCGCCTCATACCTGTCCCGACAGTGGCTTGTGCAACATCATTCTAGAGAAGATTCAGTGAGGCCCTTACACATGTGTCCAAATTAGGCCTCGGCCATCTGCTCGGTCTGGTGTTCGTGAGTCCCCATCGGATCTGATTCTGTGCATGAGGAGGCAGCAGAGGTAACCACCTCCACCAATGCCCTGGCTGCCTCTCGCTCCTGTCATTGTGTTTCCAGGTCCAGAGTACCATCAGATTGCACCACCACTCTTGTAGCAGATTCGGAACGGCGTCTACGGAGGCTTCATCTCCTTGGAGTGGCTGGAAGGCCCCCCCGTGCCCCAGCAAATCCTGAGCTTGTCCCATGGATGTTGAAGGCTGACGTTCTTCTCCATGGATCTCCAGCCAGTCCCAAGTTTCCTTCGGTGACATGAAAAAGTAAGCGCGGCCATCTCGCAGCACCTTCAGCTTGGCAGGGTAGAGCAGCATATACTTCAAGCCCATGGTTCTTAGCTTTTCTTTGACGCTGCTAAAGGACTGCCGCTGCAGTTGGACAACTCTTGTATAGTCCGGGAATATTCTTATAGTGTTATTTTCAAATATCGAGTCTCCGTGGCTTTGAACCCTTGGAGGAGTTCATCTCGGTCTATGTAGTTGAGAAAGTTTGCAATTATAGTTCTGGGCAGAGCTCCCTGTTTTGGAGGTGGGGCCAAGGACCTGTGGGCCCTTTCCACCATGAAAAAGTTCGATAGTGTCAGGGTTGGGAGTGCTAACCTGATCCAGTCTTCCAGGAAAGCCTCTGGGGAGTTTTCCTCAGTGCCCTCGGGAAATCCCACGAATCGGAGATTGCATCTACAGGAGCATCCCACTGCATCCTCCATCCCTGCCTCCAATCGACTCGAGCGGGCTTCCAGGGTGGCCACCGTCTCCTTCAGTGTGGAGATCTCCCCTCGCATTTCTGTGACCTGTGTCTCCGTTTCCTTGCGCAGGTCGGTGCAGAGGAGGTTCACGTCTATGGCCATGGCTTCAATTTTGGCCTGAACAGCTATTGCAGGGGCTTCAATTGTCACCAAAATCTGGGTCCCCGAGGGATCAGTCACAGGACGTGTCGTCTCTCCAAGAGGCTGTGATGGGGCGTTTCCCGCTCCCTTCACCGTGAACGGGTCAATTTTAGTCTGCTGGGCGCCCCTGGATGGTTTATCCTTTTCCATGGCGCCATGTGATCCTGCAGCTTTCACCCCAGCAATACCTCTAGGATGCCTGGCAGAAGCACTGCAGGTGTGGGCGCTTCTCACTCCTCAACCCAGCTATGCATACAGTATGAACTCCACCAGTGCCACCAGTCTAGTTGACCACTTGAAAAAAGAACAGATGATGGACGGAATGCTGATTTAATCAAACATTCACCCCAGTCACAGATTTGGGTTAAATCCATCGTTTTTTTGCACGCCACGCCATTCCAGTTTAGACCCAGCCATATGCAAATCAGTCTTGACCCTGTTCCCCATGGAAACAGTCCAGCCCGAACTGCCAGGCCAGGTCTTCCCTGGACCAGAAACAAGCATCCTGGGACCGGTTTTGGGGTACCCACCCCATATCAGCCAGGCTAGCTTAAATCTGGTAGCGTAGGGGGCACGGGACCCACGTCTGAGCATACCCTTCCCACTTAGGGTGACAAATGCAAAAAGAACAGATGATGGACGGAATGCTGAATTAATCAAACATTCACCACCAGTCACAGATCTGGGTTAAATCCATCATTTTTTTGTGCGCCACGCCATTCCAGTTTAGGCCCAGCCATAAGCAAATCAGTCTTGACCCTGTTTCCCATGGGAACAGTCCAGCCCGGCATGAGGGATCCAGGAGTAGCAGTACTGGGCAACAGTACGAAGGTTACAGAGTCTCCCACTTCTCGATTCCTCCATCAGTTCGGGGTCAAATCCACAAATCCAACTGCGTGCACAGGGATCAAGCAACGGCAAAAGTTCAGCAGTAGGAGAATGCCAAGCTCAAGGGTAGACCCCAAAGCTCACCGCTCACTCACCAGTGGGGGCTGTCATCAGTAGTAGGGATGTACATCTAATCCAGGTCAAGAACCGCACTGTCTAGGCATGCCCCCCCAGCACTCTCTCCTCTAGCCCCCAGCTCAGTCCTAAAAGTTCACAATCCGGGGGATGGGCCGATTAGGTAATGTCCAGGAGCCTTCCCCCAGTGAGCTCTACCACAGTGACTATGGCCTCCAGGCCTATCTCAGTATCACTCGGGGGGGGGGCTCCAATCCACTGTGCAGCACCACCCCAACCACAGTGGGTCTCAAAACAAGGGGGGACGAGAGGCTCTCCCTGGTCCACCAGGGCCCCCCTTCACCGCCCGCCGATGTTGGGCATTGTACGGCTGCACAGCACTGACCGCAGCGCCACGCCCAGGGCCTGCCGCAATTAATCGGCACGTGTCTGCACCATGGTACGTCTCCTTCTCGGCACGCAAGAGCACCAGCAATGCTCCAGAGAACGTAAAGGTGATAATTGTTTCCCCCTCCGCATCCGACCTCTGGAGGGGAGGGCAAAATCAACATGGCAGTCTCATCGCTAGGAGACTGCGGTGAAGTCCGCTATATGCACTTGTGCGTCGAGGCCCCGATCCAGGCCGCAGGCTCTGTTAGCCGGCCGGCCCGCGGCTCCTACAGGACCATGGCAGCTTTTAGGCTACACTCACACTTCAGCTGCTGCCTCGCTGCAGTCTCCTAAGCCCGCGCCTCAGCCTCAGCTGGCCGCCCGGTCTCCAGTGCAGCAGCGGTGCTTCATAGGCCTCTCCTCAGGGTGTGCTGCAGCGCGTCACAGCCAGCTCCGGGGGGTGCACTATTTCCATGCCCCTGGTTTCCACCCTACTCCGGAGCACATTTTTGGGGCACTCAGGGCCAAGGGGGCGTTAGGAGATTTTAGGATCGTTATGACGGGGCCTGAGCTCTTCCTTGGCGCTGCCGCTCAGCCATCTTGTTGGCCACACCCCCCCTTTAATTTATTTTTTATGTGAATAATGTGTGAGAGTCTATTAGCAACATTTTGAAGAGAAATGCTGTGTTTATCTTTCATGCAACATTCATAAAAAAGTTTCTTTTAGATCAAAACAGGACCTCACATATGAGAGATGGGAGGTCGTCACAGAGATTATTTGCAGTATAATTAGTGAGCTGCTGCTATGTTAAATATTGAAAACACAAGTCACTATTCCAAAATATTAGATGTAAACACATTTAAAATGTGGAAGAGTGTGCCCATGCGCTGTCAGAGACCTGGCTAAAGAGGGCATAAAAAAGCTGAAATGAGATCATAAATGCAAAGCTATTTTGAACAGGGGCCCCCAAAATCTGTTAGGCCCAGACCCCCAAAATCTTTAAGATGTGCCTGATGAAACGGGTAAGCATTATTACTTGTTACTCCAGCATCTCTACTGAACTATATTTCCCTGTTTACCTTTGTCATTCTGCAGCCTTGTCCATTCCAACTATTTCATCAATATTCACTCCATAAAGTGCCATCCTCGAGAGAGACGCTGTAGTGTCAGAGAGTTAGCTCCAGTCCGGTGTTTCGATCTCTCCCCCCCCCACTCTTCTTACCTGTTTCCCCTTGGTTCCTATTGCAAGTAGCAAGTTCTGCTTTTTTATTTGCCTAGGCATTCAATGAAGGGAGGGGCTTTCAGTGAGTCTGAAAATCAAACCCTAACATATTATAAATCTACTGTATTAAATAAGAAGCTACACATATATATATAAATACAAAAACAATTGGTACACTTAGTGAACAAAAATAAGATTTAACTGCAAAGTTACGTGAAAAAGGCAACACCATCATCATCAGAATGCACAGTGAGAAAGTGGATTAACAGATCACCTAGAAAGATACACTTCTCCTGTTGGATCTAGATTCGAACAAAAAGGAATTCAAATGCATAATGAGTAAGACAAAAAGATCTTTCATCCAAAACCACCCAAGGGTACCAGCAATGTATATGATACCAGAGGTACACAAATTCTTTAGTAGTGTGAAAGTGGATTCTGATTTAACAAAACATATACGTAACATTATGAACATTTCTGCACTAAAACAAAAACACTGTACCTTTGAAATATCATATTTTTCTATGTTTGTCTAACTAGGCCTCAACTCCATATTGTTTTTCATGCAACCAAGACGTGTTTTCAATTCTTATCCAGACACCGCATGTAACCAAAATATGCACAGATGCTCTTTTGCAACATTCAAGACTCTTCCTGCTTGTATCACTGTTTCTGTTTATGAGACTTCCATTGTTTTGTGCAGCTATATTTGTATTTCCACATCTGATGATGTCAGGTTAGAATAGGGCACCGTAAGAAATTGGGTTACTGGTTGAGGAGATGAAACCCTACTCAAGCAGCAACCACAATCCTTGTCAGTGTGAAGTCACAAGCAAACTCAATATTAACCTGTGCTTAAGCCACTAGTAGCTTGGCACAGAGCAGTCAGGCTTAATATATGTGCAAAGTATTTATGCAGCAATTCAAACAGTAATAGGGTAAAACACAAACCAATTTAGAATTTTTTTAAATAAATAATTTGAGACCAAAATGACAAATATCCAATCAGTAGAACATGAGAAATGCAAGGATAATGATTTAAGTGTTTATAGCATGAAAAAATTTCAAAGCGCCAACTGTGGTTATCTGGTCGCGCTAGTCCAGGCCAAAGTTACATGTTCAGTCCGACCGCAATTGAGCATGGGCCAGCTTCATGGACCCAGTTAGGCCCGCTGTTAGAAATCGGGGTCTCTAGTTGGCAATGGCTGGCACCACTGTCCAAATAGGGACCCTTCTTCCTAAGTCAGGGCAGGTGGGCTACCCCCTTTGATAACCCCTGCTCAACACTGTGGTAACGTAGCACGAGCAGTTAGGCCTATCTCAGAGGCAGTGTGTGAAGAATTTATGACCATGCACAATAAGGCAGTAACGACACCACAAAAGGACACAACTCAAGTAGGTATAGAAAAAAATAGTATCTTTATCTAAGGTTTAGTACGAGACTCTCAAAAGCATTTTAACCAGTCACCATGCATGTAAATCAGTAGGGCATGTAAATCAGTAGGAACTTAAAAATGGGCAATACGTATTCACCAGAACGTGGCACTGACTGAGTTCAAGGCCTGGGTCTACGCGACCCGTTGCGCACCAGATACCTGCCGTTGGACGGGGACACAGCACGTAGCTTCTCGAAGAAGCGGAGACGGTGACAGGCGGACTCCCAGCGACCACAGTTCTCGATGGCAGTGGTCCGCAAAGTGCACTCGCAATGATTCGGGCACTCCGGGACAGGCGGGCCCTCAGCGGCAGCAGCACGCGGCTGCGGCGGCCCGGGCTGGTGGTGGCAATGACTCTCGTTGTGCAGCCCCGTGGTGGGCTCGCGGCGGCAGCAGTGCTCTCCTAGCTGCGGCGGCCCACGGGACGATTCACAATGGTGCACGGTTGGCAAAGACGTGGGCACTCAGCGGCAGCAGCTCTCTCTTAGCTGCGGCGGCCCACAGGACAAATCCCAATGATGCAAACTTAGCAAGGGTGCGAGCACTCCGCGGCAGCAGCTCTCTCTTAGCTGCGGCGGCTCACAGGACAAATCACGATGATGCAAAGTTAGCAAGGGTGCGAGCACTCAGCGGCGGCAGCTCTCTCTTAGCTGCGGCGGCTCACAGGATAAATCACGGTGATGCAAAGTTAGCAACGGTGCGAGCACTCAGCGGCGGCAGCTCTCTCTTAGCTGCGGCGGCTCACAGGACAAATCACGATGATGCAAAGTTAGCAAGGGTGCGAGCACTCAGCGGCGGCAGCTCTCTCTTAGCTGCGGCGGCTCACAGGATAAATCACGGTGATGCAAAGTTAGCAACGGTGCGAGCACTCAGCGGCGGCAGCTCTCTCTTAGCTGCGGCAGCTCACAGGACAAACCTCGGTGATGCAAAGTTAGCAAGGGTGCGAGCACTCAGCGGCGGCAGCTCTCTCTTAGCTGCGGCGGCTCAAAGGACAATCCACGATGTTGCACAACTAACACAAGTGCGGGCATCCAGTGGCGGCAGCTCTCTTAGCTGCAGCGGCCCCCAGGGTTTCAGCGAAGGTTCTGAGGATTCAAAATAAGGCGGGCACTCAGCGGCGGCAGCTCTCTCTTAGCTGCGGCGGCCCACACAGTTTCAGCGAAGGTTCTGAGGATTCAAAATAAGGCGGGCACTCAGCGGCAGCAGCTCTCTCTTAGCTGCGGCGGCCCACACAGTTTCAGCGAAGGTTCTGAAGATTCAAATTAAGGCGGGCACTCAGCGGCTGCAGCTCTCTCTTAGCTGCGGCGGCCCACACAGTTTCAGCGAAGGTTCTGAAGATTCAAATTAAGGCAGGCACTGAGCGGCGGCAGCTCTCTCTTAGCTGCGGCGGCCCACACAGTTTCAGCGAAGGTTCTGAAGATTCAAATTAAGGCGGGCACTCAGCGGCGGCAGCTCTCTCTTAGCTGCGGCGGCCCACACAGTTTCAGCGAAGGTTCTGAAGGTTCAAATTAAGGCAGGCACTCAGCGGCGGCAGCTCTCTCTTAGCTGCGGCAGCCCACACAGTTTCAGCGATGGTTCTGAAGATTCAAATTAAGGCGGGCACTCAGCGGCGGCAGCTCTCTCTTAGCTGCGGCGGCCCACACGCAGAGTTCACAAGGGTTATCAGTCCGCGTTCCTCACAGTAGGACTAGAGGTTCCGGATTACTCGACGGAGGCCTCACCTGCAAGTAGAATTCCTAGCAAGGGAATTTGGGCGGCTGACGGGGTGAAGTCTAATGTCCCTGAGACTTCAGCAGGAGGCGCTCTCAATTCAGGCCCTTGGGTAGTTTCTTCAGCAAGCTTGGTGAAAGTTTCAAAGTCCTTTCCTCTGTCCGCTCGGACAGAGTTTCATCTTGACATCCAGAAGGAACACACTTGAAACAGGTTTCAGCGCAGCGTTTTAAACCTAAAAAGTCTTTGTTCTCTGCAGTCACAAATCACTGCCTCCAGCCGTGAACCGAGAATTCAGTCAATGGCAGCCAAGCTGGCACTTATGAGACCTCGCCAGTCGTCTCTTTCTCAGGCCCTGGCTGAGCTCCACTGGCTCCCAGTTGTACAGAGGGTGCAATTTAAATCCATGTGTATAGTTTTTAAAGCTCTACATGGCATTGGGCCCAAGCCCGTACAAAGTAGATTTGAATGGTATGTTCCTCTACGCAATCTTCGCTCCTCCTCAGCAAAACTGGTGAGAGTGCCTAGGTTCAGAAAAGTCAGATCTGGTGGAAGAGCTTTCTGCGTTGCAGCAGCTTCGGCGTGGAACAAATTACCAACCGAACTTAGACAGATAGATGATCTATTGTCTTTCAGAAAGAAATTGAAGACCTGGCTCTTTCCCAGGGTATAATATAGTGTTTTTAACTGTCCCTATACTCTAAGATAACTGACCTATGTGCTCAAGCGCCAGGATACCCGTGGGGTTGCAGTGCACTCTATAAATTTTATATACAATACAATACAATACAATACAGCCAAAACCAGTTCAGTGGGGTCGGGGAGCACTTGGTTTACGAGGCGACATCCTGCCCTTTAAGAATCTGGGGGTCTGCTATCAGACGCTCAGTGGGAGATGGAGCCATCATTCACCTTACCAGGCACGGCCCTGCTCGGATCAAAGAGTCACCCCTCCCCATACTCTAAATGCCGATCTCTCTCTCCAGCCAGGTCTGACCCAGCTGGCCCTGCTGCTCCAAAACCAGACGGCCAATACACACGCTAGAAAAAGCCTACAGGAAAGCTTCAGGCCAGAAAATACCTCATTTCTAGTAGAGGCATTTTCGAACACGGGCTATGCTAATAATCCTTACTAAAAGATGCATCTCAATGTTGTGAGCTTAAACATATCAAATTCGACGTTCCTATCAGGTTCCTGGGGGCAGGTAGGATTAAGGCATGTAATACTCAGCCTTCACATTCTGGCCTATGAGAACGGGTGGCCTCGCAATAGTAAACAGTGAAATGGAGGGTAACTCGCTATTAGAACATGCTACACAGACATACTTTAAAAGCTGCTTCGGTGGGTAGCGCAAATCAGTGCTGCCGGCCCACCAGCAGTATTTGGTCTACCAGCCCTGGGCACACACAGTGCACTGATACTAGGGACTGACAGGTAAACCAAATGAGCCAATTATGATTATCCCAATTCATACAGTTATCTTTACACAGGGACCATTCGCGCTGTGTCACTGATTGGCAGTGGCACAGCGCCCAGAGCATCTAAATCCAGCCAACATAAAAGGTCAGAAGCGAAAACAGGAAGGGAGACCCGCGCCAATGATGTCAGGTCTAACACACGTCCCCTCCAGCTGAAATGTGGGGAGAACTAACCATTCCCTTGGGAGTTCTCATCACTAAGGCGGAAAAACCTGGACAGACCATCAGCATTGGCGTGCTCTGTACCAGGGCGGTGTTCCACCGTGAAATCCATACCCTGTAGGGAAATGGACCACCTCAACAACTTGGGATTCTCACCCCTCATATGCATCAACCATCTAAGGGGCCTGTGGTCTGTCTGAACCCGGAAGTGAGTCCCAAACAAATATGGCCTCAGCTTCTTCAGCGCCCAGACCACAGCAAATGCCTCACGCTCAATTGCACTCCACCTCTGTTCCCGGGGAAGTAACCTCCTGCTTAGGAAGGCTACCGGTTGGTTTAGTCCCTCCTCATTGATCTGTGACAGGACAGCCCCTATACCATGCTCTGAGGCATCTGTCTGGACAACGAATTCCTTTGAAAAGTCGGGCGCCTGAAGCACGGGTGCAGTGCACATGTCAGTCTTCAGGGCGTCAAAAGCGTTCTGACAGGTGTCAGTCCAGTTTACCTTCTTTGGCTGCTTCTTAGAAGTCAGCTGAGTCAAGGGTGCAACAATGTTACCATATCCTCTGACAAACCTCCTGTAGTACCCCGTGAGTCCTAAGAAGGCTCTCACCTGCGTCTGAGTCTTGGGGGGTTCCCACGCCAGGATAGTTTCAATTTTGGGCTGAAGGGGCGCCACCTGGCCGCTCCCCACCTGGTGCCCCAAATACACTACAGAACCCTGCCCAATCTGGCACTTACTGGCTTTGATTGTGAGGCCTGCCTTCCACAGGGCCATCAATACCTCCCAGAGGTGGCGCAGGTGGTCCTCCCAAGAGGAGCTAAACACCGCAATGTCATCCAGGTAGGCGGCACTGAAGTCTTCCAGCCCAACCAACACCCTGTTGACCAGCCTCTGAAAGGTGGCAGGGGCATTCTTCATTCCAAAGGGCATCACCCGGAACTGGTAGTGCCCATCGGGTGTGGAGAAGGCTGACCTCTCCTTTGCTCCCTCGGTCAAGGCGATCTGCCAATACCCAGACGTCAAATCAAATGTGCTGAGGTATTTGGCAGCCCCTAACCGATCTATGAGCTCATCAGCTTTGGGGATGGGGTGCGCGTCCGTCTTCGTGACTGAATTGAGGCCCCGATAGTCCACGCAGAACCGAAGTTCTGGGGTGGTACCAGGCACTGCAGCTTTTGGTACCAGGACCACTGGACTGGACCAAGGGCTGCTAGAGGACTCAATCACCCCAAGGGCAAACATTTTGGTAACCTCATCCTTAATGTAGGCCCTTACCCGGTCAGTCACCCGGTAAGAGGGCCTCTGAGTCTGGTCAAGGAAGGCTGGGAGCAATCTCCCAGGAAACCTCCCCAGGATGTGTTTAGTTACATGCTGGCCTTCAGGAACCAGACTCGGCATTTCAGGAAACTTGGGTGGGTAGCGCAAATCAGTGCTGCCGGCCCACCAGCAGTATTTGGTCTACCAGCCCTGGGCACACACAGTGCACTGATACTAGGGACTGACAGGTAAACCAAATGAGCCAATTATGATTATCCCAATTCATACAGTTATCTTTACACAGGGAGCATTCGCGCTGTGTCACTGATTGGCAGTGGCACAGCGCCCAGAGCATCTAAATCCAGCCAACATAAAAGGTCAGAAGCAAAAAGAGGAAGGGAGACCTGCGCCAATGATGCCAGGTCTAACACCCGCTGAACAAAGTACCTTAAATCCTGGTCGTGGAGCGATGCAGAGTTCTGCGTCGAGGATGCATCGCGCAGCAGAGGCGATGCGAGGTCCTCATGTTGAGTTGCATCACGCAGCTGTGATTTTGGGAATCTGCGAGGTCCTGCGTCGTCGTCAAAGATGCTTGTGATGAAAAGTCTTGCGTTGAAAAAGCATAGCACCCCTGCTATTTCCAAAGAAGTTCCAGAGCTTGCAATGCGGAGTCCAATGTTTCATCAAGGATGCAGTCGACGAGAGGCTTGCGATGTGAGAGCTTGCATTGAGGATGCATCCCGCAGTGGTGATGCCGATGGGTTGCAGGGCTGTGATGCAAAGTCCTGTGTCGGGTATGCATTATGCAGTGGTTCCGATGCAGAGTTTTGCAAGGCGATGCATCGAGCTTGATTGGCATGGCTGGAAAAGCACCTTCAGGACTGGGGTGGCACCACTTGGGAGGGCAGGACTCACAACTGGCAGGGTCCAGGTGCTAGGTCCAAGGTTATTGGAGCCTGTTCTGTCCCTGAGGCTCTTATCAGGAGGCCAGCCAACTAGACCTTGGGGGAAACAGCGTTTACAACGCTGTCATTACATTGCGCTACTATTACAACATGGTTGTTACAACGACCGCGTTGTTAGTACGCAATGCATTTACATCGCAAGTCATTACAATGACTTGCACTAGGGGGCGCTGAGGTATTGGAAATGAATTCCAACACCTTCCCTACTGTTGCGCAAACTGGTGTAAGAATAGTAATTAATACTATTCCTAAGTCCAGCGCGCCCCCTAGTGCAGTCGTTGTAATGACTTGCGATGTAAATGCATCGCGTACTAACAACGCGGTCGTTGTAACGACCGCGTTGTAAAAGCACGCGATGTAATACATCGCAATGTAATGAGCCATATTCGACCTTGGAGTCACTCTGGTGGTCCTAGGTTCAAGATGCAGGTCCATCCTTCTCACTCAGGCAGAAGGTCATCAAGGCAGCACAGCAGGGCAGCAGAGTGGCAGACCTTGCAGCAATGCCGCATAACAGCCCTTTTCTGAGACTTCCACAGATCCAGATGTGTACTGAAGGGTTGGGTCTGAGGGTCCACATTTTATACCTGGTGTCTACTTTGACGTAGGAGAAGGTTCCGGAGGTTTCCTCCCTCCTGAGGTGCCAGGCATCCCCTTCCTCCCTGCCCTGGTACAAGCTTGTCTGGGGACATAAAATACTAGTCACAAACCCTTTGTGAGTTTGTTCAGGCAGTGCCTTTGTGATGTGCAAGTTCGGCAGTTCCAAGCTCCGCCCCTTCATTAAGAGTGATCCATCCTGCCAACACCTATGTTCCCTATGTTCCATTTGTCTCACTGTCTTGGTGCAATACACAAAGACCAACTGCCTGCAACACCTATTCATGTGACCCAGGGGCAAGTTGCAAGCACCTAATGGTTAGGACAAGAAAATACCAACTTCCTAAAAGTGGCATTTTCAGAATTGTGACTTAAAAATCCCACTTTACAGTTAAAGAGGGCTTTTAATTGGGGGGTGTGGTTTAGTAGCCAGCAATGGGGGACTCGTGAGTCCGGAGCTCCGCGCTGGCCTGACGAGCATCCTGTAAATAATTGGCAGCTGAGCAGTCGGAGGGGCCCACACAACGCTTGCCTACCTTGGAGCACCGTGGGGAGCCGACCGGACGGACACGGAGCCCTGAGCCTGCCGGGTGTACAGGCGTGACGAACAACGTCGAACCTGCGGGCCTTGGAGCCGTGTTGTCCTGGTGATCGACTGTGGCGGACGGGCAGCGAGGCATCAGCACCCCCGGGAGACACCTGGGATAATCAGAACTTTGCCGGTGGCATGGCACGGCCCGCGTCGCACGCAGGTCTTGCCCTGCGGCAGTCAGCGGCTGAGACTGCTTCATCACTGCGGAGACAGCAGCTACGTGACTGGGCGGTCCAGTGAGGCCTCGCTGAGACTGCTACTGCACCGCACACCTCACAGGCGGGCCCAAGGACGAGGCAGTGTCTTTAATTGAGGTGGACCGGTGCACTCCTCGCCTTTTATTAGCTGCAGAGGCCCCATTGGAAACATCGCTCAGTGAGTACTTGGTAGGCCTCGCATGTAGGGCCCCTCCCCGCCACCCTCCTTTAATATCAGACTGATTGGAGGTCCTGGACCCTGGCAGTGGTGACCCCTTGCTGCAAGATGGTGAACTGGGAGAGGCTAGCGCCCTGAAAAAACTGCAGTGCTCTGCCCGACCCCCGGAGTCTGTGGGACCTTGAGGTGCCCTCGCAGGTACCCCTCTGGCGTGAAAGTGAGGGGTGGCTCCTATAGGATTACCCGGGTGTCCCGACCTGGATGAGGAGTCCACAGTACTGGGGGTAGACACCTGCTGAGTCCACCCATGACCGCACAGGGCTTGTGGGGGTCTGGGACCCAAAGTAAAACAGATGGCCCTCCACTCCGCATTCACCCCTTCCTCATTGTAGTGGGATCTCCTGGAGAGCGGCTGTACCTGGTAACCTTGTCTGGACCTGTGGAGTTCCGAACCCAGAGAGGGGCTGGGAGGCCCCGATGTAGGGTGCTACTACACTCAGAGACTCCAATTGCTTGGGCTGCTGGCTCGTCCACACCTCCCCTCCCTATTAGTCTGCAGCGCATGAGTACCTGTATTGGAGTGAGGGATTGCTCAGCTCCTGAAGTAAGGTTACCCCCCATGGGGTGCAGTGGACTCTCCTAGACCATAGTGGGCCTTGATAAGTTGGAATTGCCCGCGCCTAGCTTCACCCACTGAGCCACTCCATTACTGATTTGAGCAGTGTTTGCCCTCATAGACTACAGGTCTGCCACCTGTTGGAACACTGACTGAGTGGGGTGGTGATTAGATACAATGACGCACGGGTGACCTGGCATTCTTGTGTTCATTCCTGAGTTGATAACCGTGGACACACCTGGGGACCATACACTGGCACAGATGGGGAAACCCGGGGCAAAGGCGACTGGAATAATTGGACCGGGAAGAGGATGCCCCTAACTAACATCCAGAGACACCTGAGGGCGTCGACCCAGTTCAGCAACAACTGGTCAAGATACTAGAGGCCATAGCAGACACCAAATCTACTCTCCACCAAGATATCAGTACAGTATCCGTGGGCCTAGGACTGCTTCGCGCTGAACATCGCAAACAGGTTGGGAGCGCGCAAACCTCCATTGCAGAGCTCCAACCTGCGAAACAGGTGCTGGCTCGTATGGTCGAGGACCTCACGGACAGAGTTTATACCCTAGAACGCAGAGCAGAAGATGCCGAAGGGCGCAACAGGAGGAATAACATCAGGGTGGTGGGAATGCTGGAAGGGACGGAAGGCAAAGACATGCTGACCTTCATGGAAACTTGGTTACGCACAGTGGTGGCACCAGAGGGACTCTGCATTCTATACACTTGAGAGGGCCCACAGGATCCCTGCCCATCCATTGGCACCGGGGCGCCCGCCACGGCCAGTAGTAGCAAGACTCCTGCACTTCAGAGACAGAGATGTGCTTTTACAGAGGGCAAGAATCGCAGGCCCCTTTGAAATCGATAACAGCAAGGTGTCCATTTTCCCCGATTACCTCCCTGAGGTGCAGTGGCGACGAGCATCGTTCACAGAAGTAAAGCAGGCGCTATGGGACGAAGGCCTACAATACTCTTTAATGTTCCCAGCTAGGCTACGCATAACTCTGGATGGGAAGACCCACTTCTGTGATGATCCTGACATGGCCTGGGAGTGGCTTGAAGTCTATAAATCAGGGGGCCTGTCCTCAAAGTTGGACACCGCTACAGGAGATCATGATCTTTCTACCAGGAAGCAGACCCAGAAGAGGCCCAATCGGAGACCGCCTAAGAAACCGAGCCCATCACAAATTGAGAAAGAGAGGGCGGCTGCTCTCCAAGCAGTGGCCAATATCGTGAAACCTAAAGAATCGGGGTTAGAGGCTGGGTCACCCTCAGGAAAAGGGACTGCAGGATCTGAATCAGATTCGTCTCCAGCAGATAGTGTACTGTTGCCGCAGGTTACCCCCAGGTCAGCGGACGATCTGTAAGCAGATGCCCCTGTTAGCTGGAAAGCGATATGGTCCTGGAATGACACATGCCGCAGATGCAGTGGGCTCTGAGGACCGGAATTATTGATGTTCAGGCTGGTGCGGGCCAGTGGAATCTTCACGAACGGAGATCAGTAGCCTGCCTCCGCATAGAAGTCCACAGCCAGTTGAGGTTGGAATCTTCTGCTTAACCAGATGCACAGTTTGCAGTTCAGATGGCTTGCCGTTGCCAAGCTGCTCAGGGGAAGAGGAGTTTGGATTTACCTGTTTTTTTTTATTTATGATTTGTTTATGTTTTGTTGCAGGAGTGGTGCTACGCAAGTCCAGGGGATTAGGAGCGGTCGGGAGGCGGGGGGGAAACAGGAACTGGGATTGTTTATTCTTGAATGATGCCTACACATCATACGCTGACCTTTAAGACATGGAATATGCTGGGGATGGGATCTGCCGTAAAAAGGCATAATATACACCGATATTTGCGGAGGAGGGGGTACAGATTTGCTCTGTTACAAGAAACTCACCTCATACACAGTGAAATTGAGAAACTATGCAGACACTGGAGAGGGCAAGTTTTCGCAACATCGTGCTCTGCATTTGCCAGGGGAGAGTTGATTTGGGTCCTGGCAGGGATAGCCTTCGAACCTACCCCCACCTTAATAAATAGATACATATTCCTGAAAGGGAGATTGTATGGACGGGAAATTACCTTGGGCTGTGTGTATGCCCCTAATCAGGAACAGATTCCCTTCCTACACACGCTTTCCGCCCACAGAGCGGAAATAGAGGGTCAGAGATGCTCATGGGGGGTGACTTTAACTGTGTTGCCAACACCCTGCTGAACAAATCGCACTCCCCATTGCAGGGAGCCCAGGCCCATCGCATGGCGGCAGGATTTAGGGATTGGATGGGACATTGAGGACTGGTAGATATTTGGAGGATTCAACACATGCAGGGTAGAGACTACTAATTCTACTCCCTGATACATCAACTGCACACACGGATAGATGCAGTCCTTTCCTACTCAGGGCTGGGGCATGCCATCACCCACACGGAATACCTGGGGCGCACATTATCTGATCACAGCCCCTTGCTGATGACATTTCAACTAGTAGGGAAGTGCCCAGTGGCCCCTTGATGGTGCTTTAACACGCAGCTGTTAGAAGACCCTTGCTTTAGGGAGTTTTTGGGTTCCACCATAGATACTTATTTTGCCATTAACACACACACACAGCTTCTACAGTACTGGTAGAGTGGGAGGCATTTAAGGTGGTGACGAGAGGGTTCTACCTGGGACAATCAATTGGGGCACAACGAGAAATACATCAGGAACTATGGAACTTAGAAGATAAGCTACACAAATTGGACAACCTGCAGGGCCAGACCCCCGAAAAACAAGGCCTACTGAAGGAAACACAGAAACTGTACTACCAGGCCCTTGAGAGGCAGAGATGGTATGACTACAATGGGTTCCTTGCCAAGGCGCATGAGGAGGAGGGGAGACCTGGCAGATTAGTAGCATGGCTAATCAAGCCGGAAGCACAAGGTACCCCGATTACTCATGTACAGATAGGAACAAACCAATCGGTCAATGACCCAGAGGACATCAATGACCTCTTTCGCACCTACTACGAATCCCTATGCGAGACTCCCGACCCAGGTCTCGCAGGCAGTGCAGAGGGCCTTTTTCTCCCAGCTGCCACTTCCCACACTAGACCCACAAGTGCAGGCGACCCTGGGTTGCCCTATTATGACTCAGGAAATCCAGATAGCAATTAAAAGTTTGGCTACGGGTAAGACCCCAGGCCCAGATGGTCTTCCGGCAGAGTTTTACTCTACATATGCCCTGAAATTGCCCCCCCCGGAAACTATGTATGCAGAATCGCTGAGACTTGGTCGACTCCCAGCGTCGGTCAGGGATGCTTTGGTGATTCCCCTTCCTAAAACAACACTGGAGGGGGCTTGAGTTTCCGATTTTAGACCCCTATCTACGCTCAACATGGACTTAAAGCTCCTGAGCAAAATACTGGCACTTCAGTTATTGCCCCACATGTCTACGCTCATCCATGCAGATCAAAATGCCTTTATGCTGTCCCAAAACACCTCTAACAACTTGCGTAGACTGTACACAGTACTCTACCATCCTGACGTGAGGCTTCTACCTGGAGCAGCCCTTCTCTCGATAGATCTTGAGAAGGCCTCTGACACCATTCAATGGGAATTTTTATTTGAAACAATGCTGCGCATGGGCCTAGGCGAGGACTGGGTAAAATGGGTACAACTACTATACGAACTTCCTACAGCCAGGGTCAAGACTGGCAAAGTAGTCTCAGCACAATATCGAATATTCCGTGGCACACTGCAGGGAGGCCCGCTGTCACCCCTCTTATTTGCACTGGCGATAGAACCACTGGTGGTGCTGTTCCGCTGGGTAGGCAAGGGGATAGGTCTGACAATAGGCGGCCGCGACCATATCATCTCATTATATGCAGATGATCTCCTGATTTACCTTAACAACGCAATACAAGGTTCCACAGTGGCATTAGACTTACTAGCCAGATTCAAATACGTGTCCAGACTAAGGGTCAACACAAGCAAAACCTATATATTCCCAACATCGCCTACTAGCCCCCGCCCTATAGACCTACCAAGTGATCTTAACTGGGCTTCCTCCACCTTTAAATACCTAGGAATACATATTTTTCACTCCCTGGAAGATCTGAGAGAGGGGAACCTCGGACAGGCACTTAGATCTCTTAAGGCCTGTGTCCCATTTTGGTGCTCCCTGCGCTTCCCGATCATGGCCCGTATTTCATTATCACAAATGGTCATGCTACCGCGTTTGCTGTACTTTTTTGTTAACCTCCTGATCGGGGTTCCTGCAAGATGGTTCCGCCAGCTGGATGCCCTGCTCCGCGACCTTATATGGGAAAGGGGATGGCAGAGGGTGTCCTTAGCCACATTACAGTGTCTCATGGTAAATGGTGGCCTGGGGGTGTCGAATTTTGAGCACTACTTCATGGCCTCCCAACTACAGTGGCTGGCACAATGGCTTGAAGACATAGGCCCCGAAGGAATGAATTTGAGAAATGCTGGAGACCGCACACCCCTGCTACTGGCTAAAATGTTGGATGCAACAGTGGTAATCCCCCGCCAATCCCTGTTACAAACCACTGCTTTGCAGTGTTAGAGACGCTGCACAATGCAAAGACCGGAAACTCCCCTGTATGATCCTAATAGGTTTACCACACGGCAACCCTAGAAAGATATTTACCTCCAAACAGCTGCCACTCTGCACCGCAGTGGGAATAGAAACAGTGGGAGACTGTTATCAGCAGTCTGTCCTGTTACCCTTGGAAGATCTTGTTGAAAATACAGGGCTACCAACGGGGAAATTCCTGCACTATGAAGCCTTGGTACATACTTTAAGACGCTGTGGGGTAGAGGCCGGGAAGAACCTGAGACACATGTGGTGTTGCAGTCTATACTTACTTTGTTGAGGGCACATCACCAGGTAAAATGGCTGTATGCCTCGCTGCCGGAGATCTCCTGCACTCCTCTCCGGCACCTGCGTGGCAAATGGGATGCTGTACTGTCCATCGAGCTCTCGGATTCAGAATGGAATAAAATTTTAGCATACCCTAAAAAAGTTTCCCGTAACACCAGGATGAAACATATACAATTTAATTACACCCATATGACGTATATGACACCTTATAGACTCGGGGTTGCATTTGGGGGTAGGACGCGTTACTGCCAGAGATGTGAGCACGCAGATGCTGATTTTTATCCACATAATTTGGGACTGCACCGCAGTAAACCAGTTCTGGGTCGAAGTGTTGGAGTCGACAGGGGCGGCAGTGGGGCGCACACTTAACCATACGATTCATGCCTGCATACTGGGGCCCTTCCCCAGACCACGCAAACAGAAAGTGGGCACTCGGTTTGTAGACCTGGCCTTGGTTCTGGCTAAGAGGAGGATAGCATTAACCTGGAAATCAAAAAGGGGTCCCACGACAGGGGACTGAAAATGTGACATGACACACTGTGCGGGTGCGAAGGGGAGAGCCCTGGCCAGGGAGGAACCACGGGGAGTTCGGTGGCATCCCATAGCGGACCTTTGGAAGGAGGTAATGGAATTTTGGGAGCATCCTGAGAGGTACCAATCCCAATCAAGCAATGAAAAACACATTTCTGACCCAGAACACATCCAAGAACAGCCACCCTGAGCGTTGGGGCACTTGAAGCCCTTAGGTTTCTCCAACCAGCCCCCCCCCCAAGCCATAACACAGGACTCATCTGGCTTGATCGTGCTCGGGTGCACCCGTCTCTGCCCCAGGTGATTTGCTGTCACATGCACTAGAAGGGCAGAGAGCCCCCCATTTGCTGGGCCATCCCCCACCAGGCCTATCCCCTCTCCTTCTCTACCCCTGATGTAAAACTACATTAAAGCACCACACTGCACAGTTCTTGTTTAGCTTCATTTTTCGTCACTGAACCATACCCACTTGGACATCGCCACCTAGCAGCTCTCTTTCTCAGGACAGACTGCGTACATAATTCGATGACTCGCTATGTACTGTTTGGCTGAATATCCTAGATTTCTATGCCTTAACGCCAATGTTCAAGAGAGCTCACCCCTAGGGCAGTGTCATTGCTCGATATAATAATAATCATAGGGGGAAGCACACAATGGATTATATATGCTATACAATGACGTAATGCATAGTACAACTATTATAATCTGCAATGTAAACAAAACTATGCGCTGCCAAAAATGAAGTTCTTTAGACACCAAACTCGACCTCTCAACCTGCTCCCAACTGAAAACTATCACTCATTGAATGTAATAAGGAAACCTAATGTTATCCTATACGAGAGGTAGGCTTTGCAGTAGTGAAAAAAAAGTAAGAGTTTTTTACTACCAGGACATGTAAAACTTAATAGTATATGTCCAACCTTTTTAAATACACTGCACCATGCCTCCTGGGCTGCTCAGGACCTACCCTAGGGGTGACCTATATGTATTAAAAAGGAATGTTTGGTGTCAGAATCTCACCTAGTTTCCGGAGTGGTAGGAAGTCACGATCCTAGCTCCCAACTTAACTCTCAACCATGGCAACCCAACAATTGTCAAAGTCTACCAATATCGATGGGGAAGAGGGGAAGGGGAGAGATAAAACAATATGTCCCACTGAGTCAGTGCTGTGGTGCGAATGTCTACCCAAGTCAGGTAAATGTTCTTCCCACATGAAAATAAAACGAAAGAAAGAATAAAACACTGCTAACTTCTGGAAGTATGTCTCAATGTACTTCAGTATTACACCTAACCATGTACCTTACAATTCCCCTCTTCCGCTTTACTGGCAAGAAGAAAGTGTAGCTGCTGTTGAATGTTTTATTCAAGAAACAGAAAGAGTATTGGTATAAGTCATATTAGCCAAAGGCTATAAATATATTCTTTCTATTCTCACACATACCTTAGTATCTACAGTTCTGTATTCATAGAAGGCTCAAGGACTTAACAAAAAAATTCAAAACAAATTGTATATAACCCCTTCGATGCTCATGACGAGCTCAGCTCGTCATGCTGCTGCGGTGGGCGTGTGCGCATGACGAGCTGAGCTCGTCACGACCACACCCGTGATCGGAATGTCCAGCACCTGGGGAGAATTCCGATCGCGGCGAAGCGGATAAGAAAACACATACATTCCAGTATGTAAATTTTCTAGTCCTAAATCATTGGAAAAAAACCCAAAATATAGAGCCTTAAAAATCAGACTGCAAGACTGCAAAGTAATTTCTTTAACCAACAGCATCATACATTGTCTTTTCCTTTATGTCCGCAGGTACAAACATCACATGGAAGTGGAGAAGATACATTAATCCAGGAAAGCAAGATGAACAATCAGATATTGTCAATGAGGAAGAGAAACACATAAGAATGTGCAGAGCGCGCTACTCAAACTTCAACTTGCTGGTTCTTTAATGTTTCTCTTTCCTTTGTGTTGCAGGGATCCCTGGATGACAAGGAACAGCATGTGACAGGAATCAGAGCCACCGATATCTGCTCCGTGGAAGAAAGCCGACAACAGAGGACTGAGGAGCAGCCCCGACGGGAGCTGCCGAGAACGCTGCAGAGAATGTGAAGGAATCCGAAAGTGAAGGTTAGTGACCAGTTGGCAGGAAGTTGCAGGCACAAAACAACTCGAACACCAAGCAGCTTCCTGTCCATCCCAGCCCGCTTTATACTGTGTGTGCTCCGCTCCTGCCACATCCAGAAGACGGTTCATGGCAGGCATGACATTTGGGCCTGGCAAACAGTTTATTTTGCCAGGTCGAAATGGCAGTTTAAAACTGCACACAGGCTGCAATGGCAGGCCTGGGACATGTTTTACAAGGCTGCTTATGGGTACCATAATCAGTGTTTCAGGCCCACTAGAAGCAATTAATTTACAGGCCCTGGGTTCATGGGGTAACACTTTATTAGGGACTTACAAGTAAATTAAATGTGCCAATTGAGTACAAGCCAATTCTACCATGTTACAGAAGAGGGCACAGGCACTTTAGCACTGGTTAGCAATGGTAAAGTCCACAGAGTTCTAAAGCCAACAAAAATGAGATCAGCAAAATTAGGAAGGGTGAAGACAAAATGCATGGGAGAAGAATACCTTAAGGCTGACCAGTCTAACAGGCACATTGATATTCAGTTAAAAGATAGTGCTAGAATGGTGGCAATAGTTGATGTTGTATAATTCTGAAATGTGATTTGTTTAGCTTTGCTCACCTTATACTGAGTGCGATTTCCATTGATTTCTATTGTGAACTTCTCTATAAAAATAATACGTTCTGAAGGTAGGCCACTCTTCTGACTCCCCAACTCCGGAGACTAAACTCTTAACACTTGTGGATTTGTCTCTGACCTTGGACTTAGAATATGTTTGCCCTGACTTGTCATTCTCCTGTTAAGGAAATTCCCTGCATTGATTTACTATGCCTTCTGACTGACCTTATAGTTTAGCCTTCCATATTGCTCCTTAATTTTGAAAATAAACCTTCTTGGTTTCTAAATTCACTGTGCTCTGTTCTCTTTTATTCAAAGCTCATTTATTGGCTATGTTGATTTATTTGCTGCCATAACTGTTGTCTTTGAGACACATTACCTCATATGTTTTTGAGGTTAACACCATCTCCGATTCTGCCTAGGTACTTTATCTTAGAATATTTAGATAGCTTCAACAGTTTTCCACCATGTATAACTATTATTTCAAACATAAAAATCATACAACAGCCTCCTGACCAATGCATGATCTTTTTTACAGCAAATAGTTACACATGCACATTTGTGTTTATAAAAGATACTGCTTTTGTAAACAAAACTCATGGAAGAAAAGGTTCTTCAAATATCTGGAAACTCTCTTGGCATGAGCACACCTTTCTATGCCAATATTTCTTTATGTAAAAATTGAAGCTGATTACATATTTCAAGACAGTTTGTGGTAGGTTAGGATAAAAGCATATTTTTGTTATTTGTTCAATATCTGCTTTGGAAGGAGATTTGCCAATCAATATAGCTCATTTCAATCTAGCACACATCAGGATTACTTTTCCCTAGACCCTACTTGAATATTTAGACGTATCTTTGTTATCAAGATAGAACATGGATTATAGACTTGCAAATTAAGAATAACAGGAATAGTGTATTACATCATCACATCTCCATACACATTCTCTTAAGAAATATCTTTCGTTTTCACAGCTAATTCTTTTAGAAGGAATTGTGTAATATTTATGGGTCACCAACCTATTATGTGTAATAAAATCGAAGCATAGTGTTGCAAAAAGATGAAAATTGATAAAGACGCTAAATAAATAGAGAAATATCGTTAAAACAAAAGTACTACTTAAGAAACATAAACTTCACTGTAAATTCTCTATGCAAAGTATACAAATTACGGAAATTACAAATAAGGTTTCTGGTTTTTCACTTATATGACTTGTTATACTTGAATACAGACAGAACTAGATTATTGAAAATCACGGTAATACTGAAGGTGGTAAAATTCAGAGTAATGGAGGCATCCCACCTTTCGAAGGGGGAGCTGAGAGAGGACTGTTAGAGAGTATCCAGGGCAGCGGACTTAAATTATGTTTCAAGAAAACCTTCAGCGAGCTACATGCTAGAGTCTTGCGATAACTTAAGGATGTATATATGTATCTGCAGTCCCGAACACCCAGATGTGTATTTTGCTGCTACAATTATGTGTGGTGTTACATTTTCAATTTTTAAAACTGGCGGTGTTTGAAGCTCTTTTTGACTCTGATAACAATTGTACGTGTGGGTTAATAGCCGTAAATTTAAAAGTTAATCTTTTATTAGACTGTTTGCATTTTGATAAAATGTGATGTCAGATTTTAAAACCACTCTTTTTAAAATATAATATTTGTCCTCGCAGTGAGGTAATGGCACTTCTCACGAACATGGAGTTCTTAGATGTGGCTTCTGCATTAGAAAAATTCTTAAAAAGAAGCTTCGGTAGAGATTTTATTGGAAGGCTGTCTGAACACCATGCTGATACTGCTGGAGGAGGGCTGATGTGTACAAACTTGATATTATGTGAAATTCTGTGGTATTTGTTATATTGAGGTTAGGTGAGGGGGAAGGACGAGGTTGTTTTAATGTTTATAGAATTGGTGCAGGGTTTTTACCATGAATGTGTGTTCATTGTTTTGTAGACATGTCTAAACAATAATAAAGATTTTAATAAAGACAGAAAACAAGCTGGTTATCTGTTTAGGTCTCGCCTAGCGTTGCTGCGCTTGGCGAGATTTATTGTTAATAAGGACTTTTACAAAAGGGCTTGAAGCCCCGCCCCTCATTTCCATTGGGTAGCGTCAGCGTTTATGGTAAACGCTGGCTTCCCATTGGAAAGGAGGGTTTTTCGTTGCCTCCCTTTGGATTTTTGGTCCAGCCCACCCGGACTGGCTAGCCTGCTTCACGGCTGTTGTGAAGACTTTTCTTATCTGCTTGTTTATTTAACAAGCAGATAAGAAAAAGTCTTCACGACAGCTGTGGCTACGTGAGCCAGTGCTCCGGGCTTCCTTCAACCACGCTGCCTTCACGCCTGCAGCATGCACTCAGTCGGCTCTGTGATTGGTTGGCGGCAGGCAGGCAGGCACAGAAGCTTGGCAAGGGTTCTTTGGGAGGGCAGCTTTTCTTTTTTTCTCTAGAGGTCCTAATCAGACCTCCCTCCCCCACTGACTTATTTTGCGTCTTCTTTGCAATAGATCTCCTCTGACTTCCTCTGCCTCTCTATCCCCTCACGAGTCGGGAGACAGGAAAGTTTCTTCTGATTTTCTGTGCTACTTTTTTGCATTCTACAGCTCCGAAAACATCGCTCAACTTTGTAGGCGCGTTCGTTCATTTTCGATGGTTTCCTTGGCGCTAAGTCAAACCGAGTCGCCAATAACTTATTCATGGCATGGCTAACGTCCCTTGTATATGTTTATGTACATATATGATTAATGGAGTCAAACCTAGACGCAAGGCAACAGATGAGAGACAATGGGACTGTGGGCGCCATTGTCGAAATGTTGTATCCTGTAATTAAACGGAGCGAGTGTGGGAGGCGAACACACCACTGCTGACACACCACTGCTGACACACCACTGCTGACATGCCGCTGCAGACACGCTGCTGCTGACACGCTGCTGCTGACACATCGCTGCTGACACATCGCTGCTGACACATCGCTGCTGATGCACCGCTGCTGACACAGCTGCTGACAACCCACTGCTGCTGACACATTGCTGCTGACACACCACTGCTGACACATCGCTGCTGACGCCGCTGCTGACACACCACGGCTAACAAATAACTGCTGACACCGCTGCTGACACACCACTGCTGCTACACCACTGCTGACACACCACTGCTGACATACCACTGCTGACACGACGCTGCTGACACACCACTGTTGACACGCCACTGCTGACACCACACTGCTGACACGCCACTGCTGACGCCGCTGCTGATGCCACTGCTGACACGCCGATGCTGACATGCCGCTGCTGACACGCCGCTGCTGACACACTGCTGCTGACACTCTGCTGCTGACACCCCGCTGCTGACACGCCGCTGCTGACACGCCGCTGCTGACACACCGCTGCTGACACACCGCTGCTGACACACCGCTGCTGACACATTGCTGCTGACACATTGCTGCTGATGCCGCTGCTGACACACCGCTGCTGATACATCACTGCTGATGCCGCTGCTGACACGCCGCTTCTGACACATCACTGCTGACACATTGCTGCTGACACATCGCTGCTGACACATCGCTGCTGACACATTGCTGCTGACACATCGCTGCTGACGCACCGCTGCTGACACACAGCTGCTGACAACCCACTGCTGCTGACACATCGCTGCTGACACACCACTGATGACACACCACTGCTGACACACCACTGCTGACACACTACTGCTGACACATCGCTGCTGATGACGCTGCTGACACACCACTGCTAACATATCACTGCTGACGCCGCTGCTAACACACCACTGCTGACACACCACTGCTGCTACACCGTTGCTGACACACCGCTGCTGACACCACTGCTGACACACCACTGCTGACACACCGCTGCTGACACACCACTGCTGACACAATGCTGCTGACACACCGCTGCTGACACATCGCTGCTGACACATCGCTGCTGACACATCGCTGCTGATGCCGCTGCTGATGCCGCTGCTGACACACCACTGCTGATTTATCACTGCTGACGCTGCTGCTGACACGCCGCTGCTGACACGCCGCTGCTGACACGTCGCTGCTGACACGCCGCTGCTGACACGCCGCTGCTGACACATCGCTGCTGACACATTACTGCTGATGCACCGCTGCTGACGCACCGCTGCTGACACACAGCTGCTGATAACCCACTGCTCACACATCGCTGCTGACCCACTGCTGCTGACACACCACTGCTGACGCCGCTGCTGACACACCGCTGCTGACACACCACTGCTGACATGACGCTGCTGACACACCGCTGCTGACACACCGCTGCTAACACACCACTGCTGACACACCGCTGCTGACACATCGCTGATGACACATTGCTGCTGACACATCGCTGCTGACGCACCGCTGCTGACACACAGCTGCTGACAACCCACTGCTGCTGACACATCGCTGCTGACACACCACTGCTGACACACCACTGCTGACGCCGCTGCTGATGCCGCTGATGACGCCGCTGCTGATGCTGCTGCTGACGCTGCTGCTGACACACCACTGCTGACATATCACTGCTGATGCCTCTGCTAACACACCACTGCTGACACAACACTGCTGACATGACGCTGCTGACACACCGCTGCTGACACACCGCTGCTAACACACCACTGCTGACACACCGCTGCTGACACATCGCTGCTGACACATTGCTGCTGACACATCGCTGCTGACGCACCGCTGCTGACACACAGCTGCTGACAACCCACTGCTGCTGACACATCGCTGCTGACACACCACTGCTGACACACCACTGCTGACACACCACTGCTGACACATCACTGCTGACGCCGCTGCTGACACAACACTGCTAACATATCACTGCTGACGCTGCTGCTAACACACCACTGCTGACACACCACTGCTGACATGCCGCTGCTGACACGCCGCTGCTGACACGCCGCTGCTGATACCACTGCTGACACCACTGCTGACACCACTGCTGACACACCACTGCTGACACACCACTGCTGACACCCCGCTGCTGACACGTCGCTGCTGACACACCACTGCTGACACCACTGCTGACACTGCTGCTGACAACCGCTGCTGACACACCACTGCTGACACATCACTGCTGACATGCCGCTGCTGACACCACTGCTGACACGCCACTGCTGACACGCCGCTGCTGACACACCACTGCTGACATACCACTGCTGACACACCGCTGCTGATACCACTGCTGACACCACTGCTGACATGCCGCTGCTGACACACTGCTGCTGACACACCACTGCTGACACACCGCTGCTGACACATCGCTGCTGACACATCGCTGCTGATGCCACTGCTGACACACCACTGCTGATACATCACTGCTGACACCGCTGCTGACACAACATTGCTGACATGCCGCTGCTGACACGCCGCTGCTGACACGTTGCTGCTGACACGCCGCTGCTGACACATCGCTGCTGACGCACCGCTGCTGACACACAGCTGCTGACAACTCACTGCTCACACATCGCTGCTGACACACCGCTGCTGACACACCGCTGCTGACACATCGCTTCTGATGCCGCTGCTGACACCACTGCTGACACACCGCTGCTGACACACCACTGCTGACACGACGCTGCTGACACACTGCTGCTGACACACCGCTGCTGACACCACTGCTGACACACCACTGCTGACACACCACTGCTGACATGCCGCTGCAGACACCACTGCTGACACACCGCTGCTGACACACCGCTGCTGACATGCCGCTGCTGACATTCCGCTGCTGACACACCGCTGCTGACACGCCGCTGCTGACACACCGCTGCTGACACACCGCTGCTGACACACCGCTGCTGACACATCGCTGCTGACACATCGCTGCTGATGCCGCTGCTGACACACCACTGCTGATACATCACTGCTGATGCCGCTGCTGACACGCCGCTGCTGACACGCCGCTGCGGACACACCGCTGCGGACACGCCACTGCGGACACACCGCTGCAGAAACACTGCTGCGGAAACACCGCTGCTGACACATCGCTGCTGACACATCACTGCTGACACATCGCTGATGATGCATCGCTGCTGACACACAGCTGCTGACAACCCACTGCTGACACATCGCTGCTGACACATTGCTGCTGACACACCACTGCTGACACACCACTGCTGACACATCGCTGCTGATGCCGCTGCTGATGCCGCTGCTGACACACCACTGCTGACACACCACTGCTGCTACACCACTGACACACCACTGCTGACACACCGCTGCTGACATGCCACTGCTGACAAGCCGCTGCTGACACGCCGCTGCTGACACATCGCTGCTGACACATCGCTGCTGATGCACTTCTGCTGACACACAGCTGCTGACAACCCACTGCTGCTGACACATTGCTGCTGACACACCACTGCTGACACATCGCTGCTGACACGCCGCTGCTGACACACCGCTGCTGACACACCGCTGCTGACACACCGCTGCTGACACATCGCTGCTGACACATCGCTGCTGATGCCGCTGCTGACACACCACTGCTGATACATCACTGCTGATGCCGCTGCTGACACGCCGCTGCTGACACACCGCTGCGGACACGCCGCTGCGGACACGCCACTGCGGACACACCGCTGCAGAAACACTGCTGCGGAAACACCGCTGCTGACACATCACTGCTGACACATCGCTGATGATGCATCGCTGCTGACACACAGCTGCTGACAACCCACTGCTGACACATCGCTGCTGACACATTGCTGCTGACACACCACTGCTGACACACCACTGCTGACACATCGCTGCTGATGCCGCTGCTGATGCCGCTGCTGACACACCACTGCTGACATATCACTGCTGACGCCGCTGCTAACACACCACTGCTGACACACCACTGCTGCTACACCACTGACACACCACTGCTGACACACCGCTGCTGACATGCCACTGCTGACAAGCCGCTGCTGACACGCCGCTGCTGACACATCGCTGCTGACACATCGCTGCTGATGCACTTCTGCTGACACACAGCTGCTGACAACCCACTGCTGCTGACACATTGCTGCTGACACACCACTGCTGACACATCGCTGCTGACGCCGCTGCTGACACCGCTGCTGACGCCACTGCTGACACCGCTGCTGACACGCCGCTGCTGACACGCCGCTACTGACACACCGCTGCTGACACACCATTGCTGACACACTGCTGCTGACACGCCGCTGCTGACATGCCACTGCTGACACACCGCTGCTGACACACTGCTGCTGAC
Organism: Calotriton arnoldi; assembly: GCA_963921515.1. Classification (NCBI taxonomy): domain Eukaryota; kingdom Metazoa; phylum Chordata; class Amphibia; order Caudata; family Salamandridae; genus Calotriton; species Calotriton arnoldi. Next base: position 303,253 of record CAWUFW010001993.1, on the reverse strand, counting down.
ACACCGCTGCTGACACGCTGCTGCTGACACGCCGCTGCTGACACACCGCTGCTGACACACCGCTGCTGACACACCGCTGCTGACACACCGCTGCTGACACACCGCTGCTGACACACCGCTGCTGACACATCGCTGCTGACGCTGCTGCTGACACACCACTGCTGATACATCACTGCTGATGCTGCTGCTGACATGCCGCTGCCACGCCGCTGCTGACACACCGCTGCTGACACGCTGCTGCTGACACGCTGCTGCTGCCAAGCCGCTGCTGACACATCGCTGCTGACACATTGCTGCTGATGCACCGCTTCTGAAACACAGCTGCTGACAACCCACTGCTGGTGACACATCACTGCTGACACACCACTGCTGACACACCACTGCTGACACATCGCTGCTGACGCCGCTGCTGACACACCACTGCTAACATATCATTGATGATGCCGCTGCTAACACACCACTGCTGACACACCACTGCTGCTACACCACTGCTGACACACCACTGCTGACACACAACTGCTGACACACCGCTGCTGACACGCCGCTGCTGACATGCCACTGCTGAAACGCTGCTGCTGACACCACTGCTGACACCACTGCTGACACACCACTGCTGACACACCACTGCTGACATGTCGCTGCTGACAAGCCGCTGCTGACACGCTGCTGCTGACACGCTGCTGCTGACACACCACTGCTGACACCACTGCTGACACACCACTGCTGACACACCGCTGCTGACATGCCTCTGCTGACATGCCGCTGCTGACACCACTGCTGACACACCGCTGCTGACACACCGCTGCTGACACGCCACTGCTGCTGACACCACTGCTGACACGCCGCTGCTGACACACCGCTGCTGACACGCCACTGCTGACACACCGCTGCTGACACACCGCTGCTGACACCACTGCTGACACACCACTGCTGACATGCCACTGCTGACACATCACTGCTGACACACCGCTGCTGACACACCGCTGCTGACACATCACTGCTGACACATCGCTGCTGATGCCGCTGCTGATGCCACTGTTGACACACCACTGCTGATACATCACTGCTGACACCGCTGCTGACATGCCGCTGCTGACACGCCGCTGCTGACACGTTGCTGCTGACACGCTGCTGCTGACACGCTGCTGCTGACACATCGCTGCTGACACATCGCTGCTGATGCACCGCTGCTGACACACAGCTGCTGACAACCCACTGCTCACAGATCGCTGCTGACCCACCGCTGCTGACACACCGCTGCTGACGCCACTGCTGACGCCACTGCTGACACACCACTGCTGACACACCACTGCTGACATACCACTGCTGACACGACGCTGCTGACACACCGCTGCTGACACACCGCTGCTGACACACCACTGCTGACACACCACTGCTGACACACCACTGCTGACACACCACTGCTGACACCACTGCTGACATACCACTGCTGACACACCACTGCTGACACGCCGCTGCTGATACACCGCTGCTGACACGCCGCTGCTGACACACCGCTGCAGACACGCCGCTGCTGACACGCCGCTGATGACACACCGCTGCTGACACACTGCTGCTGACACACCGCTGCTGACACACCACTGCTGACACACCGCTACTGACACACCACTGCTGACACACCGCTGCTGACACATCGCTGCTGACACATCGCTGCTGACGCCGCTGCTGACACACCACTGCTGATACATCACTGCTGACGCCGCTGCTGAGACGCCACTGCTGACACTCCGCAGCAGACACGCCGCTGTGGACACACCACTGTGGACACATCGCTGCTGACACATCGCTCCTGACACATCGCTGCTGACGCACCGTTGCTGACACACAGCTGCTGACAACCCACTGCTGACACATCGCTGCTGACACATCGCTGCTGACACACCACTGCTCACACACCACTGCTGACACATCGCTGCTGACGCCGCTGCTGACACTGCTGCTGACACACCACTGCTGACATATCTCTGCTGATGCCACTGCTAACACACCACTGCTGACACACCACTGCTGCTACACCGCTGACACACCACTGCTGACACACCGCTGCTGACACACCGCTGCTGACACGATGCTGCTGACGCCACTGCTAACACACCACTGCTGACATACCACTGCTGACACCGCTGCTGACACCGCTGCTGACACTGCACTGCTGACACACCGCTGCTGACACATCGCTGCTGACACATTGCTGCTGACACGCCGCTGCTGACATGCCACTGCTGACACGCCGCTGCTGACACACCGCTGCTGACATGCCGCTGCTGACATGCCACTGCTGACACACCACTGCTGACATGCCGCTGCTGACACGCCGCTGCTGACACACCGCTGCTGACACACCGCTGCTGACACACCGCTGCTGACACATCGCTGCTGACACCACTGCTGACATCCCACTGCTGACACACCGCTGCTGACACCCCGCTGCTGACACCCCGCTGCTGACACACCGCTGCTGACACCGCTGCTGACACACCGCTGCTGACACGCCGCTGCTGACACACCGCTGCGGACACACTGCTGCTGACACACCGCTGCTGACACACTGCTGCTGACACACCACTGCTGTGCACTTCACTGCTGACACACCACTGCTGACACACCACTGCTGACACACCACAGCTGTGCGACCCAGTGATGAAGGCAGAATTGAATGCAGCCAAATTTGAAAGAGGTGGGCATGCACAGCACAGACCCATGTCATCTGAAGGAGTTTGGGCAAGGAGGAGGGTGCAAGAAGCTGCCAGCACAGCTACGATAGGAGGAACATGAGACAGGTGCATGAAAGACAAGGACGAAATCCATTTGATCCCAAAGCGGAGTCACGCGGGCGGGGGATAAGAAGGTGGGTGCAACTAAAAGAAGTGGAGTAGGAGGAGGCAAGAGCTCTGATGTAAAGAAACAACTAGCTCCGTAGAGCAGATGGACGACAAGGAGTGCTACCGGGTGGACGAGACTTTACAGAGCAGATTAAGGCTGCTCGGCTCTCACTAAGGATAGTCGCAGGTGCAGGTAGAAGTGATGTTTGGCAAGGATTGTAGGGGGAGAGGACATGGGAGAGTTACACGAATAGAACAAGCATTGAAAATGCAATAGGTCTCGCCTTTGATTAAGTTAAAGCCATTTGCTTTGCTAATGGTATTGTATAGCAAAGCAAATGGCTTTAACTTAATGAAAGGCGAGACCTATTGCATTTTTAATGCTTGTTTTACATATGGCAATAGAAAACTAATGAAAAAGAGGAGGAATTTGTTTCAGGTGGTGTAGACACTCTTCCAGCCCTCCCTGTGTAGCTTTCATCTAGGGCAAAACAGCAAAGGAGCAGATGAAGCAGAGTGTGGAAAGCTGCAAGGGAAGTCAGTAGCAGGCAGGTTTGCTAAGTGGGGAGTTATTGGCACATCTGTATTTCTTTTCCTTGAGCCAGTAGCAACTCCCTGTTACATATGTGACTGATGGGGAAAGGGTCCCAGCAGGTTGGGAGCAGAGTGGCCTATGGCTTCCTTGTGTTGAAGGGGGAAGCTGTCATGATCGCAATAAGGTTAAAGAGTAGTACAGAGGTGGGCTGTAATAAAAGGAAATTGAATCTTACTGAAAAATTCTTTAACACATTTGCATTGCAGGAATTTGTTTGCAGTGATGCCTCATCCAAGTTGGCGGTTGCTGTAGATAAGGATGCCACAAAGCGAAAGCGAAACTTAATGAAATATCACAGGACTTGGCAATCTCATCTTGTGAGATGTTGTGTGAGATTTTGTCATAGCGGCCATCTTGAATCTTTAGTAAAAAAGGACAGAAGTGAAGTGAATGAAATCACTTCCAAACCTTGCCACTGGAGTCTTGGAATCCCTGTGGTTTTTGGAGCAAAACTTTGTCTCTAGCAAGGATTTGTTTGAGACTCTATTCATCCTATGAAATGAACATTGCTGAACTGGGAATCATCTAATAAGTCAAAGATATTTTGTAAATATTACTGGGTTGTGAGTAACATTAACTCATCTCCTATGATGCTGTGAGATTTCATTTCTTTTTTCTAGTTCGAGTGTTAGAAGTAGGGTGAGCTCTTTAACACACATTTTTATCATTCTCTCTAAAGAAGATGTCAGCATAAAAAGTAATCAGTGTGATATTTATTTGTTATAGATACAATTATATGTTATATGCAATTTAAGGAGGGTAAAGGAGAAAGAGGCCTTTATAAACCAAGCATTAGTTTGCTTTAAAACAAAGTGATATTCGAATCTAGTTTATACTAATAGTCAAAAGAAAACTAATACGTTACAATTTCTTTTGTTGGACAGAATGAGGAAGTTGCGCTTACCGAAATCTATCTAATGTGAAGAAAGTCTTGCACCATCTATTTTTCTCTCTTATCCCATTCCACTTTCCTTTGGGAATTCATGCCTCACATTGAATTTGTGTGGGTCTGAGGCACCTTTTGGAGGACTTGGAGCAAGCCTCATTGTGTTCATGGTACTGCCAAAGAACAAAGACTTCTGATAAGTCCAAAGAGTTCGTGACACATTGGGAAGCCCGCAAGTATCAGATTCTGCCTGAGTACCCTGTATCCTACCACTTTTTCTGTGGATAACATAGAAAAGGCACTAGGAGCCTTACAAAAGATATAGAGGAAGCCAGGAATAATACCCAACTGTGTGTCAACAAATAATGGGAAGGAGTAGATAGAATAAATGCCTCCACTGCTCCTCTCCCTGGTACTGATTGTGAGGAAGACCAAGGTCAGGGTACAGCTAATAAATAAATACCACAGATAGGGCCTGATTACGAGTTTGGCGGTGCGGCGACAGGTCCGCCCCCACCGTACTCCCAAACCTGTGGTTAGGTCGCCCGCCAGATTAGGAGTTTCCCCCTGTCTGGCGGGCTGGTTTTTGGCATTCGTACTGCAGTGCCTCAGAAAATGGGCACCGCAGTGGGAACACCAAAAACATGTTGTGACCCCCTGTGTGCATCCACATGGCATGAGGCATCAGATGGCCCTGTAGGGCCCCCTTTGTTTCCTCTCTGCTACGGTTATCATGGTGGTGGAAAACTTGTAATATGGTTGGCAGGACCGCAGCGGTCCCACCAAGCATATTACTGCCTCTTGATCCCCGGAACACCAAGACAGAACGGTGGCTCCCTGGTGGCTGCGGTGGGGACATGGCGGTCCAACCTCCCTTATTGTAATAGGGCCGTTGGGAGACCGCCACCGCCGTGCTCCCACGAGTCTGTCTGTCCGTGGACCGCCAGACTTGCAATCAAGTCCTTAGTGATGCATGTGCAGACACTTTTGGTGGTTTCAAAAACATATGGAAGAAACCCACAGAAATTGTGAATATTTATTAATCAATGTTGTCTGCATTTTTTATGCACTCCCAGTGCTTTTCCTACTCCTGAGTCAAAAGGTTGATATTATGTTATAATACTTGACATGTGAAGCAGCTTCTTGGTCTATGGTTCTGGTTCAAGAAATATTACCCTATTATATGAAGTAGAAGAATTTAAGAAAGAATTTAAAATGATTATTGATCAATGCAGTTTAACACAAACTGTTAATAATGAGTTGCTAGACATTAAGCAAGGGACAAGTGAACTATTTCAATATATTACACACTTTCAAACATTGGTATTTAAACCTAATTGGCCAGAAGAAAAAAGAGCCACTATTTTGTATAGAGGCTTAAATGAGCATGTGAAAGATTTACTGTCTCAAATTCTAGATAGACCTAAGGATATCAAATAATTAATGATTTAACTATAAAACTAGTTCATAGGATGTCCGAAAAAAGACTTGAGAAAAGAAGACTGGAATACACGGTATGCTAAGAAATGCTGGGAGGAAGATAACTGTTGCGAACTAGTTTGCGTGCCGAAAATGAAAGAGAGCCCGTTAATTTGGCATTGTTGGCTAAAGGGGTAGCACATACTGTTAAGGAAGAGGAATTCTTTATACAACCGCATGTATGGGAAGAGCATTTTACTAATTTGTACCCCATGGGGGCGAGGAGGTGGGATTTGGGACTGTGGAGGAAGCCCAGCATATGACTCCAGACATAGAGGGAGGGGACATAGTTAGTTTTACGCCGAAGGAAACTGTAGCCGCTATTGGTAGTCAGAAAAGGGGCAAAGCACCGGGGCTGGATAGAATCCCTTGAGATCTTCATTGTTCAGAGACTTCCATATAGGGCTATATACTCAATCTAGTTTTTAATGATATTGCTCGTGGGGAGAATTCAAGCACATGCAAGGGTGCTGAAATGATCCCAATTTATGAGAAAGGGGATAAAGGGGACCCTATAAACTGCAGGCCAAGTAGCCTGATACTACGCAGAAAGTCTTTAGCAAACTAAATCCTGACACAGACACAAACATGGATTGAGGAAAATAGGATATTGTCGCACTAGGGCATCCACAAGCACCTTGGACCAGGTGTTCCGCTTTTTATTGATCGTTTGGAAGATTGTTGTCACTGGGAAGGGGAATCTCAATGCTGTGTTTGTGGATCTTAAATCCGCTTTTGATTCAATTCCGCAAGACAAATTTTGGGCTGATCTGAGGGATGTGGGGATGCCCACAGGCCTGCTGCAACTTTAAGTGTGTTTACATCAAGAAAATTACGCACAAGTTAGGTGGTGCAAGGGCGATGATCTTACTTATGTTTTAAGGAGTCCACCATGGCTGTGTTTTAGCCCCGGCAATATTTACTTTATATATGGATGGGTTATTCAATGCACCTTTTGATTGTGGTGGTGACTCCCCCAAATTAGTGGGCAGATTAATTCCAGCGCTCCTTTTTGCTGATGATACATTGCTGATCTTTAAAACATCGGCATGCAGAATGTATTAAATAGGTTTGCAAATGTTTGTGATTAATTTGGTCTGGAGATCAACTGCTTGAAAACTGAAATTATGACTTTTTGCCCCCATCGATCTTTTAAAGGGAAGCTGAGGCTGGGATTGAACTTTCTTGAGCAGGTTAAGGTTTTTGATTATTTAGGGGTAAGACTGTCTAGTAACCGGTCATGGTCTGCCCAGATTAAAAAAAGTCAAATTTCATTGAAACATGTAGAGGCAGCGATGGTTAAAAAACTAAATTGGTCTGCGTTTTTCCCTATTTCTCCCGCTCTTGAAATCTATCGAGCATGAGGGCTGGGTGCTGCTCTATATGGGGCTGAACTGTGGGGTTTGGAACAGAGGAAGAGTTTGGAGCTGGTTGAGAGTAAATTTATAAGATCTATATTAACCCTCCCATTAAATGCACCATTGGTTCCGGTATGCCTTGACCTTGGGTTGAGAAGTATTACCCATATTTCTGCACTGAAGGCTCTAGTATTCTTGGTGAGGCTATGGACAAGTAAGACCTAGATTACTGTCAAAGAAGCCGCTGCCGAAGTACAAACATTAGACAAAGCAGCAGGGTGAATTGACTGGTTTAAGAAGATCAAACAATGGTTGTACAGATTAGATCTATGGGAGGATCCAGAGTCCATAACCAAAGATTTGGTACCTCTTTTAAAAGTGAGGTTTTGGAATTATATCCAGGGTTCCCTCTTTAATCCTCTTGCACTTAGCACTTTAACTGAATGGTTATTGGATATCAAATGTGCTTTCTTGTTGGAGACATTTATGGTTCAGATAGAACAACCATATGCACGTGCACTTTATTGACAATTTAGGCATGGGAACTTGCCTGTGAATCTCAGTAATAGCAAATGGAAGCAGCCCATTGTAACCTCAATGTGTCCTGTGTGTAGCCTTTGCCCTGAATCCATAGAACATTTATGTTTTTTTGCTCTGCATATGTAAAGACTAGAAGAAGGTGGATAGTCCTGGTATGCAGGCTGATGTCTATTTCACGACCTGTAGAAGTCATGCAGATTTTAAGATCTGATAATACAGAATGGCTAGTGTTTTCTATATCAAGGTACTTGCTTTTTGCCTGGCGTATTAGGACTAAAATTTTAGCTACCCACTAGAACTACTCTTTCCATGGCTATTAAGTAGTTTGGAAACTATTGTGAGTGTCTTTTTTATATAGCTGTTCTTATATTAATATTGTAGTAAAATGTATTTTGGTTTTCATTTTATATAGTAATTTCTATATTAATGATGTTATAAAACGTTTCTTTTAGAATTGTATTTCTTCAAGTATGTTTTTACTTGGTGATTTAAATGATCATAAATTGATTGAATAAATTATCACTTTACAGAGTAAGGTAGCCTGATAGAAATATCTCAAGAGCGCAAGTTCGCTCTCCATCTCCTGAACCTATGCAGATTGGTCCTGTTCATCCATCTCTTAGTAAAAAGGAAAGGAATTATGTAAATCAAAAAATTTATATTTATATTATGGCTCAGAACATTTCTTTGCTAAACAATGTCCTTAAAATCAAAAATGAATATGGATGGGAAATTAAATTGATCAGCCAAAGTAAGAGGTGATTCGTTGAGCAGCATTTCAGTAGATAGTCCCATTAAAGAAATACCTTACAACCTAGGACAACCTATATTTGCTTTGATGTATTATTAAGTGAAAATTAATGTATTTTTCACAGTTAATAGCAGTGATTTATTCAGGAGCTGCAGGCAACTTTGTTGACTAGGGGTTGGATTGGCATTTCGGATTAAAATGCCAAACAAAAGAAAGATCAGAGCAAGTCAGAGCTGTAGATGGTACATCACTTACTTCATGACAATTAACACATTTCACGGTACCCATGTAAGTTATTAGTTCACACATATACTCACTCATTTGATATTATTGATAGGCAACAATTTCAGTTGATTTTGGCGATTTCTAGGCTAAACAAACATAACCCATCTATAGAGTGTGTAGAAGGTACAGTTTATTTTTCCTCTCCAGTTTTTACAGAAGTATACAAGGTTGAGGGTTTAAATCAGTGAAGCAGGAGGTCATAGTTGCCCATCTACAAGCAGCCACCATCCTTGCAACTTTGGAATTAAGAGAAGTTGAAAAACCTAAAGAATATCCTGACTATATCGATGTATTTAGTAAACAAGAAGCTGAGAAATAACCAACACGTAAATCATATGACTGCCATTTTGATCTGGAGCCAGGAGCCAAACTCCTTTGTAGTCGAATCTATGCTTTCACTGATCAGAAGACTGAACACTTAAATAATTATTTGGATACATATTTGGCAAATGGATTTATCAGGCACTCCTAGTCTCCTACATCATCATCATTATTATTGGTACCAGAGAAAGAAGGAGATATTCGTACATGTATTGATTATAGAGCCCCAAAATATAACTATTAAGAATAGATCTAAGAAGAGCTTATCGTCTAATTTGTGCTTGAGAGGGTGATTAGTGGAAGGCGGTGTTCAGTACAAATTTTTGTCTCTTTGAAGATCAAGTAATGCCATTCAGATTATGCAATGCACCTGCAGTTTTTCAATTTTTCATCAATTACATCCTCAGAAAATATATAGACATATTTGCCATAGTATATATTGATGACATCCTCATTTTCTTCAAGGGATCTTGAAGATCATGTGTATCATATACCTCGAATACTAGAAAAATTAAGGGTAAATCGATAATAAGCCGAATTGAGAAATAATTTTGCCATGTCTACACAGTGGAATATTTGGGATTCATTGCTTCCCCGGAGGGTCTGAATATAGATGACAGAAAACTCAAAGCAGTCCTAGACAACACCTAAATCAGGCAAAGATATTCAGAGTTTTTGGGTTTCCCTAATTTTTACCATTGATTCGTCAAAGATTTTTCTCTAATTGCTTCTCCAATCACTAAATTGGTGAAAAAAGGTGCCAAAATATCATTGAAGCCCTGATGTTGATAAGGCATTTGCAGAACTAAAGAAACAAATCACCTCAGATCCAGTTTTAAGAGATCCACATACAGGTTTACTATTCTTTGTGGAAGAGGACACCTCAGATTTCTCTGTTGAAGTATTATCCCAACAACATACTGACACTGGACACTTGCATCTAGTAGCATAGCTCTAAAAAAAACTGAACACCTCAGATTGTAATTATACAATAACTGCATAACAACATCTTCGGAATGGTGCCATTATTTTTTTGGAACTAAAAAATACCTGTTACCATTTTCACTGACCATCCAAATGTGTTATTCCTAAGATCAGCTAAAACGCTTACAGACAGCTAAATGAGATGGTCTCTTTTCTTTTCAGAATACAACTTTATCATAACTTTTTGACCAGTACAAATAAACAAGAATGCAGATGCCTTATCTCAAAACCTGGTTGTGAAAGGATCTGCAGAAATGGAAAAGGAAAATCCAATTATTCCTGAAAATAAATGTGTAATGATTTAAATTACTCATCAAGTTAAAGAGGAAAAGTCTTCAAAAATGATGACAGAATTGGCCACGAAAGGTGGAAAAAGACAGTTAAAGATGAATTACCATAAGATGAAAATAAATTGTATATTCCTACAGAATCCATTAGAATAAACAGGTCACGACAAGAATAAAGAAAACTATTAAAATAATTCTGGTGGCAAAAATATGGCTAAAGTTATTAGAGAGTGTGTGTCTGTGTGCAATATTTGTGTTCATAAAAAGCATAAGTCTATTAAAACTACTAGAAACACAATAACAGCTTTGGCATACTGAAACTATGGATTTTATAGTAGATCTTTTATCAGACAACGGATTTGCTACTATCTGTCAGAGATCCCATGTCTAAAGTCAAGCCTGTAGTTAACAGTTAGTATCTTACGTGTATCATTGATGTAATATTCATTGTCATGTATAATACTTTATATGGTACCTGGTTGACATCACATGGCTCAAATAATAATGACAACTACTGTGGTGGTTATCTCAGGCCCCACATTGATATTACACAGAGTGATGCTCAACTCAGCCTCTTGGCTTAAAGGACAATGATTGCTGGAGGGGCAAGTACATTTTTGACTGTGTTGTCCCCGTAAAAGGTTGGGCTGAAATCTGCAAAAGGGGCGTGTTCATTTTTGCCTGGGCACAGACTATTTAAACCGCGCCTGACCTCTGACACACGCCTTGTGTCGAGGATTCACCTTGTGAACACCTACCTGGTCCATCTGCATGCCGCTGCGTCCCCGAAGCGTCCAACTCGCCTAACTCCCTCAGCGGCTACTGCACAGCGGCTCTTGAAGACCTACATAAGAAAACAAAACAACAAACAATAAAGTATCGTATGCACTTACACAAAAAACAACGCAACTCTGAAAAGGTAAGACTGAACTCGCCGTACAAGAGAACAGATTTGTACGGGCTAAGGTAAAGCAGATTATTTAGAAGTTTGACGCCTCATGCTTAAAGACATTAACAAACAACTAACCTAGCGCTTAAAGACATTATTGCACAGCTAAATCTTTCATACTAACAGCTATGGAAAAGAGGCATGGGTGTTTCCAAAAGGTTATAAATGTTGTCTAAAATTGCATTCCTAACGCACTAAGGTGTCAAAGAAACTGTTGTATTTCACAAAAGTGAAGCAGCTTCTGCAAAGAAAACTGTACTAGAGATCAACTCTATATCGCAATCCCAGAGGTGTCAAAAGTACATAATAAGATTATGTTTATAGATATTTAAAGGTCTTGTTCATTTTACTTGTGTGTGTGATCATGCTTTATATGCCTTTCCAATAACCATCACCCAAGAAACACTTCACAGTCAGAGGAGAGTCACAAACATCTAAATCCCCATAAGCGGTCTTCCAGTTGTTCGCAGGTACTAAGCAGCAGGGTAGTGCGTCACACTTCATGATGGGTAGGTGAGGGTTTATCTAATGTAGATCAGTTTAGTAACTTTTTACTACTCGTGGGTGGACTTTAAGTTCACAATATTACTGCAGAAAAACGTAATTTTAAGCAGTGCCTAAGGGTAGAGAGCACCACCCTTCTCTCCAGATTGTGGCAAATGCCAACTTAACATTGTATCTCAAAATCCCCAGCACACGCAATAATAAACTCAAAATCGATTTCAATATGTAGTTAGTATCCACTTCTTTATTCTCTTTTTCTCAATTCTTTCTGTTCTCATTCGGTTTGGAATTATCACCGATATCGAAATAAACTGAACAACAGTGACAATAGCCCTGAAGAAGTCGCGTTAGTCGTGACGAAACACATGTCAGCTGAGAACAGAAAGAATTGAGAAGAAAAGAATAAAGAAGTGGATACTAGCTACATATTGAAATCGACTTTGAGTTTATTGTGTGTGTGCTGAGGATTTTGAGATACAATATAGTAACTTCCCCTATTTTTTAAAAGTTGACAACTGGAAGACGTGAACGGGAAGATGACACCCTGGAAGAAGACCCTCCGTCCGAGCTTTACCCATAATTCCTGGAGTAACTTGCAATCCCTGAATGACAGGTAGGGAGGTGGGTCCTTATCGTAATCATAGTAATATCTAACTGAGAGGCATATTTCATATCCAAATTCTAGAAAGAATTTTGTTAAAAGTTGAAATTGGCGATATGATTATACTCAGCCTATGGTGCAGAGACAGAATATTGAATCAAAAATATCAATTTACACAAATATCGAGTCAAAAATATCGTGGGTCAGAAATATCGACCGACAAATTCTCGTGGTCAAGAATATCGAATTTAGTTAAGTAATATCGATGTTTAAAATATCGAACTGTAAAATATCGTTTGCAAAAATATCGTTGTTAAAAATATCGATTTTTTATTAATGTTATGTATTTTAGTATATATTTTATATGTATGCGATGTATGTTCTTTTAATAAGATTTGTTTGTATTTTTAATATGTGTTACATTTTTAGTAGTTATTAAAAAAAAATTATTTGATTTTTGCATTTTTAGTTCCGTAGCGGGTTGTGGGTTTAAAGGGGAATAGGGTGGGAAGTAATTTAATTATGTAAAATTAATTGATTATTTTTAGTAGTTATTAATATTTTTTTATTTGAATTTTGCGTTTTTAGTTCTGTAGCGGGTTGTGGGGTTAAAGGGGAATAGGGTGGGAAGTAATTTAATTATATACAATTTATTGAACATTTTTTATTTATTATTATTTGTTTAATTGAGATGTTATAGTGTTAAATGGGTAAAGTAATTTATTATTAATTAATTAATAATTGGTTAATTTATTTTAATTATTTAATTGGTAACAAATTATGGTAATTGTGTAATTAATGTTAGGTGTGTGTTGTGGTGTTTATGGGTGAAAAGGGTGGGAAGTAATTTATTTTTAATTGATGAATTAATAATTAGTTGTTAATTAATTTTAAATAATTAATTAGTAATTAATTATGGTAATTGTGTAATTCATTTTAGTTGTGTGTTGTGGTATTTATAGGAGCAAAGGGTGGTAAGTTTTTGTGTTTAATTAATTATTATATAGTTGTTAATTAATGCTAATTATTTCATATTTATTTTGTGTAATTGTTTATTTTTTTGTGTGTTGTTTTTACTTTTAAAGGGGTAAAAAATGGGTATTAAATACATTTTTAAATACTGAATTATTAGTTGTTAATAGTAATAGTCTTTCTTTTAAAAATAATGTTTAATTGTGTTTTATTATTTTATAGTTTAATTTAGGTGTGTGTTTTGGATATTATAGTGTTAAAGCATGAGTACTCAGAGAACGTTTATTATTTATTTTTTATCAATAAGATTCTTTTAATTCATTATTAATTATGTTAATTATGGAAATAAATGTCATAAAAAATGTTGAAGTGTTTTGTTATTGGTGTGGTGTTATAGGGTAGGAAATAAAATAAATACATTTATGTTCTAAAAAAAAATTTGTTAGTTAACATTTGCTACTTTTAAATAATTATTGTTTATAAATGTATTTATTATTTTTTTATATATTATTTGTAGGTTTTTGTTTTATGTAATTAATATTATATAATGTGTTCTTTTTATATGTTTAATATATTTAAATTAAAAATTTTAAAATATTGTTAATTTATTTTTATGATTTTTAAAATTTTGTAATATTTTTTGTATTTTTTCAATTGTTTAAGTGTTATTAGTAATTTTTGTTTCTCTGCTATCCAACACTTTCCCTAATGTTGCAATCACTGGAGTGGGAATAGTAATTTTTACCCCTCCAATATTCAGCACTTTCCCTACTGTTGCACTCACTGGAGTGGGATTAGTAATTTTTACTCCCCTGCTATCTAACACTTTCCCTACTGTTGCACTCACTGGAGTGGTAATAGTAATTTTTGCCCCTCCACTATCCAATACTTTCCCTACTGTTGCACTCACTGGAGTGGGAATAGTAATTTTTACCCCTCCGCTATCCAACAGTTTCCCTACTGTTGCACTCACTGGAGTTGGAATAGTAAATTTAATTACTCCGCTATCCAACACTTACCCTACTTTTGCACTTACTGGAGTGGGAATAGTAATTTTTACCCCTCCGCTATCCAACACTTTCCCTACTGTTGCACTCTTTGGAGTGGGAATAGTAATTTTGCCTCTCCGCTATCCAATAGTTTCTGTACTGTTGCACTCACTGGAGTGGGAATAGTAATTTTTACCCCTCCACTATCCAACATTTTCCCTACTGTTGCACTCACAGGAGTTGGAATAGTAAATTTAATTACTCCGCTCTCCAACACTTACCCTACTTTTGCAATCACTGGAGGGGGAATAGTAATTTTTACCCCTCTGCTAACCAACACTTTCCCTACTGTTGCACTCTTTGGAGTATGAATAGTAATTTTTACCCCTCCGCTATCCAACACTTTCCCTACTGTTGCACTCTTTGGAGTGGGAATAGTAATTTTTTTCCCCTCCGCTATCCAACACTTTCCCTACTGTTGCTATCACTGGAGTGGGAATAGTACATTTGATTCCTCCGGTATCAGACACTTACCCTACTTTTGCACTCACTGGAGTGGAAATAGTAATTTGTACTCCTCCGCTATCCAACACTTTCGCTACTGTTGCACTCTTTGGAGTGGGAATAGTAATTTTTACCCCTCCACTATCCAACACTTTCCCTACTGTTGCACTCTTTGGAGTGGGAATAGTAATTTTTTCCCCTCCGCTATCCAACGCTTTCCCTACTTTTGCTATCACTGGAGTGGGAATAGTAAATGTAATTCCTGAGGTATCCAACACTTACCCTACTTTTGCACTCACTGGAGTGGAAATAGTAATTTTTACCCCTCTGCTATCCAACACTTTCTCTACTGTTGCACTCTTTGGAGTGGGAATAGTAATTTTTACCCCTCCGCTCTCCAACACTTTCTCTACTGTTGCACTCTTTGGAGTGGGAATAGTAATTTTTTCCCCTCCGCTATCCAACGCTTTCCCTACTTTTGCTATCACTGGAGTGGGAATAGTAAATGTAATTCCTGAGGTATCCAACACTTACCCTACTTTTGCACTCACTGGAGTGGGAATAGTAAATTTTACCCCTCCGCTATCCAACACTTTCCCTATTGTTGCACTCACTGGAGTTGGAATAGTAAATTTAATTATTCCGCTATGCAACACTTTCTCTACTGTTGCACTTATTGTATTGGGAAATGTAAGTTTAATTTGTTTTAATAGTTTAATGTTTTAATTTATTATAGAATGTTTTTTTTATTTTAAAGTATTGATATATATATATATATTTTATTTTTATATCATTTTAAAGTTCGTCATGCTGCGCGGTGGGCGAGTGCGCATGACGAGCTGAGCTCGTCACGACCACACCCGCGATCGGAATGTCCAGCACCTGGGCGGAAATCCGATCGCGGCGAAGCGGATAAGAAAACACATACATTCCAGTATGTAAATGTTCTGGTCCTAAATCATTGCAAAAAACCCCAAAATATAGAGCCTTAAAAATCAGACTGTAAGACTGCAAAGTAATTTCTTTAACCAACAGCATCATACATTGTCTTTTCCTTTATGTCCGCAGGTATAAACATCACATGGAAGTGGAGAAGATACATTAATCCAGGAAAGCAAGATGAACAATCAGATATTGTCAATGAGGAAGAGAAACACATAAGAATGTGCAGAGCGCGCTACCCAAACTTCAACTTGCTGGTTCTTTAATGTTTCTCTTTCCTTTGTGTTGCAGGGATCCCTGGATGACAAGGAACAGCATGTGACAGGAATCAGAGCCACCGATATCTGCTCCGTGGAAGAAAGCCGACAACAGAGGACTGAGGAGCAGCCCCGACGGGAGCTGCCAAGAACGCTGCAGAGAATGTGAAGGAATCCGAAAGTGAAGGTTAGTGACCAGATGGCAGGAAGTTGCAGGCACAAAACAACTCGAACACCAAGCAGCTTCCTGTCCATCCCAGCCCGCTTTATACTGTGTGTGCTCGGCTCCTGCCACATCCAGAAGACGGTTCATGGCAGGCATGACATTTGGGCCTGGCAAACAGTTTATTTTGCCAGGTCGAAATGGCAGTTTAAAACTGCACACAGGCTGCAATGGCAGGCCTGGGACTTGTTTTACAAGGCTGCGTATGGGTACCATAATCAGTGTTTCAGGCCCACTAGAAGCAATTAATTTACAGGCCCTGGGTTCATGGGGTAACACTTTATTAGGGACTTACAAGTAAATTAAATGTGCCAATTGGGTACAAGCCAATTCTACCATGTTACAGAAGAGGGCACAGGCACTTTAGCACTGGTTAGCAATGGTAAAGTCCACAGAGTTCTAAAGCCAACAAAAATGAGATCAGCAAAATTAGGAAGGGTGAAGACAAAATGCATGGGAGAAGAATACCTTAAGGCTGACCAGTCTAACAGGCACATTGATATTCAGTTAAAAGATAGTGCTAGAATGGTGGCAATAGTTGATGTTGTATAATTCTGAAATGTGATTTGTTTAGCTTTGCTCACCTTATACTGAGTGTGCGATTTCCATTGATTTCTATTGTGAACTTCTCTATAAAAATAGTACGTTCTGAAGGTAGGCCACTCTTCTGACTCCCCAACTCCGGAGACTAAACTCTTAACACTTGTGGATTTGTCTCTGACCTTGGACTTAGAATATGTTTGCCCTGACTTGTCATTCTCCTGTTAAGGAAATTCCCTGCATTGATTTACTATGCCTTCTGACTGACCTTATAGTTTAGCCTTCCATATTGCTCCTTAATTTTGAAAATAAACCTTCTTGGTTTCTAAATTCACTGTGCTCTGTTCTCTTTTATTCAAAGCTCATTTATTGGCTATGTTGATTTATTTGCTGCCATAACTGTTGTCTTTGAGACACATTACCTCATATGTTTTTGAGGTTAACACCATCTCCGATTCTGCCTAGGTACTTTATCTTAGAATATTTAGATAGCTTCAACAGTTTTCCACCATGTATAACTATTATTTCAAACATAAAAATCATACAACAGCCTCCTGACCAATGCATGATCTTTTTTACAGCAAATAGTTACACATGCACATTTGTGTTTATAAAAGATACTGCTTTTGTAAACAAAACTCATGGAAGAAAAGGTTCTTCAAATATCTGGAAACTCTCTTGGCATGAGCACACCTTTCTATGCCAATATTTCTTTAGTTAAAATTGAAGCTGATTACATATTTCAAGACAGTTTGTGGTAGGTTAGGATAAAAGCATATTTTTATTTGTTCAATATCTGCTTTGGAAGGAGATTTGCCAATCAATATAGCTAATTTCAATCTAGCACACATCAGGATTACTTTTCCCTAGACCCTACTTGAAAATTTAGACTTATCTTTGTTATCAAGATAGAACATGGATTATAGACTTGCAAATTAAGAATAACAGGAATAGTGTATTACATCATCACATCTCCATACACATTCTCTTAAGAAATATCTTTCGTTTTCACAGCTAATTCTTTTAGAAGGAATTGTGTAATATTTATGGGTCACCAACCTATTATGTGTAATAAAATTGAAGCATAGTGTTGCAAAAAGATGAAAATTGATAAAGACGCAAATAAATAGAGAAATATAATTAAAACAAAAGTACTACTTAAGAAACATAAACTTCACTGTAAATTCTCTATGCAAAGTATACAAATTACGGAAATTACAAATAAGGTTTCTGGTTTTTCACTTATATGACTTGTTATACTTGAATACAGACAGAACTAGATTATTGAAAATCACGGTAATACTGAAGGTGGTAAAATTCAGAGTAATGGAGGCATCCCACCTTTCGAAGGGGAGCTGAGAGGACTGTTAGAGAGTATCCAGGGCAGCGGACTTAAATTATGTTTCAAGAAAACCTTCAGCGAGCTACATGCTAGAGTCTTGCGATAACTTAAGGATGTATATATGTATCTGCAGTCCCGAACACCCAGATGTGTATTTTGCTGCTACAATTATGTGTGGTGTTACATTTTCAATTTTTAAAACTGGCGGTGTTTGAAGCTCTTTTTGACTCTGATAACAATTGTACGTGTGGGTTAATAGCCGTAAATTTAAAAGTTAATCTTTTATTAGACTGTTTGCATTTTGATAAAATGTGATGTCAGATTTTAAAACCACTCTTTTTAAAATATAATATTTGTCCTCGCAGTGAGGTAATGGCACTTCTCACGAACATGGAGTTCTTAGATGTGGCTTGTGCATTAGAAAAATTCTTAAAAAGAAGCTTCGGTAGAGATTTTATTGGCAGGCTGTCCGAACACCATGCTGATACTGCTGGAGGAGGGCTGATGTGTGCAAACTTGATATTATGTGAAATTCTGTGGTATTTGTTATATTGAGGTTAGGTGAGGGGGAAGGACGAGGTTGTTTTAATGTTTATAGAATTGGTGCAGGGCTTTTTACCATGAATGTGTGTTCATTGTTTTGTAGACGTGCCTAAACAATAATAAAGATTTGAATAAAGACAGAAAACAAGCTGGTTATCTGTTTAGGTCTCACCTAGCGTTGCTGCGCACATGCACAGTTCGCTTGGCGAGATTTATTGTTAATAAGGACTTTTACAAAAGGGCTTGAAGCCCCGCCCCTCATTTCCATTGGGTAGCGTCAGCGTTTATGGTAAACGCTGGCTTCCCATTGGAAAGGAGGGTTTTTCGTTGCCTCCCTTTGGCTTTTTGGTCCAGCCCACCCGGACTGGCTCGCCTGCTTCACGGCTGTTGTGAAGACTTTTCTTATCTGCTTGTTTATTTAACAAGCAGATAAGAAAAGTCTTCATGACAGCTGTGAAGCTACGTGAGCCAGTGCTCCGAGCTTCCTGCAACCACGCTGCCTTCACGCCTGCAGCATGCACTCAGTCGGCTCTGTGATTGGTTGGCGGCAGGCAGGCAGGCAGAGAGCTTGGCAAGGGTTCTTTGGGAGGGCAGCTTTTCTTTTTTTCTCTAGAGGTCCTAATCCGACCCCCTCCCCCACTGACTTATTTTGCGTCTTCTTTGCAAAAGATCTCCTCTGACTTCCTCTGCCTCTCTATCCCCTCACGAGTCGGGAGACAGGAAAAAAGGTCTTTTTGAGTTTCTTCTGAATTTCTGTGCTACTTTTTTGCATTCTACAGCTCCGAAAACATCGCTCAACTTTGTAGGCGCGTTCGTTCATTTTCGATGGTTTCCTTGGCGCTAAGTCAAACCGGGTCGCCAATAACTTATTCATGGCATGGCTAACGTCCCTTGTATATGTTTATGTACATATATGATTAATGGAGTCAAACCTAGACGCAAGGCAACAGATGAGAGACAATGGGACTGTGGGCACCATTGTCGAAATGTTGTATCCTGTAATTAAACGGAGACGAGTGTGGGAGGCGAACACACCACTGCTGACACACCACTGCTGACACACCACTGCTGACACGCCGCTGCAGACACGCCGCTGCGGACATGCCGCTGCTGACACGCTGCTGCTGACACATCGCTGCTGACACATCGCTGCTGACACATCGCTGTTGACGCACCGCTGCTGACACACAGCTGCTGGCAACCCACTGCTGCTGACACATCGCTGCTGACACACCACTGCTGACACATCGCTGCTGATGCCGCTGCTGACACACCACTGCTAACATATAACTGCTGACGCCGCTGCTAACACACCACTGCTGACACACCACTGCTGCTACACCACTGCTGACACACCACTGCTGACACACCACTGCTGACACGACGCTGCTGACACACCACTGTTGACACGCCACTGCTGACATGCCACTGCTGACACGCCACTGCTGACACGCCACTGCTGACACGCCACTGCTGACGCCGCTGCTGATGCCGCTGCTGACACGCCGCTGCTGACATGCCGCTGCTGACATGCCGCTGCTGACACACCACTGCTGACACACTGCTGCTGACACTCCGCTGCTGACACCCCGCTGCTGACACGCCGCTGCTGACACGCCGCTGCTGACACACCGCTGCTGACACACCGCTGCTGACACACTGCTGCTGACACATCGCTGCTGATGCCGCTGCTGACACACCGCTGCTGATACATCACTGCTGATGCCGCTGCTGACACGCCGCTCCTGACACATCACTGCTGACACATCGCTGCTGACACATCGCTGCTAAGACATCGCTGCTGACACATTGCTGCTGACACATCGCTGCTGACGCACCGCAGCTGACACACAGCTGCTGATAACCCACTGCTGCTGACACATCGCTGCTGACACACCACTGCTGACACACCACTGCTGACACACCACTGCTGACACACTACTGCTGACACATCGCTGCTGATGCCGCTGCTGACACACCACTGCTACCATATCACTGCTGACGCCGCTGCTAACACACCACTGCTGACACACCACTGCTGCTACACCGCTGCTGACACACTGCTGCTGACACCACTGCTGACACACCACTGCTGACACGCCGCTGCTGACACACCACTGCTGACACAACGCTGCTGACACACCGCTGCTGACACATCGCTGCTGACACATCGCTGCTGAAACATCGCTGCTGATGCCGCTGCTGACGCCGCTGCTGACACCGCTGCTGACGCCGCTGCTGACACACCACTGCTGATACATCACTGCTGACACTGCTGCTGACACGCAGCTGCTGACACGCAGCTGCTGACACGCCGCTGCTGACACGCCGCTGCTGACACGCTGCTGCTGACACGCCGCTGCTGACACGCCGCTGCTGACACATCGCTGCTGACACATCGCTGCTGACGCACCGCTGCTGACACACAGCTGCTGATAACCCACTGCTCACACATCGCTGCTGACCCACTGCTGCTGACACACCACTGCTGACGCCGCTGCTGACACACCGCTGCTGACGCCGCTGCTGATGCCTCTGCTGATGCCGCTGCTGATGCTGCTGCTGATGCCGCTGCTGACACACCACTGCTGACATATCACTGCTGATGCCGCTGCTAACACACCACTGCTGACACACCACTGCTGACACACCACTGCTGACACAACGCTGCTGACACACCGCTGCTGACACACCGCTGCTGACACACCGCTGCTAACACACCACTGCTGACACACCGCTGCTGACACATCGCTGCTGACACATTGCTGCTGACACATCGCTGCTGACGCACCGCTGCTGACACACAGCTGCTGACAACCCACTGCTGCTGACACATCGCTGCTGACACACCACTGCTGACACACCACTGCTGACACACCACTGCTGACACATCACTGCTGACGCCGCTGCTGACACACCACTGCTAACATATCACTGCTGACGCCGCTGCTAACACACCACTGCTGACACACCACTGCTGCTACACCACTGCTGGTACACCACTGCTGACACACCACTGCTGGCACACCACTGCTGACACACCACTGCTGACACGAGGCTTCTGACACACCACTGCTGACATGCCACTGCTGACATGCCGCTGCTGACACGCCGCTGCTGACACGCCGCTGCTGACACCACTGCTGACACCACTGCTGACACCACTGCTGACACACCACTGCTGACACACCACTGCTGACATCCCCCTGCTGACACGCCGCTGCTGACACACCACTGCTGACACCACTGCTGACACTGCTGCTGACAACCGCTGCTGACACACCGCTGCTGACACGCCTCTGCTGACACGCCGCTGCTGACACCACTGCTGACACACCACTGCTGACACACCACTGCTGACACACCACTGCTGACATGCCGCTGCTGACACCACTGCTGACACGCCACTGCTGACACGCCGCTGCTGACACACCGCTGCTGACACACCACTGCTGACACACCGCTGCTGACACCACTGCTGACAGCACTGCTGACATGCCGCTGCTGACACAACGCTGCTGACACACCGCTGCTGACACACCGCTGCTGACACATCGCTGCTGACACATCACTGCTGATGCCGCTGCTGACACACCACTGCTGATACATCACTGCTGACGCCGCTGCTGACACAACGTTGCTGACACGCTGCTGCTGACATGTTGCTGCTGACACGCCGCTGCTGACACATCGCTGCTGACACACCGCTGCTGACACACAGCTGCTGACAACTCACTGCTCACACATTGCTGCTGACACACCGCTGCTGACACATCGCTGCTGATGCCGCTGCTGACACCACTGCTGACACACTGCTGCTGACACACCACTGCTGACACGACGCTGCTGACACACCGCTGCTGACACACCGCTGCTGACACCACTGCTGACACACCACTGCTGACACACCACTGCTGACATGCCACTGCAGACACCACTGCTGACACACTGCTGCTGACACACCGCTGCTGACACGCTGCTGCTGACATTCCGCTGCTGACACACCGCGCTGACACGCCGCTGATGACACACCGCTGCTGACACACCGCTGCTGACACACCACTGCTGACACACCACTGCTGACACATCGCTGCTGACACATCGCTGCTGATGCCGCTGCTGACACGCCGCAGCTGACACGCTGCTGCGGACACGCCGCTGTGGACATGCCACTGCGGACAGACCGCTGCGGAAACACCGCTGCGGGAACACCGCTGCTGACACATCGCTGCTGACACATCGCTGATGATGCATCACTGCTGACACACAGCTGCTGACAACCCACTGCTGACACATCGCTGCTGACACATTGCTGCTGACACACCACTGCTGACACACCACTGCTGACACATCGCTGCTGATGCCGCTGCTGATGCCGCTGCTGACACACCACTGCTGACATATCACTGCTGACGCCGCTGCTAACACACCACTGCTGACACACCACTGCTGCTACACCACTGACACACCACTGCTGACACACCGCTGCTGACACATCGCTGCTGACACATCGCTGCTGACACATTGCTGCTGACGCATCGCTGCTGACACACAGCTGCTGACAACCCACTGCTGCTGACACATCGCTGCTGACACACCACTGCTGACACACCACTGCTGACACACCACTGCTGACACATCACTGCTGATGCCGCTGCTGACACACCACTGCTAACATATCACTGCTGACGCCGCTTCTAACACACCACTGCTGACACACCACTGCTGCTACACCACTGCTGATACACCACTGCTGACACACCACTGCTGACACACCACTGCTGACACACCACAGCTGACACGATGCTGCTGACATACCACTGCTGACACGCCACTGCTGACATGCTGCTGCTGACACGCCGCTGCTGCCACGCCGCTGCTGACACCACTGCTGACACCACTGCTGACACCACTGCTGACACACCACTGCTGACACACCACTGCTGACACCCCCTGCTGACATGCCGCTGCTGTCACACCACTGCTGACACCACTGCTGACACTGCTGCTGACAACCGCTGCTGACACACCACTGCTGGCACGCCTCTGCTGACACACCACTGCTGACACCACTGCTGACATACCACTGCTGACACACCACTGCTGACATGCCGCTGCTGACACCACTGCTGACACGCCACTGCTGACACGCCGCTGCTGACACACCACTGCTGACACACCGCTGCTGACACCACTGCTGACACCACTGCTGACATGCCGCTGCTGACACACCGCTGCTGACACACCGCTGCTGACACACCGCTGCTGACACATTGCTGCTGATGCCGCTGCTGACACACCACTGCTGATACATCACTGCTGACGCCGCTGTTGACACAACGTTGCTGACACGCCGCTGCTGACACGTTGCTGCTGACACGCCGCTGCTGACACATCGCTGCTAACACACCACTGCTGACACACCGCTGCTGACACATCGCTGCTGACACATTGCTGCTGACACATACCTGCTGACGCACCGCTGCTGACACACAGCTGCTGACAACCCACTGCTGCTGACACATCGCTGCTGACACACCACTGCTGACACACCACTGCTGACACATCACTGCTGATGCCGCTGCTGACACACCACTGCTAACATATCACTGCTGA
Source organism: Calotriton arnoldi (assembly GCA_963921515.1). Classification (NCBI taxonomy): domain Eukaryota; kingdom Metazoa; phylum Chordata; class Amphibia; order Caudata; family Salamandridae; genus Calotriton; species Calotriton arnoldi. Next base: position 278,942 of record CAWUFW010001993.1, on the reverse strand, counting down.
TGCCGCTGCTAACACACCACTGCTGACACCACTGCTGACACCACTGCTGACACCACTGCTGACACACCACTGCTGACACACCACTGCTGACACCACCCTGCTGACACGCCGCTGCTGACACACCACTGCTGACACCGCTGCTGACACTGCTGCTGACAACAGCTGCTGACACACCACTGCTGACACACCACTGCTGACACACCACTGCTGACATGCCGCTGCTGACACCACTGCTGACACGCAGCTGCTGACACGCAGCTGCTGACACACCGCTGCTGACACACCGCTGCTGACACCACTGCTGACACCACTGCTGACATGCCGCTGCTGACATGCCGCTGCTGACACACCGCTGCTGACACATCGCTGCTGACACATCGCTGCTGTTGCCGCTGCTGACACACCACTGCTGATACATCACTGCTAACGCCGCTGCTGACACAATGTTGCTGACACGTTGCTGCTGACACACCGCTGCTGACAACTCACTGCTCACACATCGCTGCTGACACACCGCTGCTGACACACCACTGCTGACACATCGCTGCTGATGCCGCTGCTGACACCACTGCTGACACACCGCTGCTGACACACCACTGCTGACACGACGCTGCTGACACACCGCTGCTGACACACCGCTGCTGACACACCGCTGCTGACACCACTGCTGACACACCACTGCTGACACACCACTGCTGACATGCCGCTGCTGACATGCCGCTGCTGACACGCCACTGCTGACACGCCGCTGCTGACACGCCGCTGCTGACACACCGCTGCTGACACACCGCTGCTGACACACCGCTGCTGACACACCGCTGCTGACACCACTGCTGACAGCACTGCTGACATGCCGTTGCTGACACACCGCTGCTGACACACCGCTGCTGACACACCGCTGCTGACACATCGCTGCTGACACATCGCTGCTGATGCTGCTGCTGACACACCACTGCTGATACATCACTGCTGACGCCGCAGCTGACACAACGTTGCTGACACGCCGCTGCTGACACGTTGCTGCTGACACGCCGCTGCTGACACATCGCTGCTGACACACCGCTGCTGACACACAGCTGCTGACAACTCACTGCTCACACATTGCTGCTGACACACCGCTGCTGACACACCGCTGCTGACACATCGCTGCTGATGCCGCTGCTGACACCACTGCTGACACACTGCTGCTGACACACCACTGCTGACACGATGCTGCTGACACACCGCTGCTGACACACCGCTGCTGACACCACTGCTGACACACCACTGCTGACATGCCACTGCAGACACCACTGCTGACACACTGCTGCTGACACACCGCTGCTGACACGCTGCTGCTGACATTCCGCTGCTGACACACCGCTGCTGACACGCCGCTGATGACACGCCGCTGCTGACACACCATTGCTGACACACCGCTGCTGACACACCGCTGCTGACACATCGCTGCTGACACATCGCTGCTGATGCCGCTGCTGACACGCCGCAGCTGACACGCCGCTGCGGACACGCCGCTGTGGACACGCCACTGCGGACAGACCGCTGCGGAAACACCGCTGCGGAAACACCGCTGCTGACACATCGCTGCTGACACATCGCTGCTGACACATCGCTGATGACGCATCACTGCTGACACACAGCTGCTGACAACCCACTGCTGACACATCGCTGCTGACACATTGCTGCTGACACACCACTGCTGACACACCACTGCTGACACATCGCTGCTGATGCCGCTGCTGATGCCGCTGCTGACACACCACTGCTGACATATCACTGCTGACGCCGCTGCTAACACACCACTGCTGACACACCACTGCTGCTACACCACTGACACACCACTGCTGACACACCGCTGCTGACACATCGCTGCTGACACATTGCTGCTGACACATCGCTGCTGACGCACCGCTGCTGACACACAGCTGCTGACAACCCACTGCTGCTGACACATCGCTGCTGACACACCACTGCTGACACACCACTGCTGACACACCACTGCTGACACACCACTGCTGACACACCACTGCTGACGCCGCTGCTGACACACCACTGCTAACATATCACTGCTGACGCCGCTGCTAACACACCACTGCTGACACACCACTGCTGCTACACCACTGCTGATACACCACTGCTGACACACCACAGCTGACACGACGCTGCTGACACACCACTGCTAACATATCACTGCTGACGCCGCTGCTAACACACCACTGCTGACACACCACTGCTGCTACACCACTGCTGACACACCACTGCTGACACACCACTGCTGACACCCCCCTGCGGACACGCCGCTGCTGTCACACCACTGCTGACACCACTGCTGACACTGCTGCTGACAACCGCTGCTGACACACCACTGCTGGCACGCCTCTGCTGACACACCACTGCTGACACCACTGCTGACATACCACTGCTGACACACCACTGCTGACATGCCACTGCTGACACCACTGCTGACACGCCACTGCTGACACGCCGCTGCTGACACACCGCTGCTGACTCACCACTGCTGACACACCGCTGCTAACACCGCTGCTGACATGCCGCTGCTGACACCGCTGCTGACACACCGCTGCTGACACACCGCTGCTGACACATTGCTGCTGATGCCGCTGCTGACACACCACTGCTGATACATCACTGCTGATGCCGCTGCTGACACAACGTTGCTGACACGCCGCTGCTGACACGTTGCTGCTGACACGCCGCTGCTGACACACCGCTGCTAACACACCACTGCTGACACACCGCTGCTGACACATCGCTGCTGACACATTGCTGCTGACACATACCTGCTGACGCACCGCTGTTGACACACAGCTGCTGACAACCCACTGCTGCTGACACATCGCTGCTGACACACCGCTGCTGACACACCACTGCTGACACACCACTGCTGACACATCACTGCTGACGCCGCTGCTGACACACCACTGCTAACATATCACTGCTGACGCCGCTGCTAACACACCACTGCTGACACCACTGCTGACACCACTGCTGACACACCACTGCTGACACACCACTGCTGACACCCCCCTGCTGACACGCCGCTGCTGACACACCACTGCTGACACTGCTGCTGACAACAGCTGCTGACACACCACTGCTGACACACCACTGCTGACACCACTGCTGACATGCCGCTGCTGACACCACTGCTGACACGCCACTGCTGACACGCAGCTGCTGACACACCGCTGCTGACACACCACTGCTGACACACCGCTGCTGACACCACTGCTGACACCACTGCTGACATGCCGCTGCTGACACACCGCTGCTGACACACCGCTGCTGACACATCGCTGCTGACACATCGCTGCTGATGCCGCTGCTGACACACCACTGCTGATACATCACTGCTAACGCCGCTGCTGACACAATGTTGCTGACACGCCGCTGCTGACACATTGCTGCTGACACGCCGCTGCTGACACATCGCTGCTGACGCACCGCTGCTGACACACCGCTGCTGACAACTCACTGCTCACACATCGCTGCTGACACACCGCTGCTGACACATCGCTGCTGATGCCGCTGCTGACACCACTGCTGACACACCGCTGCTGACACACCACTGCTGACACGACGCTGCTGACACACCGCTGCTGACACACCGCTGCTGACACCACTGCTGACACACCACTGCTGACACACCACTGCTGACATGCCACTGCAGACACCACTGCTGACACACCGCTGCTTACACACCACTGCTGACATGCCACTGCTGACATTCCGCTGCTGACACACCGCTGCTGACACGCAGCTGATGACACACCGCTGCTGACACACCACTGCTGACACACCGCTGCTGACACACCGCTGCTGACACATCGCTGCTGACACATCGCTGCTGATGCCGCTGCTGACACGCCGCTGCTGACACCACTGCTGACACACTGCTGCTGACACACCACTGCTGACACGACGCTGCTGACACACCGCTGCTGACACACCGCTGCTGACACCACTGCTGACACACCACTGCTGACACACCACTGCTGACATGCCACAGCAGACACCACTGCTGACACACCACTGCTTATACACCGCTGCTGACATGCCACTGCTGACATTCCGCTGCTGACACACCGCTGCTGACACGCAGCTGATGACACACCGCTGCTGACACACCACTGCTGACACACCGCTGCTGACACACCACTGCTGACACATCGCTGCTGACACATCGCTGCTGACACGCCGCTGCTGACACGCCGCTGCGGACACGCCGCTGCGGACACGCCACTGCGGACACACCACTGCGGAAACACCGCTGCGGAAACACCGCTGCTGACACATCGCTGCTGACACATCGCTGATGACGCATCGCTGCTGACACACAGCTGCTGACAACCCACTGCTGACACATTGCTGCTGACACACCACTGCTGACACACCACTGCTGACACATCGCTGCTGATGCCGCTGCTGATGCCGATGCTGACACACCACTGCTCACATATCACTGCTGACGCCGCTGCTAACACACCACTGCTGAGACACCACTGCTGCTACACCACTGACACACCACTGCTGACACACCGCTGCTGACACGCCACTGCTGACGCTGCTGCTGACACAACGTTGCTGACACGCTGCTGCTGACACGTTGCTGCTGACACGCCGCTGCTGACACATCGCTGCTAACACACCACTGCTGACACACCGCTGCTGACACATTGCTGCTGACACATTGCTGCTGACACATTGCTGCTGACACACCGCTGCTGACACACAGCTGCTGACAACCCACTGCTGCTGACACATCGCTGCTGACACACCACTGCTGACACACCACTGCTGACGCCGCTGCTGACACAACGTTGCTGACACGCCACTGCTGACACATTGCTGCTGATGCCGCTGCTGACACACCACTGCTAACATATCACTGCTGACGCCGCTGCTAACACACCACTGCTGACACACCACTGCTGCTACACCACTGCTGATACACCACTGCTGACACACCACTGCTGACACACCACTGCTGACACACCACAGCTGACACGACGCTGCTGACATACCACTGCTGACACGCCACTGCTGACATGCTGCTGCTGACACGCTGCTGCTGACACGCCGCTGCTGACACCACTGCTGACACCACTGCTGACACCCCCCTGCTGACACGCCGCTGCTGTCACACCACTGCTGACACCACTGCTGACACTGCTGCTGACGACCACTGCTGACACACCACTGCAGGCACGCCTCTGCTGACACACCACTGCTGACACCACTGCTGACATACCACTGCTGACACACCACTGCTGACATGCCGCTGCTGACACCACTGCTGACACGCCACTGCTGACGCCGCTGCTGACACACCGCTGCTGACACACCACTGCTGACACACTGCTGCTGACACCACTGCTGACACCACTGCTGACACGCCGCTGCTGACACACCGCTGCTGACACACCACTGCTGACACACCGCTGCTGACACACCGCTGCTGACACATTGCTGCTGATGCCGCTGCTGACACACCACTGCTGATACATCACTGCTGACGCCGCTGCTGACACAACGTTGCTGACACGCCCGCTGCTGACACGTTGCTGCTGACATGCCGCTGCTGACACATCGCTGCTAACACACCACTGCTGACACACCGCTGCTGACACATCGCTGCTGACACATTGCTGCTGACACATACCTGCTGACGCACCGCTGCTGACACACAGCTGCTGACAACCCACTGCTGCTGACACATCGCTGCTGACACATCACTGCTGACACACCACTGCTGACACACCACTGCTGACACATCACTGCTGACGCCGCTGCTGACACACCACTGCTAACATATCACTGCTGACGCCGCTGCTAACACACCACTGCTGACACCACTGCTGACACCACTGCTGACACACCACTGCTGACACACCACTGCTGACATGCCGCTGCTGACACCACTGCTGACACGCCACTGCTGACAAGCAGCTGCTGACACACCGCTGCTGACACACCACTGCTGACACACCGCTGCTGACACCAATGCTGACACCACTGCTGACATGCCGTTGCTGACACACTGCTGCTGACACACCGCTGCTGACACATCGCTGCTGACACATCGCTGCTGTTGCCGCTGCTGACACACCACTGCTGATACATCACTGCTAACGCCGCTGCTGACACAATGTTGCTGACACGCCGCTGCTGACACGTTGCTGCTGACACGCCGCTGCTGACACATCGCTGCTGATGCACCGCTGCTGACACACCGGTGCTGACAACTCACTGCTCACACATCGCTGCTGACACACCGCTGCTGACACACCGCTGCTGACACACCACTGCTGACACCACTGCTGACATACCACTGCTGACACACCACTGCTGACACGACGCTGCTGACACACCGCTGCTGACACACCGCTGCTGACACCACTGCTGACAGCACTGCTGACACACCGCTGCAGACACACCGCTGCTGACACACCGCTGCTGACACACCGCTGCTGACACATCGCTGCTGACACATTGCTGCTGATGCCGCTGCTGACACACCACTGCTGATACATCACTGCTGACGCCGCTGCTGACACAACGTTGCTGACACGCCGCTGCTGACACGTTGCTGCTGACACATCGCTGCTGACACACTGCTGCTGACACACCGCTGCTGACACACAGCTGCTGACAACTCACTGCTCACACATTGCTGCTGACACACCACTGCTGACACACCGCTGCTGACACATCGCTGCTGATGCCGCTGCTGACACCACTGCTGACACACTGCTGCTGACACACCACTGCTGACACGATGCTGCTGACACACCGCTGCTGACACACCGCTGCTGACACACCACTGCTGACACATCGCTGCTGACACATCGCTGCTGACACATCGCTGCTGACACATCGCTGCTGATGCCGCTGCTGACACGCCGCAGCTGACACGCCGCTGCGGACACGCCGCTGTGGACACGCCACTGCGGACAGACCGCTGCGGAAACACCGCTACGGAAACACCGCTGCTGACACATCGCTGCTGACACATCGCTGATGACGCATCACTGCTGACACACAGCTGCTGACAACCCACTGCTGACACATCGCTGCTGACACATCGCTGCTGACACATTGCTGCTGACACACCGCTGCTGACACATTGCTGCTGATGCCGCTGCTGATGCCGCTGCTGACACACCACTGCTGACATATCACTGCTGACGCTGCTGCTAACACACCACTGCTGACACACCACTGCTGCTACACCACTGACACACCACTGCTGACACACCGCTGCTGACACATCGCTGCTGACACATCGCTGCTGACACATTGCTGCTGACACATCGCTGCTGACGCACCGCTGCTGACACACAGCTGCTGACAACCCACTGCTGTTGACACATTGCTGCTGACACACCACTAATGACACACCACTGCTGACACACCACTGCTGACACACCACTGCTGACACACCACTGCTGACACACCACAGCTGACACGACGCTGCTGACATACCACTGCTGACACGCCACTGCTGACATGCTGCTGCTGACATGCCGCTGCTGACACGCCGCTGCTGACACCACTGCTGACACCACTGCTGACACCACTGCTGACACACCACTGCTGACACACCACTGCTGACACCCCCCTGCTGACACGCCGCTGCTGTCACACCACTGCTGACACCACTGCTGACACTGCTGCTGACAACCGCTGCTGACACACCACTGCTGGCACGCCTCTGCTGACACACCACTGCTGACACCACTGCTGACACACCACTGCTGACATGCTGCTGCTGACACCACTGCTGACACGCCACTGCTGACACGCCGCTGCTGACACACCACTGCTGACAAACCACTGCTGACACACCGCTGCTGACACCACTGCTGACACCACTGCTGACATGCCGCTGCTGACACACTGCTGCTGACACACCGCTGCTGACACACCGCTGCTGACACACCGCTGCTGACACATTGCTGCTGATGCCGCTGCTGATACACCACTGCTGATACATCACTGCTGACGCCGCTGCTGACACAACGTTGCTGACACGCCGCTGCTGACACGTTGCTGCTGACACGCCGCTGCTGACGCATCGCTGCTAACACACCACTGCTGACACACCGCTGCTGACACATTGCTGCTGATACATTGCTGCTGACACATACCTGCTGACGCACCGCTGCTGACACACAGCTGCTGACAACCCACTGCTGCTGACACATCGCTGCTGACACACCACTGCTGACACACCACTGCTGACACATCACTGCTGACGCCGCTGCTGACACACCACTGCTAACATATCACTGCTGACACACTGCTGCTGACACCACTGCTGACACCACTGCTGACACGCCGCTGCTGACACACCGCTGCTGACACACCACTGCTGACACACCGCTGCTGACACACCGCTGCTGACACATTGCTGCTGATGCCGCTGCTGACACACCACTGCTGATACATCACTGCTGACGCCGCTGCTGACACAACGTTGCTGACACGCCGCTGCTGACACGTTGCTGCTGACATGCCGCTGCTGACACATCGCTGCTAACACACCACTGCTGACACACCGCTGCTGACACATCGCTGCTGACACATTGCTGCTGACACATACCTGCTGACGCACCGCTGCTGACACACAGCTGCTGACAACCCACTGCTGCTGACACATCGCTGCTGACACATCACTGCTGACACACCACTGCTGACACACCACTGCTGACACATCACTGCTGACGCCGCTGCTGACACACCACTGCTAACATATCACTGCTGACGCCGCTGCTAATACACCACTGCTGACACCACTGCTGACACCACTGCTGACACACCACTGCTGACACACCACTGCTGACATGCCGCTGCTGACACCACTGCTGACACGCCACTGCTGACAAGCAGCTGCTGACACACCGCTGCTGACACACCACTGCTGACACCACTGCTGACATGCCGTTGCTGACACACTGCTGCTGACACACCGCTGCTGACACATCGCTGCTGACACATCGCTGCTGTTGCCGCTGCTGACACACCACTGCTGATACATCACTGCTAACGCCGCTGCTGACACAATGTTGCTGACACGCCGCTGCTGACACGCTGCTGCTGACACGCCGCTGCTGACACATCGCTGCTGATGCACCGCTGCTGACACACCGGTGCTGACAACTCACTGCTCACACATCGCTGCTGACACACCGCTGCTGACACACCGCTGCTGACACACCACTGCTGACACCACTGCTGACATACCACTGCTGACACACCACTGCTGACACGACGCTGCTGACACACCGCTGCTGACACACCGCTGCTGACACCACTGCTGACAGCACTGCTGACACACCGCTGCAGACACACCGCTGCTGACACACCGCTGCTGACACACCGCTGCTGACACATCGCTGCTGACACATTGCTGCTGATGCCGCTGCTGACACACCACTGCTGATACATCACTGCTGACGCCGCTGCTGACACAACGTTGCTGACACGCCGCTGCTGACACGTTGCTGCTGACACATCGCTGCTGACACACTGCTGCTGACACACCGCTGCTGACACACAGCTGCTGACAACTCACTGCTCACACATTGCTGCTGACACACCACTGCTGACACACCGCTGCTGACACATCGCTGCTGATGCCGCTGCTGACACCACTGCTGACACACTGCTGCTGACACACCACTGCTGACACGATGCTGCTGACACACCGCTGCTGACACACCGCTGCTGACACACCACTGCTGACACATCGCTGCTGACACATCGCTGCTGACACATCGCTGCTGACACATCGCTGCTGATGCCGCTGCTGACACGCCGCAGCTGACACGCCGCTGCGGACACGCCGCTGTGGACAAGCCACTGCGGACAGACCGCTGCGGAAACACCGCTACGGAAACACCGCTGCTGACACATCGCTGCTGACACATCGCTGATGACGCATCACTGCTGACACACAGCTGCTGACAACCCACTGCTGACACATCGCTGCTGACACATTGCTGCTGACACACCATTGCTGACACACCACTGCTGACACATTGCTGCTGATGCCGCTGCTGATGCCGCTGCTGACACACCACTGCTGACATATCACTGCTGACGCTGCTGCTAACACACCACTGCTGACACACCACTGCTGCTACACCACTGACACACCACTGCTGACACACCGCTGCTGACACATCGCTGCTGACACATCGCTGCTGACACATTGCTGCTGACACATCGCTGCTGACGCACCGCTGCTGACACACAGCTGCTGACAACCCACTGCTGTTGACACATTGCTGCTGACACACCACTAATGACACACCACTGCTGACACACCACTGCTGACACACCACTGCTGACACACCACTGCTGACACACAACTGCTGACACACCACAGCTGACACGACGCTGCTGACATACCACTGCTGACACGCCACTGCTGACATGCTGCTGCTGACATGCCGCTGCTGACACGCCGCTGCTGACACCACTGCTGACACCACTGCTGACACCACTGCTGACACACCACTGCTGACACACCACTGCTGACACCCCCCTGCTGACACGCCGCTGCTGTCACACCACTGCTGACACCACTGCTGACACTGCTGCTGACAACCGCTGCTGACACACCACTGCTGGCACGCCTCTGCTGACACACCACTGCTGACACACCACTGCTGACATGCTGCTGCTGACACCACTGCTGACATGCCACTGCTGACACGCCGCTGCTGACACACCACTGCTGACAAACCACTGCTGACACACCGCTGCTGACACCACTGCTGACACCACTGCTGACATGCCGCTGCTGACACACTGCTGCTGACACACCGCTGCTGACACACCGCTGCTGACACACCGCTGCTGACACATTGCTGCTGATGCCGCTGCTGATACACCACTGCTGATACATCACTGCTGACGCCGCTGCTGACACAACGTTGCTGACATGCCGCTGCTGACACGCCGCTGCTGACGCATCGCTGCTAACACACCACTGCTGACACACCGCTGCTGACACATTGCTGCTGATACATTGCTGCTGACACATACCTGCTGATGCACCGCTGCTGACACACAGCTGCTGACAACCCACTGCTGCTGACACATCGCTGCTGACACACCACTGCTGACACACCACTGCTGACACATCACTGCTGACGCCGCTGCTGACACACCACTGCTAACATATCATTGCTGACGCCGCTGCTAACACACCACTGCTGACACCACTGCTGACACCACTGCTGACACACCACTGCTGATACACCGCTGCTGACACCCCCCTGCGGACACGCCGCTGCTGACACACCACTGCTGACACCACTGCTGACACTGCTGCTGATAACAGCTGCTGACACAGCACTGCTGACACACCACTGCTGACACACCACTGCTGACATGCCGCTGCTGACACCACTGCTGACACGCCACTGCTGACATGCAGCTGCTGACAACCCGCTGCTGACACACCACTGTTGACACACTGCTGCTGACACCACTGCTGACACCACTGCTGACATGCCGCTGCTGACACACCGCTGCTGACACACCGCTGCTGACACATCGCTGCTGACACATCGCTGCTGATGCCGCTGCTGACACACCACTGCTGATACATCACTGCTAACGCCGCTGCTGACACAATGTTGCTGACATGCCGCTGCTGACACGTTGCTGCTGACACGCCGCTGCTGACACGTTGCTGCTGACACGCCGCTGCTGACACATCGCTGCTGACGCACCGCTGCTGACACACCGCTGCTGACAACTCACTGCTCACACATCGCTGCTGACACACCGCTGCTGACACACCACTGCTGACACATCGCTGCTGATGCCGCTGCTGACACCACTGCTGACACACCGTTGCTGACACACCACTGCTGACACAACGCTGCTGACACACCACTGCTGACACACCGCTGCTGACACCACTGCTGACACACCACTGCTGACACACCACTGCTGACATGCCACTGCAGACACCACTGCTGACACACCGCTGCTTACACACCGCTGCTGACATGCCACTGCTGACATTCCGCTGCTGACACACCGCTGCTGACACGCAGCTGATGACACACCGCTGCTGACACACCACTGCTGACACACTGCTGCTGACACACCACTGCTGACACATCGCTGCTGATGCCGCTGCTGACACGCCGCTGCTGACACGCCGCTGCTGACACGCCGCTGCGGACACGCCGCTGCGGACACGCCACTGCAGACACACTGCTGCGGAAACACCGCTGCGGAAACACCGCTGCTGACACATCGCTGCTGACACATCGCTGCTGACACATCGCTGATGACGCATCGCTGCTGACACACAGCTGCTGACAACCCACTGCTGACACATTGCTGCTGACACATTGCTGCTGACACACCGCTGCTGACACACCACTGCTGACACATCGCTGCTGATGCCGCTGCTGATGCCGCTGCTGACACACCACTGCTCACATATCACTGCTGACGCCGCTGCTAACACACCACTGCTGACACACCACTGCTGCTACACCACTGACACACCACTGCTGACACACCACTGCTGATACATCACTGCTGACGCCGCTGCTGACACAACGTTGCTGACACGCCGCTGCTGACACGTTGCTGCTGACACGCCGCTGCTGACACATCGCTGCTAACACACCACTGCTGACTCACCGCTGCTGACACATCGCTGCTGACACATTGCTGCTGACACATACCTGCTGACGCACCGCTGCTGACACACAGCTGCTGACAACCCACTGCTGCTGACACATCGCTGCTGACACACCGCTGCTGACACACCACTGCTGACACACCACTGCTGACACATCACTGCTGACGCCGCTGCTGACACACCACTGCTAACATATCACTGCTGACGCTGCTGCTAACACACCACTGCTGACACCACTGCTGACACCACTGCTGACACACCACTGCTGACACCCCCCTGCTGACACGCCGATGCTGACACACCACTGCTGACACCACTGCTGACACTGCTGCTGACAACAGCTGCTGACACACCACTGCTGACACACCACTGCTGACACACCACTGCTGACATGCCGCTGCTGACACCACTGCTGACACGCCACTGCTGACACGCAGCTGCTGACACACCGCTGCTGACACACCACTGCTGACACACCGCTGCTGACACCACTGCTGACATGCCGCTGCTGACATGCCGCTGCTGACACGCCGCTGCTGACACACCGCTGCTGACACATCGCTGCTGACACATCGCTGCTGATGCCGCTGCTGACACACCACTGCTGATACATCACTGCTAACGCCGCTGCTGACACAATGTTGCTGACACGCCGCTGCTGACACGTTGCTGCTGACACGCCGCTGCTGACACATCGCTGCTGACGCACCGCTGCTGACACACCGCTGCTGACAACTCACTGCTCACACATCGCTGCTGACACACCGCTGCTGACACACCACTGCTGACACATCGCTGCTGATGCCGCTGTTGACACCACTGCTGACACACCGCTGCTGACACACCACTGCTGACACAACGCTGCTGACACACCGCTGCTGACACACCGCTGCTGACACCAATGCTGACACACCACTGCTGACACACCACTGCTGACATGCCACTGCAGACACCACTGCTGACACACCGCTGCTTACACACCGCTGCTGACATGCCACTGCTGACATTCCGCTGCTGACACACCGCTGCTGACACGCAGCTGATGACACACCGCTGCTGACACACCACTGCTGACACAACGCTGCTGACACACCGCTGCTGACACCTCGCTGCTGATGCCGCTGCTGACACACCGCTGCTGACACGCCGCTGCGGACACGCCAGTGCAGACACGCCACTGCGGACACACCGCTGCGGAAACACTGCTGCGGAAACACCGCTGCTGACACATCGCTGCGGAAACACCGCTGCTGACACATCGCTGCTGACACATCGCTGCTGACACATCGCTGCTGACACATCGCTGCTGACACATCGCTGATGACGCATCGCTGCTGACACACAGCTGCTGACAACCCACTGCTGACACATTGCTGCTGACACATTGCTGCTGACACACCACTGCTGACACATCGCTGCTGATGCCGCTGCTGATGCCGCTGCTGACACACCACTGCTCACATATCACTGCTGACGCCGCTGCTAACACACCACTGCTGACACACCACTGCTGCTACACCACTGACACACCACTGCTGACACACCGCTGCTGACACGCCACTGCTGATGCCGCTGCTGACTCAACGTTGCTGACACGCCGCTGCTGACACGTTGCTGCTGACACGCCGCTGCTGACACATCGCTGCTAACACACCACTGCTGACACACCACTGCTGACACATCGCTGCTGACACATTGCTGCTGACACATACCTGCTGGCGCACCGCTGCTGACACACAGCTGCTGACAACCCACTGCTGCTGACACATCGCTGCTGAAACACCACTGCTGACACACCACTGCTGACGCCGCTGCTGACACAACGTTGCTGACACGCCGCTGCTGACACATTGCTGCTGATGCCGCTGCTGACACACCACTGCTGATACATCACTGCTGATGCCGCTGCTGACACAACGTTGCTGACACGCCGCTGCTGACACGTTGCTGCTGACACGCCGCTGCTGACACATCGCTGCTAACACACCACTGCTGACTCACCGCTGCTGACACATCGCTGCTGACACATTGCTGCTGACACATACCTGCTGATGCACCGCTGCTGACACACAGCTGCTGACAACCCACTGCTGCTGACACATCGCTGCTGACACACCACTGCTGACACACCACTGCTGACACACCACTGCTGACACATCACTGCTGACGCCGCTGCTGACACACCACTGCTAACATATCACTGCTGACGCCGCTGCTAACACACCACTGCTGACACCACTGCTGATACCACTGCTGACACACCACTGCTGACACACCACTGCTGACACCCCCCTGCTGACACGCCGCTGCTGACACACCACTGCTGACACCACTGCTGACACTGCTGCTGACAACAGCTGCTGACACACCACTGCTGACACACCACTGCTGACACACCACTGCTGACATGCCGCTGCTGACACCACTGCTGACACGCCACTGCTGACACGCAGCTGCTGACACACGCTGCTGACACACCACTGCTGACACACCGCTGCTGACACCACTGCTGACACCACTGCTGACATGCCGCTGCTGACACACCACTGCTGACACACCACTGCTGACACATCGCTGCTGACACATCGCTGCTGATGCCGCTGCTGACACACCACTGCTGATACATCACTGCTAACACCGCTGCTGACACAATGTTGCTGACACGCCGCTGCTGACACGTTGCTGCTGACACGCCGCTGCTGACACATCGCTGCTGATGCACTGCTGCTGACACACCGCTGCTGACAACTCACTGCTCACACATCGCTGCTGACACACCGCTGCTGACACACCACTGCTGACACATCGCTGCCGCTGCTGACACCACTGGTGACACACCGCTGCTGACACACCACTGCTGACACGACGCTGCTGACACACCGCTGCTGACACACCACTGCTGACACCACTGCTGACACACCACTGCTGACACACCACTGCTGACATGCCACTGCAGACACCACTGCTGACACACTGCTGCTTACACACCGCTGCTGACATGCCACTGCTGACATTCCGCTGCTGACACACCGCTGCTGACACGCAGCTGATGACACACCGCTGCTGACACACCACTGCTGACACGACGCTGCTGACACACCGCTGCTGACACACCGCTGCTGACACCACTGCTGACACACCACTGCTGACACACCACTGCTGACATGCCACTGCAGACACCACTGCTGACACACCGCTGCTGACACACCACTGCTGACACATCGCTGCTGACACATCGCTGCTGATGCTGCTGCTGACACACCGCTGCTGACACGCTGCTGCGGACACGCCGCTGCGGACACGCCACTGTGGACACACCGCTGCGGAAACACCGCTGCGGAAACACCGCTGCTGACACATCGCTGCTGACACATCGCTGCTGACACATCGCTGCTGACACACAGCTGCTGACAACCCACTGCTGCTGACACATCGCTGCTGAAACACCACTGCTGACACACCACTGCTGACGCCGCTGCTGACACAACGTTGCTGACACGCCGCTGCTGACACATTGCTGCTGATGCCGCTGCTGACACACCACTGCTGATACATCACTGCTGATGCCGCTGCTGACACAACGCTGCTGACACGCCGCTGCTGACACGTTGCTGCTGACACGCCGCTGCTGACACATCGCTGCTAACACACCACTGCTGACTCACCGCTGCTGACACATCGCTGCTGACACATTGCTGCTGACACATACCTGCTGATGCACCGCTGCTGACACACAGCTGCTGACAACCCACTGCTGCTGACACATCGCTGCTGACACACCACTGCTGACACACCACTGCTGACACACCACTGCTGACACATCACTGCTGACGCCGCTGCTGACACACCACTGCTAACATATCACTGCTGACGCCGCTGCTAACACACCACTGCTGACACCACTGCTGACACCACTGCTGACACCACTGCTGACACACCACTGCTGACACACCACTGCTGACACCCCCCTGCTGACACGCCGCTGCTGACACACCACTGCTGACACCACTGCTGACACTGCTGCTGACAACAGCTGCTGACACACCACTGCTGACACACCACTGCTGACACACCACTGCTGACATGCCGCTGCTGACACCACTGCTGACACGCCACTGCTGACACGCAGCTGCTGACACACCGCTGCTGACACACCACTGCTGACACACCGCTGCTGACACCACTGCTGACACCACTGCTGACATGCCGCTGCTGACACACCACTGCTGACACACCACTGCTGACACATCGCTGCTGACACATCGCTGCTGATGCCGCTGCTGACACACCACTGCTGATACATCACTGCTAACACCGCTGCTGACACAATGTTGCTGACACGCCGCTGCTGACACGTTGCTGCTGACACGCCGCTGCTGACACATCGCTGCTGATGCACCGCTGCTGACACACCGCTGCTGACAACTCACTGCTCACACATCGCTGCTGACACACCGCTGCTGACACACCACTGCTGACACATCGCTGCTGATGCCGCTGCTGACACCACTGGTGACACACCGCTGCTGAAACACCACTGCTGACACGACGCTGCTGACACACTGCTGCTGACACACCACTGCTGACACCACTGCTGACACACCACTGCTGACACACCACTGCTGACATGCCACTGCAGACACCACTGCTGACACACTGCTGCTTACACACCGCTGCTGACATGCCACTGCTGACATTCCGCTGCTGACACACCGCTGCTGACACGCAGCTGATGACACACCGCTGCTGACACACCACTGCTGACACGACGCTGCTGACACACCGCTGCTGACACACCGCTGCTGACACCACTGCTGACACACCACTGCTGACACACCACTGCTGACATGCCACTGCAGACACCACTGCTGACACACCGCTGCTGACACACCACTGCTGACACATCGCTGCTGACACATCGCTGCTGATGCTGCTGCTGACACGCCGCTGCTGACATGCTGCTGCGGACACGCCGCTGCGGACACGCCACTGTGGACACACCGCTGCGGAAACACCGCTGCGGAAACACCGCTGCTGACACATCGCTGCTGACACATCGCTGCTGACACATCGCTGATGACGCATCGCTGCTGACACACAGCTGCTGACAACCCACTGCTGACACATTGCTGCTGACACATTGCTGCTGACACACCACTGCTGACACACCACTGCTGACACATCGCTGCTGATGCCGCTGCTGATGCCGCTGCTGACACACCACTGCTCACATATCACTGCTGACGCCGCTGCTAACACACCACTGCTGACACACCACTGCTGCTACACCACTGACACACCACTGCTGACACACCGCTGCTGACACGCCACTGCTGACACGCCGCTGCTGACATGCCGCTGCTGACACATCGCTGCTGACACATCACTGCTGACGCACTGCTGCTGACACACAGCTGCTGACAACCCACTGCTGCTGACACATTGCTGCTGACACACCACTGCTGACACATCGCTGCTGATGCCGCTGCTGACACCGCTGCTGACGCCACTGCTGACACCGCTGCTGACATGCCGCTGCTGACACGCCGCTACTGACACACCGCTGCTGACACACCGTTGCTGACACACCGCTGCTGACACGCCGCTGCTGACATGCCGCTGCTGACACACCGCTGCTGACACACCGCTGCTGACATGCCGCTGCTGACATGCCGCTGCTGACACACCACTGCTGACACGCCGCTGCTGACACACCGCTGCTGACACACCGCTGCTGACACACCGCTGCTGACGCTGCTGCTGACATACCACTACTAACATATCACTGATGATGCCGCTGCTAACACACCACTGCTGACACACCACTGCTGCTATACCACTGCTGACACACCACTGCTGACACGCCACTGCTGACACGCCTCTGCTGACATGCCACTGCTGACACGCTGCTGCTGACACCACTGCTGACACCACTGCTGACACGCCACTGCTGACACGCCGCTGCTGACATGCCACTGCTGACACGCTGCTGCTGACACCACTGCTGACACCACTGCTGACACACCACTGCTGACACACCACTGCTGACATGCCACTGCTGAGAATCCGCTGCTGACACACTGCTGCTGACACGCTGCTGCTGACACACCACTGCTGATACCACTGCTGACACACCACTGCTGACACACCGCTGCTGACATGCCTCTGCTGTCACGCCGCTGCTGACATGCCACTGCTGACACGCTGCTGCTGACACCACTGCTGACACCACTGCTGACACACCACTGCTGACACACCACTGCTGACATGCCACTGCTGAGAATCCGCTGCTGACACACTGCTGCTGACACGCTGCTGCTGACACACCACTGCTGATACCACTGCTGACACACCACTGCTGACACACCGCTGCTGACATGCCTCTGCTGACACGCCGCTGCTGACACCACTGCTGACACACCGCTGCTGACACACCGCTGCTGACATGCCACTGCTGACACCACTGCTGACACGCCGCTGCTGACACACCGCTGCTGACACGCCGCTGCTGACACACCACTGCTGATACACCGCTGCTGACACCACTGCTGACACACCACTGCTGACATGCCACTGCTGACACACCACTGCTGACACACCGCTGCTGACACACCGCTGCTGACACATCACTGCTGACACATCGCTGCTGATGCCACTGCTGACGCCGCTGCTGATGCTGCTGCTGACGCCGCTGCTTACACACCACTGCTGATACATCACTGCTGATGCCGCTGCTGACATGCCGCTGCTGACACGCCGCTGCTGACATGTTGCTGCTGACACGCCGCTGCTGACACGCTGCTGCGGACACATCGCTGCTGACACATCGCTGCTGACGCACCGCTGCTCACACGCTGCTGACAACCCACTGCTCACAGATCGCTGCTGACCCACCGCTGCTGACACACCGCTGCTGACGCCGCTGTTGATGCCACTGCTGACACACCACTGCTGACACACCACTCCTGACACACCACTGCTGACACGACGCTGCTGACACGACGCTGCTGACACACCGCTGCTGACACACCGCTGCTGACACACCGCTGCTGACACACCACTGCTGACAGCACTGCTGACACACCACTGCTGACACACCACTGCTGACACGCCGCTGCTGATACACCGCTGCTGACACGTCGCTGCTGACATGCCGCTGCAGACACGCCGCTGCTGACACGCCGTGGATGACACACCGCTGCTGACACACTGCTGCTGACACACCGCTGCTGACACACCGCTGCTGACACACCGCTGCTGACACACTGCTGCTGACACACCGCTGCTGACACACCGCTGCTGACACATTGCTGCTGACACATCGCTGCTGACGCCACTGCTGACACACCACTGCTGATACATCACTGCTGATGCCGCTGCTGAGACGCCGCAGCAGACATGCCGCTGTGGACACACCGCTGCGGACACATCGCTGCTGACACATCGCTGCTGACACATCGCTGCTGACGCACTGCTGCTGACACACAGCTGCTGACAACCCACTGCTGACACATCGCTGCTGACACATCGCTGCTGACACACCACTGCTCACACACCACTGCTGACACATCGCTGCTGACGCCGCTGCTGACACTGCTGCTGACACACCACTGCTGACATATCTCTGCTGACGCCACTGCTAACACACCACTGCTGACACACCACTGCTGCTACACCGCTGACACACCACTGCTGACACACCGCTGCTGACACACCGCTGCTGACACAATGCTGCTGACACGACGCTGGTGACACACCACTGCTGACATGCCACAGCTGACACCGCTGCTAACACCGCTGCTGACCCTGCACTGCTGACACACCGCTGCTGACACATCGCTGCTGACACATCGCCGCTGACACGCCGCTGCTGACACGCCGCTGCTGACACACCGCTGCTGACACGCCGCTGCTGACACGCCACTGCTGACACACTGCTGCTGACACGCCGCTGCTGACACCGCTGCTGACACACCGCTGCTGACACACCACTGCTGACACATCACTGCTGACACCACTGCTGACACCCCACTGCTGACACACCGCTGCTGACACACCGCTGCTGACACACTGCTGCTGACACCGCTGCTGACACGCCGCTGCTGCCACGCCGCTGCTGACACACCGCTGCTGACACACTGCTGCTGACACACCGCTGCTGACACACTGCTGCTGACACACAACTGCTGTGCACTTCACTGCTGACACACCACTGCTGACACACCACAGCTGTGCGACCCAGTGATGAAGGCAGAATTGAATGCAGCCAAATTTGAAAGAGGTGGGCATGCACAGCACAGACCCATGTCATCTGAAGGAGTCAGGGCAAGGAGGAGGGTGCAAGAAGCTGCCAGCACAGCTACGATAGGAGGAACATTAGACAGGTGCATGAAAGACAAGGACGAAATCCATTTGATCCCAAAGCGGAGTCACGCGGGCGGGGGATAAGAAGGTGGGTGCAACTAAAAGAAGTGGAGTAGGAGGAGGCAAGAGCTCTGATGTAAAGAAACAACTAGCTCCGTAGAGCAGATGGACGACAAGGGGTGCTACCGGGTGGATGAGGCTTTACAGAGCAGATTAAGGCTGCTCGGCCCTCACTAAGGATAGTCGCAGGTGCAGGTAGAAGTGATGTTTGGCAAGGATTGTAGGGGGAGAGGACATGGGAGAGTTACACGAATAGAACAAGCATTGAAAATGCAACAGGTCTCGCCTTTGATTAAGTTAAAGCCATTTGCTTTGCTAATGGTATTGTATAGCAAAGCAAATGGCTTTAACTTAATGAAAGGCGAGACCTATTGCATTTTTAATGCTTGTTTTACATATGGCAATAGAAAACTAATGAAAAAGAGGAGGAATTTGTTTCAGGTGGTGTAGACACTCTTCCAGCCCTCCCTGTGTAGCTTTCATCTAGGGCAAAACAGCAAAGGAGCAGATGAAGCAGAGTGTGGAAAGCTGCAAGGGAAGTCAGTAGCAGGCAGGTTTGCTAAGTGGGGAGTTATTGGCACATCTGTATTTCTTTTCCTTGAGCCAGTAGCAACTCCCTGTTACATATGTGACTGATGGGGAAAGGGTCCCAGCAGGTTGGGAGCAGAGTGGCCTATGGCTTCCTTGTGTTGAAGGGGGAAGCTGTCATGATCGCAATAAGGTTAAAGAGTAGTACAGAGGTGGGCTGTAATAAAAGGAAATTGAATCTTACTGAAAAATTCTTTAACACATTTGCATTGCAGGAATTTGTTTGCAGTGATGCCTCATCCAAGATGGCGGTTTCTGTAGATAAGGATGCCACAAAGCGAAAGCGAAACTTAATGAAATATCACAGGACTTGGCAATCTCATCTTGTGAGATGTTGTGTGAGATTTTGTCATAGCGGCCATCTTGAATCTTTAGTAAAAAAGGACAGAAGTGAAGTGAATGAAATCACTTCCAAACCTTGCCACTGGAGTCTTGGAATCCCTGTGGTTTTTGGAGCAAAACTTTGTCTCTAGCAAGGATTTGTTTGAGACTCTATTCATCCTATGAAATTAACATTGCTGAACTGGGAATCATCTAATAAGTCAAAGATATTTTGTAAATATTACTGGGTTGTGAGTAACATTAACTCATCTCCTATGATGCTGTGAGATTTCATTTCTTTTTTCTAGTTCGAGAGTTAGAAGTAGGGTGAGCTCTTTAACACACATTATTATCATTCTCTCTAAAGAAGATGTCAGCATAAAAAGTAATCAGTGTGATATTTATTTGTTATAGATACAATTATATGTTATATGCAATTTAAGGAGGGTAAAGGAGCAAGAGGCCTTTATAAACCAAGCATTAGTTTGCTTTAAAACAAAGTGATATTCGAATCTAGCTTATACTAATAGTCAAAAGAAAACTAATAAGTTACAATTTCTTTTGTTGGACAGAATGAGGAAGTTGCGCTTACCGAAATCTATCTAATGTGAAGAAAGTCTTGCACCATCTATTTTTTCTCTCTTATCCCATTCCACTTTCCTTTGGGAATTCATGCCTCACATTGAATTTGTGTGGGTCTGAGGCACCTTTTGGAGGACTTGGAGCAAGCCTCATTGTGTTCATGGTACTGCCAAAGAACAAAGACTTCTGATAAGTCCAAAGAGTTCATGACACATTGGGAAGCCCGCAAGTATCAGATTCTGCCTGAGTACCCTGTATCCTACCACTTTTACTGTGGATGACATAGAAAAGGCACTAGGAGCCTTACAAAAGATATAGAGGAAGCCAGGAATAATACCCAACTGTGTGTCAACAAATAATGGGAAGGAGTAGATAGAATAAATGCCTCCACTGCTCCTCTCCCTGGTACTGATTGTGAGGAAGACCAAGGTCAGGGTACAGCTAATAAATAAATACCACAGATAGGGCCTGATTACGAGTTTGGCAGTGCAGCGACAGGTCCGCCCCCACCGTACTGCCAAACCTGTGGTTAGGTCGCCCGCCAGATTAGGAGTTTCCCCCTGTCTGGCGGGCTGGTTTTTGGCATTCGTACTGCAGTGCCTCAGAAAATGGGCACCGCAGTGGGAATGCCAAAAACATGTTTTGACCCCCTGTGTGCATCCACATGGCATGAGGCATCAGATGGCCCTGTAGGGCCCCCTTGGTTTCCTCTCTGCTACGGTTATCATGGTGGTGGAAAACTTGTAATATGGTTGGCAGGACCGCAGCGGTCCCACCAAGCATATTACTGCCTCCTGATCTCCGGAACACCAAGAGAGAACGGTGGCTCCCTGGTGGCTGCGGTGGGGACATGGCGGTCCAACCTCCCTTATTGTAATAGGGCCGTTGGGAGACCGCCACCGCCGCACTCCCACGAGTCTGTCTGTCCGTGGACCGCCAGACTTGCAATCAAGCCCTTAGTGATGCATGTGCAGACACTTTTGGTGGTTTCAAAAACATATGGAAGAAACCCACAGAAATTGTGAATATTTATTAATCAATGTTGTCTGCATTTTTTATGCACTCCCAGTGCTTTTCCTACTCCTGAGTCAAAAGGTTGATATTATGTTATAATACTTGACATGTGAAGCAGCTTCTTGGTCTATGGTTCTGGTTCAAGAAATATTACCCTATTATATGAAGTAGAAGAATTTAAGAAAGAATTTAAAATGATTATTGATCAATGCAGTTTAACACAAACTGTTAATAATGAGTTGCTAGACATTAAGCAAGGGACAAGTGAACTATTTCAATATATTACACACTTTCAAACATTGGTATTTAAACCTGATTGGCCAGAAGAAAAAAGAGCCACTATTTTGTATAGAGGCTTAAATGAGCATGTGAAAGATTTACTGTCTCAAATTCTAGATAGACCTAAGGATATCAAATAATGAATGATTTAACTATAAAACTAGTTCATAGGATGTCCGAAAAAAGACTTGAGAAAAGAAGACTGGAATACACGGTATGCTAAGAAATGCTGGGAGGAAGATAACTGTTGCAAACTACTTTGCGTGCCGAAAATGAAAGAGAGCCCGTTAATTTGGCATTGTTGGCTAAAGGGGTAGCACATACTGTTAAGGAAGAGGAATTCTTTATACAACCGCATGTATGGGAAGAGCATTTTACTAAATTGTACCCCATGGGGGCGAGGAGGTGGGATTTGGGACTGAGGAGGAAGCCCAGCATATGCCTCCAGACATAGAGGGAGGGGACATAGTTAGTTTTACGCCGGAGGAAACTGTAGCCGCTATTGGTAGTCTGAAAAGGGGCAAAGCACCAGGGCTGGATAGAATCCCTTGAGATCTTCATTGTTCAGAGACTTCCATATAGGGCTATATACTCAATCTAGTTTTTAATGATATTGCTCGTGGGGGGGGGGGGGAATTCCAAGCACATGCAAGGGTGCTGAAATGATCCCAATTTATGAGAAAGGGGATAAAGGGGACCCTATAAACTGCAGGCCAAGTAGCCTGATACTACGCAGAAAGTCTTTAGCAAACTAAATCCTGACACAGACACAAACATGGATTGAGGAAAATAGGATATTGTCGCACTAGGGCATCCACAAGCACCTTGGACCAGGTGTTCCGCTTTTTATTGATCGTTTGGAAGATTGTTGTCACTGGGAAGGGGAATCTCAATGCTGTGTTTGTGTATCTTAAATCCGCTTTTGATTCAATTCCGCAAGACAAATTTTGGGCTGATCTGAGGGATGTGGGGATGCCCACAGGCCTGCTGCAACTTTAAGTGTGTTTACATCAAGAAAATTACGCACAAGTTAGGTGGAGCAAGGGCGATGATCTTACTTATGTTTTAAGGAGTCCGCCATGGCTGTGTTTTAGCCCCGGCATTATTTACTTTATATATGGATGGGTTATTCAATGCACCTTTTGATTGTGGTGGTGACTCCCCCAAATTAGTGGGCAGATTAATTCCAGCGCTCCTTTTTGCTGATGATACGCTGCTGATCTTTAAAACATCGGCATGCAGAATGTATTAAATAGGTTTGCAAATGTTTGTGATTAATTTGGTCTGGAGATCAACTGCTTGAAAACTGAAATTATGACTTTTTGCCCCCATCGATCTTTTAAAGGGAAGCTGAGGCTGGGATTGAACTTTCTTGAGCAGGTTAAGGTTTTTGATTATTTAGGGGTAAGACTGTCTAGTAACCGGTCATGGTCTGCCCAGATTTAAAAAAGTCAAATTTCATTGAAACATGTAGAGGCAGCGATGGTTAAAAAACTAAATTGGTCTGCGTTTTTCCCTATTTCTCCCGCACTTGAAATCTATCGAGCATGAGGGCTGGGTGCTGCTCTATATGGGGCTGAACTGTGGGGTTTGGAACAGAGGAAGAGTTTGGAGCTGGTTGAGAGTAAATTTATAAGATCTATATTAACCCTCCCATTAAATGCACCATTGGTTCCGGTATGCCTTGACCTTGGGTTGAGAAGTATTACCCATATTTCTGCACTGAAGGCTCTAGTATTCTTGGTGAGGCTATGGACAAGTAAGACCTAGATTCCTGTCAAAGAAGCCGCTGCCAAAGTACAAACATTAGACAAAGCAGCAGGGTGAATTGACTGGTTTAAGAAGATCAAACAATGGTTGTACAGATTAGATCTATGGGAGGATCCAGAGTCCATAACCAAAGATTTGGTACCTCTTTTAAAAGTGAGGTTTTGGAATTATATCCATGGTTCCCTCTTTAATCCTCTTGCACTTAGCACTTTAACTGAATGGTTATTGGATATCAAATGTGCTTTCTTGTTGGAGACATTTATGGATCAGATAGAAAAACCATATGCACGTGCACTTTATTTACAATTTAGGCATGGGAACTTGCCTGTGAATCTCAGTAATAGCAAATGGAAGCAGCCCATTGTAACCTCAATGTGTCCTGTGTGTAGCCTTTGCCCTGAATCCATAGAACATTTATGTTTTTTTCTATGCATATGTAAAGACTAGAAGAAGGTGGATAGTCCTGGTATGCAGGCTGATGTCTATTTCACGACCTGTAGAAGTCATGCAGATTTTAAGATCTGATAATACAGAATGGCTAGTGTTTTCTATATCAAGGTACTTGCTTTTTGCCTGGCGTATTAGGACTAAAATTTTAGCTACCCACTAGAACTACTCTTTCCATGGCTATTAAGTAGTTTGGAAACTATTGTGAGTGTCTTTTTTATATAGCTGTTCTTATATTAATATTGTAGTAAAATGTATTTTGGTTTTCATTTTATATAGTAATTTCTATATTAATGATGTTATAAAACGTTTCTTTTAGAATTGTATTTCTTCAAGTATGTTTTTACTTGGTGATTTAAATGATCATAAATTGATCGAATAAATTATCACTTTACAGAGTAAGGTAGCCTGATAGAAATATCTCAAGAGCGCAAGTTCGCTCTCCATCTCCTGAACCTATGCAGATTGGTCCTGTTCATCCATCTCTTAGTAAAAAAGGAAAGGAATTATGTAAATCAAAAAATTTATATTTATATTATGGCTCAGAACATTTCTTTGCTAAACAATGTCCTTAAAATCAAAAATGAATATGGATGGGAAATTAAATTGATCAGCCAAAGTAAGAGGTGATTCGTTGAGCAGCATTTCAGTAGATAGGCCCATAAAGAAATACCTTACAACCTAGGACAACCTATATTTGCTTTGATGTATCATTAAGTGAAAATTAATGTATTTTTCACAGTTAATAGCAGTGATTTATTCAGGAGCTGCAGGCAACTTTGTAACTAGGGGTTGGATTGGCATTTCGGATTAAAATGCCAAACAAAAGAAAGATCAGAGCAAGTCAGAGCTGTAGATGGTACATCACTTACTTCATGACAATTAACACATTTCACGGTACCCATGTAAGTTATTAGTTCACACATATACTCACTCATTTGATATTATTGATAGGCAACAATTTCAGTTGATTTTGGCGATTCCTAGGCTAAACAAACATAACCCATCTATAGAGTGTGTAGAAGGTACAGTTTATTTTTCCTCTCCAGTTTTTACAGAAGTATGCAAGGTTGAGGGTTTAAATCAGTGAAGCAGGAGGTCATAGTTGCCCATCTACAAGCAGCCACCATCCTTGCAACTTTGGAATTAAGAGAAGTTGAAAAACCTAAAGAATATCCTGACTATATCGATGTATTTAGTAAACAAGAAGCTGAGAAATAACCAACACGTAAATCATATGACTGCCATTTTGATCTGGAGCCAGGAGCCAAACTCCTTTGTAGTCGAATCTATGCTTTCACTGATCAGAAGACTGAACACTTAAATAATTATTTGGATACATATTTGGCAAATGGATTTATCAGGCACTCCTAGTCTCCTACATCATCATCATTATTATTGGTACCAGAGAAAGAAGGAGATATTCGTACATGTATTGATTATAGAGCCCCAAAATATAACTATTAAGAATAGATCTAAGAAGAGCTTATCGTCTAATTTGTGCTTGAGAGGGTGATTAGTGGAAGGCGGTGTTCAGTACAAATTTTTGTCTCTTTGAATATCAAGTAATGCCATTCAGATTATGCAATGCACCTGCAGTTTTTCAATTTTTCATCAATTACATCCTCAGAAAATATATAGACATATTTGCCATAGTATATATTGATGACATCCCCATTTTCTTCAAGGGATCTTGAAGATCATGTGTATCATATACCTCCAATACTAGAAAAATTAAGGGTAAATCGATAATAAGCCGAATTGAGAAATAATTTTGCCATGTCTACACAGTGGAATATTTGGGATTCATTGCTTCCCCGGAGGGTCTGAAGATAGATGACAGAAAACTCAAAGCAGTCCTAGACAACACCTAAATCAGTGAAAGATATTCAGAGTTTTTGGGTTTCCCTAATTTTTACCATTGATTCGTCACAGATTTTTCTCTAATTGCTTCTCCAATCACTAAATTGGTGAAAAAAGGTGCCAAAATATCATTGAAGCCCTGATGTTGATAAGGCATTTGCAGAACTAAAGAAACAAATCAACTCAGATCCAGTTTTAAGAGATCCACATTCAGGTTTAACATTCTTTGTGGAAGAGGACACCTCAGATTTCTCTGTTGAAGTATTATCCCAACAACATACTGACACTGGACAATTGCATCTAGTAGTATAGCTCTAAAAAAAACTGAACACCTCAGATTGTAATTATACAATAACTGCATAACAACATCTTCGGAATGGTGCCATTATTTTTTGGAACTAAAAATACCTGTTACCATTTTCACTGACCATCCAAATGTGTTATTCCTAAGATCAGCTAAAACGCTTACAGACAGCTAAATGAGATGGTCTCTTTTCTTTTCAGAATACAACTTTATCATAACTTTTTGACCAGTACAAATAAACAAGAATGCAGATGCCTTATCTCAAAACCTGGTTGTGAAAGGATCTGCAGAAATGGAAAAGGAAAATCCAATTATTCCTGAAAATAAATGTGTAATGATTTAAATTACTCATCAAGTTAAAGAGGAAAAGTCTTCAAAAATGATGACAGAATTGGCCACGAAAGGTGGAAAAAAGACAGTTAAAGATGAATTACCATAAGATGAAAATAAATTGTATATTCCTACAGAATCCATTAGAATAAACAGGTCACGACAAGAATAAAGAAAACTATTAAAATAATTCTGGTGGCAAAAATATGGCTAAAGTTATTAGAGAGTCTGTGTGCAATATTTGTGTTCATAAAAAAGCATAAGTCTATTAAAACTACTAGAAACACAGTAACAGCTTTGGCATACTGAAACTATGGATTTTATAGTAGATCTTTTATCAGACAACGGATTTGCTACTATCTGTCAGAGATCCCATGTCTAAAGTCAAGCCTGTAGTTAACAGTTAGTATCTTACGTGTATCATTGATGTAATATTCATTGTCATGTATAATACTTTATATGGTACCTGGCTGACATCACATGGCTCAAATAATAATGACAACTACTGTGGTGGTTATCTCAGGCCCCACATTGATATTACACAGAGTGATGCTCAACTCAGCCTCTTGGCTTAAAGGACAATGATTGCTGGAGGGGCAAGTACATTTTTGACTGTGTTGTCCCCGTAAAAGGTTGGGCTGAAATCTGCAAAAGGGGCGTGTTCATTTTTGCCTGGGCACAGACTATTTAAACCGCGCCTGACCTCTGACAAACACCTTGTGTCGAGGATTCACCTTGTGAACACCTACCTGGTCCATCTGCATGCCGCTGCGTCCCCGAAGCGTCCAATTCTCCTAACTCCCTCAGTGGCTACTGCACAGCAGCTCTTGAAGACCTACAAAAGAAAACAAAACAACAAACAATAAAGTATCGTATGCACTTACACAAAAAACAACGCAACTCTGAAAAGGTAAGACTGAACTCGCCGTACAAGAGAACAGATTTGTACGGGCTAAGGTAAAGCAGATTATTTAGAAGTTTGACGCCTCATGCTTAAAGACATTAACAAACAACTAACCTAGCGCTTAAAGACATTATTGCACAGCTAAATCTTTCATACTAACAGCTATGGAAAAGAGGCATGGGTGTTTCCAAAAGGTTATAAATGTTGTCTAAAATTGCATTCCTAACGCACTAAGGTGTCAAAGAAACTGTTGTATTTCACAAAAGTGAAGCAGCTTCTGCAAAGAAAACTGTACTAGAGATCAACTCTATATCGCAATCCCAGAGGTGTCAAAAGTACATAATAAGATTATGTTTATAGATATTTAAAGGTCTTGTTCATTTTACTTGTGTGTGTGATCATGCTTCATATGCCTTTCCAATAACCATCACCCAAGAAACACTTCACAGTCAGAGGAGAGTCACAAACATCTAAATCCCCATAAGCGGTCTTCCAGTTGATCGCAGGTACTAAGCAGCAGGGTAGTGTGTCACACTTCATGATGGGTAGGTGAGGGTTTATCTAATGTAGATCAGTTTAGTAACTTTAAGTTCACAATATTACTGCAGAAAAAACGTAATTTTAAGCAGTGCCTAAGGGTAGAGAGCACCACCCTTCTCTCCAGATTGTGGCAAATGCCAACTTAACATTGTATCTCAAAATCCCCAGCACACGCAATAATAAACTCAAAATCGATTTCAATATGTAGTTAGTATCCACTTCTTTATTCTCTTTTTCTCAATTCTTTCTGTTCTCATTCGGTTTGGAATTATCACCGATATCGAAATAAACTGAACAACAGTGACAATAGCCCTGAAGAAGTCGTGTTAGTCGTGACGAAACACATGTCAGCTGAGAATAGAAAGAATTGAGAAGAAAAGAATAAAGAAGTGGATACTAGCTACATATTGAAATCGACTTTGAGTTTATTATTGTGTGTGCTGGGGATTTTGAGATACAGTATAGTAACTTCCCCTATTTTTTAAAAGTTGACAACTGGAAGACGTGAACGGGAAGATGACACCCTGGAAGAAGACCCTCCGTCCGAGCTTTACCCATAATTCCTGGAGTAACTTGCAATCCCTGAATGACAGGTAGGGAGGTGGGTCCTTATCGTAATCATAGTAATATCTAACTGAGGGGCATATTTCATATCCAAATTCTAGAAAGAATTTTGTTAAAAGTTGAAATTGGCGATATGATTATACTCAGCCTATGGTGCAGAGACAGAATATCGAATCAAAAATATCGATTTACACAAATATCGAGTCAAAAATATCGTGGGTCAGAAATATCGACCGACAAATTCTCGTGGTCAAGAATATCGAATTTAGTTAAGTAATATCGATGTTTAAAATATTGAACTGTAAAATATCGTTTGCAAAAATATCGTTGTTAAAAATATCGATTTTTTATTAATGTTATGTATTTTAGTATATATTTTATATGTATGCGATGTATGTTCTTTTAATAAGATTTGTTTGTATTTTTAATATATGTGTTACATTTTTAGTAGTTATTAAAAAACAATTATTTGATTTTTGCATTTTTAGTTCCGTAGCGGGTTGTGGGTTTAAAGGGGAATAGGGTGGGAAGTAATTTAATTATGTAAAATTAATTGATTATTTTTAGTAGTTATTAATATTTTTTTATTTGAATTTTGCGTTTTTAGTTCTGTAGCGGGTTGTGGGGTTAAAGGGGAATAGGGTGGGAAGTAATTTAATTATATAAAATGTATTGAACATTTTTTATTTATTATTATTTGTTTAATTGAGATGTTATAGTGTTAAATGGGTAAAGTAATTTATTATTAATTAATTAATAATTGGTTAATTTATTTTAATTAGTTAATTGGTAACAAATTATGGTAATTGTGTAATTAATGTTAGGTGTGTGTTGTGGTGTTTATGGGTGTAAAGGGTGGGAAGGGTGGGAAGTAATTTATTTTTAATTGATGAATTAATAATTAGTTGTTAATTAATTTTAAATAATTAATTAGTAATTAATTATGGTAATTGTGTAATTCATTTTAGTTGTGTGTTGTGGTGTTTATAGGAGCAAAGGGTGGTAAGTTTTTTGTGTTTAATTAATTATTATATAGTTGTTAATTAATGCTAATTATTTCATATTTATTTTGTGTAATTGTTTATTTTTTTGTGTGTTGTTTTTACTTTTAAAGGGTAAAAAATGGGTATTAAATACATTTTTAAATACTGAATTATTAGTTGTTAATAGTAATAGTCTTTCTTTTAAAAATAATGTTTAATTGTGTTTTATTATTTTATAGTTTAATTTAGGTGTGTGTTTTGGATATTATAGTGTTAAAGCATGAGTACTCAGAGAACGTTTATTATTTATTTTTTATCAATAAGATTCTTTTAATTGATTATTAATTATGTTAATTATGGAAATAAATGTAATAAAAAATGTTGAAGTGTTTTGTTATTGGTGTGGTGTTATAGGGTAGGAAATAAAATAAATACTTTTATGTTCTAAAAAAAAATTGTTAATATTTGCTACTTTTAAATAATTATTGTTTATAAATGTATTTATTATTTTTTATATATTATTTGTAGGTTTTTGTTTTATGTAATTAATATTATATAATGTGTTCTTTTTATATGTTTAATATATTTAAATTTACATTTTTAAAATATTGTTAATTTATTTTTATGATTTTTAAAAATTTTTAATATTTTTTGTCTTTTTTCAATTGTTTATGTGTTATTAGTAATTTTTGTTTCTCTGCTATCCAACACTTTCCCTAATGTTGCAATCACTGGAGTGGGAATAGTAATTTTTACCCCTCCAATATTCAGCACTTTCCCTACTGTTGCACTCACTGGAGTGGGATTAGTAATTTTTACTCCCCTGCTATCTAACACTTTCCCTACTGTTGCACTCACTGGAGTGGTAATAGTAATTTTGCCCCTCCACTATCCAATACTTTCCCTACTGTTGCACTCACTGGAGTGGGAATAGTAATTTTTACCCCTCCGCTATCCAACAGTTTCCCTACTGTTGCACTCACTGGAGTTGGAATAGTAAATTTAATTACTCCGCTATCCAACACTTACCCTACTTTTGCACTTACTGGAGTGGGAATAGTAATTTTTACCCCTCCGCTATCCAACACTTTCCCTACTGTTGCACTCTTTGGAGTGGGAATAGTAATTTTTGCCTCTCCGCTATCCAATAGTTTCTGTACTGTTGCACTCACTGGAGTGGGAATAGTAATTTTTACCCCTCCACTATCCAACATTTTCCCTACTGTTGCACTCACAGGAGTTGGAATAGTAAATTTAATTACTCCGCTCTCCAACACTTACCCTACTTTTGCAATCACTGGAGGGGGAATAGTAATTTTTACCCCTCTGCTAACCAACACTTTCCCTACTGTTGCACTCTTTGGAGTATGAATAGTAATTTTTACCCCTCCGCTATCCAACACTTTCCCTACTGTTGCACTCTTTGGAGTGGGAATAGTAATTTTTTTCCCCTCTGCTATCCAACACTTTCCCTACTGTTGCTATCACTGGAGTGGGAATAGTAAATTTGATTCCTCCGGTATCAGACACTTACCCTACTTTTGCACTCACTGGAGTGGAAATAGTAATTTGTACTCTTCCGCTATCCAACACTTTCGCTACTGTTGCACTCTTTGGAGTGGGAATAGTAATTTTTACCCCTCCACTATCCAACACTTTCCCTACTGTTGCACTCTTTGGAGTGGGAATAGTAATTTTTTTCCCCTCCGCTATCCAACGCTTTCCCTACTTTTGCTATCACTGGAGTGGGAATAGTAAATGTAATTCCTGAGGTATCCAACACTTACCCTACTTTTGCACTCACTGGAGTGGAAATAGTAATTTTTACCCCTCTGCTATCCAACACTTTCTCTACTGTTTCACTCTTTGGAGTGGGAATAGTAATTTTTACCCCTCCGCTATCCAACACTTTGGGCCCGATTCTGATGCGGGTTGGAAAAGCTTCCCGACCGAGGGCCTGATTCTGATGCGGTTAGGAAGGCCTCCTAACGGCATTTGCTCCTTCCAAATCGGATCGGGAACGTGTCTTCCCGACTGAGGGCCCAATTCTGATGCGGTTAGGAACAATTGTTCCCATTGAAGTCAATGGGAGTTTAACCAAATCGTATCTGGAAGCATCCAGATGCATCCTACTCCGCCGGTCGGACTTTTCCGATCCGAGTGGGTCGGACACCATTTCCCAACCGATTCGGTCGGGAAGCTTTTCCAACCCGCATCAGAATCGGCCCCTTTCTCTACTGTTGCACTCTTTGGAGTGGGAATTGTAATTTTTTCCCCTCCGCTATCCAACGCTTTCCCTACTTTTGCTATCACTGGAGTGGGAATAGTAAATGTAATTCCTGAGGTATCCAACACTTACCCTACTTTTGCACTCACTGGAGTGGGAATAGTAAATTTTACCCCTCCGCTATCCAACACTTTCCCTACTGTTGCACTCACTGGAGTTGGAATAGTAAATTTAATTATTCCGTCTCTGTTCCCGGCGACCGACCGGCGTCCCCATTCAGAACGGCATTCACTCTTTTTCAGAGCTTCAACTACTTGGCCCGTTTTCGTCTCCCTGCCAGCATTCACCATGGCTCCGTGAGGTGAACTCAGCCTTACCTGGGATATTCTTTTCCCTGCACTGAGGGAACCTTTGACTGCCCTCATCTTTTGAATTAAGATATTCCTCAACCGCTGAGACTTATCATTGTCTCTCCATGGACTATCCCTATGGCCGTTAATTTAGTTGCCGTCTGTTGGCAGGAGTTCCTGTTTTAAACGTTTTGCCTCACTTACTACAGCGTACAGATACGTCCCTTTGATATCTGTACTTCAAACCATCGCCCTGAGGAAGGTGAGACCCTATCGGGTCTGTCACCGAAACGCGCGTCGGCGCTGATACACCTCTGTGGACCTACATCTATGTAGCAAATCCTATACTGAACTGTAACTTTGCCTTTGGATTGCTTCCTTTCATCTTACAAACTTAACTGTGTATTATAGACTTAAATCGCATATAGAAAATGAATCATCTTTTTTTGCTTGATTTAATTGATATAACTGTATATATGATGCACAACGCACTTTATTAATGAATTTTGCATTTGGTCCACATTTTCTGTTTTCTGTTAGGAGAGAGTATGTATGATGTTCTTTTTGGACTGTATGAGGTACGAACGAGTTTCAGTATGAATCAGATTTAAGGTATGTTTGTTTGTCTGGTTTGTGGGACGTATATTGTTTGTTTACCGAAACCTATCATGCTCATTATATAAATTCTAATACATTTTGATATGTTTTGATACATATTTGGTCAGCTTTTCAGGTGTTGTTATTTATATATGATGCATTGCACATTCTAAAATTATATAGGTTGAGATCTTCGATGTTGAGATTAGTCTGTTTACTTCCCCTGCTCATCTCTTCCTTTTATTCACCCCAGGGGCCCCCTTCTTTCTAGTAGTATTCCGCTATCCAACACTTTCTCTACTGTTGCACTTATTGTATTGGGAAATGTAAGTTTAATTTGTTTTAATAGTTTAATGTTTTAATTTATTATAGAATGTTTTTTTATTTTAAAATATTGATATATATATATATTTTATTTTTATATCATTTTAAAGTTTAAAAATTAAATAAAGATAATAGTTAATAAAATATTTTTAAGTAAATATATGTATATGTATACATTTGTATGTTTGTGTATTTATATTTTTTAAATTAAGTTTATTTGTTATATTTAGTTAAAATGTATATTAAATTTCATTTATTTTGTTAAAAATAATATTAATATTTAATATATTTACTATATAATATTGTATTTTATATATTTTTTTAATTGATATTTTTTACCTCTATATTTTGTTCCTCGATATTTTTGATTCAATATTTTTGTACTTACCTGTTAAAGTATTGGATTTTATATTTTGGCAGTCGATATTTTTTTTTCGATGTTTAGAAGATCGATGTTTGTTACATCGATATTCTATCAGTGAACCCAGCCTATCATACTCAGATATAGAAATAGAAAAATATTTAGGATGTATTCAGGATCAATTATTTATGGCTTGCAGAACACTGTCCATTTGTCTATTAGCTTCACTTCTTTGTTCAGTCTTTAAGGTTTCCATCCATGATTCATCAAAGACATTATAAAACAAGATTCCATATGCCCATGTGTTGAAAAAATAGTTAAAACAATACAAATAAAGATCCAACAGTAAATGTAACTAAATTACAAGAAACAAGCAGACGAAAGAAGAACAAAGGCTCCGAAATATCAAGTGGGGGATGCAGTATGTTTATGCACCAGGTATATAAGACTTCATGGAAGAATGAAATTCCAACCCAGATATATTAGTCCATATTCAATAACTAAAATCATCATTTCAGTTGCTATGAAGTTCACACTTCCAGAGAACATGAAACTCCATTCAAACTTTATGTACCTTTAATGAAACCAGTAAAGAAGGATTCATGTTGATAAACCTCCTTCACCTATCGTTCAAGAATATGAAAGTGAAGCTAAACGGATTAGCGCAAGACATTGAAATCTCACCTTGTGAGATTTTGTAGTAGTGGCCATCTTGAATCTTCAGTAGAAAAGGAGAAAGCAAAATGAATCAAATTGCTTCCCAAACTTGCTGCTGGAGTCTTAAAAACCCTGCAGATTTTGGAGCCATGGTATGGTCTTCATGTTGCCTTGGATGTCTGTTTCTCTTGCCACTTCTGGTCATGGGAGTCCGGTAGAAGGGTGTACTTTCACCCATGAATGTCTTCCCTGAACTTTCATAATCTCTTGCAAGGATTTGCTTGTGACTCTATTCACCATATGGAATGAGCATTGATGAACTAGGAATCATTTTATAAGAAGTCAGAGGCTTTTGTGAACTTTACTGGGTTGTGAGTGCTGTTAATTCACCTCCTATGATACTGTAACATTTCATATGCTTTTTCTAGAGAGTGAATTATTTACCACACGTTTGTATTATTCTCTCTATAGAGTTTGTCGACATAAAAAGTAACCACTGTGATGTTTTTTGTTAAATATGTACTTACATGTTCTAAGAAATTTAAGGCAGATAGCTGAGAAAGAGGTCTTTGTAAACCAGGTATTAGTTGAGACTCTATCCACCGTATGGAATGAACGTTGCTGAACTGGGAATCATCTTATAAGTCAAAGACTGAACTTACTGCATATTTTGTAAATGTTACTGCATTGTGAGTAATGTTAACTCATCTCCTATGATGCTGACATTTCTTTTTCTAGAGAGTGTTAGAAATAGTGTGAGCTCTTTAACACACATTTTTATTATTCTTTCGAAAGAACATGTCAGCATAAAAAGTAATTGTTAGAAATGGGGGTCTCTAGTTGGCAATGGTTTGCACCTTGTCCAAGTAGGGACCTTTCCTTCTAGTCAGGATAAGGGAGTTACACTCCTAAAATAACCCCTGCTCACCCCCTTGATAGTTTGGCAAGAGCAGTCAGGCTTATCTTAGAGGCAGTGTGTAAAGCATTTGCACATAACCGACAGTAACACAGTGTATGCACTACAAAAGGACACCACACAAGTTTAGAAAAATATCCAATATTTTTATATACTTAAGACAAGACCAAAAACGATAAAAAAAATCCCCAATACAGTACTTAGAAATCTTCAGTTATCAAAATAACCTTGAAATAAAGTTCCTTGAAGTTGATAGCTCCATCTGGGGCTATCACGGCGTCGTGAACAAACAAATCCAAACAGTTCTGGCTGACTGCGGCGTCGCGGGCCAGCTACGGTGTCGGGGAGACCCGCAAAACAGTAAATTTAGAAATGCAGGGCGTCGGCAACCTCTCGTTGAGCTTCCAAAAGCACGGCGTCTGCAGGCGTCGGTTCCGGAGGTCGGTGCAGGAGTCGTCGGGCCCTCGAAGTCACACGCGTTGCAGATCAAACTCCTCGTGGTTGAAGTCAGGAGCGCTGGCGTCGGCGGGCATCGGGTGCTGCGGTGCGAAGTGCAGCGGTGCAGCGTGCGATGCTCTCAGGTCGCGGTGCGAGCAGCAGCTCGATGGCTGCATCAGATGGCGTCATCGGTGAGACCAGGGTTGCGGTGCGAAGTGATGTGGTGCTCGTTGCGGTGCTGGCAGGTCACGCTGCAAGCAGTGGCGTCGTCGTTGCTGAAGCGCTGTTGTCGGCTGACGAACTGGAGTCGATGGCGCCGGCGTTGGTGCCCTCGAACCACGGTGCAAGCAGGGGTGTCGATGTCGGCGCGAAGGGGCGGCATCAGGGATACCAAGGCGGCGTCGTGAAGCGAGGCGGTGCGCATTGCTGTGCACACAGGTCACGGTGTGAGCAGCGGCTCGGTGGCGGCGTCAGATGGCGTCGTCGTTGAGACCAGGGTCGCGGTGCGGCGGTGCCCTCTGCGGTGCCTTCAGGACACGGAGTCGGCAGTGGCGTCGTAGACGGCGTCGGGTTGCTTTTTCTTCTGTTGCAGCACAAAACACACAGTTCCCAGTGCTGAGGGCAGAAGAACTTGAAGTCTTAGCTGTTTCTGAGACTTCTTGAACGGGGGCAAGCTCTTCCTCAAGCCCTTGGAGATACTCAAAGAAAGAAGTTGTAGAAAGTTCAGTCCAGTCCTTTCACTGCCCAAGACAAAAGCAGCCACTGCAGGCCAACACAGCAAAGCACTCAGCAAAGTGGTAGTTCCTCCTCACAGCTTCTCCAGGTCTTCTTCTTGGCAGTCTTCTTGGTCCAAAAGAGTTCTAAAGTTTAGAGGTTTGGGCCCCACTTTTTATACCATAAAATCCTTTGTCCTCTCAGGCAGAGAGTGTCTGTGCTTAGTCCAAACCAGTTTAGTCCTCTCTGGCCCAGCTTCCCAGCAGGAGGCAGAGACAGCGTTGTCCAAGTCAGACAGGGCCGATTCAGATGCAAGGGAAATCTCCTCCCACCACTCTAAATGCAGACCGGGCCTATTCAGGTGCTAGTGGCAACTCCTCCCACTACTCTGAATGCAGCCCAGGTCTATTCAGCCCCTCCCTGACCCATCTAGACTCTCTGGAGCCACTGCTCCTCCCCAGCCCCTGTCACTCCAAAGCCAGACAGTCAATACACATCCTAGCAGAGGCACACAGGATGGCTAAGCAAGAAAATACCTACTTTCTAAAAGTGGTATTTTCAAACACAGAATGTAAAAATCACCTTTACTAAAAGATGCATCTTTAGATTCTGAGTTCAGTCATACTAAACTTTATTTTCCTATCTAGCCCCAATGGGAAGATATATTTATAAGATGTTATAAATTAACTCCCGTGCTTTCCTATGGGCTAGATAGCCTTTCCATAGTGAAAAACGAAATTGGCAGTATTCACATTCAGGACATGCCACACACATCAGGCCATGTCCTACCTTTCACATACACTGCACCCTGCCCACAGGGGTACCTTGGGCCTACCTTAGGGGTGATTCACATGTAAGAAAAGGTAAGGTTAGAGCCTGGCAAGTAGGCGCACTTGCCAAGTCGACATGGCAGTTACAAACTGCGCGCAGACTCTTCAGTGGCAGGTCTAAGTTACTTTTTCAGGGCTACTCATGTGGGTGGCACAATCAGTGCTGCAGGCCCACTTGTAGCATTTGATTTACAGGCCCTGGCACACTCAGTGCACTTTACTAGGGGCTGACTAGTAATTCAAATATGCCAATAATGGAAACACCAATCCATAACACAATTTACACAGAGAGCATATGCACGTTAGCACTGAATAGCAGTGGTAAAGTGCCCAGTGTCCTAAAACCAACAACAGCAGGTCAGGAAAAAATAGGAGGAAGAAGCAAAAAGTTTGGGGATAACACTGCAAAAAGGGCCATTTCCAACAGTAATCACTATGCTATTTATTTGCTATAGTTACAATTACATGTTATACAAAATTTAAAGAGGGTATATGAGAAAGATGACTTTGTAAACCAGATACTAGTTTGCTATAAAACTACATGAAATTATAATCTAGCTTATAATAATAGTCAAAAGAAAACTGATAAATTACATTTTCTTTGTAGACCAGAATAAGGAAGTTGCACTTACCAAAATCTATTTTATGTGAAGAAAGCCTTGCACCATCTATTGTTTCTTTCTTATCCCATTCAACTTTCCCCTTTAGGTATTCATAATTGACACTGAATTTGTTTGGGTCAGGAGAGTCTTTTGTGAGAGTTACAACAAGCCTCAGTGTATTCATGTTACTTCCGCAGTACAAAGATGTCTGGTCCCCAGAATTCATGACAGAGACACCTTTTGTAATTGCTGACATTTTTTAGAAATTACTCCTTGGGATGTTTCCTGCCCCAATCAATCTAGCCTCTCTGCACCTTCCGATTGACATCAGCAAGAATTTGTAAGGAACAGGTATGGGTTAGTGTGAACTGGCATTAACAGAGATGGTTTCAGAGAGGGGAGAGAGCCGGAGTGGTGAACGTCATAGCTTTAAACCTTTCACAGCAGCTTTGCAGTGT
The DNA here is from genome assembly GCA_963921515.1 of Calotriton arnoldi. Lineage (NCBI taxonomy): Eukaryota > Metazoa > Chordata > Amphibia > Caudata > Salamandridae > Calotriton > Calotriton arnoldi. Next base: position 238,855 of record CAWUFW010001993.1, on the reverse strand, counting down.
GAGAGCAAGGCCTGTATAAATATAATACTTGTGATTGACAATCAGAGAATTACATCTCCACCATGAAACTGCACATACTCTAGATTCTAAAAACTAAAAAGGCCCTGATTTTATTAACAATTCAAGGTTTATTGTGACCGTGATGTCAGTCTTTCCAAAACATTGATACTCATTTAACATTATGAAAGGCTTTGTGAGCCCATCTAGGCTTCAAATTAGTCACATACAGGTAAAATGCTGATATCAACAACATAGGCGCAGCCCACGGAGCTTCCCTAGTAAGCAAAGAGTTGGCTCTTTGTACAGACTCATTTGGAAGCTGCCACATTAGAGGAGTGAGTTAAGCGTTTGCTCCTAACGTCTGTGTGCAACTAAAGGATTCAGCATTCTGCTGAAGTGGATGCATTGTGTACGACTGAGGTAAATATTAGTTTACCTGTCAGTAGAAATAAAATTACTGTTGTAACCACTTACTATAAACAAGGTGTCATTGCTTGCTCAAAAAGTAGTCTTCTGAGGAAAGTAATTGCAAGATTTGTTTTTTTTTCTTCTTTCATTTCATACTTTATTGTTTGATTAATTAAAATCTTACAATATAAAACAATTGTTACTATTATAAAAATCCAATTTAAAAAGTGAGAGAGAGATAATTAAAACATGGATAAATGCAACATTCTTTCATATTATAATATAGGTTGGCCTTGTTAATACTGATTTCATAATACTATTTACATATTATATACATCATGCATTATATTTCAATTTGATTTTGGTGATCTAACTTTGTTCTTACTATTATTAAAAACTTTACTGAAAGCTGAAGTCAATAATATGTCATCAGTATGTAGACATCTTATCAGTGCTTGTCTACAACTCCGTATGCCGCGTGCGTTAAAATGTCTCCTAAGTATAGATATTCTTTCAAGTTTCAGTTTCGGACATACACACAGCAAGTGATTAATGTTCTCTTCTCCAAGTTTACATAAACGGCAGGCCACCAATTCCTCAGATCTAAGGCATGGCATTACGTGACATAAGCCTGGGAATACTCCAAAACGAGCTTTTATGAATATTTGTTTATGCTTCAAGGACCATGGAATTTCAAGATATGGTTGAACTTTCATCTTGGTATAACCATTCATTAAAGGCCATGCATGTTTTCTTTTTACGAGAGAGTCTTTATCCAAAAGGAGTGATAAGTGTTTTGTTGTGCTATTGATAACTTTTTTAAATGAATCTATGGTTATTGGCATTTCCCAGATTGGATTTGCTGAGTATTCGTCTAATGCAGCGTGAAGGTATTTCCAAACCTGGGATTTCTGGTTTGCATTTACTTCCTGCCATAATAGTTTAGACATTTGGTTTACATTATCCATTTTTATTCTTCTCCACACTTTTATAAATTGGCCTTTTCGTGCAAGCAACTGGTTAGTTAACCCAAATTCCAATCGTATCTGTGCAGGCGATGCGTTATGAGGAAGATAAAAAAGAGTTTTAAAAATTTTAGTAACAGCGTTATTGATAGTAACCGAGTCTTTTCCACACATTGCCTCACTACCATACGTTAAGACTGGCAAGAATTTTGCTGATATTACTTTTAGAAATGGTCGGTAACTCAGCCCTCCTAAAGATTTCTGCAAGGTTCTAAAGGCAGATAGCAAGGTATTTGCTTTCCTTTGCATATCGAGCTTGTGTGGATGGAATGTTCCTTTATCATCAAATTATACTCCCAAGTATTTATATGATCCTACTTGTTCTAATTGCGACTTTTCCAGAATCCATTTATACTTGTATTTTGACCTTAAATTTTTATTAACCTCCATAATTTTTGTCTTTGTTTCATTTATAACCATTCCGTTTTCTTTAGAATATCTTAATATCCTGTTTATCAAGCGCTGTAGCCCGATCTTTGTTTGGCTAAGTAAAATAACATCATCCGCATATGGCAGGTTTGATATCGGAGTACTTGCTAGTTTGGGCGGATAGGCATTCACCTCATCCAGTGCTTGCGTTAGGTCTGCTAAAAACAAATTAAAAAGTAATGGGGCCAGTACACACCCTTGCTTTAGGCCTGTAGTAGTTGGAATTTCTTTCGTTACAGACGAACCATCTCCCATCCGGACTCTAACCCAGGTGTCAGAGTAGAGAAGTTGAATTGATGTTAAGAGGGAGAGTGGTATGCCTTGATCCTTCAACTTTTGCCACAAGAGATGTCTCTGTACACAATCGAAGGCCGATTTAAAATCCACTAAACACAAATACAGAGGTTGTTTTTTTGCGATACATTTATCCATCAGCACTGATAGCACAAGTATATTTGTTGTAGTGCCTAGACCTTGTATAAATCCCGTTTGATTTGGAGGGATTATCTGTTTCTCCTTTGCCCATTCTGATAGATTAAATAGTAAAACACCAGCAAATAATTTAGCATCTGTATCTTGTAGAGTAATTAGTCTGTAATTTTCAGGCAGGGCCCAATCTCCTTTTTTATATATTGGTGCTATCAATGAGCCCTTCCAAGTTTCAGGTATTGTAGATGTCCTTACAATTTCCTTAAATACTTTCGTAAGGTAGCCTGACCAAAAACCGGGATCTTCCTTAAAGAGTGCAAACGGAATACCGTTAGGACCAGGTGCACCATCTTTTTGTTTCCGTATTAATTTACATAATTGATTGCTTGTTATATTAATTTCTTGATCCAAGTCCTTTCTTAATGTATCGGGCATGTTCACTTTACCATCCAGCTGTTTTGTTTCCAAATCGATATTTAGATGTATTGACAGGAATCTAATCCAATCATTCTCACTTAAAGTTGATGTTACAGCTGATTTATTAGGTCGTGCTAAACCATTAATCAATTTCCAAAATTCTCTGGAGTTCGATTGATTGCTAGAAAAGAGCACTTTGGCCCAAAGAACTTGTTTTACTTGGTTCCTTTCTTTCCACATTAACTTCTGCAGTTTGAGGTTAGTACTTTTTAACTTAGAGCGTAAATACATATCTGTAGGGTGCTTTTTAACCTGTCTCCTAAGACGGTTGCGTGTTTTTCTCATGATCCTCATTGTTAATGACAAGTTAATTTTGTGCCTTTTTCCAGCTAGTGTCTTTCGGTTTTTCTTATGGTAGGGTTTTAACTCATAAGTTTTGACTAGTTTATATGTAAAATGCACCCATTGCACCATACCAGATAAAGATTTTTCTTCAAAGCATTCTTTTACCAGATTATGGGCCACTTTGTTAATATCTTCTTTAGAGTGTTCTTTCCAGATTAGTTTCCTGTAATTAACTGTTCCTGTCTGGCCGGGTAAGGTTACGTATGCTTTATGCTTCCTACCATATAGATTTGTAAAAGTATTTGCTGGCTATGATCACTCTCAGACACTTTCCCAATGAAAAAAGAAGTTACATTACTAAAAAAGTCAAGGATACTATCGTGTAATCAATTCTTGATTTATAATTTTGTGAGTAATATGTCCATGATGGAGGTGAGTCTTGAGATAACCTCCCATTCAAAATTCTTAATCTCATTGCTTCAATATCTTTATCAAAGCTTATACCTAATTGGCTTTGAATGGGATTCATTGCCGCTGGTGTTATTTGATGTGGGATTGCCCAAAGATAGTCCTGTTGTTGAATTATATCATCTCTTAAGTAGGGCACTAGCAAGTTTAAGTTGAAATCCCCGGAAATGATGTATTCTGTAAATGGGTCCTCCATAATTTGCTGTGTTAAGAAGGTAATGAGAGTAGTGCACATATTACTCCTTGAGCTTGCTGTAGGGTGTATATATAAATGTATTATTAAAAAAGTTTTTGCTTGCTTGTTTTCCATATACCGTAACTTTACTGTTAGCAAGTTTGCATTATTCATAAGAACTTGTTCGTGATCCACTCTCAATTCTATGGCAATAAATGTTGCCAGGCCACCACTGGGCGTCCGCATTTATTTTGCTTAATTGCTGGTTCAAAATATCCTTTATATCCCTCAAGCATTACAGGCTTGGTGGACCAAGTTTCCTGTAAGAGAATGACCTGATAATTATTTGACATTGAGTTTAAATGAGCATTATTTATTTTACTACGTACCCAATTTATATTCCATGAACAAAGTTTTAGAGATTCACTATCTTTATTTATTTTTTCTGTTGAATTTCTTAATTTATTCTGTCATTGCGTATTTGTACCAGGAAGGGCCGTACTAATCCATTTCTCATTTAACCTAGTTGATTTTTCTATTTTTATTGGTTTTATTATCAAGTCTACTGATTAATCTATTTTTCCAATAGGATTTTTCAATATTGAAAAAACCTGGTGGCTTATTTTTTATGTTGGAGATTTGCACGCGCTGTTATGTCAAATGGACTTGGATATGTTATTGGCTGGGGCCTGCTAATTTTTATTCCCCAGCTAAGAAAAATTTCTTTTGCATTAATAATTAATTCAGTTACAAAGCCAGAGTCCAAAGTTATCAATGTTATATCTTGGCTTCTTTCTGAATTAGGTAGAAATTCTATAGATTCAATGTTTTCACTTGTAACATTTTCTAGTGATGGAATGGATTTAAAGAGGTGAAGGATATTTCCTCTATTTAATATATCATGCCTGCCTCTAGAACAATATTCTGGTATAAAGATCAGCTGTGATTTGCCACAGACTACTGATTTGTCACTTCCAACCTTTACAGTGGGTAAATGATCTTTATTTGAAGGCAGCCGATACTCCTTGGTGTGTTCCATTATGTCATTTTGGACCATATTTATTTGTCTTTGAGAGTATTGGGGAATTTGTTGGACACTTGGGTTTAGGTTTTGATGTACCTGAATTGTTCTTTGTATTGTTGGTGTAACATATCTTACCACATCATCATGCCACGGCTCCTTAACCTTTACAGTTATAGGTAGACTCTTTGATATTTCCGTCTCTTCCCGTACAGTTCGTTTTAAGTTTTGTTGTCCCTGGATTGTTCTTTGTATTGTTGGTACAACATGTCTTTCCATGTCATCATTCCACGGCTCCTTAGCTTTTATGTTTATAGGTAGAGTTTTAATTTTTTCCATCTTTTCCCGTGGTACGCCTTTTTTATCGGTTATAATCTTTTCTATTACTCCATGGTTTCCAGTCAACCCAACCTCTTTTACCGTAGAGTTTTTTATCCCATCTGTCTCTGACTCATTAGAATTTCCTCCACTTATATTTGTTACACTATGTATACCATTTTGAGTTTGTGACTCGTTACTTTGTTTATTCGGGTTTATTTTCCTGTTACCGTTACTGAATAAGGGAAAATTCTTCATAGTTTTTCCATTGGCTATATAGTTTTGCTCTCCATGTAGTTCTTTATCTTGATTTCCCAATTGCGTCTTTATTTTGTTTCGTGCCGTCGTCACCCATTGCTTTAGGCTCTGTTTCTTGCCCTGGCATCGAAGTTGCTAAATTGCGTTTGGCCTTATTTCTTGCTTTACGCAATTTTTTCTTATGTTTCTTTGTGAAACTGAACGTTGGAGAAGCCACTTCCCTAGAGACCTGTTCTTTGATGGTTTCTTCTGTGCATATATCATTCGTTTCTTTTGCATCGTTTGGCATCCTTCCTTCTTGTTGTTGGTTATGGCCTGCTATCGTAGTCTGATTATCCGTGCTTGCCTTTTTCGCTCAGTGCTGTTAGTTGGACAGCATCGTTTTGCTGTTTTATTTCATTGATTGGGCCGGTGTCATTTATCTTTCTATTTGCTCCTTGTTCCTTGTGCCTTCCATTTAGCAAACTTCATTTTACATCTTCAAGTATTGTAGTCATTACATCTGGTATTGTTATTAATTTGTTTATTATTGCAGAACATGTACAATCTACGTATGTCGCAGAGGCCTGCGTTTGAGCTCTTATTATCAGGCTATTTAACTGGGCCAATTTCTGATCTATACCAGCTACCGCATTTGTCATCACATTGAGTAGATCAATTTGAACCTCCATTTTATTTGATTGAAATGTCAGAGCTTCTAATGTTAATGTTGATGTTCGGTAGAAGATATCCCATATTGACCCTACATCCTGACTGTCTGTAATCGAAAACTTCTGATTTTGCTGGCATTCATAATCACATTGGGTTGTATTAGCAGTACCTACTTGGGGCTTTGCTTGAATTTCCTCTGCCTTTTTTATGATGCTAGGGGATTTAATATTACTATAATTAATCCTAATGCTCGGAGTACTGCAGAGCTGTATGTCATCCTCTTTAATTCCTAATTCACCTTCGTTTCCTCTATGGCCATCTAGTTCATCTATGTGATCATAATAGGGTATACTCGCCTCCATATTCGGTCTTATTTCTGAATCTATGCCCCAGATGGCATTACTGCTAATTGCTCTAATAATTCTTGAGTTACCGGATTAACCAAAGGCAGTGGTGATATAAACTCCGTCTCAATCTCAGTTTTATTCCTCTTAATTACTACTTTGACCTCCAGGGGTGGCGGAGCCGTGGTTATCCACATTTTCTGAGATTTGTCTAGTGCATCCGTATTATTTTGGACCCCTTGCATTGAAGGTACTATGCTTAGCATTTCAAGGTATGTGATATGCCCCTCTGGCATATCTAAGTTTTCCGTTTCCAGAGGATGCATACACTTGTTCGGCCTTTGTGAATCTAGGTCTTGACAGGCAACTTGCATCTTGTTATTTGGTTTGATCGGAGGTTGAAGGTTGGCTGCTTCTGTTACTGTTTGCATTGTCATGATAGCTCCAAGCGGATCTTTCATAAAATCAAACTTATGTGGGATTTTCATGGACTTTTCAAACATTCGTGCAATTGGTGAAATTAGCGATTGATTCCCTCCAACACTATTTGCTTTTACTTTTTTTGTCGCTTTTAAAGCCTGCAATTTCCTTGTTCTTTGTATGGGAGGACCACAGGCTCTTTCTTTTCCTGAGCGCATGCTGCCTTTAAAAATTGATGGTAATGTTATGTTCGACAAAAGTCTTAGTTTATTCCTTATTTACTTCCTTATTACTCCTTATTTTTACAATTTCTTTGATGATTTTTTATTGAAGTTGAGGTCTAATATAGGGGAACTTTTCCAATATATGTCAGTCTAGAAGATGTATTAAAATTTTCTGAATGATAGTCTGGGTGGCGATCTGCTGAGTTATTGCTGTAGTTAGGCAAGCTAGTTGGAGTGTCTTGGTCGCAGCGTCTTAATCGATGAACAAGTGAGAATAGTGGCAGTGGCAGGGTGATTTTATTTTGCACCCAGATACCCTTAAGACAAGGCAGCTCTCAACAGCTCTCAACAACAACACCCCCCTCTGCCACCACCTTAACCCTTCTCTTGCACCAACGGAAGGGTATAGGGGGGGCAAATACCACTCGCCGTTAGCCAACTCCAAACACAGCCGCCGCTGCTCCTGCGTGCTACACGCTCCAAGTCCAACTCCAACGCTCCAATTCTAACTAGGAGCTCTGTCTAGTAGCAACTGACGGTGGCAGTAAAAAGCAGTAAAAAGCAAAACCTGGCAGCACACTTCTGCAACAATCTGTGCAGCCAATAATGTTGATAATGTCGATAATTATTAAATGTCGATACTTATTAAAATTGCAGATTGCTTAATTTCTCTCTTCTCTCTTGGACCAGTTATGTACATACAATCCGTCCCCCACCGTATAGGTACATGTTGTTCTGAAACAGTAGGTCTGGAGGACTGAGGGACCTGACAAGCAGGGCACTCTGGATGAAACCGCAAGCCACACCCAGGCTAGTTGGGCCGCTTCTGCCGCTTCACCCTGGGCCCACTCTCAGCTGCCGCCCGCTAATGACAGCCGCGCTCGCTGCCCTCAAGCCAAAATTCCACCAGCCACCTACCGCTATGCGTGCTGCTCCCAGTTCCAGTGCTGCACACTGCTGCTTGGGCTCAAGGCTCGAGGGTCGCAGCTCTCAGCCCACAGCATAGAGCTCCAGCGCCAGATGGAGGGACACTCTGCCCCAACAGTACAGTGAGATGCGGCTAACAGGAGTACTGTGGGGGAGGCCCGAGACTCAATCGCGCTCGGCCGCGCTTGGCCGCCCGCGATAGTAGTAGTTCGTTATCTCCCGTTATCTTCCTTCTGGCAAATGCCACAAAGGCGGAGGCAAAAGATCAGCGGAATCAGCGGGAGCCGTGAGCCGAGACACGGCCGGTAGCCGGCGGACGCGAGGCAGAGATTCTGCGTCCTCCTCACTTGCTCACTCACGGTGGTCGGCGTGAAAATGTGGAACGTGGATTCTGGTGCAGATTTACAAAAAATCTGCCTTTTTTCTAAAAATAACCAACCAGGGGTGGGCCAAGGCCCAGGACGAATGTCACATTGTATGTTATTGAAAGCGCCCCACTCCCTGAGCCTTTATTAGACCCCCATCTCCTGGGGCTGCTTTACGTAAAAAGGGAGGGGCATGACACCCCTCCCCAGAGTCTCAGAAGGCTCCCAGGGACCTCATCACCCAGGGCCGATCTCTAAGTTAAAGGGGAGGGGGTCATGCACCCCCCTCAAGCCTCAAATGGCCCTGGAGACCCCACCTCTCAGGGCTGGCTCAACGGTTGTGTCCTGGGGAACCCACCTCTGGGACACTGTTTTTCTGCCCGGGCAAGGAAGACTTGCACTGCAGCACCCGGTGAGAGCTGCTGAAATGCTCCTGTTGGGTGGGTCCACACATTTTTTTTACTCTGCCCTCACTGTTGCGAGTAGTGAAACAGAGATTGCTCCCACAGGGCGTGAGCAGAGAAAATAACTTGCTCCCACCAGGCAGGAGCAAAGACAGCCCCACTAAACCCAGGATGGGTGCAAACATGGGAGCCACCAGGGCTGCGGGGTCCATGCGTCTCCCCCCACGGCCCGCAACTTTGTATGCCTTGTAGGTTTCTCAGGTGGGACAATGGCACCCACCTTAGGCCCTTTGGGTGTGGGGTCCCGGGGCCTTTCAATGCTTGGGAAGGAGGGGCCACATACCCCCTCCCCATAAAAAACAAAGTTTGCCTGGGGGATGGGGGATGGGGTCCTGAGGCCGCAATGGCTCTGAGAGGGGGGCCACACTCCCCCATTCCCAATATTTAAAAATATCAAAAGAATGTCTGGCTCCCACCTGCATCCAGGATAGGTGCTGGCAGGGGAGCTGGTAGGGCAGGGGAGCTGGCAAGAGCTGCTCATTTATTATTCACTGCTCCTCGCAAGGAGCACCCCATAAGGCCCTAGGGCTGGTGATGTTCCTAGATGAGGCACGGACACCACCAATCACTTTTTTAATGTTGTGGGGGACTGCAGTAAATGCAGCAGTGCCCCAACAACATAAAAAATGTACATCTCCTGGGCAATTAAATCCATCACCCTAGGAGAGCTTACCATATTTTTTAAAAGCACGCTGAGCTGGAGCGGTTTGATGTTCAGCTGGAGTGTGGGGACCTGTAGTGGTTGATTCTATGGTTGAAATTTGTGTCTTGAAAAATGTTAAAGGAAATACTCCTAGACATGTTAATGCTTTTTTTTTAAAGGCTTTATTCAAAATACTTTATGACAATCACTTTTAATAAACATTGCAATATGTGAATTTATGAGATATACATTTGAGAACAGTTATTGGTGACTTTTTGACAAAGCCAGTATGTCTGCCTTACTTAAAATCACACCCTATATATTGGTACACATAATCATCCATGCATGCCAGCAGGGGGTTGGGTGCAGGGCTGCGCCATAGGCCAGGCCATGTGTCCAACCCAATGCAACACACGGGGATGGACATATTATTTTACGTTAAAAAAACCTGAAAAAACAAAGGTTAAAGGGACATTGTAGTTAGATGAAAATGTCAGTTAAAACATACCTTTAAATAAACAAAACAGCTGAAATTTACCAGTAATAGTTATCTCAAGTATCTATAACTGGTACCCTAAGGTAACTATAACTTGTGCTTTCGCCATGCACTGCTAATTACCTCCCACATTGCTTCACTCATGTTCAATGACATCATTGATACAATCACTGCAACATCTGAAATGACATCATTGATGCCAACACTGACTATGGTGGAGGCATGAATTATAGTTACTTTAGGGTAAAGTGTGGTTGAGACCAGAACCTAGGCCTACCTTTAGACTGACAGCTATGGACCACAGGTTGGATAACAAAGCAAGATTACACCCGGTCCTTTGGAGCTCTAACAATAAATAATTTTTTTAAGTATCATTTTTTTTCAATGTGTCCATAGTCCTTAACACTAAAACACACAAGGCTTCATGACCAATACTTAAAGCACTACGGGGTCATGAGTCACCAGCTGGGTCTACTGCAAGTCCAGTTATTACTGGTCAACTAGTCAGCAGGCCACTGTTAACATTCCTCTTGATGTTTAGTTTATTTAGACACACGAGGGAACATCATTTAATTCTCACTAAAAGCTGTTTTATATTATTCTATGTATAAGGGTCAGTAGCTTTCATTCTAGTCACATGCAGCAGGACCATTAAATGTTTTTATATTACTGTGGTCTAACAGCTGAACACAAAATGTCCCTTGTGATGACATAATTTTGGATACTTTACCTGGGTTACAATACTCATTTAGAGTTTATTTTATGAAGCACATAGTGCTAATAAGGTTACAGATATCCTTTCTGATTCAAGTGAATAATGACCCACATACTTTTAAACTATCACAGGGGGAACTCCAGAAGGACAGATGTTGTGAAGTGATTCTCAAAGTCCTCTGTGTGACCAATTCATTATGTTTCTATGTGTAAATAGCATCAAATGTATTTTCTTACAGCAAGATTTTTTTAACATACTGGTCCTCAATTCTTTTATACGCTGAAAGTGTAGGCCTTGTTCCAATATTAGTAATTTTCTGCCTCTACCACAAAACATTTTCTTTGCAGAGGCTGCAAAACATATTTACGTTCATTATAAAATAAAATATTTTTTAAATCAAGTTTCATGCTTGATTAAAATAGTGTCTATATTATGATATGTTACAGAAATATATATTATCTGAAATATAAATGTAATAGACACCAATAGTGTTCAAGATGTACCCTGATCTGTTTTTCAATTATTTTAATGGAAGTTTTGATTTTTCATACATATGTAATTATTAAATTGTTCAGTGTATTATTTAGTAATGGGTCAAAGAATGTGGATACACTAATTTTAAACATTGTGTTCCATAACAGGTTGCTGTTTGTCAGAAATAAAAATGCTTATATCAACTGTCTAAAGCAATCCCTGCTTATAAATATATTTTCTGTAACTACTTTCTTAATTTTAATGTAGCCTAATTAATCTGCTATTGAAGTAAAACATCATGAAAGTTAAATACTATTTAGATTTTGCTTGTAGAATACTTAAATATTACATTTTGTTGTCTGTATAGTTCTGTGAAGGTTTATCCTGCTAACAATTGATGAATTGCCTATGCTCCCACATTTGTATCAAATGTTGAGAACTTTTACTAGTAATTACATTTCTTATTTTGCATATAATTCCTTTCAGTCTTTTTTACAAAGTGTGCAGAGGAGCTATAGGTTTAATGTTATGCTATATGTAATTTTAAAGTGTAACTGCAACAAATGATGGACAGAATGCTGAATGATTCAAACATTCTCCCCCAGTCAAAAGATCTGGGTTAAATCCATCGTTCTTTTGCCCACTACGCCACCCCAGTTTGGACCCAGCCATATGCAAATCAGTCTTGACCCTGTGCCTGATGGGAACAGTCCAGACCGAACTGCCAAGCCAGGTCCTCCCTGGACCAGAAACAAGCATCCTGGGACCGGTTTCAGGGTATGTCACCCTTCATCAGCCAGGCTAGCTTGAATCCAGTGGCACAGTGAGCAAGGGACCCACATCTGGGCATACCCGTCCCACTTAGGGAAAAAAGTGTAACTGCAACAAATGATGGACAGAATGCTGAATGATTCAAATATTCTCCCCCAGTCAAAAGATCTGGGTTAAATCCATCGTTCTTTTGCCCACTATGGCACCCCAGTTTGTAATTTTAAAGCATTCTATCACCAGTGAAGGTATCCTGGCACTGTGTGTGAGGCTTGCCCTGGATGCAGAGGAGAGGACTTACTCAAAGCACCAGGTCTTCAACTTGTTGTGGAGTTGAAGAAGAGAGGAGGAGGTTCTGATGTGTAGTGGAAGGTTTTCCCACACTTCAGGAGAGATGTAAGAGAAGGGTCAACCTTCGGTTCTGCTTTTGTGAATGCGTGGGATGCATGCTAGTAAGAGTCCTGCTAAGCAGAGGTGCCTGGAAGATTGATGGAAGTGAATGCTGCTGTTCCGGTAATCTGGGTCTGTGTCGTGTAGTGCTTTGTATGTGTGGGTGAGGAGTCTGAACTGTGTATCAGGAGCCAATGTAGATCCCTCAGGTGTGGTGTGGTGTAAGACTGGCTTGGGTCTCATCCATGACCATGAGGGTGGCAATCTACAGATATCCTTTCCGATGGATGCCATCACGCCTCAAGTACCTAGGGATCTTGGTCAACTGGGCCCTAGACCGTATGATAGCGGGCAATCTTGAACCTCTAATTGCCTGCATGCAATTGGACTTTGAGAAATGGTCACACTTGGAGCTCTCTATGTGGGGTAGAGTACAGGAGGTTCAGATGGTTACGCCCCCACAGTTTACATACACCCTAGGCATGTTGCCTCTCCTGGTTCCCGTGGCAACTTTGCGCTTGGTGGACGTTGGGATCTGTGCCTTCGTATGGGGATGTTACAGACCTTGCTTGGCACACATTAAGCTTCTGACACACCCCTCATGCGGGGGGCCTGGGCCTCCCGCCAGAGAGCACCACACGCTGGCTGTTCACATCTCACAAATGGCATATATGCTCCCCAAGACACTGGACCCGCCGCTGTAGGTCAAGGCGGAACGCTAGTTACTTTCTAGCCGACACAGACTTGACTCCCTGTACTAGTGTGGCACCCCTCCGATTCTTCCTGTCAATCTGATATTACAGGCTACGTGAAAAGCCTGGAAGTGGGCGCATCATCTTCTTGGCGCTGACCCCAGCCTCCAAGTACACGCACCCCTGTAGAGCAATGACTGTCTGCTTATAGGTGGGAAGACCGTCAATTGGGAGCAGTGGTGAGTGGCATGTGTTCACAGCTTTAATCAGGTCATAGCGAACGGGTACCTTAAGTCCTTTGGACGGCTGTGCTAGCAGTTCATCCTCCTGCCCCAACAGGTGTGGCGGCATCTTCAGCTGCAACACTGCCTCCGGCACAGCCTGGGAGCCAAGCCTTAGACCCTACAGGCCTTGCCTGTGGTGTCCTACCTTGGGACTTGGTGCCTCTTCTGGGGGTGGTAATGTCGGGATATTACGACCTCATTACCCGCCATCTATTCTCGCCTACTCTCTTCAACAACCGCCACACCAAATGGCAATCTCAATTGCAGGTGGAATTTGAAGAGGAGAATTGGGCAGACCTCCTGGAGGCTCTTGACAGGGGTACACGGGAGGCCCATCTGAAATTCTGTCTCTTCAAGACATCGCATGAGTGGCACTAGACTCCGGCGAAGCTGAACGGGGCGGGTATGCTATTGCATGCAAATTGTTCGCAGTGCCCAGCCACCCGCTCTGACCTTGTGCACATTCTTTACGACTGCCCCTCGATCCAGCCCTTTTGGAAAGCAGTAGGGACTGTGCTGGGTGAATGACACTCAGGACTCCTCTCCCCATTCTTTTATCCTTCTACATGACATGGGGCCACCCTGGACATCTACTACCCCCCAACGCCGCCTTATACATACGGCCCTGGCAACAGCCAAAATCTGTATCCTCCGCCAATGGCACTCCTCTATGCCTCCTTCAAAAGAGGATTGGCTAGAGGCACTGATCCAGACGGACGCCCATGAATGGATCATTTATAATCTTCAAGATCAGACTGAGAAATTTCTGCAGACGTGGGTACCTTTCCTCCATGACAGTTCACAATGACCCTGACAGCTTGTGGCGTCGAACCCAGATGGCTACGTTAGGGGGATACAAACCCCCTTATCTACCCCCTCCAGTGGCGCACACTCTTACTAACCTTAGGACACTTGCTTTCCCGCCCTGCCACGCCCAGCCTCTCTCCCCCTTCTCTTTTCTTCTCTTCTCTTTTCTTTTCTTCTCTACCTCCCTTCTCTGGTCTCTTGCCCTTATTCTCTCTCACTCTCTCTCTTTCCCTCATTCCTTTTTCTGCATCCACATTCCATTTTCAGGGTGTGAATGCAAGGCGCAGTGAAGGCGTTGACCTGGGTGGACATGTCGTTTGTTATTGGTGATGATTCCAAGGTTTCTTGCCTGTGGGCTGGAGGTGCTGGTGAGACCTAGGTCTGTAGGCTACCATGTAGAGTCCCACGGTGAGACATACTTTCCAAAAATTACCACTTCTGTCTTGTCAGTGTTCAGCTTTAAACAGTTGTATTTCATCCCGGTGGCCACTTCTGTATTAGGGGACTTGTCCAAGAGGGACAGTATAAGTTGCATGTTGTCAGCATAGTAGAGGCTATTGATGTTGTTGGCTTGGATGGCATTGGCCAGTTTGGTAATGTAGATGTTGATGAGGTTGGGCCTGAGTGAGACGTTTTGAGGTACTCAGCAGATGAGTTCCCAGATTTCAGAAGAGTAAGGCAGCAGGTCAACTGTCTGAGTTCTTCTGGTTAAGAATGTGCAGATCCACTGTAGGGCAGGACCCTAAATGACTGCCTTGAGCAGTCATTTGGTTAGGATGGAGTCGGAGACTGGGAGATCCAGTAGAATGAGGGCCACAGTTTCTCCTTTGTCTAGGATCATCCGGATGCCGTCGGTTGCTGCAATGAGAGATTTATCTGTGTTATGGTTGGGTCTGAATCCAGACTGTGTGGTGTCAATGAGCTGGTGGTTGACGAGGTGTTCAGTGAGGCATCTGTTGATGGCTTTCTCCAGGATGTTGACTGGGTAGGGTAAGAGGGAGATTGGTCGGTAGTTAGCAAGCTTGGCCAGATCTGCTGAGGGCTTCTTCAATAGGGCATTGACAGCTGTATGCTTCCAGGCTTCTGAGAACGTGGCTGTGTTGTAGGAGGTTTTGAGGATGCAGGTGTGGGCTTTGCTGATGGTGGTGAGTTATTTGTTAAAGGCGTGGGAGGAGCAAAGGTTGGATGGGGCCCCGGGTTGGATGGCTGATTGTGATGGTTTTGTCTGAGGTGATGGTGTTCCATATGATTATGGTGCGTTCTTTGTCCAAGAATAGCAGACTGGCTGCAAGGTTGCTGCAATCAGGTTGAGGGTCAAGTTGTCATATATGGTTGTGATTTTGTTGCTGAAAAAGTCTGAAAAGTCATTGCATAGTTCTTGAGATGGGAAGATTTACTAATGGTGGCTGCATGTGAAGTCCTTGATAACGGAAAACATTTCTGTGTTGCTGTTGATGCTGGCGTCGATGTGGTACACTAGGGCTTTTCACTTGGTGTTTCAGATTGTCTGGTGGTATCACTTCAAAATGGATTTGAAGGTGTCCCTGTTGTGGCTTCTTGGCTCAATCTCCACCTGTTTCTAGTAGCTTACATTGCCGCTTGGTCATTCTGAGTTCTGTGTACCAGCTGGCATGAGTTTGGGTGGAAGTTCTTTCAATTTAGGATAGCCAAAACATTTTTTTACTGTCCTTGCAGTGACTACTGACCAAAAGCCAATCAAATAGTCTCAAGACTGGTTGTTGTATTTTGAAAATCTGTGCTCTGTAATTAGCTATGATAATGTTAATTTCTTGTTTGAAAGCAAGAGAGACCTACTTTATAAATGTAATGAACATTATACATTGCAATATATGTTTGTGTGTGGTTGTGTGTCTATGGCTGTATCTGTGGATAGGTGCATGTGTTTGTTTTGTTTGTGAGGATGTGTGTGGATATGCTTTCTTGGACTAGATATATGGTGCCCTGTTTCTTTGGGTGTATGTGAGGATGTCTGCTCCTGTGTGCATTTAGGTGTATGGGAGGAGGTAGGAGCAAGGGAGGGTTAGGGGAATGGGTAGATTTGGGAACATGGGAGGATTTTGGAGAATGGAAAGAGATAGGAGCAGTAGAGGGTTTATTGGAATGGGAAGATTTAGGAACATGGGTGAAATAAGGAGTTTGTTGTTTTTATCTGTTTGGGTGGATGCCTGTGAGTTTGGTGATTGTGAAGGTGTGTGTTTGTATACATGCAAGTGCTTTTTGTTTTAGTTGTTGAACGTGTGGGTGTTGTGGTGTGTGTAGTGTTGCCTTATGAGGGTGAGAATGGGGTTTGAGTTTGAAAGGGGTCAGGTGTTTGGATAGTGGATGGTGGATGGTGTTTGAATGGGGACAGGGGAGGAAAAAAGGATAGAAGGATGAATGAGCAGCGATGGCCGCCATAAACAAAGGGTGGTGGGGTCACGCGTGGGGGTTAGAAATACAATATTAAAAGAATAAAACATATGTTTTGCCACCAGCCGCCTCCAGCGCCGCGTCTCGTCGTGCCGCCTCTCCTCTTCCTGCGTGGTCCTAGCAGCCCCTGGGGAAGGCTCCCTGTCCATCAGCAGCGCTGGGATTGGTCTGGGTGGGCAGGAAAGACGCCCTGCTCAGATCAGGGAGTCTGTGGGGTTTCTCCAGCCCGGCTGCTCAATGCAGCTGGGCTGGAGAAAACCTAAGTGCCCATGTGTGTTTTGGTCAGCCTGAGACGGCCAGCCAAACACACATGAGCACTTAGGAAGTGGAGTGAACGTAGCACTCCTCCTCCCTCCTCCCATGCCTCGGCCCGCCCTTCCCCACAGTGCTGGTTAAGAGCCGGCAAATGTAAAATAAAATGATGCAAGAACATCGCTTTATTTTACATTTGCTGGCTCTGAACCAGTCAGTGGGGCGACGCTCCTCCACCATTGCAGTGGAGCCGCCACTGGACATGAGTGGAGATATGGGGGAAAAACTGATGTCAGAAGAGACTCTTGAGAAACACAAACCTCTCTGTAAGGCAGATATCATTGAGTGAATTCCATCCAGGATAGTGATCACTTGGGTAAGTTTTTGTTGAACACCTTTGATGGCTTTGAGCAATGTGGTCTGCTCTACAAAGTAGCTTTATAAAACCTCAATTGTCTCTTGTGAAACAAGTGCTGGTGGTATGGGGGCAGGGGGAGAGGTGCCTGGTGAAAAGGAGGCACCAGTCTATCTATGGACTGGGTGTGGCCTTATTACTGGGGACACAGGACTGAGAATGGCAATTGGAGTACTGGTGGTGTCAGACACAGGAACCAATGGGACATTCTGAGTGGATTGGTCTGCCACTATGAGGGGCTGGTCTGTGTTGGAGGACTCTTAATCTGATGTTGTGATGGCCTCCTTATGAGCCACTTCACCCTATGTGCTGTTGGTACATTCAGTATCTATGCCGGCTCCCTCTAAATTCCAGCAACTCTCCTGTTCACCCCGGATGCAAAGCTGCCATCTCCTGTGCTTGCTCCAGAAAACACCTGTATATGTAAATGATTGGGTCATTTAGAAATACAAATTTATTATAACGAACTATACAAACAAAAATTACAACCCGCAAAGAGAAATATAGTTAACTGAGCAAGATTAGTTTTCCGGACACCTTTTTCATAAAAATGTACTAATAAGTCCAAAAACTTTTACCATTTTTGAAAGCTTGCATTTTTCAATTTTTGATTTCTCATGAAATGTAACAAATTATTTACATACCTGATAAAAATATAAACACTAACCCAAAATGAATAATTACTAAATAATAAATAAATTCAACATTTTATTTTTACAATATCACTTCACACATATTTCGATTATTTTAACAAATAAATGATACTGTCAATTGAAAACGGCATCTACTTTTTGATGTTATGCTTGTATGCCATCTGGGAACCACAATGTAAATAAATGTTTTTGGATTTTATGTACTTGAAATTGTACATGTGGGCAACAGTATATTGACAATAGTGAAATCACACTAATTTCTTATCATAAAAATTAGTTTTTGATATATACTTAATTTACTAAAATGTATAAAGAAGCTTTTTTATAAATACAGAATTATTTCTGTCTTGTTTTGTTTAAAAATAATGTTATGCCATTACGGACCATCATATTAAAATTAAAGAATGTGAACATTTAAATATTTCTAAATTAAAGTAACAAATAAAGGTACAGATTTAGATTTTGGCAGAGGGGTAATATGTCACAAACGTGACGGATATTCTGTCCATCTTTTTACAAGGCCACCAGATTTAACTGCAGATAGGTTTGTTTGTGATAGAGTAACTCCTTTGCCAAAGTCCAAATCAGGACCAAGGACCCGATTTATATTTTGGTGGATGCATCCTGGCCATCGAAAATCGGCGTTCCATCTGTCTGCTGTTGGAAATGTTCATCCACCTGATTTATAAGTTGGTGTCACGACAGAAGAAACTACGTCAACCCCCACCATCTCTGTTGCGTGCAGACTGCTCCGGTGATGGAGTAATAACTGGAAAGTGGCTGACTGAAGCCAAAACTCCTCCCACCTAATTATGGTGTTACTTACCATCGGCGTAACCATGGCACTTAACCCTCCACTCCTGACCTGGTGTATTCACACCTATAAAAAGGGTAAACTGATCTTATTTACCTTTCTCTCAACTTGACTTTTCACCATGAGCTGATGATGCAAGGTGTTGCTTACCTGCTGCTCGTTATGGTTGACAGCCCACCACATCGCTGGTGTAATAGGAGGTATTTGTACTTTAAATTGGTTTTTTACTTTGCATTTAACTTATTAATTCCAAATTGCCACATAATCTGTTTATTTTTCATAAACTTACAAGAACAAAAATGAATATCACTTACTAAATGTAATGTATGATACATATGTAATTGTGTGCTTTACCCTTTTAATGTTAAATAAGTTATTTATACATCATTATACACATTTTCATCATAGATGTTTTCATATCAAAAGGTAATGTAAACCTCCATCATCATGATGGAAGCACACACTAAATATTCAGTGTAGATTTGACCTTCGAAAGACTGTCAAATTAGACATCTAAATAAAAGTACAGAATTTTTTTTAAAGACACACACATGTTTATATCATAGTGATCTTATATTGCTGTTGTTAACCCATATTACCTATAAAAAGATAACTAATTTAATCATCATATCTCATATGTCACAGCGCTGCGGGCGTCGCGATGGAGTACCACCCACCCCCGCACTGCCGAAACTGGTATTCGGTCCCGTAAGTGACTTTTGTGGTTCACCCGACAGGGATTGTGTTTGTTGCTTGAGTAGGTTGGCAATCACCTCAAGCAATAACCCAATTCCTGATAAACTTTAGTAACTGTTAGAAATGGGGGTCTCTAGTTGGCAGAGGTAGGTACCTTTGTCCAAGTAGGGACCCTTCTTCCTAGTCAGGGTAAGGGGGATACACTTCTAAAATAAACCCTGCTCACCCTCTTGGTAGCTTGGCACGAGCAGACAGGCCTATCTCAGAGGCAGTGTGTAAAGCATTTGTGAACACATACAGTAACACAGTGAAAACACTACAAATGAACACCACACCAGTTTAGAAAAATAAGTAAACTTTATCTAAACCAACAAGACCAAGAACGACAAAAATCCAACATAAAATACACTTAAAAATAGTTACTGTGAAAAATACCCTTTAAATTGCAGGAAAAACATGAAAATACAGTTCCTCCAACTCGGTAGCTCCGTCCGGGGCTACCGCGATACTGAATACGACAGAGTCTAACAATTCCAGCCAACCGCGTCGACACGGGTTAGCAAAAGCGTCGACAGACTCTGAGACAGTACCTTTTGTTGTTACGGCCAACACACTGGTACGAGCCGGTCCAGGGCAACTGTTGGGGTCGCGTTGTGAGATTGAAGCTTTGCAGCGTGCGATGTCCTCATGGCTCGGTGCAGGTAGCGGCTCGTTGACGGAGTCAGTGATACCAAGGCTTGCATTGCAGGGTGAGACGGTGCTCGATGCGGTTCTGGCAGGTCACAATGCAGCGACGGAGCCGGTCGATGTTCGAGTCGGGCTGCGACAGAGTCGGAGACGTAAGTGCAGCGTGTAGTGAAGCGTTGCGGAGTGCGATGCCCACAGGACGTGGTGCAAGCAGCGACTCGGTGACGGATTCGGTGAGACCAGGGTTGTGTTGCGGAACAAGGCAGTGCTCTCTACGGTGCTTTCAGGACACGGAATCCTGCGACGGACTCGAGGACAGAGTCGGTTACCCTTTTCTTCTCCAGGCAACTGAAACCAGCAGTTCCAGAGACGGTTCCTAGAAGTTTGTTGATGTCTTTGATGTTCCTGAGACCTTGTGAACAGGGGGCAATTCAATTCAAGCCCTTGGAGATCTTCCTCAAGCAGGGGGCACAGCTAAGTCCTTTCTCCTTTGCTTGGCAGCAAGTAGCCACTGGAGGTCAACCCCAGACAGCATACAGCACAGGGGCAGTATTCCTCCTCAGCTTCTCCGGCTCTTCTCCTTGGCAAAGGTTCCTCTTAATTCCCAGAAGTGATCTAAAAGTCTGGGGTCTGGGCCCCAATATTTATATCCCAAAATCCTTTGTTCTCTGGTGGCAGAGAAGCCCTGTGCTTGGTCAAAACTGGTTCTGTCCTCTCTGGTGCAGCTTCCTGGCAGGAGGTGGAGGCAGCATTGTCCTTGGCAGACCAGGCCCATTAAGGTGAAAGGAAATCTCCTCCACCTACTCTGAATGCATCCCAGGTCTATTCAGCCCAGCCCTGACTCATCAGGCTCTCTAGAGCCACTGCTCCTCCCCAGCCCCTGTCATCCAAAAGCCAGACATGCAATACACTAACCAGGCAGAGGGATACTGGATGGCTAAGCAAGAAAATACGTACTTTCTAAAAGTGGTATTTTCAAACACAGAATGTAAATATCACCTTCACTAAAAGATGCATTTTAACATTCTGAGTTCAGGCATACTAAACTTTACTTTCCTACCCTGTTCCCAGGGGTAGTTATGTTTATAAGATGCTATAAACAAACTCCCCATTCTATCCTATGGGAACAGGTAGCCTTGCAATAGTGAAAAACGAAATTGGCAGTAATTCACTATCAGGACATGCCACACACACCAGGGCATGTCCTACCTTTCACATACACTGCACCCTGCCCACAGGGGTACCTTGGGCCTACCTTAGGGGTGACTAATATGTAAGAAAAGGAAAGGTTAGGGCCTGGCAAGTGGGTACATTAGCCAAGTCGACATGGTAGTACCAGACTGCACACAGGCTCTGCAATGGCAGGCCAGAGCTACATTTACAGGCTGCTTCTGTGGGTGGCACAATCAGTGCTGCAAGCCCACTAGCAGCATTTGATTTACAGGCCCTGGGCACACACAGTGCACTGTACTAGGGACTGACTAGTAAATCAAATAGTCAATCATGTAAACACCAATCCATAACAGTAATTTACAAAGGGAGCACTGGCACTTTGGCACTGAACAGCAGTGGCAAAGTGCCCAAAGCAAGTAGACCAGCAAAACGGAGTCCAACACACAGCAAAAACACAGGAGGCAAAAGCAGAAAAAATGCAGGGGAGACCCACGCCAATGGTGCCAGGTCTAACAGTAACCTTCATTTATTGCACAAAATTAGATGTCTTATGAAAAACCAAGTCGCTATGAGATTTCAATGTTATTGAAAGGCTATAGCACGCCATTGTATGTTAATAATTACAAACAATTTAGGTTGTAGTGTAATCGAAACAAATACATGTGCACCTTGTATATGTATACAACAGAAAACAAAACATGTTGAAACTAATTTTTTTATTCACAACTGAGATACGTCTCACATCATAAATGTAATAAGTATATTTTTAAATGAAACACAAATAAAGCAATCAAGATCTTCCGCCCTCGACATGCACTGCTAATTACTCCATTTATTACATCACTCATGACATCTTCTATGACATCCTTGATAATATTACTGCAACATTTGTAGTGAAGTTATTGATGAGTAAACTGAGCACGGCAGGGGCACGAGTTATAGTTACCTTAGGTCACAAGATATAGTTACTTCAGATAACTATAACTGGGGAATTTCCATAGTGTTATGTGTGTAAATTCATGACCTAACTATAACTTCCCTGTAACCATACAAAAAGAAATACAAAAAAGAAAATGCCAGTCACCACTGGGTAGTTATAGTTAGATCAGCTGTTCCATAGAAAAAGCATTTATTGTGTTGCTAAAAAATTTAGCCCCGTTTGACAAATCTCCACGAAACTTTCTAAAAGGGTCCTACTTTTTGACTAGTCTGTGCCTGAAGAGTTTTGGGGTGATCCATCAAGCAGGGACTGAGAAAAAAGTATTTTTAGAGTTTAAAGCGTTACATTGTTACTGAACACCTCAACTAACTATAGAGTTACTTTAACCTTTGCTTTTTTCATTGAATATAATAGAGAGAGAGACAGACAGACATCTCTCTACAACAACTGAGCATCTATATATGATTTAATTGCATGAACATATATTTATATTGTTTAAAATATCTATATGTATGTGATCATCTGTTTTCATTTATATATACATTAAGAAGGAAATTAAAAGATAAAAGAAAATTATATATTTGTATCTCTGCTTCACATTGGCTATGTCTCTTTCTCTCTATCTATATGTATATATAATTAAAAGAAATACATATATATTTATATATTTAATTAAAAAAGACATATATCTACATACATTACACATAGTATATATACATTATAATACATTATATTATACATACATTGCACATATTATATATACATATATATATTTATTTTTAATTTTTTCCTATATTTGCTATGTAATTTTTTCCTGTATTTGCATTTTTTTTTTTAAAGAAAAGGGTAAATTAGAATAACGTAATATACCACAATGTAACCACAACGTACATTAAACTAATTTTCCTTATTTTTTAAAAAAAAACTCTTAATAAACCCGCTAAGGGTATGCACTAATCAACACACTTAGCATTATAAAATGTACACCTTTCTTCTCTTAGAAACGTAATCTAAGATTATAACTCATAATATTGCCCTAAATATTATGTAACTTCTCATGCATACACACAATATCTCATTAACATGTGCTAGGTTTTCCCCTGAAAAATATTAATACAGTTAATATCACACAAATTGTATTGAAGATGTTTTGGGCCCTGTCTCCTGTATTGTCTGCCATGGTACCTCGCACAGTTTGGGGAGCAGCAACTTTGGAGGAGGTCTGTACTCTACCAAGGTAAGGAGGCAAGTGAAAAATCGTTACAGAAACATGCACATCACTGTGGTGTACACATGTGTGAATGGATGCCTACACCAATCATTGGTTTGTGTCTTATCCATCCCACCATGTTTCAAACATCTTTTTATTAGTTTTTTGCATAAGATACCAATATGTTCCACACCATTTCAAAATCATAATGAAAACATTGCATAGCGTATTACAAGTATTTGGGACCCCTGTTCGTAGCCCCTTTCCCACTTCCGTCTCTTAGAATGTCCCATTAATCAAAATATCTCCAATCTATGACAAAGTACGGCTTATAACAATACTATCACCCGCTATAACCCAAACAGAAATGACATTTCGCCCTGCCCTTGTGGTCCATACGGAGTGCTCTGGTAGGTGCCCACTTAGTCTCTTTTTTGGGTCTATGTGGTTTTTTTTTGTTTCCTTTATTTAAGAAACTCCCGTCATCACCATTCAGCAAAGTGTTCATGGAATAGAAGGGTATCTAGGCAAATCACCATTTAAGAAGGAACACTATTGAATAATGGACAAAAGCCTCAGGGCATTGGTCCTGTAGCTAGCTAATAAAAAGGTAAAGAAAAACAAAAAAACAAAAAACAAAACCCAATACAAAACCACATCTAAACATAAACTACCAGTGGGCCACAGATTGTGAAATCAGCTTGTGACTTTAGGATCTATGCTGTCTAAGGAACCTGGAGGTACTCGGGGGAGAAGGGAAACGCCAGTCGGGGAGAGGGAGGGAAGGGGGCAACCCCAGCTATCTCTAGTACCCACCCCCTCTTCTCCAAGGGGCTATCCACTTCACCACAGTCAGCCCAGGGCTAAAGCACACGTTCTTGCTCTCCTTCCGAATCCCCAGAGGCATCAGATGGTACATGCGAGGACCGTTCGGGCATGTGGCGCGTGTCCCATGCGACTGCTATTCCTGCCCATGGCTCCGCCAATGGCTGCCGCCGCTTTGTGATTTTATCTTCCTTAAGCAAGGCCCTTTCCTCCACCCTAATCCACGAGGAAACATCCTCCTCCCATTTGAGCACTGAAGGCAGTTGCTTTGCCTTCCAGCCCAGGGCTATTCTCCTCTTGGCCAGGAGGAGGGCCAGGTCCGCAAATCTA
Source organism: Calotriton arnoldi (assembly GCA_963921515.1). Taxonomy (NCBI): domain Eukaryota; kingdom Metazoa; phylum Chordata; class Amphibia; order Caudata; family Salamandridae; genus Calotriton; species Calotriton arnoldi. Next base: position 214,473 of record CAWUFW010001993.1, on the reverse strand, counting down.
TGACCCAACCGTCGAGCTTTGGGTCGCGGGAACAATCCCAGGAGACAAACCTCCGGGGAACATGCTAAATTTCGGGCCAAAACTTTGTTGACCATGCCAACAATCTTCGTCCAGTACTCCCCTATCTCAGGACATTGCCAGACCATGTGATAAAAGTCTGCATCCCTATGCGAACATCTAGCGCAGATCCGATCCTCACTGCCATACATTACGTTTAACCGGTGCGGGGTGAGGTACGTTCTATGTATCAGATTAAACTGTATTAGCTTAAAAGCTGCATTCCTAGATACCTTCTTTGGACTACACAGGATCTTCAGCCATTCTGTCTTAATCTTTTGGCGGCAGTTAAGCAACCTGGGTAGCAGAGCTGTGTGCAGGGCCCCATCCGGTAGTGATAATGTGTCCAACCCCCTCCCACCTAACCACCTGGCTAGCCATTGCAACTGGGCCGCCAGATAGTATGCTTCAAAGTCAGGGACCCCAAGTCCACCCCCTGCCAGCGGGAGCCGTAGTGTCCACAATGCTACTCTGTTACGGCCGCCATCCCATATCAGGTCTCTCAGCAGAACGTCCAACGTCCCAAACCAGCTCCCAGGTATCACTACCGGTAAATTAACAAAATAATATAAAAGGCGGGGTAACATCACCATCTTAGACAACGCCACTCTGGCCATTACAGGCAACTTAAGCGTGCACCAAAAGGCCACATTGGCCCGAAGAGCTCTCAGGGCTCTCCCGAGGTTCCCCTCCAGCATGTCTGCCTGCTTATGATAGATCTGTATTCCTAGATATTTAAATGAATTCGGTGCCCATTCCAAGTCTAACGGGAAATGTATAGGTCGAGCCAGGGTGGGGCTCAGCGGAAATACATAGGTCTTTTTCTTATTCACCCGCAGGCCTGAAAGTTCAGCAAACTCTTCCAGTATAGGCAGTAAAATTCGAATCCCCTCAGATCCGTCTCGCAGGTATATTAATATATCATCAGCGTATAATGATATTATATGATGAGTCCCATCTAGGACCAACCCCAGCCCTCCACTCTCCTGTCGAATCCGATCCGCTAGTGGCTCCATGGCCAAAGCAAACAGCAGTGGCGAGAGGGGGCATCCCTGCCGGGTCCCCCTGTACACGGAGTAAGGCATGGACACTGTTGTGCCTGTGCGTACGCGGGCCCTAGGCTTCTCAGATAAAAGGCTAACCCATTCTAGCCATCCCTCCCCATCTGCATCCTTTCCATCACGGCCAGTAGGAAGTCCCAGCGCAGTGAATCGAACGCCTTTTCTAGGTCTATCGCCACTACCACCGCCTCTGGGTAATTGCCCAACTCCGGATGGAATAAAACATTATAGAGCTTCCTTAGGTTATTGGACATTGAGCGAGATGGAATAAAACCGTTTTGGTCCGCGTGAACCAGCTTCTGCATGTGCAGAAGGAGCCTAGTCACCAAGGCTTTACTTAAAATTTTAAAATCCATATTTAACATGGATAATGGCCTAAATTCCATAACTGTGGGATGTTCCTTCTCAGTTTTTGGCAGTGGGATCACCAGTGCCTCTCTAATTGAGGACGGCAATTGTTTCTCCCAGAGCGCGGTAGCATAGACTTGTTCCAGTCTCGGGGCTAATATGTCTAAAAAAGCAGAGTAGAATTCGGCCGGAAGGCTGTCCGGTCCGGGCGTTTTCCCCTGTGCCATGTCCTTAGTGGCCGATCTAATCTCGCCCACCTTGATTGGGGTCGCTAACGATTCTGCAGTTTCCCGGTTCAGTTGTGCCAGGTGTGTCCCATCTAAGAATAGTTTCAGTGCCTCTCCTCTGTGCGGACCCGGGTGCCCATAGAGCGTCTCATAATACTCACGGAATGTGTCATTGATGCCCCTCGGAGAGCAGATCACTTGCCCATGGCTGTCAGTGATACTCAAGAGCGAGGCATGTCTACCTTCTGGCTGAATCAGCCAGGCAAGCAATCTCCCAGTTTTCCCCCCCTCCATGTGTTGCTTCGCTTGGTACGTCTTAAGGTCCAATGCCCTTAGTCTATCCCAGGCCGAATTATATAGACTTTTCACCTCTGCTAAGTCATCCTGCTTCAGGGATCCTCCTGCTATTTGTCTTTCCAGTGCCAAAATGCGCGCTTCCAGGCCCTCCAGTTCTCGGGCAATTACTTGTCGCATCCCTACCACTTGTCCCAGACAGTGCCCCCGAGTCACCGCCTTAAACGCCTCCCATTCCACTAAAGGGGAGCTGACGGTTCCCTGGTTCTCTGCAAAATATGTAGTTAAAGCTGTCAACAAATGTTGTTGGAAACCTTCGTCCTCTAGTAAGGCAGGATTCAATCTCCCCAATGGGATCGGGGCTCTCTCAGGAGTGGGGGCGAATCTCATAAGCAAAGGACTGTGATCTGAGATGGACCTACCCAGGTATTCAGCCCCGGACAACATTGGGATCAGTGCCGCAGAACAAAAAAACATGTCCAGCCTTGTATGTAAATCATAGAGATGGGAATAGTAGGAATACTCCCTCTGGCATGCATTATGCAACCTCCAAACGTCTAATATATTCCACCCCGTGGACCAGTTTTGGAGCCCTCTAGTTGTGGCGCGTGCCACCGTACCCCGCAGTGGAGGAGTGGACATGTCCCATTCTATATCACACACACAATTAAAATCCCCTCCTAGGATCAAATTATCGTGTGCTATCCCGGCTAATGTTTGCGAGAATCTCTCCAGGAAGGGAACCTGCTCACGGTTGGGTGCATATATACTGCCCATCGTTACCTCCCTGCCCTGTAGCCTACCCATGAGCACCACATATCTCCCTTCTGTATCGATTATTTTCCGACTAATTTGGAAGGGGACCCCCGGCCGAATCCACACAAGCACCCCCCGTGCAAAAGCTGAATAAGTGGTCGCAAACAGCTGCTCCCTCCACCGACGTCGCAATCAATCCACCTCCCTCTCTGTGAGGTGGGTCTCTTGTAACATTACTACATGTGCCCCCCTTTGTCTAATATAATTCAATATTCTGTAGCGTTTTGCGGGCGAGTTCATCCCCCGTATGTTCCAGGTGAGAAACTTAAATTCCTCTACCCGGCTAGTCATCTGCGCCATCCGACATCAAGTCCCCCCCCACTCCCCCAGCCCACCGACCATCCCCGGACCACTGGTATGTAACATCAAACCCAACAAATTAACTCTCGGCCCCACGAGCGGACTAACAACGGTCAGCTGCCCAAACTCCCTAACATGCATCATGAAAGTATCTACACCAAGTAGCGAAAGGCCCCAAGCTTAGTGACCTATTGAGGTGCGCAGCTTCTACTCCTAGTGTCTGTCAATTAGATTACATCCATCTGACCTATCCAGCCCAATTTGGCCGTTCCAACCCGCGCCCAAGGGCACTCTATCCAGTGCACCTACCCCCCCGACCCCCCCAACGGAGAAAAAACCCAAAAAAAACAAATAACCCCCAATATAAACATGAAGTAAGTGGGGGATGGAAACAGGAGGGGGGATCAAGGCACACTTCCTCCAAAAGATTTCAAGTTTCTTATCACACGATTCCATCCGCCGTCTGGGGAGTCACCACTGGCAGGGAAACACTGTCCACCTGGGACGAGTCCGAGTTCGATTCCTCAGTCTCATGTTTCGACTCCGACCCTTGTTCCGGAGAGGATCTTCGGGCTTGTAGCATGTCCGCCACCGCCTTTAGCGCCTCTGCTCTTCCAGCCTCCGTTTGCGATGGACTTGGTCTCTTCGCCCTCCTTTGTCCCTGGCGCCTCCGCTGTCTCTTACCGGGCTTCTTGCCCCTCGTCGCCCGCCCTCCATCCTGTATTCCGGACCGACCTTCGGTTTTGTATGTCTCCAGCCACTCCCAGGCTGCCTTGGGGTCTTCACAAAACTGAGTCTTTCCGTCAATCACCAGCCTGAGCCTGGCCGGGAACATCAGGGAATACTGTATCCCCTCTTCTCATTGGGCTTGTTTGACTTCCAAGAAGGAAGAGCGGCACCGCTGGACCTCCAGGGTGTAATCAGGAAACAACGACACCTTGCTATTCTCCACTGTGTAGGGCCCCTCCGATCTCGCCTTCTGCAGTAGTAGATCCCTGTCTCTAAAATGAAGCAGTCTGGCCACAACCGCACGTGGCGGCCTCCCCGGCGCCGGCGGCCGGGCCGGGACACGGTGGGCTCTTTCTAACGTGTAGAACTGCGAAAGCCCTTCCGGCGCCACCACTTCTCTAAGCCATGTCTCCAGGTATGCGACCATGTCCCGGCCCTCCACTCCCTCCGGCAAACCCAGCACCCTCACGTTGTTCCGATGATTGCGCCCTTCAGCATCCTCTGCTCTTTGCTACAGGGTAGTTACTCGGCTAGATAGCTCACTGACCTGTGCTGCCAGAGCGTGCTGCGCCGGGGCCAAGACCTCCAGAGTCGATTCCGACTGCTTCACTCTATCCGCCAATTTAGCATGTTCTGTTCGCAACAATCCGAGACCCACCGCCACTGTACTCATATCCTGGTGGAGTGTCGCCTTAGTATCTGCGATAGCCTCTAGGATCTTGGCTAGTTGCTGGTGGACAGGTGTCTCCGACGCTTCGCCTCCAGAGACTTTAACTATTGAGTCCATCGTACTGTTATCTTGTTCTAGTGGGGCCTCCACTTGTTTCCCCTTAGGTTTACCCATCTCCGGTTCGGATCGGTCTCTGGCCACGGATCTGGCTCGCCTTTCTCTAGGTGGGCGGGAAACTGCCACCAGCGCCACCGAGGTGCGCCTCTCCGACATGCAGGTGGGGCCTCCTCAGCTTCCCCCCTGTGTGTCTCTGCCATTGCCGCCGATCATGTGCTTCGTGCTCCACCAGATCTCCTCCAGGTGGGAGTCTCGTACCCTCTGCCGAGGTCCCGCCCAATCCGTACTCAGGGCCTTCTTGTTTCTCCTTGGCCGGCTGCCCCCTCTCACCCCGAAGTCCGCCGGGGTTCGGAGCCGCAGATTCGGCAGTGCTCCGGTCACCCGTTTCTCAGAGGGGAGCCAGGCCGGGCCAGGCCGCCACTGAAAGGTCGTTCCAGGGACTGGTCTCTACTCCCCTTTATGGCCGTCCCGCCAGTTTACCAGGCGGTGGGGGGCATGTCTTCCCAGCAGTCCACCCCAGTAGCACGATACCCCGTTGTAGCGCCTGATGCCCTCTTGTTCTGCCTTTCGCAACTCTCCATACAGTGCTGGCAAGCAATATCGCTCCAGTTTTCCCCTGCGTGTCGCTTACATTGTAACGAGGATGCACACCAGCCCTGGCCTCCCACGCTTCTCAATGTCAGCTCCCGTGTCCAATCTCAGAGGCCCTTTCAGCCGCCTGCAACTCCCACTCAAGTGTTGCCAATCGTTCGGTGTGCCCCCGCTTGTGCTCGCGGTCCTCTTTGTCCCCGGGGCTCCCCTATACTTTCAGTCCGGCCCCAATCCGGCAGGCAAGGGGAGGGAAGGAACCGCTTCCACCGCCGTCTAACTCACCGCTCCCTGTCCTCCGCGGGCAGCTGCTCCGCTACTCTCTGCAGGCGGCTCTTTAAGTCCATCAGCCTCCGCTTTGAGCGCTCGCTCTGCAGGCCGCTCAGGGAAGCTGCTCCCGATCAGCAGGGGACTCGCTACGCTGCCGCCGCAGCCCTCATGCCCGCCACTCCCGGCAGTCTCTCCGGTGGCTCACATCCAGCAGAGCGGCCGTCCTCTGGCTCACGCTCTTCACCGCTGCCCCCAGGGGGCTGGCCCATCAAGCACCGGCGGCACCCACGGTCTCATCGCTCCCACCGGCTCTCAGGCAGGCACTCTCCATCAGCCCACTCACCGTGGGCCAGCTGACTCCGAGCTCAGGCTCTCCACTGCTGCCCTCAGGGGGGCCTTGCCCAACGAGAACCGGCAGTACCCCTGGCCTCTGCAGCCGAATTCCGCTGCTCGCAGCCGTGCGCCACTCCCGGCTTCAGCCGTGTCCCGCTACTTCGTCTCGCCTCAGGCCGCCATCTTGCACCAGCGGTCTCAGTAACGCATCGCCTCCTCTCCTCTTGCCAGTCTTCCTTCAGCACTCGAGGGACCACCGCAGCCCCCCCAGTAGTTCCCGCCGTTCTAGTCACCCGAATCGCACCCCCAGGCACGGGCGGATTCAACGATGTACAGGATAATTAAATCGGCTGGCACGGAGCTCTCAGCTCACGAGGCCGCCATCGTTGGCTTCGAAGCCACGCCCCCCATCCATCTCACCATGTTAACCTATGAGTGTGTACGTTAGTGATGGATGGAACACCCAGTAGGTGTACAATGTCCATTTGTCATGAAAGAGAAGTCAGTCAGGCGCCATTTTAGTATGGACCACGTGTAGTTTACTTGAAAGGCAACATGAGATTCCTAAAATGGTGGCTTGTGTGTCAGAAAACACCATACAAATCATAAATGCTGCACTTATATTTTTTAACTCTATATATATGGAATAGCAGTACTGTACATTATACCCATATGATACTCCGTTTGAAAGATACCTCCATTGATGGATTTTTTAAAATTTGTTTTTAAATAAAAAGTTATACATAGGTTCCAAATTTCTCTGGTCCATGCCTCATGTTCATTCCAAGTGTGTGTTTCTTTATTTCATTCTGGGAGTTGTACTCTTGATTATTCCATTAAAAAACTAGACTACAGGTAACAGATTGTAAAATATGAAACCTGGAATGGCTAAGAGCATTACACATAGAGCTGGTGAACTTGGCATCTATGTATTTTTGCTAAAGTGAGGTGACAGATCAATTCTATATTTGCCATAATGTATCTATCATCATATATGATCATTAATGTGTGTATTTAAATGAACTTATAATATGAATACTTTTTAAAACTTTTTTAGACTCATCCTCCAACCACCACAGATGGACCATGGCAGAGTGAGAAGACGCACCCAAGAGTTTTTCGTCTATTTCTTTACCTTGACCCCTTACAAGAAAAAGACATAGTAAAAAAATATAGACTGAAACTCCAAACCATATTGGATTTATGTCATCAGCTGGAGCTTCAAATTCTGCCTCTTAACCAAAATCCAATGGCTGTTACACCACTTGTCAAAACAATGGCAGTACTACATTTTGTCGCCACTGGATCTCTTCATTACCCAGTAGGAGATTGTAATGGGATGTCACAAGCAACTTTCAGTGGTGTGCTATAGGAATTCCTGATTGTAATCATGAGCCACAGGAACAGTTCTATTCATTTCTTTATGAATGCACAAACAATCAACAATATATAGGCAGACTTTTATGCCTTGGTTGGCATACCAAATGTGGTTTGTGTTATTGATGGAACACACATTGCTTTGGTTCCACCACAGAAGAGAGAACAAGTTGCATCGCAACAAGAAAAATTTCCATTCATAATTGTGCGAGTTGTGTTTATTCTGGATCATTACCTCAAAAGCGTGTGTACATGCATTCCTGGATCCACCCATCATTCGTTTGTGTTAAGCAACAGCAGCATGGAACAATAAATGGCACAACTTGGTAATGTGATGGCCTGTATTGTTGGTAAGTAAGATTTTAAAAAGTATAAAAACAACTTTTAACATTGATGACTAAAGATTATAATGGGAATTGTAAATCTTGAAAAAATATGCATTTTATTTTTTAAGCATATCCAAACCAACTGTGGTTGTAACCACCTCTGAGAAATCCAACAACGCCAATGAAAGTCCACTACAGTGAGGCACATGGTAGATCTAGGGGCCTATGGAGTAGGCTTTGGGCTCCTGAAAGCAAGATTTTGTTGGATAAGTCTGGTGAAGCCCTCCACTAGAACACCTGATAAGGTGTGCCAAATAACAATGTTATGTTGTATGCTGCACAACATTACCCTGTGGAGAAACATCCATTTCATCCCAGGTGATGACTAAGGTTGGGCGGAGTTCGCTGAGTTGCACTACACGGAATTCCGCAGATTTGCACAAAAACTCAGTAGAATTCTATGGAGTTCTGCTCCGCCTTATTTTTACTAATAATTTAATTCACAATCACACCTTAGTAGCAGACAACACTATTGTAAGCATAAATAAAGTTTTCAGCAGTCTACTCGACCCCTACCTCCATACGGGTGCCTCAAGCCTCCAACAGAAAGCTTCACCACAGCTCTCCACCCTCTGTCTGCAGTGCAGCTAATCCATTATCCAGGTTGCTGATCTCCTCTTTCACGGAAAAGCAGCAGAGGCCACAACCAACAGGATCCCGTCCAGGCTGCTCCCATTGGAGATGCTCTATCCTCTGCTCTCTCTACCCCTTTTTTCCTGCCTCTCTCCTTTTGTCCTGAAAGTCTACTGCCTCCAAAGTGACACACATTGCCACCAGCATCCACTGCCTCTACCAGTGGCATCCTATGCCACTGCATACTTTGTGTGTGTCTCTCAGGATGTACCCTGTGTGTGTCTTTCCCTTGGTGTGTGCCAACGCTTCTTGTTCTACATGGCCTGCTTCTTTTGGTAGCGAGTGCGTTCTAGTTTCAGAACGCTTCTGTGCCCAATAGCATTTCAGGCACGTTATTGGAATGAGGCTGTTTTCTTAGTTAGAGTAGCGTTAGAAGGCCGCACTGTGATTGGCTGGGGAGGTTGCCAGGGGACACAATCAGGAAGCACGCTCCCAGTAGTACGGGAGGCTTCAAGATTGGTTGTGCTTCCACGGCTCATCAGTATGTGTAAAATGGTGCTCAGTCTGCGACCGCATACTGCCCCTATCCCTTAGTCCTGGCTTCGAACGCTACTTACCATCTGCCGAAGAGATGTGCGTGACACATCACTGGTGAAGCTAGTCCTTGCTTCCCCATCAACTGGCAGCCGAAATTCATTCCTATTCTGTCTGGCTGGTCCCACCCACTGCGTGTTGTCACTAAGCAGTTGACTCGTCAACCAACCCTCCATTCTTTCTGTTTTAATTTTAAATAGTGCATGATAAATAAATGAACATTTATTCTGCACCAGTCATCCTTTGTTTTGTTACTTACTGATGCACAATGCAGTCTATCCTTTGAATCCAACCTGTCTCTCTCCCTGACACCCATTTCACTGAAAGAGGAAACAAAATAGGGTGGGTATCGGGGGCAAACTCCGCTACGCAGCAGCGACACAAAATTTCGCAAACTCTGCCCACGGAGCGCAGTTACCCGCCCACCCTTAGTGATTACTACAATGAGGAGTCCCAGGGTGAAGTTTATTTATTGCAAAAGGAAGATGATAGTAGTGAGGAAGATGGAAATGATCTGAGACAAGATGTATTAGACAACTTCTTCTCATGAGGGCAAGCAGTAGTAAATGTACCTAAATACATTTTTGGATAATATTTCCATACAGGTGAAAGACAATAGGGGAGAACATTATGGTGGAGGGTTTCTAATATGTACACTGAAGGTGATTATACATGGTGATGTCAAAAAAATCAGTAAACGTAGAAACTAGGAGACGCAGTGCTTTTAGGGTCTGAGCCATTAAGACACCGTCATCCGCATATAAAATAGTAACTGACTGCCTTTCCTGTGATAATGGCCTCCGAATTCCATGCTTGGCATACATTAAATCTGAATAAGGAAAAATTGGCATGCCTAGGGGTTTTACAGAGACCGATTTATGCCCTGGCTTTAATAAAAGGGAAGTAGCCACAGCCTTTTATGAACTAGCACAGGAATGACGCTTTAAAAGTGCAGAAGGGAAACCTACAGTTACCGCTTATCTGTCTTTGTGTATCTCAGTGGCATCTCCCGTGTATTTAGGGCAGCCTTGCGGGAGATGGGAACGGTCTCTGTTATTTAGGTTTCGAGCTGACACCGTTAAATATTTACTGTTTTCCGCTTGGGTACCAAACAAACCTTGCTGCTATTCCCTGCCCGTGTGACAATAAGACAGGCCAAACCATGTCACACTTTTTATTGTCTTTCAAATGTTATGAATTTTTTACAAGGTTATTTTTGATCCCACTTTTTAAAAGGAAATACCGTGACATTAGGCAGTGCAGAGCTATGTTTTTATCTGTTATTCAATTGGCCAATAGTGAAACATGTTTACACATAGGTTCATTTTTAAGACATGCTGTGAGGGCACGTGGCACTTTATTATTTTAGCAATTTGCTGCTATTTGCAATTTCCTCTTCAGATACATAGTGTAGAGTTATGTTTTTATTTGTTACTCAATTGTTTGAGAAGAAACATTCTAATATGTAGGATCTTTTTAAGACATGCTGTGAAGACACTTGGCCCTTTATCTTTTAATAATTTGCTGCTATCTGTAATCTCCTCTCTGAAAATACCTAACTATGTTTTTAATTGTATGAAATGTTTACTGCTATGTATGTTACTTTTAAGGATGGAAAACCTTCAGAATAAAGTGTCAAACTGAACTGAACATGGTGAAGTCTTTGTGTTTGTGTATGTTTGCTACCTTTAAGAATGGTGTACTTTGGATAAGCAAGATGTATCTTCCAAAAGTGTTAGATGAGAAGGGGACCATTGCATCTTTGATAATTGATGACCTGTGATTTGTAAGTGTAATATCAAATATTAAAATGGGTCACACATATTTGTGCAATAGTTCTCAACACATTGCCATTGTCTGTAGCACATACGTATCAGTGGTGAGTTTTGGATTTTAGTAAGGTACATGACTTGTGATGTGCAGATGTAGAATGTAAACAATTTGTGTCCTGATCTGGTACTTTGTATTATGTTTCCATAAAACATTTTACTGACTTGTGGAAGTATTGCAATGTGTTTTTTCATTGATGCTAGTACTAATGTCTGGGTATGAACATGTGTAATATGTGTATGGCATGTATACAAAATATTTCAGAACAAATATGTGCTGTCAAAGATAATGAACACAATATTATGTGCTTGTTATATGTAATAAATGCATATTACAACTCAATAAAATAAATGTTTTTTTTATTCATTGTGAGCTTAACCTTCAATGTAGAAGAAACTCTTTTTTGTCATGAAATATAAAAGTGATGGTATAATTATTATGAGAACAAATGGATGGTTGAAATATTTGAGATGTAAATTGTCATACACATTGCCTTTTTGAAATGTTACCTGTGTCATAAGAATGTAAGGAAGTGTAGATTACATTTTATGTTAACTAACATATAGGACTGTATAACAAAATACAAGTGTTGTCTTAAACTGTTAATGTGCAGATTACTTTTTAACATTTATCACAATTAATGTGTTGCCTCACCATGTTATTACCAAGCCAGCAAAAAAAGCTAACCATTTTTTTTCAATCTGTTGGCCAATACTTTTTAATTTTCTTAAATAATACAAGACGTAATAATGAAATTTTCAGAAAAACAAGAGATAATTAAGTGACAAATTAAATTGGCAACACAGAATTAACCATTATGATGGACTTGTAATATGAGGGTAATGATGGTTATTTGGTGTCCATGTCCAAAATACACATGTTCATCCCAAGGCAAATGTGTAGAAAAAGTGTCCCAAGAGTGAATGGTAGTGCCCCACTGGAGGAAATTAGGTATTGCACCTCTTTATGATGGTCTTGGTGGAATTCTCTCTCACTGGTCCAGCCGAATGACCCCTCCTGAGGGAAACCGATGTATTCACAGTTGCAGAGTCCAAGGTAATCACAGGTGACTCCACACACAATACACAATAATAATTATAATAACAATAATAATTAATAAAACATCTGTATATAAATGGATGATATGACCTTTCTATGTCTGTTTTTTGCCTGTAAATAAGTCATCCAAAGCCTAACCTCTTATTCTTAGTAATATAAGTGCTACTTTCTCTCTTCCTGAGGGAGAGTTAACAACATAATATATTAGGCCTTACATTTAGACTTCTGTAGTGTAACTAAGATGAGGTATAAAATCACACAAATCACATACATATCATCAAGTTAGATGCAATGTATTGATATGGTGTCACACTTGTAAGTCATTAAACAAATGTCGCAGTGCTGTTCTTTTGCATGTTCAGGTTTCTTAGACATCAACCTTTATCATAAAACGTTTGGCATAGTACAATACATCATATTTATTTACTATCTGCATGACTTCAAAAGGCTACAGACCACATGAGAATGCAGCAGTAAGTTTCTGAACCTCAAGACCCCATGGAGCACAGAGTACAATTATTTACAATAGAAAGTGTGAGACAACAGGCAAATGTAAAACAGCGTTCTGTAGCAGCAGTAAGTTTCTAACCTATAGACCCCATGGAGCACAGAGTACAATTATTTACATTGGAAGTGTGAGTCAACAGGCAAATGCAGCACAGCTCTCTCTACAAAGCTTTTGTAAAGTTGGTACATAGATTGTTTAGATGACTATCACATTTGCATAGATGTGTTATCAATGCAACATATAGAAGGATGATGATGTAACATAATGTACAAAACCATTATCCATAATGATGCATTATGGTAGTTGTAGTCATTGACCACTAACACTGTTGAACTAGTTGGACACTGTACTGAAGCAAAAATATTAAAACAACAGTCTTATCAAATAAATTGCAGATAATAAAATATTATGGCAAACAACTGCTCAGGTTATTGACCAGAACCATGCTAAGAGACTGACAACATGCAGTATATGCAGTTTAAGATAGATGCTGACACACAACACACAAACATGATGGTTAATTGTTTGTAGAGTAGAACACATATAAATATCAACATCAACATGGGGGCACAGATTACATTCTGAGTAGGACAAAAATGAATATAAGAAAGATAATACTAGAATATGAATACATATACTTTCCACAAATACGTAAACAAAAATGATTACTACATTTGAGTGCAAATGTTCCTTTTAAACAATTTAACAAAAAAAGAAATATGAATATGAGGTAGGATAATAATACTGAAGACACAGTGGCTGTATGACATACAGTGATTGCACTTACCAGTCCCCAATCCACCAGTGATTCCTAAAAAGCCTTCTGTGTGTAGGATTCCATACACCTTATCCTTCCAGAGCAAGAGGGTTTTGGTTCTGGGAGAACCACCACCTGGGCCTCCAGGTGGACTTTAGAGGCCTGGAAGCGTGGTCTACCACACAAATCATTTCAGCACTTCCCGATTTCCTCCTTTGAGAGCCTGTTGTTAGATACATCATTCACTTGTGTGACAATTCTGTCCCACATTTGCCTTTTCGGGATTATAGTGATACTTTAAACATGGACCTCAAACTAGTGTTGCTATACCCTAATTATTTCATCCTCCATATCTGTTAATTCTGTGTCTGTAAATCTGGGGATCCTTCTTCCTGAGATGGTGCACATAACAAAATGAAACAACAAAATGACAAGAAAAGTAGGTGATAATTAAACAGCTTTAAAAGGAGAAAGGCAAAGAATCATGGTATGATAGGAATGTGTTTTATAGTGTGCTGTGCAGGTGTGATTACTTTGCCCATTCATCTCAGGTTTGTAAGACGGATGAATACGGCAAGCCCAAACAGGTACATGACGTAAATACTCCATCGTTACTCCACTGCGAGCTAGCCAATATGACTGATATATATAAATTTGGTGGGCAGTATACCGCCACGTCAACACTGATGGAGTATTTCAGATGGCAGTCGATTGTGTGCTGTCGATGGAGGATAACCACTGGTCATACAGTAATATCTCCATCAAGGCTGACAGTGGTCCTCCCATCCAAGATATAATTAGGCAGGAGAAGCCCTGTCAGCTCAGTGGAAAGAAAGAACTTCGGTCACGGAGGATGGACAGTTCTACCAAAAATTCACCCAAACTGGTACTGTTGGGTGGAACAATATACTTTACAATTACATAAAATTACAATTATGAATAATTTAGTAATTGTAAAATGCTACCATCCCTACAGAAAATCTAGATAAGTTTAAATAGTTGTGGTCATACCTATGTAATTCAACATACATCGCTTTTAATTTAACGATCTATAAATATGTTTTTCAAAATAATCAACAGATCACATTGTATAAGAAATACTAATTTCTAAAATAAACATAATTTCATTTTATATTTCATCTTCTTAAAAAACAACAAAACAATAAGTCTTCCATTTTTTTGCATACAAGGAATTTGAAACATAATACGGAACATGAAAGAAACACAGTCTAAACATATATAAAAAACACGGAGATCATGCAAATGAATAACATACTTGCAAGAATTGATAAATGAATATAATAACCAATTTGTATTTCAAATCATCTTTCTGAACTACAAAAGACAATTTATACCTTTAAAAAAATTGCAGGTATTACTTCGTACAGTATGCATATTGCTCAGCATTATAACATCATCAGTGTGATTACATTTTGTGGCTAATTTGTAAATGTTTTTAATTTATAGTCTAAACTCAAAAAGGTATACATTTTTTAAACAAGAATCCATAAAACAGATTTACCAAAAAGAAATACTTTTGATATTCAAAATTAGAAACAAATTATTTTGGTTACTTTTTCACATTTGAGCTCTTAGTGGCAAAAGAATAATTTATGTAATTCTATTATTTTAAACATCCATTAAATTAATTTTCAATCTCGTAACAATACAAATCTAATTAGAAACTCTAGACAATTATTATACTTAAATGTCTGTTTTTAATGTACTGGCTACGCTGTATTACTTTCAGGAGTTTTCGCTCTGCCGGCGCTTTGATGTAGGCAGTGAAGCTGTGTATATGTTACATGTGAGCCACGAAATAAATACGTTTGATTCTAAAATAAAACAGGCTGCATAAAAACATTTTAGACTGAAACATTCAATTTACACCCTTGTTGCTGCTCTATTGCCTACAGGTCGCCTGACAGGTCGGGAAAGGCCACCGCAAGAACACACAGAATCATGGGCGTCAGGGAGCACCACACATGCTTCTTCTAATGGGATGACCTTCCAAGTTTTTGAACAGCAGTGATGCAAGTCCACCATCGAAGGTCCTCCCACCTCTTGCAGCAGTGTATGGACCCCAAGCTGGCGCACCTATTGAGCAAGTGCCTGGCAGATGTTTTTCTTACTATGTGGGCTGACTGATTGTGACGAGATAATAAAAAATTAAATGTATAAAACATTTACAGTAAATATTTGTACAGAACGTTTGACATTAGATCATGTTAAGTTAAATAATGATAATGTTTTTGTGACCATTATTTTTAATGTAATGCATAATTTGTTGAGGTGCGCCTTCGCATGACACCAGAACATCATTTTAACATATTGCATAACTACTTATTCTTACAAAAAGCTAGGGATTTCTTCAGTAATTATTGAAGCAGAAAATCCCATATTTTTTGGTATGCACCGAGTGTTTTGACTTACAAATTTAGCTGAAGAGTTTGTATAAACTTATCAAAAGTATTTTTCAATAACATAAAGGTTGTATAATTTTAGAAGAAAACATATTTGTAGGTTTTAATATAAAAAGATAACTTAATCATGACTACCATAATATATTGTTAAATGTTCATGGCATTTTCCAAAAAGTATAAAATCAAACTATTAAAAAAACCTTTTGAATGTTTGCACATATGAAACATTAAAATAATATTAATGAAAGGTTTTGTTTGATTAAAATGTTAGGCAAATGTAATATATATATGTACACATTTAATATTTTAAAAACAGACTATAAAATAGTTTATTCTAAAAAAAGAAAATTTTTAAAATATTTGTCACAAGTAATAAATACATTTTCAAAGTAAACCAAATTAGGATACATGCATAGATATTGTTATTATTGTAAGGAAAAACCACAATAAAATCATATACATACTGAAAAAATATAAAAAAATAGAAATTAATTCACTGTGGCTATATTTGGTAAAAAATAACAACAAAATGAGAAAAGACAAAAACGTTTTTTATAAATGAGGGTCATTCAAATATTTATGAGTATACATCATTTAGAGCAATACATCCAAATTAACTAATCAGATATGTCAACTTGAGAATGAGAAATATGCAGTGTAAAGAAAAGCATTTATATTTATATTTCTATACAAATTTCAGATTCAAATGCCATGGTGTCATTTTTTTAGGTACAAATATGCATTGTACTTGCATGTGTGAAAGATGACCATTTATCCTACTTTTTTCAATTTAAAAAGATGCTGAGTCTTAACTGAGTTCATTTTTAAAATGTTTTTATTGCATTGTTTCTGAGCATACATGTAAACTGGATTTTTTTCCACAGGATGCTGATACTTGCACATGCATTAGGTTTACATCAACAACACTTTTGCTTTTGATCTATAGATATCAAAGAAATAGAAAAACACATAACAGTTAAACCATTGCAGAAGAATCTAGTGTGAGTTCTAATTTGTACAATACAGTCTCTGTTCAAAGGAACCAGGGGAACTGCATGAGCATCAGCGTGTTAGAGACCACTGTGGGTGATATGATTTTGTGCTGCCTGTATGTATTTCCTTTACCATCTGAAGTAACACTGACCTCCAGGGCTCCTCTGAGTGTCTGGTCATGGTGGATACTCATCTAAGGGGAATCTTAGAGACCTGCTTAATGCTTTCCATAAGGCTAGATAATCTGGCAGCTTGGAGGGAGTGAGCACAACTCCATCTAACTCCTTTTGCCACACCCACTCTGCAACTTTGTTTAACTTTCTAGTCGCTGTTAGAGCTTTTGGGCTCAATCAGGGCTCAGTCAGTCACCATCTGGCCAGTAGTATAACCTTTATTGTGTGGTTAATTATAAACCATTGCAATTTTTCTAAAACAAAAAAAACACAGTGAGCTAAAAACAGCATAGCAAGTGAGAGCCAACCTAAATGCAAGAACATGAAAATGAATTTTCAATTGTCGAGTCAAATACCAGAGTAAAAAGCAGCAAGAGCAATATTAGTGCTTTGCCTACATTTAAAACAATCATCAAGTTAAAAAGGTGAGTAAAAAGAAAATATGAGTTCACAAGAAAGTGGCAGTGCAGGGGAGCATAGCAGCAATTTTCTCACAGTCAAATCAAAGACATTCGACCAGGGCGGGGCAAGGGGGTAGCGGCAATGTTACATAGACAAGGCTGGGGCACTCAACAGATGGACTGTTCAACGGGAAACAAACTCTTAACAACCACTGTAAAATACAGAAAGCTATGTGCAGGGGAATTGGGTGGGGGGGACTGTGAAGTTCCTTTGATGGTCTTTAGAATGATCCGATGAGAGGTACAGTCTTGCAGCATCAGATGACAAAGGTTTCATGAATGATGGTCCACTCGGGGGCAGCACAGCGGTAGCTCTTCCAACCGATGTATCAGCTTTTAAAGTTGGATGCGGACTGGGGATTTGCTGAGAGTAAGGGACCAGAGCCGCTCCGCAAAGTCCTAGAGCAGCCACGTTTATTAACGACTAAAGCAACAAACTTTGCCAGCAGAATGTTTAGGGTGGTGTTGCCTGGGTTAAGAGGGGCAATTACAGCCTGCCGGCATGACCAAATGTCCAGTACCTTTCACTCTTGTTTCTAAAGGGATTTGCGTTCCTTTAAGATGGCTGGGTAGAGGCAGACAATGAGTTCAAAGGATTCCTCTCACAAGCCACAAACCCTGAGGGCCATAAATCTTGCCTTCTGTAATTTGGAGTAGGTGCAAAACAGGTAATATGGAGGAGACGCTGGCTGATAGGAGTTTATGACCGGTAAGGAATGCTTACGCTTGGCTAAAGTGACCTTGTCAGAGTAGTATGAAAAGAAGCATACACATTTCTTAATGCATTGCTTAAAGGTGGATTGACTCAGGTTGGAGTCCTAGAGCTCTCTCACGTTCAGGGTACATAGACAGTCTTCGAGATACAGATGATGCAGTTGCCTAGGGCCACCAGTTTTAATCTCATCGCATAGTAGCGCCTCTAAGCAGCCACCCCTGGCAGCCCTGAGTTTGTGGCACAAATTTAGAAAAGCTCAGCTCAGGCAGCCCACTGATTGTAGAGGCCCAGCTCCAGCCTGATCTGGGCGGCGGAAGAGGATCTCGGCAGGCAGAGGTTGAAATTTGTATATCCTGGTGACAAGTTTATTCAGTAGTTTATTATCTTTTCCCAGTAGAATTTCACTACTGTGATGGTAGGATTTTTGCCCTCGTAACTTCCAGGAGGGGAAAAGACCTGGCCCCACAATTTGTTTGATAGTTTTCACATAGTCATCTGAAGGGCCAGCACTTTTATTTCAACCTCCTTCTGTTGCTGAGCAAGGAGCCTCTTGCATCAACGAGAACCTCCAGATACTTGTACAAGTGGTCCTACGTGATCTTATTACCATTGTAGAACCAGCCACCCCCCTGATATTAATTTCCGTCCAAGCGTCACAACTTACGTTTTGTTTAGATTGACCTCTAACCTGTTAATGGAGGTGTAGGAATGCAGCAGGTTCAACAGTCTCTGCACCCCTACTCTTGTGTAGCTGAACAGGGCTAGGTTATTGGCATAAGCAGATTGCTGATAAGTTCCCTACCAATCTTTGGGAAGTGGCTGTTGATGGTGTCAAGGGCTGTAGACAGATCAAAAATGAACAAGTTGAAGAGGAGGAGGGCTAGCACGCACCACTGCTTTACACCCCTCATAGTGGGGAGTTTTCTTGACACGCATGCTCCATCGCCCAATTTGATGCGGATCCAGGTGTTAGAGTGTAGCTGAATGATGGGCTCCAGGAGCTTGGATGGGATGCCCCATTTCTTTAGTTTTGACTAGAGAGCTTCCCATGGCACTCAGTCAATTCAGCAATGCAACAAGGTGTGTGAGGTGACTGTGAGGTGACTGCTTTATCCGATAGGATAGATATGGCTAACAAGTTGGATAATGTGCCATATTTTGCAGTGAATACCTTTTAATTCTTCGGAACGAGCCCTCTCATCTCCACCCATTGCAGTAGATCCTTCAGCAGTAGTCTGGCATAGAATTTTGCTTCATTATCCAGAAGCGCAATCAGTCTGTAATTGCTAGGATCTGATTTAGATCCCCTTTATAGATGGGTTGTATGATATCCCCAGGCCATGACTTTGGGATTACTGAGCTCTTCAAGCAGTAATCAAAAAGTAACAAGAGCTTGCCTGCCCAGAAAGGAATGTCCTACTTGAAGAGGGCTTGGGGGACGCTGTTGGGCCCAGGAGCCCCATCTGACCTGGCCTTTGACATAGCCTGTTTCAACTGACTGAGCAGAAATGGTGAGTCCGCAGGGTAAGGAGGCAGGCAGTTGTGGTCTTGGGCAGTGGCAGGGGTGATGTCTGTTTGGCAAACTGAGTCATCCCTCGACATGAAGTGCATGGATAGGAAAGATGGCCATTCCAGCTCAGTCATGTTTGCACAGCCGGTCCTGCCAGACCCATTCATGTACCTGGTTACCTGAACCCAGAAGTTCCTTGAGTTCTTTTTATGTGTCTCACATAGGAGAATCAACTAGAAGTGGTTTAAGCAACTAGACTTCTCTCCCTGAACAGCTTGCCTATAGTTTTTACGCATCTGCTTGAATGCTAGGATTTGCTAGTTGTTCCCAGGGTTCTTGCGAGCTCGTCTCATGTCGATATTATGGGTTTTCTTTAAACACTGGATCGTTGTAGTAGGGAGGAGTGACTTAGTAAGAGTATGTCACTGAGCAATATTTATAGCTGGTTGTGAAAATTTGAGGACAAGGAGACGAGTGATGTGGTTTGTCTACTAGTCAATCGGCAAGATGTGACCTGAGTCTGCCCCTGCAGTGGATCTTATGCATTCATCCATGATTTTACCGCTGATGTAATTCTCTCCATTTGAGATAACTGAGGTTATCAGTGTAGATTCCTTTGCTTGTGACACAGGGTGAGGTATGATGAGACAAATTGGAGTTTAGTCTTGTTATCTGGGTGTGGTGGTTACTCTTGGTGCGTGGAGCGATGCAGTTACTTCCCACGAAGGGGAACATTTCAACATTGATTATGGAGAAGTCGAGGTAACAACAATTTTTTCCATCAGTTCTTGACCAACTGGGGGGGATGTCCTGAGAGAATCGGCCATTCAGTACTTTGAGGGCCATATTGCTGAGCTGCAGGACCAGGAGTTCACCCAGCGTGCTTCGTGCACAACCTTTTGGCCTGGTTTGTTCTGCAATGTTCCAGGTGCCCTCAGGGAAGATCGCAACATTGTTCTCATTATAGTCTTCAAAGAGGTTTGTGTTAAAGTCACCTGATATCAGGTAGTCAGCCGAGGGATGGTCCCTGGCCAGATCACACAGGGCCAATATTAACTGGTTACATTTTTGCCTTTCTCCCTTGTGTTTGGGTTATTGTAAATGTGAATCAACAAGAGCGAGCGATGCGGTCTCCAATTGCAGATTTTTATTCTTTGTAGCCAGTTCTCCTGGAATATTATCAGCTCGATTTTCACTTGTAGTTTTACGGTGATGTATAGTCACAGACCGCCCTTTGATATGCCAAACCTGTGCTCTCTGGATGCCAGTTTACTGTACTCGATATAGCTAGCGATGGGTGACTTGATACAGAGCATGTTTCCTGTAAGGCGATGATTTCAAAGCCACTTAGAAAGTCTATGAAATCGGGGAGCTGAAGCTTCTATGAGAGTCCATTAATATTCCAAGAGCACAAGTAGCCAGTGGCAGTGTAAGATGCAGGCAGCCGTGTTAAGGGGT
The DNA here is from genome assembly GCA_963921515.1 of Calotriton arnoldi. Classification (NCBI taxonomy): domain Eukaryota; kingdom Metazoa; phylum Chordata; class Amphibia; order Caudata; family Salamandridae; genus Calotriton; species Calotriton arnoldi. The sequence continues at coordinate 193,846 of CAWUFW010001993.1, read as the reverse complement.
AGGTGCTGGCAGTCAATGCACCCGACGGCAACTCCCGTTATGGTGCGGGCAATAACACGCGCTAGCCTATGGAGGATTGTGTCACTCTAGCCTGCTCACATTTGGGACACTGTGGGGAACTTGGGTTATTTAACCTGTGCAGCATGGCTGGCATAATGTATGTACAGTGTGCATAGTTAATTGGATCAAACAGAACCAACTGTAATGGATGCCCTTCCATAAGTCTAAGCGCTTCCTGCCACTGTGTGTGCTGGAAGGGCTCATTAGGGTCTGTCTTCCACTTCCGTCACGAGCGCAGTGGGGGGTGGTCTGCACGTATTGCCTGATATGTGTGGCTATCATTCCTGTGCCCTTGTCTGTTTGCAGTATTAATGACAGGGTGGCTGAGCTTCGGGGTTGCTAGTCTCCTGCTCCCATTGCTTTTTGTGCTACCTGCCGAAGTGCCTGTTAGTGTCTTAAATGCCCCTCCCAACTTAAATAAGTCCCTCACTTGTTCCCAGTGGCATAGCAAAGGGGTGCGGGGCGGTGCGCCCCGGGTGGCATGAGCTTTGGCGGTGGCAGCCTCCCCGCTCTTATCCGCAGCACCGCGGGAACCGCCAGCACCCCCATGCTGTTACCTGCGGCCGACCCCCCCACTCTTCCATGCCATGGCCACCACATGGTCTAGCTACACCACTGCTTGTCCACATTTAATTAACTGCCCAAAGCTCCTGCAGCTGACACCCTCCTTCCTGCCAGTATCTCAATTTAAGCTCTTTGTGTAAACATTCTTTTTTGGGGATTTCCCATAACTGTAATGTTTGGAAGTAGGGCCAACTGTGGCCCAATCTAGTTCCATACAGGCACCAGGCATGCAATGCTATCTTTGCTATCCACTCCCCAACTCTCGGGGGTGTCTTCCATTGGGTACATCATGGAGAAAGTTATTTTGTTCATCTCCTGGTGGTGGTATAATTGGTGTTGTTCTCACCTGGGCCAGTAAGTGACCCCTCTTAAGGGCTACTGATGTGGCATGAGTATCAACAAGGGAGGTGGTTACAGGCAACTCCTGAGGCAACAGTGCCCCCTTTTCCGTGGGACTGCCAGCTCGAGAAGAAGCCCTAGCTAATGATGTACTTTCCCCACGGAAAGAGTCTGCTAAACTTGACACTAATGATTTTGAACCAGTCTTGCACCATCAAGTATGGAAAGTCTGGAGACTCAAATGCCGCCCCATCAGATTTATTTGGGCCCTATAGATCTCCCTTTGGGCCCTCAAAAATTCATTCTGTTCCCTTAGAAGTTCAATTATGTGGCCCGACTGTTTCCCATTCCATGTAGCCACAACCATGATTTTTTTCCCATTGATTGAGCTGATGGTGTTGCTCTCTCAAGTACCCTCCCCACAGCAGGTCTGCAAATGGCCCTGTGCCCTTGAGTGGGTGGCCGGAGATGGTGTTTGTCTTGGCTGTGCAATAGTTATAGATGATGTTGTAATAACTGGAGCAGGACAGGGGTGTCCATCATTTTTGGTGATGTGGGGGCACAGGACTAAATTTGTGGCACCGAAGTGTCCAGCAGGGGCTAACTGCAAAATATTAACAGGGTTGAGGAGGGGAGTCATTCTTCTGTGGGAAGACAAACCCAATGGGCCCGGTTGCTCTTCCCGTTCTTCATTATGGGCAGCAGAACTGAATCCACTGAAAGATTCCAAGTTAGGCTGCTAGAGCAGAGTCGAAAACACATGCTGTATGTGTTCTGATCTGTGGACCTAAAACATTAAAAAGAAACAAGTGGGGTAATATTTTAAACCAAATGAAATAGTATAATACTAAAACCTAATAAATCATATTTTTTTCAAACATATAACGATGGACGAATGAGTAATTGGATCCATAAAGAATTGTCTTCACACAGAACTTCAACATTGAAATTGTCATGTTCTTTCTAAAAGGAATATACCACTTACAAAATTGTATAAACATATGTAGACTCTCCCAGATATCAAATATAACATTTGATATCTCCACCCTTCAATATAGTTAGATGTTATCAAACATATACTTACACTTTTCTAAAAATTAAATATAGAAAACATTCTAAAAAAGACACATATAGAAAGAAGCTACCTTTATTTATATTAACACACTGTATTTAGTCAACAAATCAACAAACGTCATGATAAATTGCATGTAACCTCATAACTAAAGCTATATAGTGCCATCAAGTAGTCAAAGTATGGAAGGAAAGAAGCATACGTATATATTGATATAATACGTATAGAATGGATTAATCCTCCCCCCCCCCGCACTAATAAAGCAGCTACACTAACAATATTTATGATCTTATAGAGCTGACAAACCTCCCAAATGTAAAAAAAAAGTTTTCCCTTTCTGGCTCTGCAGACATTTTATTTGAAAGAACAAATTGCACAGTATGTAGGAGTACACTTCAGTGCAAATGTAAACAATGCTGACAACAATGATTCATTCTGACCATTGTTAATGATGCTCGCCACATAGATAAAAAAAGAAAGTAAGTAACATGGATGTAGCATTAAGCCGAGCCTGGAGAACTCTTTCAATGTGAAATGCAGCATGGTAAGCTGTTGAGCACAGCTGCCCTTTGCAAATATAAAAATGTCATTAGCTTGATCCAGCTGGCTTGCACAATGTGATTTTTTTTTATATATCTGGCTGCATGTAGCATGCAATTGTAGGCAGTGGCCATAGAGTAGTAACAGATATAGCAATAAGAGGCATCTATGATCTATGCTGCACCCGTGACAGAGGAGGATGGAGTCACTGATGATTATTCCTCCGATGTCTCATGGAACAAGAGAAAAATCTCTGCTTCTCAAAGTGAAGATAAAAGGTGAGATTTTGATGTCTTGAGAACTTGGGTACAGGTGTGGATTTATTTATTTATTTTTGGGATTTGTAGAGCGCAACATTCATCCACAAGGGGATATCACGGCGCTAAAATGCTCCCTATCCTTTCAACTGTTAAACTGGGATGAGTTTATGATAGCTGAGAAATTACATTATGCTCTGAAAAACCATGTTTTTAGTTTGTTCCTAAACCAGAGAAGGTTGTCAGTAAAACAAATATCTAGGGGTAAAGTGTTCCAGTGGGTCGCTGCCATGTGTGAAAATGAGCAGCTTTCTGATCTGACTTTTTTTATTTCATTGGCTTTGGCAAGTGCAAGGTTCGGTGTTCTCAGATTACATGTTGGATTATAGAATTCGACTGTGGCTTGTAGAATTTCGGGCCCAGTGTTATATAGTGCTTTGTGTGTATGGCAGAGAAGTTTGAAGCTGGCTCTTTTGTGTATTGACAACCAGTGCAGGGTTGCCAGGCAGGCTGATGCCAAGCTGTATCTGTCCATATTGCAGACAAGCTTGGCAGCAGTGTTTTGAATCACATGGAGTTGGGTGAATAGGTAATCTGCCATACCCACATAAAGGGCAATACCATAGTCCAGTCTACTAGTTATTAGAGGTTGGACTATTGTTCTTCCCAGTCAACCGGTATCCACCAAAATAACCTTCTCAAGAGTTTGAGGACACCAAAGCATTTGCCACAAGTGCTGTTGACTTATTCCTGCATGGAAAGTGAATCGTCAATGAGGACCCAGAGATTTTTTGCTGATTTCTTAGGCTTCGGAGTGACTCCTAGCGAGGCAGGCCACCAGGTGCTCTAAATCTGGTGGGCCCTGCTGAATAGTAAGATCTCTGTTTTGTCAGCGTTTAATTTGAAACAATGATCTGTCATCCAGTTTGCTACTTCAGAGAGGCACTTTGTTAGTTTACCGCGGGTTTCGTCATTTCTCTCCCCTATTGATATGACCAGCTGAGTGTCATCCACGTACGAACAGATCCCAATGCCCTATTTCCTTATAATTTTTCCTAGGGAGGAGACATAAATATTAAGAAGTGTCAGACTCAAGGAGGAGACATGAGTGACTCTGCATTTAGATAAATGGGGCTGGGATCCGAAAGTGGTTAACTGGACTTTTTGAGTTCTTTTTTCCAGAAATGAGCCGAACCAATATAGGGATTTGGAGTGAAGATCAATTTCACTGAGTTTTTTTATCAAGAGGCTATGGGAGATGGTATCAAAAGCAGCAGAAAGATCAAGTAGACTGAGGGCGGCGACCTTGCCCTGATCAACCATGAACCTGATGTTATCCAGCATGGTAATAAGAGTGGACTCAGTGCTATTTTTGGCTTGGAAACCCATCTGAGATGAGTCAAAATAAATCTCTAGGAAGTTGGTTAGCTGACCATTCACTAAATATTCCATAAGTTTGGACATATATGGAGGCAAATATATAGGCTATTAATTGGAAAGAAAGGAAACATCAATTCCTGTTTTTTGGCATGGGGAAGTATAAGAGCTTGCTTCCATGTGTAAGGGTAAGTTGCCCTGGATAATGACTGGTAAAAAATTTGGGTTAAATGAGGACTCAATATGGGGGCTAATTGCGAGTAGATGAAGTGTGGACAGGAGTCAAAAGTGGAGCAAGTCTTGACCTCTGTCATCAACTTCATAACCTGTTCCTTTGTAACTCTGTCAAAAGATCCCAGGTGGGTGGCGGCTTCAGGATGGGGGCCCATTTGCTCCCACTGGAGCTCATCCAATGAGGGTTGAATATTAAATGACGAGTATATTTTATCAATGTTGTCAGTGAAGGAGTTTCCGATTTCCTCAGAGTGGGCTGCTTTAGCAGTAATCGTTTGAGAAAGGCATGTCTGCTGAGCAAGCTGTTTCACAATTTTAAATAATTCACTGGAGATTTTCTTCTATTCTCTTAATGAAATAGACTTTCTTAGCTCTCTTCAGTGCATTATGGTAGTTTTTCAGTTTTTCTTTATAGTACAAGCGTCTATTTTGCTTTTTGAGTGCCTCCAAGTGTGCTCAAGATTTTTACATTTCTTTTTTGGCTAATCTTAATTCGGGTGAATACCATTTTTCAGAGAGTGAACCTCTAGTCTAACTGATTTGTTCGCTTTCAAGGGTGCGCAGTTATCTAATGAGTTTAGGATAGCCATATTAGGAAGAGGTTTCTCTTGGTCGCTTACCGGTGGATTAAGATAGTTTGAGAATGACTCAATATTTATACGACTCTAGGGTCTTTTAGGGGCTGAGGTCGGGTCAGGGGGCATTTTTCTGAAACTGGTAGTGTGAGAGAAAAAGTAACTGAAGAATGATCCGTCCAGGTTAACGGAACAATGTCAAGAATTTTAGTGGCGTCAATATTTGAAAATAGGAGGTCCAATGTGTGGTCAGCTATGTGGGTGGGGCCAGTGATCCATTGTTTGAGTTAGAGAATTCTCATATTGTTCTCCAATTGTCGGCATAGAGGGCCCTCTGTATTTTCGAAGTGTAGATTAAAGTCCTCGATAACTAAGTATTGGTCATGTTGTATGCTTAGGGGAATTAGTCATGAGAGGAGGTTGATAACTATGCCTTCAAGTAGCTTCCACTCTTTACAAGATAGCTGAAAAGTTAAACTTTCACATTCTGCTAAGGGGGAGTTGAGTTCAGTGGAACAAGTATAAATGTCTTTAAAAATGATGGCTGTGCTGCCTCCTGCAAGTCTGATTCTGTCATATTTCAGAATCTTATAACCTGATGGCATTGCGACCATGATTTCGGATAAGGTGCTGTCAGTCAACCAGATTTCAGTAATGAACACTAGGTCTGGGCTGGAATCTGAGATTGTATCCCAGATCGCTAGGCAATGTTTGGGTAAGCACTTGGCATTACAGTACAGGCATTTTAGTGTTACTTCTGTTTCTTTATTAGATATGTACATGGGTGGCTCCTTATCTGGCCAACCAACCCATTTGCAGCACATTGTGCAATACATTGTGGGGAATTAGAGCATAGTGCATTGTGAAGGAGGACTGATGTTTAACAAGAAAGAATTTGCCTGCTGAGGGTGAGAATGATGTCCAGTATCTAAGAGATGGCCTACGTTTAATATAAGTCTTATGGAAGAAGGGCATTCACTATCCACTGCATGAGGTTTAAAACATTCATAGACCTTTACTCCAGCTAAAGCTCTAAAATTTCAAAACACAAAGTGTAGTTTGTATTTAAACATTGGGCTTCTGCAAAGAACAAAAAAAAGAGTAGTAAAAATATTTTGCTCAAATTTCTGTCTTTTCTAATAGCTGTTGACAAACACTGCATGTCTCACCGTTGATTTTGGAACTGTCTCCTGTCACATTTTATTTTTGTCCTGCAATCAATACAAGGTAGTCAATTCACATTAATGCTGTGCCCAATCCCTTCAGATATTGTTATGTCCCGTATAGAGGCCCTGATGTAGACCCGTTCATACATGCCCTAAAATGGACGTATTCATATTTGCCCTAATATGGTCATATTCGTACTTGCCCTATTATGGTCATAGCCGCATATGCCCAATTATGGTCATAACTGTACATGTCCTATTATAGTCATGATTCCTTATATAGGCATGATCTTTCACCTACATTGGTCCTCACTAGTACACAACGAGCTCTGAGGGCTGAACGTTATCTATCCTGTGGTTTTGAACACAGCAGGGTTTTTCCCAAACACAGGCCCACACTGTACTCATCAATTATGCATGGCTTTCTAGGAATACACCACCTGCATAATATGTATGTACAAAGTTCACCCCTGACGTCTTCCTCATGGCTAACGACAGACCAATACAAACCATACTGAGGACCGAGACTCTTTAGGGTATAAATACACCACATCTTGCCCCGGTAAGACAGAGGGAACCGAGACTTCCATGCTGACACACTGACCAGAGACGCTGAGGCTCCTGCATGCAGTCGCTCCAGCTGACAGTGGTCTGACACAGCCCTGACGGGGTGTCCAACTCGAGACCAGGTCAGGGTCCCACACTCTCTCTATTCATGTATGGGGGTTCAACTAAATCCTAGGAGGATTCTTGGCTCTTAGCTTTCAGACCTACACATATGCTAGGTACACTCAGGTACATCTAGTTAGGCATCGTAGGAGTACGCACACTTGCATAATGCTTTTATATTCATGTATGTACTCATGATTATCGCAATATGGTAGAACTGTTCTATCCCTTTGCTTTTATCGTACTGCTGATAATATATCTCTGCTATTGTCTGCTGGTTACCGCAGCACATATATTTTACACTAGAATAACAACTGTTCAATAAATACTTATTGAAACGCCCGACTGTTTATTCTGTGTAACTCTCTGAGACAAACCGAATAAGTGAGCATGAGTGACTGAGCGAAAGGGAGTACATTGTTTCCACGATTCTGAGGGAATCAGGGTTGTCATGATCTAAGGTTGCCAGAAACTAATCTCTCCCCGATAAGAGGAGACACTAGTGGCACTGCGAGCTTGCTAATGCAAACCAGGCTAACATATACGGTGGGGGTGCATGGAGTCAGTCTGCCACCAAGCCCGCAGTATATGTTATCCAAACTCGCAGGTCCTGCAGGGATACTATAGAAGCTACACGACATGGCGCCGCCAACGTTGGTTGGGTACGTATTTAACAGTAGAATCTGAGTAGTTCAGTCGTGCTATTCTCAGAGAACCTACTCACAAAACACCAGAGACGTCTGGAGTGGGTGGGTGCTATCCAATGATTGATACCAGAGCTTCAAATGGGCTCTGAGTATCTGCACTTTTTTATTTTGAAAGGGAAAGTACCTGCACTTCTCAAGGGTGATGTGATCCTTTTAATTTGAGAGTACCAGCACTTCTCAGAAACAAGCAGGCACTTTGTTACAGAGTACCTGCACTTCTATTATTCCATTTCAAGCACTGTGCTACACATTGAATGTATGTAACTGAAGCAGATGCCTTCATGGCCCAGCAAGCCTCTTTCCCTCTGTAATACAACTGCAAATTGAACGATGAAAGGGCTCTCCTCTCATGCAAACCTTAAACTAAATGCAAAGGTTTTACTTACAAAATGAACATCCCTCATTGGAAAGAAATGAGACCACTGCCTACTCTTAAAAAATGTTTTTGTCAAAATTAACAAAGGGAAACAGAGCCCTTGGGGACTCCTTCCTATTTACGAGTGGGTTACCACTAGATTTGTGTAGTCAGTTTTGTGACCAGAACATCTACTTGAGGACTACAATCTAGTTTCCTTCAGCATAGAAACAGTCACACTGAAAATCCTACAATGCAAGCACTATATACTATCGAAAAGTGTTGTATAGTGGAAGAGAGTGCTGTACATTGGAGTTTATGGGCACAGAGTGGGGTATAGAGTTGGACAGTGGAGTGTACGGGGATAGAGTGGAGTAGAATGTCATATGGTGTCAAGGAGTGTGGTAGACTTTTATAGAGTAGAGTTTTATAGAGTGGAGGAGAGTGTCATACAACTGAGTAGTATTTAGTGGAGTGTTATACACTGTATTGCCGCAGAGTGGAATACCGTAAAGTGGAGTAGCATACAGTGGAATACTGTACAGTGGAGTGCAGAAGAGTGGAGTGGCATAGAGTGGAATAGAGTAGAGTAGAGTGGTGCACCTTGGAGTGGCATAGAGTGGAGTAGGGTACAGTGGATTAGCAAAGAGGCGGGTAACATACATTGAAGTGGAAGTAGAGTAGAGTTGTGGAAACTGTTATAATTGGAGTGGCATCTCAAACAGTAGAAAGGAGTGTTGTGTCGTACAGTGTTGGAAACTTGTAGAGTGGAGGAGAGTGTTATACATTAGAGTGTATGGGCATAGAGTTGAGTGCAAAGTTGGACGATGGAGTGTACGGGGATAGAGTGGAGTAGAGTCTAGTAGAGTGGCATAGACTGTAGTAGAGTTTCGTAGAGAAGAGTTATATAGAGTGGAGTAGCGTAGAGTGGAGTGGCGTAGAGTGGAGTAGCGTACAGTGAAGTGGCATAAAGTGGAATAGCATAGAGTGGAGTAGCCTGAAGTGGCATACAGTGGAGTGTCGTAGAGTGTAATAGCTTATAGTGTAGTAGCGCACACTGGAGTGGTGCAAAGTGTAATAGTGTATAGTGTAGTAGCATACAGTGGAGTGGTGTACAGTGAAGTGGTTTAGACTGAAGTGGTGTATTTGTATTTGTTGAGCGCAACATTCATCCGAGAGGATATCACGGCACTAGGAAAGCTATGACCTCAAATGAGGGTGGTGTGATAGTGGGGACATCTGTGAGAAAGGGAGCCTAAGCGATAGGCTTTGATATATCAACACTTATAACCTGGGGAACAGATGTTTTCAACTTCCTTCTGAAAGACATGTAGTCGTCAGTAAGACGAAGGTCTAAAGGAAGTTCATTCCAGAGAGCTGTAGCCAGATGAGAGAAAAAGCGGCCCCCTGCTCTAGCTTTCTTAATGCGTCTGTTTTTTGCCAGTGCGTGGTAGCATGACCTCAATTTACGTGTGGGGGCATAAAATTCGACTTTGTCTTGTAGGATTCTGGGGCCACATTTGTGTAGTGCTTTGTGGGCATAACCCAGGAGCTTGAATTTGGCTCTTTGGTGCACGGGCAGCCAATGGAGCTCCTTCAGATATTCTGATGCTGAGCTGTATTTGTTTTTGTTACACACAAGCTTGGCAGCTGTGTTCTGGACTACCTGTAAACGAGAGAAAAGGTAGTCTGCCATGCCCACATAGAGTGCATTCCCGTAATCCAATTTGCTTGAGAGTAAAGCCTGAGTGATGGTTTTCCTACAATTCAGTGGGGTCCATAAGAAGAGTTTTCTTAGTAGCTTCAGTGTAGCAAAGCTTTTCCCGCACAGAACTTGGACTTTGTCCTGCATGGTTAATGCATTGTCGATGAGTATGCCCAGGGTTTTTTGCAACCTGTTTGGGCTCGGGGGCTGATCCTAGTGATTGGGGCCACCAGGTTTCATCCCAAATTAGGTGGGGTCCTCCGAAAAGTAAAATCTCTGACTTTCCAGCGTTCAGTTTCAAACAGTGGTCTGACATCCAAGTCGCCATTTCTGAAAGGCAGTTAATCAGATTGTTCCTGGTGTCCTCATGCCTTTCTTCGAAGGCTATCAGCAGCTGCGTGTCGTCTGCATAGGAGCAGATATTAAAGCCCCATTTCTTGCTGATTTCGGCCAAAGAGGATACATAGGCATTAAAAAGGGTGGGGTTCAAGGAGGCTCCTTGCGGGGCACCGTAATTAATGGTTTTTGGGTTGGAGGCGATGGGGCCCATTTGTACTCTTTGTGTTCTGTTGCGTACAAAGGAGCTGAACCATTGAAGAGCTTTAGAGTTTAGACCCTTTTCATGTAAGGTACTCAGCAGGAGGCCATGAGAAACAGTATCGAAAACCGCCGACAATTCCAGAAGGATCAGGGCGGCAGCTTTACCCTGGTCTACTAAGGATCTGATGTTATCTAAGACTGTCAATAAGGTGTCTTCTGTGCTGTTTGTGGCTCTGAAGCCAGTCTGAGAAGGGTCCAGGAGCTCATTGGTTTCTAAAAGGTCGGTTAATTGTTTGTTGACCAGCCTCTCCAATACTTTAGACAGATATGGAAGCTGGGAGATTGGCCAGTAGTTTGCGGGGTTGTGGACTTCCGTGCCCGCCTTTTTTGGTAGTGGGAATACAATGGCTTCCTTCCAAATATCCGAGAACACAGCAGAGTCTAGGGATTTATTGAATATTTGGGTTACATGAGGACATAGGACCGGTATAAGCTGAGAGAAGATAAAGTGTGAGCCTGCATCAAGCGGGGATCCCGATTTGACCTCAGTCATCGCTTTAGTGACCATCTCTTCTGAGAGGGGAGCAAAATTGCTTAAATCAAAACTGCTTAAATCAAAACGTGCCTCAGGGTGAGGAGCCAGGGTTTCCCAGTCTGGCTCATCTGCGGTGGATTGGTTTTTAATTGATGAGTACATTTCGGAAATTTTGTCAGCAAAGAAGTTGCTGATTTTCTCACAGTAGTCTACTGAAGGGGGCAGAGTTTGGGACATACTGGCTGGGTTGCAAAGTTCCTTCACTATTTTGTATAGCTCTTTAGGTGAGTTACTGTTGTCATTTATTCATTTCACAAAATAGGTTTTCTTAGCGCATTTGATGGCGTTGTGATAGATTCTCATCTCTGCTTTGTATAAGAGTCTGTCATTGTTGTCTTTAGACAATCTCCACTTGTGTTCCAGTGATTTACATTTTCTTTTTAATAGCCTACGATCCAGCGAGTACTATTTTTCGGATGGTGTTTTCCTGTTTGGTTTGCTTCCTAACCTGGGGGCGCATTGATCCAATGTGTTAGTGATCTCAGATTGAAAGCTTTCAGCCTCTACTTGTACAGGAAGTGTCCTTGGGTCACTTGAATCGCTTAAAGAGAAAAGGGGTGTGAACGAATTTGGAGTGATGAGACTCCATGCCCTTTTTGTCACCGTTGAAGATGTGGTCGGGCAGGTAAGCTTAGCTGGCAGAGTAAGGGTGAAGGAAATTAAAGAGTGGTCGGTCCAGGAACGGGGCATAACCCCTGAGACATTGGTAGATTCTATGTTAGAAAACAAATGGTCAAGTGTATGCCCTGCGGGTGTGCATTCGTCCTTTAATCCATTGTTTTAGCTGCAAGATCTGCATATCGCTTTCCAATGTTTGGGGTGGGGTAGAGTGTAATAGCATACAGTGGAGTGGGGTAGAGTGGAATACCATACAGTAGAGGGGCAACGATTGAAGTTGAGTACAGTGTAATACTGAAGACTGGAGTGGCATATACTGGAATTCTGTGAAAGTACCACTGTGACAGATATCACTACGTTTAAATGCTTTATAACTTAAAAAATGCTTACCCTACTTAACTGCAGTACCCAAAAATCATCATCTCTGCACTAGAGGTGGGCAGAACTGGCTGAGTTTCACTCTGTGGAATTCCGCAGAGTTACATAAAAACTCTGCAAGATTTGGCAGAGTTCCGCAAGCAGGTGGAATCATCACGCTGACTTTTAGCACTGGAAGCTTGTTCCGCACTGCAAAACGCAGACAACACCTTACGGCGTGCCAGAATGCACTACTTCTTTGCGGATGTTTGAGCAGATTTTCTACTCGAGCATCAGGTTTCTCACCACGAACGATCGCAACTATTTCATGTAAGTCCATTCAGCCATTTTGGTGTTACCTCAAATACAATAGTCTATGGAAAACGCATTGGTGGAAAAATGTGTTTTGGGACCCCCATTTATCTTTACTCCCTTAACGATTCACCACAAAAATGTATTTCAGCTCAAATGTAGAAAATGCTGTGGGTCATGAAAGTTTTGTGGTGATTCGTCAAACGGGTTAGAAGTTATTAGGGAGCTAATATCTCAGGAATTCCAATCTTTGGGAATGCTAACTATAACTACAGAGTTAATGAGATTTCTTTCTTTTATCTATTGCATTTGTTATGTATTTTGTTTATTGGTTTACATAATCACTTGACCATAAATGTGTCTTTTAGTTGTTCATGTAGTAATTCTGACACTTTACATATGCAGTCTAGTTTATTTTTTGGACTTTCTTACTACTGTTAGTAGGATTGTGCTACATATGAAGCCCAAAGTGAATGAAAGCAAATAACTGTTGTTATAAAAATTAAGATTTTTCTTTTTTTTCCCCCAATGCCCAATTATCATGTCCTCCAAATAGTAGTTTGTGTAGCTCACTGCTAAGTCGTTTTTCCATATTGTTGCACAGGAGTACATAAGGAAGATGTTTTTGTTAGGCTTGTTGGGCACACTTTTATTTTGTGAGCCAGAGAGCATGCAAAGAAAACTTATGTAGATTAAGAAGTATTCAATTTGTTATGTAATTGTTTATAGGTTTCCATTAGCATGTGACCATGAATGGGTCTTTCAGCTGTTCATGTTGCAAATCTAACACAATACATGTGCAGTCTGTTTTATTCTTTGGGCATCCTTGCTACTTTTAGGAGAATTGTGCTACATATGAAGGCCAAAGTGAATGAAAGGCAATCATTGTTATTGTTATAAAAATTGAGATTTTTTTTTTTTTCCTAGTGGCCAATTATTATGTCCTCCATATAGTAGTTTGTGTGGCTCACTGCGAGGGTGATTTTTCAATTTGTTGCACAGGGGTGCATAAGAAAGATGTCTTTTGTTTGGCTTGTTGGGCCAGTTTTATTTTGAGAGCATGCAAAGAAAGCTATATAGAGTAAGATGTATTCTATTTGTTAAGTTTTTGTTCATAGTTTTCCATTAGCATGTGACCATAAATGGGCCTTTCCTTTGTTCATGTAGTAAATCTGAAACTTTATATATGCAGTCTAGTTTATTTTTTGGGCTTCCTTACTACATGTAGTAGTTTTGTGCTACAAGATATCACTAAGTTGAAAAACATAACTTAAAAAACTCACTCTACTTACCTGCCAAACCCACAAGAATCATCTGTGCACCCTAATATTTAATGCTGCCATATTTCAGCAAAATCCATCTGGCCGTCTTGGTGCTATGCAAAATACAAATGTCTATGTAAAATTAATTGGATTTCAAGCAGGTTTTGGGACCTCTCCCTTTTTTCTTTAACCCCCTTGACCAAATGCCACAATACTTTCAGTGGTCCTACAATGAAACAGGTGCAATAGGTCTGCAAAGTTTACCGGACACTCGTTAAACAGGTGCAAAGTTATTAAGGGACAAAACAAATGAGAATCCCTATTTCTGTTGACACTAACTATAACTATAGTCACTCTGTGATATATATATGTGGAAGGCAAACGCAGATACGCGTAGACTGTCCCCTGTTTGCACTGGTGATATGAAATAAAATCATTTAGAAAAGCCCCTATAGTGCCGCTTTTGGCTTTTCGGCAAACTTTGCTGAAGCAACCCTCACCGTGGACAAGGTACGGAGCATTTTGACATATATATATATATATATATATATATATATATATATATATATGAAGACAAATCCCGAATGGCACCACTCCTCCACGGCACACAGACAGGTACGGATCACTCAGGGGACGATAATGGTGAATGAAGTGCTTTATTTAATTAGCATGACACCAGAAACCAGTCAATCCTGGCCAGTGCCCCAGCATGACGCGTTTCGACATATATATATATATATATATATATATCTACTGGCGGTCGCCAGTAGATAGTTATAGTTAGGACCTAGTTTCCATAGGAAAAGCGTTTTTTCTTTTCCCAATAACTTTGGCGCCGGATGACGAATCTTCGCGAAATTTTCAAAACTAGTGGGGCGCTCCGGTCAGCTCCTGTCTTGAAAGTTTCGGGTGATTCGCCAAGCGGGGGCCGAGAAAAAAGGGGGGTCCCAAAACATGTTTTCTCCATGTTATTTTCCATAGGAAACTTTAGACACAGCTACAGCTCGGACTGCTGAACGGAATTACACCAAATTTGGCAAAAAGGTAGCCCTTGGTTCAGAAAGAGCCCTTTTTGTTAAATGGTGTAAATCCGTTCAGTAGTTCCTGAGAAATTAAAAAAAAAGAGGTCAGAAAATCAATTTCCCATAGGAAACTTTAGACACGGCTACAGCTCGAACTGCTGAACGGAATTACACCAAATTTGGCTAAAAGGTAGCCCTTGGTTCAGAAAGAGCCCTTTTTTAGGTCTCGCCTATGCAGCTCGCATGCGCTGCTTAGGAGACCTTTAGTAATCGATTTAGTTTTGGCCCCAAAAACGTGCACGCGTTGCATTGCTTTCAATGGCAACGCGTGCACGTTTGGCGATTCCCTTGCGGGAGCGAGCTTTGAAACCATCTGTTTGTAATTAACAGATGGTTCCTGCTCGCTCCCACAAGGGAAACAGGCGCCGGCCCCCTCCTCTCTCCCCTCCCCCTGCTGCCTCCTTTCAGCGCAAGGCGCGCGCGCTTGTTATCTTCGATGATGCGTTGACTCTTTAGACTTCGGTGCAGTTTAGGGTGTGTCTCAGAAGAACTGTGAGCATCAATGTTCGTGTTGTTATCTCTCTCCCTTTTGAAGCTGTCATTCTGTGCTGCAACCATCACGGTCTCCCAGGTCTGCTGTTACTCACGATGCAGGACGTTTTCCCAGCCCTTGCTCCTCGTCTCCCCTTGCATCAATCACCTCAAGCCTCAGTCTGTTGTCTGCATCGCTTGCTCTGCTCGTGTATTACACAGTTTATCTGCGCCATTGCACTCTTCCAACATTCCCACGCGCGCTTCCACCGGAGTCCTCTGCGTCACTGCCGGATCCAGTTCTGCATTCTTATCAGCGTGTAAAGATTCACACGGCCGGCCCCGCCCTCTTCCACACCTGCGCTTCCTGGTCTCCTTCCTGCCACGTCATCTCTCCCCCTGCTCTCTCCAGCTCCACCGCCCCTGCTCTGGCTCGCTGCCTCTATGCCTGGCACACCGATCCCTCTGTCCGGGACACTGCCGCCTTCTCTCTCTGGCTCACTGCCCCGGACTAGGTCTCCACCTCATGTCTGGAACGATGGCCACTCTGCCAGGCATGCTGTCCCCCTCTGCCCGGCTCTCTGCACCCTCCCTCAAGCATTATATTTACCCTCTCTCTGGCATGATGACCCCTCTACTGCCTCTCTGCCCCCTCTAACTGTCTCCCTGCTCTACTATTCTGTTACTTGTCCATCTGGCTCTATAGTTCTCTGTCGGGCACGATGCCCGCTCGGTCTATCACAATTCCTCCATTGCCGGGCTGTCTGACCCCTCTCTCTCTCTGACCCTGCTCCCACCTCTCTTTCTGGCTCTCTGCCCCTCTATCAGGCCCTCCCACTATCTCACTCTCTTCTCGCTCCGTCTGGCACTCTGCAACCTTTGTCCTGTACTCTCTACTGTCTGTATCCAATTCTCGCTCGTGAACTCGCTTCTCTTTGCTCCTGTTTGGTTGTTTGTGCTCCAGTTCATTCTGCTCCTCTGTCCTGTTGACCGCACTCCTTCGTCCTGTTTACTTTGCTTCTCTGTCCTGTTCTTTCTACTTCTATCTTGTTCACCCGGCTCCTCTCTCCTGTCCATGCCCCTCCACTCCTCGGTCCATGCAACTCTGCTGCTCTATCCTGTTCACTCTTCTCCTCTTTCTATGGCCCTCCACTTCTCTGTCTTGTTCACTCTGCTACCCATCCACGGCCCTCTACTCCTCTGTCCATGCTGCTCTGTCCTGTTCACTCTGCTCCTCTGTCCTGTTCACTCTGCTCCTCTGTCCTGTTCGCTCTGTCTTCTGTCCTGTTCTTTCTACTTCTTTCTTGTTTTCATATTGGTTACTGCTTGGATAATGTGGGGGGGGGGAGATAGCCCATATCAGGCGAGGCAGAGAGAGGGGAGCGTGGGGTGTGTTTTCACTGGATTTGTGATTGTGGACAAAAATGGGTAGGGTTGCGAGATGGATTTTCAAGAACATGATCCATACAGTCTGGCAAGGTCTCTGTGATTGTTCCACAAGGACCCCCATGGCCAAAAAAGCATTTAAAAAAATAATAAATCGGCAAAATTCACGCTGAAGTCGCGAATCCCGCCAATTTTTTTTTTAAAAATGAACCGCGGGCTCCCGCGCTTCATTTAATTGAGGCCCCCGGGTGGGCCAGGTCCCAGGGGCTTTTCCAACAAACATATGCGGGGGCCCGCCACCCCCCGGGGCTTGGTTAACATTATGTGCGGGAGGGCACTCGGCCCTCCCGCAGCCCCGGGGACCGCCACCCCCCGGGACTTGCTTAAAATTATGTGCGGGAGGGCACTCGGCCCTCCCGCAGCCCCGGGGACCGCCACCCCCCGGGGCTTCTTTTTTAATGTGTGGGGGGGCCTCCAAGGCCCCCCGCTGCCCCGGGGACCGCCACCCCTGGGGCTTTTATTAATTATTCGCGGGGGCACACGCCCCCCGCTGCCCCGGGGACCGCCACCCCCGGGGCTTTTTAAAAAAAAAAAAAAAACCTGTGTGGGGGGGCTCGAGCCTCCCCACATGCCCCGGGGACCGCCACCTCCCCGGGGCACTAAAGTGCAAATGCGGGGGTCCGTTACGGACCCCCAAGCCCTGGGGACCACCACCTCCCCGGGGCTGTACACTAGTTGGGAGGGGGGCCACACGGCCCCCCTCCAGGAGCCCTCAATGGCCCTGGGGACCGCCACCCCCCAGGGCCGGCTCCAGCAGTGTCCTGGGGTGCCCACCCCGGGACACTGCTGTTTGCTATGGCAGGGCGGGAGCCGTGCGGCTCCCGTCCTGCCATAGCAAACACTGGTTTGGATTTTGGAAGCGAGAGCAGGTTTCCTGCTCTCGCTTCCAAAATCCAAACCAGATTGCTTTTCCACATGGGGAGCTGCATGTCAGCAGCTCCCCATGTGGAAAAGCAATGCCGGCTCCCGCAGGAGGCGGGGAGCCGGCGGGACCGTGGGGGCATTGGGGCTCCCCCCACAGTCCCCAACAGAGAGGCCAGACCCCGGGGGATGGGGTACCCGGGGCCAGGATTGGCCTAGGAGGGGGGCCACGCGGCCCCCCTCCATCAATGAATAAAAAAATAAAAAAATGAGGCACAGCCCCGGGGGATGGGGTCCCCGGGGCCACTTGAGGCCTTAGGAGGGGGGCTACGCAGTCCCCCTCCTTTAAAAAATAAAAATAAAAAAAATAAAAAATGTGGCCATGCCCCGGGAGATGGGGTCCCCGGGGCCGAAATTGGCCTCGGGAGGGGGGCCGTGCGGCCCCCTTCCCGTTTTTTTGGTTTTTTTTTTAAAAGCAGGCCCTGGGGGATGGGGTCCCCAGGGCCCCAAATAATTTAAAAGGAGGGGGGCCACACAGCCCCCCTTGAAAAAAAAGAAAAAAAAAAAAGCTGGCATTGCGGCGGAGGCCACGCCCCCTAAGTGCAGCACTCAGCAAACGCGCCCCCTGGCGCGTTGTAAGTGGGGGAATTAATTTCCCTTGAATACTGAGGGTCCCTGGGGGCCAACTAGCCCACCAGGTACTTCCAGTAAGCACCAAAGAGCTGCGTTGCACAGAGGTGTAAAAGGGGGCGTGGCCTCTAAAGACCTCTCTGCAACGCAGCTCCCTGGCGCTTACTGGAGGTACCTGGTGGGCTAGTTGGCCCCCAGGGACCCTCAGGACTCAAGGGGATTAAACCCCCAATTTACAACGTGCCAGGGGGCGCGTTTGCACAGTGGTGCAGGGAGGGGGTGGGGCCTGACATACCAAGTGTGCAAATGCACCCCCTGGCACATTGTAAATTGGGGGATTAAGTCCCCTTCAATCCTGAGGGTCCCTGGGGGCCAACTAGCCCACCAGGTACTTCCAGTAAGCACCAAAGAGCTGCGTTGCACAGAGGTGTAAAAGGGGGCGTGGCCTCTAAAGACCTCTCTGCAACGCAGCTCCCTGGCGCATACTGGAGGTATATGGTGGGCTAGTTGGCCCCCAGGGACCCTCAGGATTCAAGGGGACTTAATCCTCTAACTTAAAATGCACCACAGGGCGCATTTGCACACTTGTCACATCAGGCCCCGCCCCCTCCCTGCACCACTGTGCAAACGTGCCCCGTGGCGCATTTTAAGTTGGGGGATTAATTCCCCTTCAATCCTGAGGGTCAATGGGAGCCAACTAGCCCACCAGGTACCTCCAGTAAGCGCCACAGGACTGCGTTGCAGACAGGTGGTCCGAGGCCACGCCCCTTTTTACACCTCTCTGCAAAGCAGCTCTGTGGTGCTTACTGGAGATACCTGATGGGCTAGTTGGACCCCAGGGACCCTCAGGATTTAAGGGGACTTAATCCCTCAACTTAAAACGAGTCATGTGGCGCCTTTGCACAGTGGTGAAGGGAGGGGGCGGGGCCTGATGTGACATGTGTGCAAACATGCCCTGTGGTGCGTTTTAAGTTGGGGAATTAATTCCCCTTCAATTCTGAGAGTCCCTGGGGGCCAACTAGCACACCAGGTACCTCCAGTAAGCACCACAGGGCTGCGTTGCAGAGAGGTGGTCCGAGGCCAGACCACGCCCCTTTTTATACCTCTCTGCAACACAGCTCTGTGGCGCTTACTGGAGGTACCTGGTGGGCTAGTTGGACCCCAGGGACCTTCAGGATTCAAGGGGACTTAATCCCCCAACTTAAAACGAGCCACGTGGCGCGTTTGCACAGTGGTGAAGGCAGGGGGTGGGGCCTGATGTGACAAGTGTGCAAACGCGCTCCGTGGCGCGTTTTAAGTTGGGGGATTAAATCCCTTTGTATCCTGAGGGTCCCTGGGGGTAACTAGCCCACCAGGTACCTTCAGTAAGCACAACAGAGTTGCGTTGCAGAGAGGTGAAAAAAGGGGCGTGGCCTCAGACCACCTCTCTGCAACGCAGCTCTGTGGTGCTAACTGTAGGTACCTGGTGGGCTAGTTGGGCCCCAGGGACCCTCAGGATTCAAGGGGACTTAATCCCCCAACTTAAAACGCGCCACGGGGCGCGTTTGCACACTTGTCACATCAGGCCCACCCCCTCCCTTCACCACTGTGCAAACGGGCCCTCTGGTGCGTTGTAGGTTGGGGGATTAAGTCCCCTTGAATCCTGAGGGTCCCTTGGGTCCAACTAGCACACCAGGTACCTCCAGTAAGCGCCACAGAGCTGCGTTGCAGAGAGGTGTAAAAAGGGGCGTGGCCTTGGACCACCTCTCTGCAACGCAGCTCTGTGGCGCTTACTGGAGGTACCTGGTGGGCTAGTTGGACCCAAGGGACCCTCAGGATTCAAGGGGAATTAATTCCCCAACTTAAAACCTGCCAGGGGGTGCGTTTGCAGAGTGGTGAAGGGAGGGGGCGGGACTGATGTGACATGTGTGTACTTATCCAATTACTCTGCCAAAACCCAAGCACTTATAAATTCACCATGCACTCTCCTTGCAATAC
This sequence comes from Calotriton arnoldi, assembly GCA_963921515.1. Lineage (NCBI taxonomy): Eukaryota > Metazoa > Chordata > Amphibia > Caudata > Salamandridae > Calotriton > Calotriton arnoldi. The sequence continues at coordinate 174,075 of CAWUFW010001993.1, read as the reverse complement.
TCTAATCATCCAGTCAGTACCCATGCACTCATGCAATGACCCATGCACTAACACATGCACTGCTACAATACCCTGAGCACTACCCATGCAGTCCAGCCATCGCCCTGTCAGTACCCATGCACTCCTTCAATCACCCAGCCAGCACCATGTACTTATCCAATCACTCCACCAAAACCCAAGCACTTATAAATTCACCATGCACTCTCCTTGCAGTACTCTAGTCTTCCAGTCAGTACCCATGTACTCATGGAATTGCCCAGGCACTAACACATGCACTGCTACAATCCCCTTAGCACTTCCCATGCAGACCTCTAACCACCTACACACTACTGATTCACTCTTCCAATTACCCAAGTAGTACCCATGCACTCCAGAAATCCCTCTGTCACTACCCATGCACTCCTCCAATCACCCAGCCAGCACTATGTACTTATACAATCACTCCGCCAAAACCCAAGCAGTTATAAAATCACTATGCACTGTCCTTGCAGCACTCTAATCATCCAGTCACTACCCATGTACTTATGCAATGATCCAGTCAATAACACATGCACTGCTGCAATCCATTGAGGACTACCTATGCAGTCCAGTAATCTCCCTGGTACTACCTATGCAGTCCTCCAATCACCCAGCCAGTCCTATGTCCTTATCCAATCACTATGCCAAAACCCAAGCACTTATAAATTCACCATGCACTCTCCTCGCAGTACTCTAATCATCCAGTCACTACCCAATAAGTCATGCAATGATCCAGGCACTAACACATTGACTGCTACAATCCCTGTGTACTACCCATGCAGTCCTCTAACCACCTACACACTTCTCATTCGCTCCTTCAATTCCCCAGGTAGTACCCATGCGGTCCAGCAATTACCCAGTCACTCCCTGTGCAGTCCTCCAGTCACCCAGCCACTACCATGTACTAATCCAAACACTCTGCCAATACCCAAGCACTTATAAATTCACACAGGCACTCTCCTTGCAGTATTCTAATCTTTCAGTTAGTAGCTATGTACTCATGCAATGCTCCAGGCACTACCTGATCACTGTTACAATCCCATATGCCCTACCCATACAGTCCTGTACCCAGTTACACACTTCTCATTTGCTCCTTCAATTCCCCAGGTAATACACATGCAGTCCCGCAATCACACTGTCACTCCCTGTGCACTCCTCCAGTCACCCAGCCACTACCATGTACTAATCCATACACTCCTCCAATAGCCAAGCACTTATAAGTTCACCACGCACTCTCCTTGCAGTACTCTAATTATCCAGTCAGTACCCATGTACTCATGGAATGACCCAGTCACTAACACATGCACTGCTGCAATACCTTGAGGACTACCTATGCAGTCCAGTAATCTCCCTGGTACTATCTATGCAGTCCTCCAATCACCTAGCCAATCCTATGTGCTTATCCAATCACTGCGCCAAAACCCAAGCACTTATAAAATCACCATGCACTGTCCTTGCAGCACTCTAATCATCCAGTCACTACCCATGTACTCATGCAATGACCCAGGCACTAATTCATGGCAAATACAGAGGAGGTCATGCTAATCACAGGGGTACCCCAACGCATAGTGTTCCCTAGTGTATGTAGGTGATTTCACTGTATTCTAAGGGGCCGATTCCGATCTCGGCCGGTAGTGCTCCGAATCGGATTCGGATTCACCGGATCCGATTCGGAGCCCTGTTTCCCGACCGAATCGTACGTGGGTCCGGCCGAGCGAGTACGATGCAAGCACCCGCGAAATCGCCGACCGACTCGAACACGGCTTCAACACGCTCCGACCGACTCGCATGGACACGACTCGCACCACGCTATGGAGACGTTTCCCGGCCGGGTAAGTACGATGCGCGCCGCGAGCAGTCCGACCGACTCGCGCATTCCGGCTCGAAAAAGCTGTCGGAGCCGGACTTTGGGGGTCCGCGTCGGACCACCCTGTACGCGTAGGCGCGCGAGTCGCACACAGGGGGGACCCATGGGTCCCCCCTACCTGTGCATGTACGCCGCGATGCGCATGGACGCGTACCCGCTGTAGGGGGCGCCCTTGTTCGCCTCGCACCCATTGAGTCAATGGGAGCCCGCGTACGCGTTGTACGACCGGCTCCCATTGACTTCAATGGGAGTCCGACCGACTCGAGTCCGATAGCATGCGAATGCATCGTACTCGTCCGGTCAGACTGCTAGGGTCCGATTCGGTCGGAATTCTCTCCGGGTCCGGCTCGGTCGGAGAGATTTCCGGCCGGAATCGGAATCGGCCCCTAAGTGTCTTTTAGCATAGCACTGGCTCCGGTCCTGGTTAGTCAGAGTCAGTTACCACCAGTACCCGTCAGTAAAAAGTTGGGGCACAGGAGGACTTTCTGCTCCTCTGTTGGTTCTTTCTGCTCATCTCTTGCTTGTTCTGCACTTTTCTTCGTCTTTCTGGACTTCTGTTGCCTCTTTCTGCATTTGTCTTGCTTCTTTCTGCGCTTTTCTTCTTCTTTCTTCACATGTCCTACCTTTGTAGGCATAGTTAGAAATTAGCATTTAAAAAAACCTTTGAAATTCACTGAAAAAACCATAGGTTTCAGGCACGTTATAGTTACAAATTAGCATTTAAAAAAACATTGAAATTCACTGAAAAAACCATAGGTTTCAGGCATGTTATAGTTAGTTGGACATTTCACTCGCACAAAACCATAGAAATTCCCCCATTATAGTTAGTTCAGCTAACTATAACTCGCGCCCCCGCAATGCACTGCTGATGATGTCACATATGACATCATTCATGACATGGTCAGTGACATCACTGATGACATCACTGATGACATCTCAAATGACATCACTGATGACATCACTGATGACATCATCCACGTCAAAATCTGATGCACCTCCTCACACTCTAATATAATCTTTGATACACCCACTGTAAAATACAGACTACCATTTTCGAAACCATCGACACACCAATACCAGTTACTACATACGCACTCACTGATTCCTAGGTCTACACACACATCCACTCATTCACCCATACAATCACTCATACATACAGTCACTCATCAATACAACACTATCATATGCACTCATACACCTATACAGACACTCACACACCGCCACTCATCCATGGAGTTACTGATACACCTAGTCAGTCATGCAAAGTATTAATCACACTCCCATTTCCTCACCTATACAGTTATTCACACACCACCTCACTTATTCAAACATATACTAACGCATACTTACTCTCTTATACAATCACTGATACAAGTACACACTGATCCATACAACCACTCTCACAATCACTCACTCTCATGTATAGTCATTTATATACTCCAACTCTCACAAACACTACCTTTTACATATGTAGTTACTTGGACATGTACCACTGAGACATCCAATCTCTCACCAACACACCCATACACACACTCACCCGCCCATACAGCTGTTTCCACATGCACTCTTGAACCCATACACCCAGTGAATCAACCACTCACACATCTATGCACAGAGTCACACACCTCCCACCCACCCACACACACACTCAGTCTCCCATACAAATACTCTGGCAACCAATCAATAACCCATATACACACTCATGTAGCTACTCACCAACCCATGCAGCAGCTTACACAACAACAGACATACTGATACACACATTCAGACAGTTTAGTCACTAACCAATGCATTCAGTAAGACACATTTAATCACTCACTTATACAGTCAGTCACGCACCTACTAAATCCTTCATCCAGACACTTCTACACCCTCTCATTCTTCAATACAGCTTGGCATATATATATATAAAGCATTTTTAAACTTTACAGAAACACACAGTGACTGGATGATGTCATCAGTGATGTCATTTGAGATGTCACCAGTGATGTCATCAGTGATGTCACTGACCATGTCATGAATGATGTAATATGTGACGTCATCAGCAGTGCATTGCGGGGGCGCGAGTTATAGTTAGCTGAACTAACTATAACGGGGGAATTTCTATGGTTTTGTGCGAGTGAAATGTCCAACTAACTATAACGTCCCTGAAACCGATGGTTTTTTCAGTGAATATATATATATATATATATATATTTGAAGAAAGATCCCAAAGCGCTTGTTCACTCAAACAGGACACAGACACCAAAATTAGTGCTGATGACTGATTTATTTCATGACAGGTTGACGCGTTTCGCCCACCACACTGGGCTTGCTCACATAACGAAACATTGTTCAGAGACAATCATTTACAGTGACATACACACCATCACGTGATCGCACTGGGTACTGGTCATGGACAACAGACTATTACTACAACTACACATCCAAAAAATCTATCTAACAATTCACTTCCATTTATGTTTTTCAATTGATGTGCGTACATTTGACTGTTATCATTTTTCCAACATAATAAATGGTTGTTTCAAATGATTTTTACTCAATTTAAACTCCTATGTTAAGATGACAAAAGCAAGATCCGCCCTCTCTAGATAATTAAAGTGCATATTAGAGGTAACAATTGGGTACTAAACATAATGTCTAATATAATGTAACATAGTAAAGCAGGAGTACCCCAGTTATATCTTAAAATGCTATAACTGCTTAAATGCAGTAATCATCACTCGACAGTGTTCCTGATACAGTATAATCTCCTCTTGGAATTATTATAAAGTGCACAGTGCAAAACAACCTTCATAGATATAGTACATATCATCTCATAGAGTTATAATAAAGTGCATGATGCAGATACATCCTTCATTGATATAGTACCTGTTTCCTCTGTAATAAAGTGCATAATACAAAAATATTCTTGGTCTCAATACCTTCATCTTAACGATTACCTTCTGTTAAAATAACCACAGCAAATCTTAACACTCTAATGTTTAGACAAAGTAAATATAAAATTCACTTAAAAATTATTTACAGTTGGTCATAGCTGTTGTATTAAAATGACCCTCCTAAGTACTATTAGCAATCAGTGCAAATAATGTAAATGTGCTTTAGTGCGTGAAAAAGTGCTTAGGTGCTAAAATTAAAACCCTTGAATTTTTAGGGGACGAAGGGGCAGCAGCATTATTATATACAATGTTGTGCTGGATAACCAGATATATTCTACCTCCCTGAATCGGAGAAACCTAATGACCCACTTGATATCTTACTATGTTTGGCAGCTTTTTCCTGGAAAATAAATTGCTGTTACTTAGGGATGGTAGTGGGATTTTTATGGAGTAACCACCCAATGGGCCAAGCCACAAAACAGATTGTCAGTGTACAGATTCTGTCTTCTCTTTCCTCTTCCTCGTGAAATTTTAAACTAAAAGGAATCAATAGAACAAAGCTCTCAAATCTGCTCTATGGCCCATTCTGTATTTAGAGGAAATTGTGGAGTTCCTCCCCATTGTTGAGGTCATTGGGTGTGCGTGTGTCTAACTCCAATACGAATCTGGACTCCAATTGTCTCAGTAATTTCTCTCTATTTCCTCCTCTTCTTAACGGGGGCACTGCATCTATAACATAACACTTCAAGCAGCTCAGATCGTTATTGTGGGCTGCTTTGAAGTGCCTGGCTACTGGGTATGACATATCCGAGTTGACTATTGCCCTAAGGTGTTGAAGAATTCGCACATGAACTTGCAATTTGGTGCTCCCCACGTATTGTAAACCGCAAGTACATGTTAATAAATAGACCGCAAATTCTGTACGGCAGTTATATATCCCCTTAAGTTGATTAATAGTGGGGCCAAATACAAAAGAATATTGGGTTGTGTTGATACCAAACTTACACGCTCGACACGAGCTACAATTGTAGAACCCGCTTTTTGGTGTCAGCCACATGGTTTTGGGCTTTGAGTCCCCACAGGGTATCTCTGGGCTACTTCTAACCAAAGCATTGTGCATGGATTTGGCTTTCCTAAATGTTAACGTGGGTTGCAATGGAAATAATTCTCTTAGAGTCATGTCTGTTCTAATTATGGGCCAGTTGTTGTTAATTATTGCTCTGATTTGCCTGTGTTGTTTATTGTACGTTGTTATGAGGCGGATTTCCTGACTGGTCTTACTTGATGTATCTTCAGTACAGGCCCCCCTGGATGACCGCAAAGACTGTTTGTATAGTAAGTCTTCTCGTGTAACCTTATTGACCTTGTCAAGGACTGATTGAATGATGTGGTTATTGTAGCCCCTATCTACAAATCTACTGGTGGTTTCACGGACACATTTTTGATATTCCTGATCAGTACTGCAGATTCTCCGCAGTCTCAGAAACTCACCGTATGGAATACTTTTAATCAAGTGGTGTGGGTGGAAACTGGACGCATGGAGGGTGGAATTACCAGCAGTACTCTTCCTATGTAGGGTCGTTTCTAGTTTGTTGTTAATTACTTCAACATGAACATCTAGAAAGTCAATAGCTCCAACATCCATTGTTGCATTAAACTGTACATTCAAATCATTGTTATTAATGTTATCAATAAAAGCTAGAGCCTGATCTTGAGACCCATTCCACACTAAAAGAAATGTCGTCAATGAAATGCATCCAGCATGATATGTGTTGGTCCCAGTCCTTCTTATTTTTTACCTTGAGAATCTGCTCCTCCCACCACCCTACGTGCAAGCACGCATAGTTGGGGGAGAAGCAGGCTCCCATTGCAACTCCTCTTATTTGTTGGTAGATATCTTTGGTAAACAAAAAGAAATTGTTATGCAAACAGAAATTAATCATTTCAAGGATCATTACCCCATGTTTATATTTTTCAATGGCTCTGTTTTTTTAAAAGTATTCCACTGCTTTAACACCATTTACATGATTGATGCTGGTGTACAGAGCACTAATATCTAGAGTGATAAGAATGCAATGTTCCGACCAGGGTACATTTCTTATATTGTCTAAATAATCATTAGTATCCCTTATATACGAGAGCAATGTAGTGACAAAATCCTGAAGATAAAAGTCCACATATTGTGAAATTTTTTCCAACAATCCTCCATTAGCAGATATTATAGGTCTTCCAGGAACTGGAGACATTCTCTTATGTATTTTCGGTATGAAATACAAAATTGGTGTGATTGGAAAATCTATATTCAAAAATAAAAATTCATCAGTGGAAAGTAGACCTTCTCGTCTCCATCTAACCCTTTGCGTGCTCATGACGGAATGGTTCCGTCATGAGCACCAGTGCTCCTGTGCTCCCTGTGTTTCCCATTTTTTTTTTTGCCTGGAGAGCGTCCCCAACCTCCCCAGGCCTATTTTTGTGTTTCGTTGCAATGACGATCGCGCGTATGGCGCGCTATCGTCATTGCAATGAAAACGAAACTTAAACTTAGTTTCTCAGTTTCGGTGCTTGTGGGGCTATCTCAGCCCCCCGAGCACTGAAACAGATAGGAGAGGTATCGTTAGAAAGGGGAGAATCTCCCCTTTCCAATGGTACCCTTCCCTAGTGGATCCCTGCTTGGGGATCACCCCAGGAGGGCGATCCCCAAGCAGGGATCCACCCACTAGCACCAGGGAGAGGGGAGCGGCCCCTTGGGCAAGGGCCTTTGCTCCTCCCATATTTTTTTGGCCATAGCAGTAGCCCCCAATCTGCCCCCCTGGGGGGGCAGAAAGCCCACTAGAAACCAGGGATTTTTTTTTAATTGATGTTGGGGTGGGGGCTGCCCAAAAAGGGCATGGCAATGCCCCCACCCCCCCAGAGAAATGTCAGTCTTTCTGTCCCCCCGGGGGGCAGAAAGCCCACTAGAAACCAGGGATTTATTTTTTTATTGATGTTGGGGTGGGGGCTGCCCAAACAGGGCATGGCAATACCCCCACCCTCCCCCCAGAGAAATGTCAGACTTTATGCCCCCCCCAGGGGGCAGACGAGGGCAGTAGCCCCAAATCTGCCCCCCAGGGGGGCAGAAAGCCCACTAGAAACCAGGGTTTTTATTTTTTTATTGATGTTGGGGTGGGGGCTGCCCAAAATGGGCATGACAATGCCCCACCCCCAGTGAAATTCTAGTCTTTCTGCCCCCCGGGGGGGCAGAAAGCCCATTAGAAACCAGGGATTTGTTTTTATTGATGTAGGGGTGGGGGCTGCCCAAGATGGGCAGGCCAATGCCCCCACTCCCCCCCAAAAAATGCAACAGTCTTTCTGATCCCCCCAGGGGCAGATGGGGGCAGTAGCTCCTGATCTGCCCCGGGGGGGCAGAAACCCACTAGGCCCCAGGGATTTTTTTTTTATGATGTAGGGGTGGGGACTGCCCAGAATGGGCATGATAATGCCCCCACCCCAAAAACAATTAACAAAGTCTTTCTGCCCCTCCCCGGAGGCATATTGGGGCAATAGCCCCTTATCTGCCCCCTCGGGGCAGAAAGCCCACTAGGCCTCAGGAAATATATATTTTTTAATTTAGGGGTAAGGTCAGCTCAGAATGGGCATGCCAATGCCCACACCTCCCCCAAAAAATGCCACAGTCTTTCTGCCACCCCGGGGGGCGGATGGGGGCAGTGGCCCCATATCTGCCCGGGGGGGGCAGAAAGCCTACAAGGCGCCAGCGATTACGCTGGCTTTTTTTATGCGTGGGGGTGGGGGCTGCCCAGAATGGGCATACCAATGCCCCCACCCCCCAAAAAATTAGCCACAGTCTTTCTGTCCCGCTTGTAAATGTAAATCCGTGTTTGTAAAGCGCGAACTACTCACCCTTACGGGTCTCAAGGCGCTGGGGGCCGTCATGGAAATTAAGTGAGCTATTGCCCAGAGTCACATGGTGCTGAGCTGAGCTGCCGCCGGAGCCGGGGATCGAACCGTGAGCACTGTGCTCCGAAGTCAGCTGCCCTGACCGCTGCACCACACCTCTCTGCTTGGGGGCATATCGGGGCATACCCCCCCGATGCCCCCCCAGGGCGGCAGAAAGCCCACTAGGCACAGACTTGTTTTTAGCAATGTGCCTACCTGTGGATTTTGGGCCCTAGCGCAGTCGGCACATAGGGAAACCTAGCAAACCTGTATATTTTTGAAAACTAGACACCAAGGGGAATCCAGGATGGGGTGACTTGTGTGCCTCTCACCAGGTTCTGTTACCCAGAATCCCTTGCAAACCTCAAACTTAGTTTAAAAAAACACATTTTCCTCACATTTCTGTGATGGAAAGTTCTAGGATCTGCGTGGATCCACAAAATTCCACCCACCCAGCATTTCCCAAAGTCTTCCGAGAAAAATGGTACCTCACTTGTGTGGGTAGGCCTTGTGCCTGCGACAGGAAACGACCCAAAACGCAACATGGACACACCACATTTTCTCAGTGAAAACTGACCCTTTTTTTGCAAAGTGCCTAGCTGTAGATTTTGAACCCTAGCTCTGCCGGCACCTAGGGAAACCCAGCAAACCTATACATTTTTGAAAATTAGACACCCAGGGGAATACAGGATGGGGTGACTTATCTGGCTCTCACCAGGTTCTGTTACCCAGAATCCCTTGCAAACCTCAAACTTTGTCAAAAAAAACAAATTTTCCTCACATTTTTGTGATGGAAAGTGCTGGAATCTGTGTGGATCCACAAAATTCCACCCACCCCGCATTTCCCAAAGTCCTCCGAGAAAAATGGTACCTCACTTGTGTGGGTAGGCCTTGTGCCTGCGACAGGAAACGACCCAAAACGCAACATGGACACACCACATTTTCTCAGTGAAAACTGACCCTTTTTTTGCAAAGTGCCTAGCTGTAGATTTTGAACCCTAGCTCTGCCGGCACCTAGGGAAACCCAGCAAACCTATACATTTTTGAAAATTAGACACCCAGGGGAATACAGGATGGGGTGACTTGTCTGGCTCTCACCAGGTTCTGTTACCCAGAATCCCTTGCAAACCTCAAACTTTGTAAAAAAAACACATTTTCCTCACATTTTTGTGGTGGAAAGTTCTGGAATCTGTGTGGATCCACAAAATTCCACCCACCCCACATTCCCCTAAGTCTTCCGAGAAAAATGGTACCTCACATGTGTGGGTAGGCTTAGTGCCCGTGACAGGAAACTGCCCAAAACGCAACGTGGACTCACCACATTTTCACAGTGAAAACTGATCCTTTTTTTGCAAAGTGCCTAGCTGTAGATTTTGAACCCTAGCTCTGCCGGCACCTAGGGAAACCTAGCAGACCTATACATTTTTTTAAACTAGACACCCAGGGAAATCAAGGATGGGGTGACGTGGCTGGCTCTCACCAGGTTCTGTTACCCAGAATCCCTTGCAAACCTCAAACTTTGTAAAAAAAAAACACATGTTCCTCAAATTTCTGTGTGGGAAAGTTCTGGAATCTGCGTGGATCCACAAATTTCCTACCACCCAGCATTCCCCCCAGGTCTCCCGATAAAAATGGTACCTCACTTGCGTGGGTGGGTCAAGTACCCGCGACAGGCAAGGGCCCAAAACCTATTGAGGCGACATCAAAATTACCTATCACAAAATAACCTGGTTTTGCAAGGGGGGTCCCCTGGGTTTTTGGCCCCGGGCTCGGGGGCCATCTTGGTAAACTACCAAACTCATACATTTCTGAAAACTAGACACCCGGGGGAGTCCAGTGAGGTATGGCTAGCATGGACCCCCCTACGTTTTCCTACCCAGAATCCCCTGCAAACCTCAAATTTACCTGAATAAATCACTTTTTTCTCAAATTTCTGTGGTGGAAAGTTCTGGAATCTGCGTGGATCCACAAATTTCCTCCCACCCAGCATTCCCCCAGGTCTCCCGATAAAAATGGTACCTCACTTGTGTGGGTAGGCATAGTGGCTGCAACAGAAAATGGCAGAAGGGGAATACAGGATGGGGTGACTAGACTGGCTCTCACCAGGTTTGGACAAATTTTTAGGTTTGCTGGGGATTCTGGGTAACAGAACCTGGTGAGAGCCAGTCAAGTCACCCCATCCTGGATTCCCCTGGGTGTCTAGTTTTCAAAAATGTATAGGTTTGCTAGGTTTCCCTAGGTGCCGGCAGAGCTAGGGTTCAAATTCTACAGCTAGGCACTTTGCAAAAAAAGGGTCTGTTTTCACTGTGAAAATGTGGTGTGTCCATGTTACGTTTTGGGCCGTTTCCTGTTGCAGGCACTAGGCCTACCCACACAAGTGAGGTACCATTTTTCTTGGAAGACTTTGGGGAACGCGGGGTGGGTGGAATTTTGTGGATCCACGCAGGTTCCAGAACTTTCCACCACAGAAATGTGAGGAAAATGTGGTTTTTTTTGACAAATCTTTAGGTTTGCAAGGAATTCTGGGTAACAGAACCTGGTGAGAGCCAGTCAAGTCACCCCATCCTGGATTCCCCTGGGTGTCTAGTTTTCAAAAATGTATAGGTGTGCTAGGTTTCCCTAGGTGCCGGCAGAGCTAGGGTTCAAAATCTACAGCTAGGCACTTTGCAAAAAAAGGGTCCGTTTTCACTGTGAAAATGTGGTGTGTCCACGTTGCGTTTTGGGCCGTTTCCTGTCACGGGCACTAGGCCTACCCACACAAGTGAGGTACCATTTGTCTTGGGAGACTTTGGGGAACACGGGGTGGGTGGAATTTTGTGGATCCACGCATTTTCCAGAACTTTCCACTACAGAAGTGTGAGGAAAATGTGGTTTTTTTTACAAATCTTTAGGTTTGCAAGGGATTCTGGGTAACAGAACCTGGTGAGAGCCAGTCAAGTCACCTCATCCTGGATTCCCCTGGGTGTCTAGTTTTCAAAAATGTATAGGTATGCTAGATTTCTCTAGGTGCCGGCAGAGCTAGGGTTCAAAATCTACAGCTAGGCACTTTGCAAAAAAAGGGTCCGTTTTCACTGTGAAAATGTGGTGTGTACACGTTGCGTTTTGGGCCATTTCCTGTCGCGGGCACTAGGCCTACCCACACAAGTGTGGTACCATTTTTCTTGGAAGACTTTAGAGAACGCGGGGTGGGTGGAATTTTGTGGATCCACGCAGGTTCCAGAACTTTCCACCACAGAAATGTGAGGAAAATGTGTTTTTTTTGACAAATTTTTAGGTTTGCAAGGGATTCTGGGTAACAGAACCTGGTGAGAGCCAGTCAAGTCATGCTACCCTGGATTCCCCTGGGTGTCTAGTTTTCAAAAATGTATAGGTTTCCCTAGGTGCCGGCAGAGCTAGGGTTCAAAATCTACAGCTAGGCATTTTGCAAAAAAGGGTCCGTTTTCACTGTGAAAATGTGGTGGGTCCACGTTGCGTTTTGGGCCGTTTCCTGTCGCGGGCACTAGGCTTACCCAAATAAGTGAGGTACCATTTTTCTCGGAAGACTTCGGAGAACGCAGGGTGGGTGGAATTTTGTGGATCCACGCAAGTTCCAGAACTTTCCACCACAGAAATGTGAGGAAAATGTGGTTTTTTGACAATTTGTTAGGTTTTCAAGGGATTCTGGGTAACAGAACCTGGTGAGAGCCAGTCAAGTCATGCCATCCTGGATTTCCCTGGGTGTCTAGTTTTCAAAAATGTATAGGTTTGCTAGGTTTCCCTAGGTGCCGGCAGAGCTAGGGTTCAAAATCTACAGCTAGGCACTTTGCAAAAAAAGGGTCCGTTTTCACTGTGAAAATATGGTGTGTCCACGTTGTGTTTTGGGCTGTTTCTTGTCGCGGGCACTAGGCCTACCCACACAAGTGAGGTACCATTTTTCTCGGAAGACTTTGGGGAACGCGGGGTGGGTGTAATTTTGTGGATCGACGCAGGTTCCAGAACTTTCCACCACAGAAATGTGAGGAAAATGTATTTTTTTTGACAAATGTTTAGATTTGCAAGGGATTCTGGGTAACAGAACCTGGTGAGAGCCAGTCAAGTCACCGCATCCTGGATTCCTCTGGGTGTATAGTTTTCAAAAATGTATAGGTTTGCTAGGTTTCCCTAGGTGCCAGCAGAGCTAGGGTTCAAAATCTACAGGTAGGCAGTTTGCAAAAAAAGGGTCCGTTTTCACTGTGAAGATGTGGTGTGTCCACGTTGTGTTTTGGGCCGTTTCCTGTCGCGGGCACTAGGCCTACCCACACAAGTGAGGTACCATTTTTCTTGGAAGACTTTGGAAAACGCGGGGTGGGTGGAATTTTGTGGATCCACGCAGGTTCCAGAACTTTCCACCACAGAAATGTGAGGAAAATGTGTTGTTTTTGACAGATTTGTAGGTTTGCAAGGGATTCTGGGTAACAGAACCTGGTGAGAGCCAGTCAAGTCATGCTATCCTGGATTCCCCTGGGTGTCTAGTTTTAAAAAATGTATAGGTTTGCTAGGTTTCCCTAGGTGCCGGCAGAGCTAGGGTTCAAAATCTACAGCTAGGCACTTTGCAAAAAAAGGGTCCGTTTTCACTGTGAAAATGTGGTGTGTCCACGTTGCGTTTTGGGCCGTTTCCTGTCCCGGGCACTAGGCCTACCCAAATAAGTGAGGTACCATTTTTCTCGGAAGACTTCGGAGAACGCAGGGTGGGTGGAATTTTGTGGATCCATGCAGGTTCCAGAACTTTCCACCACAGAAATGTGAGGAAAATGTGTTTTTTTGACAATTTTTTAGGTTTTCAAGGGATTTTGGGTAACAGAACCTGGTGAAAGCCAGTCAAGTCACCCCATCCTGGATTCCCCTGGGTGTCTAGTTTTAAAAAATGTATAGGTGTGCTAGGTTTCCCTAGGTGCCGGCAGAGCTAGGGTTCAAAATCTACAGCTAGGCACTTTGCAAAAAAAGGGTCCGTTTTCACTGTGAAAATGTGGTGTGTCCACGTTGCATTTTGGCCGTTTCCTGTCACGGGCACTAGGCCTACCCACAGAAGTGAGGTACCATTTTTATCGAGAGACTTAGGGTAACACAGAATTGTACAGCAACTGTTATTACCTATTGACTTTCAATGCATTTCTGCCTTCCAGATGAAAGACAATGTGTAAAAAAGAAGTCATTTTAAAAAATGACCTATAATTCTCATGCTAGTATGGGTACTCACAATTTCGGAAATGTGCAAATATCTACTGTTTCTAAACTCTATATTTTGTTCCAATTTCAGAAATACATAGGTGTCTTTCATACCGATTTTTCCATGTATATATTTTCCAAAATTAATTGCTATATACCCGGTACATAATGAAAAACCATTGCAAGACGCTGCTCAGTTATTGGCTCTGGGTTCGTAGGGTTCTTGGTGAACCTACAAGTCCTATATATCCCCACAACCAGAAAGGTCCAGCGGATGTAACGGTATATTGTTTTCAAACAGCTGTCACAATTAGAAGAAGTTACAGGTGAAAACGTTGGCACAAATTGCCGTTTTTTTCAACTAATTTTCAATTTTTCCTATATTTAACTGTTAGTTTTTATAAAGAAACCTTGAAGGATCTACACAAATCACCCCTTGTTGAATTCAGAATTTTGTCTACTTTTCTAAAATGTATAGCTTTCCAGGATCCATTATTGCTTTCATACCCATTTCTACCATTAACTGGATGAAGGTTGAAAGCACAAAAAATAGCAAAAATAGGCTATATCCCAGTAAAATGCCAAAACTGTGTAAAAAATGTTGGTTTTCTGACAAAAGTCTGTCAGTCCCTAAAAGCTGGGAAAAATGTGAATTCAGCCCCACAAACCCTTTGTTGATACATTTGCAGGGAAAAAAACAGACGCTTACATTTGCAGCACTTTTTTCCCATTTTTCCCAAAAAACCCAAAATTTAGCTGTATTTTGGCTAATTTCTGGGTCCCCTCCAGGGGAATCCACAAACCCTGGATACCTTTAGAATCCCCATGATGTTGGAAGAAAAGGACGCAAATTTGGCGTGGATACCTTATGTGGTCAAAATGTTACAGGGGCCTAAGCGCGAACTACCCCAAATAGCCCAAAAAAGGCTTAGCACAGGGGGGGGAAAGGCCTAGCAGCAAAGGGGTTAAAACACGTAGGAGATCATTATGGCTGTCAATTCCAGAGATACAATTTGCTGCCACAGGGCCTTTAACTCTGTTTAAAAAAATACTACAAAAAAAAACTGAATCCAGATTTTACTTCATCCTCCAGGAAGCAGATGCCCACTTAAATGTACATTTTAACACAAATGAGAGAATTAATTAGGTAAACAGTACTCAGAAGATCAATGGGATATTAATATGAAATGATGTAGAAGGGGATTTGCATGTGAATAGAGAACTGAAATGCACAGTACAATTTTATACAGGTGGCACCATATTGCCACCAGACTACACGCCATCGATCCGGCAAAATAAGACAAATGCTGATGCAAGTCTGATGATAAAGGTTCCTTAACTCATTTATTATGGGATATGAGAATCTACACAACTTCTGGGATGAGGCTTTAACAGCCATCTATGGCACCTTGGAATTTCAGGTATCACAAGATCTTGAATGTTTGTTGCTGGGGTGGCTTCTTGAATTTACTTGAGGGACATATAAATGATATCCGGCGCTTGTTGATATGCTTGTAACAGCTAAACAGGTCAATTTCACAAAATGGGGCTCACTATCTATTGCACATGTGTAAAATTGATACCAGAGGTTATTATTCATTATTGGTGTGGAAACAATTACATAAGCAATAAAAGGGAAAGGGAGAGGTTATTATAAAAATGGTCACCACTGCTTGTTTGTTTTAAGAGAGACTGAGGAGAAATAACATGAGAGAGTACTTTGAGGGCCAAATTATAAAATAACCTGACAATGATCCCAATACCATAATTTAGAAATATGATAGACAGAAGAGGAGAACCTTGTATGTCTGTGGGCAGAATTTGCTAAGAAGTAGGGGGCTGATTTGACTGGTGCACTTGGTTCTCAATGGGCAGGGAGAGGGATGTGCTTCGTACAATGACACTGTTAGGCATACTCAAGTTGGGCGATTTCTTTCAGGATTAGGTAGCACATAAGTGGGAGGATTTAACTAAAGACAAGCCGGAGCTCTCACCATTGGATCAGTTTCAGTATCTCAGGGTTCGGCATGCATGGCATGAATTACTTGGCGATGACATGCAGGAGCCAGCTGCAATGCCCACGCTTACACAAATTATGCTCGCAGATTCCCCTGCAAAGTTAATAACTATACTATATTCCATGGCGCAAGATTGTAGAAGACCACAATTTATTAGGGCCCGGCAGGAATGGCAGAGAGACCTAGGCTTAGTTATTGACGATAAGTGCTGGTCGTATTTCTGCGAGGTCACAAAACTTATATTCCTCAACGGCAGACACTGCTTAATCCATTCTAAGTATATCGATAGGGTTTACTACACACCCAACAGACTGTTTTGCTATGGCCTACGAGACACTGCCCGATGCGACCGCTGCACCGAACAGAATGCTGGGTTCCTTCATGTGCCCTGAGATTTAGGCGTTCTGAGATAAGGTTTTCTGTGTACTGGGGGAAGTTACGGGACAGCACTTGAAGCCGAGTCCATTGGTCGCGCTGTTGGGTTATGATAGGGATATAGAAGCCAACTGTAGGGGATTAGTGGGGATGGGCCTGCTGCTGGCTAAGCGCAGAGTGGGTATGCGCTGGGCCAAGGGTCCAATCCCTGTGATCATGATTGGAATGCAGACATGCTTTATTGTAACCCCCAGTCAGATACATACAAATGCATTTTTCTAAGAAAAACCAGAACAGGTGCCGCTTTATGTCTGATGTGAAAACACTGATGCAAGGGCAACTGGAAGCCGCTGTCACTGTGTGAAGGCCAAACCAAGCCTCACTGAAGGACAGCTCCAAAGTCACCCCAGGGCCATTTAGTACCATCTGAGGGCAAATTCAGAAATAGCTCCCAGAGGTGAGATCACTTGTAATCACCTTTCTGCGTTCCATTCAACAACCGCTCCAGTTCAGTCCCCGTACCACCTAGAACCACCCTACTCCAAAGCCCTTCAGGAGCATTCAAGGAAACGTCTAGAAACATTGAGTACGGTTGAACTACAAGTGATCTGGCTGCGGTCAAGAGATGCTGCATCGGGCACGCTGATGACGGTGGACTTTGAGAGAAAAGGGTGTAGTGGATTGCATGTTCCTGAGGCCCCAACTGATGAATAGACCCACATGGTTACATCAGGGAGGTGCTGCAGGGAGAAGCCGCACACTGCAGGATTAGCATGAGGAGGTAAATGGGATTCACCTGCGATGTCTTCCGGCTATGAGCATGGGCTGGTGGCGTCCCCAAAGCCAACACCCAAACTAATCCTGACGCTGCTCTCATGCTGTTACCCAGCATGAAAACAACACAGAGATTGGTTAGGGCGGGCTGGCTCACTGCTCATCTGGGCTCTAGGAGCCTCTGCTGGTTATACACCTGGCTGCATAACAGCTCAGGCTGGAGAAGTTTAAACTGCGCATGTCAGAGTGGCCGTCGCAGGATGGCCGGCCAAAGTGACATGCACAGTTTAAACTGGTGTAGTATAGCCAGGCGTCCCTCCTCCCTGATCCCAGGCTGCACTGCAGCAATAGCCCCACCCCCAATGCCCTAACACTCAGCTCTGGCAGCTGGCAGAGCGGAAAATAAAATGGTGATAAAGTCACTTTATTACCATTTTATTTTTCACTTTTGCTGTGCCCACAGCGGGGGGGGGCGACACTCCTCTGCCCAAATGGAGCAGCCGCCGCTGTTGGATTGGAGTGGGATAGATTGGACTGGAGTGGGGTGGATTGGAGTGTGGTGGGCTGGATGAATTGGATTGAGTGGCGTGGACTGAACTGGGGTGGGGTGGATTGGATTGGGTAGAGTGGGGTGGATTGGATTAGAGTTGGGTGGGTTGGATTGCAATTGGGTGTATTAGAGTGGGGTGGACTGGATGGGGTGGATTAGATTTAAGTTGGTGAATGGAATGGGGTGGAGCGGATTGGATTGGGGTGGGGTGGGGTGGATTGGATTGGAGTGGGGTGTATTGTGGTGGATTGGAGTGGGATGAATTGGGATGGAGTGGGCTGATTGGAGTGAGGTGGATTGGATTTGAATGGAGTGGGGCAAATTGAGGTGGGCAGATTAGAGGGGCAGATTGTAATGGGGCTGATTGTTTTGGATTGGAGCAGATTGCAGTGGGGCAGATTGTTTTCGTTTAAGTGGGGCATATATTTTGGATTGGAGGGGGCAGATTGAAGTGGGGCAGATTGTTTTGGATTGAAGTGGGGAAGACTGTTTTGGATTAGAGTAGGGCAGATTGGAGAGGGACAGATTGAAGTGGGGCAGAATGTTTTAGATTGGAGGGGGGCAGATCAGATTGTTTTGGATTGGAGTGGGGCAGATTGTTTTGGACTGGAGTGGGTCAGATTATTTGGGACTGGAGTGGAGAAGATTGTTTTGGATTGGAGTGGAGAAGATTGTTTTGGACTGTAGCGGGGCAGATTGGAGTGAGGCAGATTGTTTTAGAGTGGGTAGATTGCTTTGGATTGGAGTGGGGTAGATTGTTTTGGACTCGGGCATATTGTTTTGGATTGGATTGGGGTGGCTGGGAATATTGGATTGTGGTGGATTGGGTTAGGGTGAGTGGTTTGGTTTGGATTGGATTGGGGTGGATAGGATTGATCTGGGGTGGATTGGATTGAGTGGGTAGGATTGGTGTGGGGTGGATTGAAGTGGGGTGGATTGGGCTGTACTGCACGATTATGTGTTAAAGAATCATTTCAGAAATTACACATAAGAAAGAAACAATGTCGCTTTGCAATAAAATAATGCTCATCTTTTAAGAACAGCAAAAACTAAAGAAAACATGAGTGCAAAGTGAGTGAAGAAGACTTGGTCAAATAAAAGAAACTATAGACAATAAGTCTTTGCAATTGTGTTTGTCCTGCTGGGCACGTGTTTCTCAGTCACAAGCCATCTGTTTGCAGGGCACTGGAATTAAACTGAACAAAATAGTACCTCAAACAAGAGCAAGATGAAGACTAAATAACCACTGTGATAACAACACAACTTAAATGAAACACAATTAGGGCTACATATTAAAGAACCCATGTCCTTAAATGAAAGGACCATGTAACCCCCCCCACACACACATAAAAGCAAGAGATTCAGATGAGTCAATGGTTTCTGATGTCTTAGCCGATCTGACAGGTGCACAGTAAAAAATACCTGCGCTAGCTACCGCTGAAGTCAATACAGCATCCGGAAACACAAGGCTGCGCTAGAGATGGCAGATTTCCTTTGACTCACACACTAAATGCGCTCTTTCCATTAAACACTGTGGCCAGCAAATCATATGAAAATAACTCAAGCAAATGAAGAATAAAGGAACACAGAGAAAGAAAGGGCCATGCCTACAACAACAAAGCAGGATTTATCTCTCTCTCTCTCTCTCTCTCTCTATATATATATATATATATATATTCACTGAAAAAACCATAGGTTTTAGGGACAGTTATAGTTAGTTGGACATTTCACTCGTACAAAACCATAGAAATTCCCCCGTTATAGTTAGTTCAGCTAACTATAACTCGCGCCCCGCAATGCACTGCTGATGACATCACATATTACATCACTCATGACATGGTCAGTGACATCACTGATGACATCACTGATGACATCTCAAATGACATCACTGATAACATCACTGATGACATCATCCAGTGACTGTGTGTTTCTGTAAAGTTTAAATATGTTTAATATATATAGGGAAAGGCGTATTGAAGAATGAGTGGGTGTATAAGTGTCTGAATGGATGATTTAGTACGTGAGTGACTGACTCTACAAGTGAGTGATTAAACGTATCTTACTGAATGCATGGGTTAGTGACTAAACTGTGTGAATGTCTGTATCCGTCTGTTTGTTGGTGTGTAAGTGGATGCATGGATTTGCGAATAGCTACATGAGTGTCTATATGGGTTATTGATTGGTTCTCTGAGTATCTGTATGGCTGCCTGCGTGTTTGTGTGGGTGGGGTGTGTGTGACTCTGTACATAGATGTGTGAGTGGGTGATTCACTGGGTGCATAATTTCAAGAGTGCATCTGTGATGGACTGCTTGGGTGGGTGAGTGTGTGTATGGGTGTGTTTGTGAGTGAATGTATATCTCAGTGGTACATGTGCGAGTAACTACATATGTAAAAGGCAGTATATATGTGTGTTAGAGTATTTAAATGGCTATAAGTGAGAGTGTGTGATAGTGAGAGTGGCTGTATGGATGCGTGTGTGCTTGTATCAGTTATTGTATAAGAGCGTAAGAATGTGCTAGTATTTGTATGAGCAAGTGAGCTGGTGTGTGTATAACTGTATAGGTGAGTAAATGGGTGTGTGATTAATTTTTTGCATGACTGACTAGGTGTGTGAGTACCTCTATGGATGAGTGGTGGTGTGTGAGTGTTTATATAGGTGTATGAGTGCATATGATAGTCCTGTACTGAGTGACTATAAGTATGAGTGACTGTACGGGTGAGTGAGTGGATGTGTGTGTAGACCTAAGAATCAGTGAGTGGGTATGTAGTTTTTGGTGTTGGAGTGTCTATGGTTTTGAGAATGGCAGTCTGTAATTTAGAGTGGGTGTATCAAAAGTTATATTAGGGTGTGAGAAGATGCATGAAATTATCACATGAATGATGTCATCAGTGATGTCATTTGAGATGTCATCAGTGATGTCACTGACCATGTCATGAGTGATGTAATATGTGACGTCATCAGCAGTGCATTGCGGGGCGCGAGTTATAGTTAGCTGAACTAACTATAACGGGGGAATTTCTATGGTTTTGTACGAGTGAAATGTCCAACTAACTATAACTGTCCCTAAAACCTATGGTTTTTTCAGTGAATTTCAAAGGTTTTTTAAATGCTAATTTCTAACTATAACGTGCCTGAAACCTATGATTTTTTAAGTGAATTTCAAAGGTTTTTTAAATGCTAGTTTCTAACTATGCCTACAGAGGTAGGACATGTGAAGAAAGAAGAAAAAACGCACAGAAAGAAGCAAAAGAAATGCAGAAAGAAGCAACAGAAGTCCACAAAGACGAAGAAAAGTGCAGGAAGAAGCAAGACATGTGCAGAAAGAACCAACAGAGGAGCAGAAAGAGGCCTTGTTGCAAAATCATCCTGTGCCCACAACTTTTTCAGACGGGTACTGGTGGTAACTGACTCTGACTAACCAGAGCCAGTGCTAGGCTAAAAGACACTTAGAATACAGTGAAAACACCTACATACACTAGGGAACACTATGCGTTGGGGTACCCCTGTGATTAGCATGACCTCCTCTGCAAGTCCCTAGTACATAATAGGGCAGGGGGATTAAAACTACCTCTTAAAACGCGCTACAGGGCGCGTTTGCACAGTGGGGAAGGGAGGGGGGGCCTGAGGTGACATGTGTGCAAATGCGCCCGTGGCGCGTTTTAAGTTGCGGGATTAAGTCCCCTTGAATCCTGAGGGTCCCTGGGGCCCAACTAGCCCCCCAGGTACCTACAGTTAGGACCACAGAGCTGAGTTGCAGAGAGGAGTTCCGAGGCCATGCACCTTTTTTCACCTCTCTGCAACGCAACTCTGTTGTGCTTACTGAAGGTACCTGGTGGGCTAGTTGGCCCCCAGGGTCCCTCAGGATTCAAAGGGAATTAATTCCCCAACTTAAAACGCACCACAGGGCGTGTTTGCGCACATGTCACCTGAGGCCCCGCCCCCTCCCTTCACCACTGTGCAAACGCGCCCCGTGGAGCGTTTTAAGTTGGGGGATTAGGTCACCTTGAATCCTGAGGGTCCCTGGGGCCCAACTAGCCCACCAGGTAATTCCAGTAAGCACCACAGGCCTGCGTTGCAATGCCTGTAACAAATTGTGCAGTTGTGTTTAGGTAGTGAAGAGGGTCGTGCTCGGGGTAGTGTTTTAGGGTTTAGGGTAGTGCAGTGGTGTTTGTGTAGTGTAGGGGGTTATGCTGGGGGTAGATTTAGGGTTTAGGGTAGTGCAGTGGTGTTTGGGTAGTATAGGGAGTCGTGCTGGGGGAGTGTTTTAGGGTTTAGGGTAGTGCAGTGGTGTTTGGGTAGTGTAGGGGGTCGTGCTGGGGGTAGTGTTTTAGGGTTTAGGGTAGTGCAGTGGTGTTTGGGTAGTGTAGGGGGTACTGCTGGGGGTAGTGTTTTAGGGTTTAGGGTAGTGCAATGGTGTTTGGATAGTGTAGGGGTACTGCTGGGGGTAGTGTTTTAGGGTTTAGGGTAGTGCAGTGTTGTTTGGGTAGTGTAGGGGGTACTGCTGGGGGTAGTGTTTTAGGGTTTAGGGTAGTGCAGTGGTGTTCGGGCAGTGTAGGGGGTCGTGCAGGGGGTGGTGTTTCAGGGTTTAGGGCAGCGCAGTGGTGTTCGGGCAGTGTAGGGGGTCGTGCAGGGGGTGGTGTTTCAGGGTTTAGGGCAGTGGTGTTCGGGCAGTGTAGGGGGTCGTGCTGGGGGTGGTGTTTCAGGGTTTGGGGCAGTGCAGTGGTGTTCGAGCAGTAAAGGGGGTCGTGCTAGGGGTGGTGTTTCAGGGTTTAGGGCAGTGCAGTGGTGTTCGGGCAGTGTAGAGGGTGGTGCAGGGGGTGGTGGTTTAGGGCAGTGCAGTGGTGTTCGGGCAGTGTAGGGGGGGTGCAGAGGGTGGTGTTTCAGGGTTTAGGGCAGTGCAGTGTGTTCGGGCATTGTAGGGGGTCATGCAGGGGGTGGTGTTTCAGGGTTTAGGGCAGTGCAGTGGTGTTCGGGCAGTGTAGGGGGTCATGCTGGGGCTGGTGTTTCAGGGTTTAGGGCAGTACAGTGGTGTTCGGGCAGTGTAGTGGGTCGTGCTGGGGCTGGTGTTTCAGGGTTTAGGGCAGTGCAGTGGTGTTTGGGCAGTGTAGGGGATTGTGCTGGGGCTGGTGTTTCAGGGTTTAGGGCAGTGCAGTGGTGTTCGGGCAGTGTAGGTTGTGGTGCTGGGGCTGGTGTTTCAGGGTTTAGGGCAGTGCAGTGGTGTTCGGGCAGTGTAGGGGGTCATGCTGGGGCTGGTGTTTCAGGGTTTAGGGCAGTGCAGTGGTGTTCGGGCAGTGTAGGGGGTCTTGCTGGGGCTGGTGTTTCAGAGTCTAGGGCAGTGCAGTGGTGTTCGGGCAGTGTAGGGGGTCTTGCTGGGGCTGGTGTTTCAGGGTTAAGGGCAGTGCAGTGGTGTTCGGGCAGTGTAGGGGGTCGTGCTGGGGGTGGTGTTTCAGGGTTTAGGGCAGTGCAGTGGTGTTCGGGCAGTGTAGGGGGTCGTGCTGGGGCTAGTGTTTCAGGGTTTAGGGCAGAGCAATGGTGTTCAGGCAGTGTAGGGGGTTGTGCTGGAGGTGGTGTTTCAGGGATTAGGGCAGTGCAGTGGTGTTCGGGCAGTGTAGTGGGTCTTGCTGGGGGTGGTGTTTCAGGGTTTAGGGCAGTGGTGTTCAGGCAGTGTAGGGGGTCTTGCTGGGGGTGATGTTTCAGGGTTTAGGGCAGTGCAGTGGTGTTCGGGCAGTGTAGGGGGTCATGCTGGGGTGGTGTTTCAGGGTTTAGGGCAGTGCAGTGGTGTTCTGGCAGTGTAGTGGGTCGTGCTGGGGGTGGTGTTTCAGGGTTTAGGGCAGTGCAGTGGTGTTCGGGCAGTGTAGGGTGTCGTGCTGAGGGGTGGTGTTTCATGGTTTAGGGCAGTGCAGTGGTGTTCGGGCAGTGTAGGGGGTCGTGCAGGGGGTGGTGTGTCAGGGTTTAGGGCAGTGCAGTGGTATTTGGGCAGTGTAGGGGGTCGTGCAGGGGGTGGTGTTTCAGGGTTTAGGGCAGTGCAGTGGTGTTCGGCCAGTGTAGGTGGTCTTGCTGGGGGTGGTGTTTCAGGGTTTAGTGCAGTGGTGTTCGGGCAGTGTATGGGGTCATGCTGGGGGTGGTGTTTCAGGGTTTAGGGCAGTGCAGTGGTGTTCCGGCAGTGTAGGGGGTCGTGCAGGGGGTGGTGTTTCAGGGTTTAGGGCAGTGCAGTGGTGTTTGGGCAGTGTAGGGGGTCGTGCTGGGGGTGGTGTTTCAGGGTTTAGGGCAGTGCAGTGGTGTTCGGGCAGTGTAGGGGGTCGTGCAGGGGGGTGTTTCAGGGTTTAGGGCAGTGCAGTGGTGTTTGGGCAGTGTAGGGGGTCGTGCAGGGGGTGGTGTTTCAGGGTTTAGGGCAGTGCAGTGGTGTTCGGCCAGTGTAGGTGGTCTTGCTGGGGGTGGTGTTTCAGGGGTTAGTGCAGTGGTGTTTGGGCAATGTAGGGGGTCTTGCTGGGGGTGGTGTTTCAGGGTTTAGGGCAGTGCAGTGGTGTTCGGCCAGTGTAGGGGGTCGTGCTGGGGCTGGTGTTTGAGGGTTTAGGGCAGTGCAGTGGTGTTCGGGCAGTGTAGGGGGTCGTGCTGGGGCTGGTGTTTCAGGGTTTAGGGCAGTGCAGTGGTTTTCGGGCAGTGTAGGCGGTCATGCTGGGGCTGGTGTTTCAGGGTTTAGGGCAGTGCAGTGGTGTTCGGGCAGTGTACGGGGTCGTGCTGGGGCTGGTGTTTCAGGGTTTAGGGCAGTGCAGTGGTGTTCGGGCAGTGTATGGGGTCGTGCTGGGGGTGGTGTTTCAGGGTTTAGGGCAGTGGTGTTCGGGCAGTGTAGGGGGTCGTGCTGGGGTTGGTGTTTCAGGGTTTAGGGCAGTGCAGTGGTGTTCGGGCAGTGTAGGGGGTCGTGCTGGGGCTGGTGTTTCAGGGTTTTGGGCAGAGCAGTGGTGTTCGGGCAGTGTAGGGGGTCGTGCTGGGGGTGGTGTTTAAGGGTTTAGGGCAGTGCAGTGGTGTTCGGGCAGTGTAGGGGGTCTTGCTGGGGTGGTGTTTCAGGGTTTAGGGCAGTGGTGTTCGGGCAGTGTAGGGGGTCTTGCTGGGGGTGATGTTTCAGGGTTTAGGGCAGTGCAGTGGTGTTCGGGCAGTGTAGGGGGTCTTGCTGGGGGTAGTGTTTCAGGGTTTAGGGCAGTGCAGTGGTGTTCGTGCAGTGTAGGGGGTCGTGCTGGGGATGGTGTTTCAGGGTTTAGGGCAGTGCAGTAGTGTTCGGGCAGTGTAGGGGATCGTGCAGGGGGTGGTGTTTCAGGGTTTAGGGCAGTGCAGTGGTGTTCGGGCAGTGTAGGGGGTCGTGTTGGGGGTGGTGTTTCAGGGTTTAGGGCAGTGCAGTGGTGTTCGGGCAGTGTAGGGGGTCGTGCTGGGGCTGGTGTTTCAGGGTTTAGGGCAGTGCAGTGGTGCTCGGGCAGTGTAGGGGGTCGTGCTGGGGGTGGTGTTTCAGGGTTTAGGGTAGTGCAGTGGTGTTCGGGCAGTGTAGGGGGTCGTGCTGGGGCTGGTGTTTCAAGGTTTAGGGCAGTGCAGTGGTGTTCGGGCAGTGTAGGGGGTCGTGCTGGGGCTGGTGTTTCAGGGTTTTGGGCAGAGCAGTGGTGTTTGGGCAGTGTAGGGGGTCGTGCTGGGGGTGGTGTTTCAGGGTTTAGGGCAGTGCAGTGGTGTTCGGGCAGTGTAGGGGGTCGTGCTGGGGGTGGTGTTTCAGGGTTTAGGGCAGTGGTGTTCGGGCAGTGTAGGGGGTCTTGCTAGGGGTGATGTTTCAGGGTTTAGGGCAGTGCAGTGGTGTTCGGGCAGTGTAGGGGGTCTTGCTGGGGGTAGTGTTTCAGGGTTAATTGCAGTGCAGTGGTGTTCGAGCAGTGTAGGGGGTCGTGCTGGGGGTGGTGTTTCAGGGTTTAGGGCAGTGCAGTGGTGTTCGGGCAGTGTAGGGGGTCGTGAAGGGGGTGGTGTTTCAGGGTTTAGGGCAGTGCAGTGGGGTTCGGGCAGTGTAGGGGGTCGTGCTAGGGGTGGTGTTTCAGGGTTTAGGGCAGTGCAGTGGTGTTCGGGCAGTGTAGGGGGTCGTGCAGGGGCTGGTGTTTCAGGGTTTAGGACAGTGCAGTGGTGTTCGGGCAGTGTAGGGGTCGTGCTGGGGGTAGTGTTTTAGGGTTTAGGGTAGTGCAGTGGTGTTTGTGTAGTGTAGGGGGTCATGTTTTAGGGTAGTGCAGTGGTGTTTGGGTAGTGTAGGGGGTCGTGCTGGGGGTAGTGTTTTAGGATTTAGGTTAGTGCAGCGGTGTTTGGGTAGTGTAGGGGGTCGTGCTGGGGGTAGTGTTTTAGGGTTTAGGGTAGTGCAGTGGTGTTTGTGTAGTGTAGGGGGTCATACTGGGGGTAGTGTTTTAGGGTTTAGGATAGTGCAGTGGTGCTTGTGCAGTGTAAGGGGTCGTGCTGGGGGTAGTGTTTTAGGGTTTAGGGTAGTGCAGTGGTGTTTTTGTAGTGTAGCGGGGTCATGATTTAAGATGCAACGCTCCAATACCTGACCAGTCTGCACTACATAAAACTGCAAAAAACTAAAAATAAAAAGTGTTTTGCACACTTTTGTCATTGGGCTATATGTGGGCTACATCTGGGTAATATTTGTGCTACATTTGGGCTCTTTTTCACTGGTGGCCATCTTGGAAGACTTCTTTGTTATGAAGTTTCCTAATTTCCTCATTTACTGCAGTCTCCTCAGTAGGAAATGCGTTCAGTTTTTTACTTTGATTCCATCAAGAAGGCATTCAGATGTGTCTCACATTTGCCATAAATTCAGAATGTTAGCACTCTAGTTGCTCATTAGATCACTGTAGTAAAGCTACTGCTCACCAGGGAGTTAACTGGAAGTCTGCTGCTGGTATTGAAAGTGATTATTTCAGTCTGCATGTCAGAATTTTCTAATGAAATAGAAGAGGATTTGAGATCTCACTTAAAACATGCCCTAATTTTTCTTTCTGCAGCACTAACCATAATTTCTATTTCAAAAAGAACCCCCTCATTTTGTTCCTTTTTAAATTAAATGTTTTAAGTGTTACCGGTTTATTCCAATCAAGATGGCTTCAGGTGTGCCATACTTTTGTCACAAGTAAGGCTGTTAGCGCTCTAGTTGTTCTTTAGAACACTCTGGGAAGCTGCAGTAGAACACAAAGGCATCAACTGGCAGGCTGCTCCTGTTGAAATATAACAGGAAGATATTTGAGATCACACTTGAAACATGTCCTAATTTTTCTTTCTACAGCATTAACCATAATTTCTATGACAAAATGAACCCCATCATTTTGTTCCTTTTTAAATTAAATGTTTTAAGTGTTACCAGTTTATTCCAATCAAGATGGCTTCAGGTGTGCCATACTTTTGTCATAAGTAAGGCTGTTAGCACTCTAGTTGTTCTTTAGAACACTCTGGGAAGCTGCAGTAGAACACAAAGGAATCAACTGACAGTCTCTGCCCTTGTTGGATGTACATGTTTTACTGAGAATGTCAGACTTCATTCTCACATGACTGAGAAAGATAATGTGAATTTACAGAAAATATACTCTCATTTTAGCTTCTGGAGCACCTTCCAAAACTCTATGGGACAAGCATGTGAAAATAGTTTTCTCTCAAACATGATTCATAATATCCCAGCAGAAGGTTTTTCACAGGGTAAACTCATCTTAGAACACACCACAATTCATGAAATTAGTATGGTACCATCAACAAATGAATTTTAATGTAACTAAAGTCTGTTATCACCCTTTATAGTTCTCCTTTTGGTAACCCTCAAAATCTTTGAATCACTACAATGCATTTCAATGGGGTACTATCATTTAAATTGGTCCCAAGATGGCTGCCAGCAATTCCAGGATGAAGTGCTGACAGCCAATCAGATCTCACGATGACATGTGTGGTTAGGCTCCGCCCAGATATATATGTGATTTTACTTTTGATTTTCTCAGGAACTACTGAACGGATTTACACCATTTAATCAAAAGGCACGACACTGAACCAAGGGCTACCTCTTTGCCAAATTTGGTGTAATTCCGTTCAGGCTGTAGCTGCGACTAAAGGTTCCTATGGAAAAATGAATGGGGAAAACACGTTTTGGGACCCCCCTTTTTTCTCGGCCCCCGCTTGACGAATCACCCCGAGACTTTCAGGATAGGAGCGGACCGGAGCGCCCCAACAAGTTGGAAACTTTCACGAAGATTCGTCAACCGGCGCCAACGTTATTTCAAATAGAATGTTGCGGATTTCCTATAGAAAATAGGTCCTAACTATAACTATCTACTGGCGACCGCCAGTAGATAATATATATATATATATATATATATATATATATATATATATATATATATATATACATATATATATATATATATATATATATATATATGTATATATATATCAATCCTCCAAGTTCGGCTCAAAGTC
Source organism: Calotriton arnoldi (assembly GCA_963921515.1). Lineage (NCBI taxonomy): Eukaryota > Metazoa > Chordata > Amphibia > Caudata > Salamandridae > Calotriton > Calotriton arnoldi. The sequence goes on along the minus strand of CAWUFW010001993.1, from coordinate 146,008 downwards.
GCTGGATTCCTGGCGCATCTCTAGCGGTGCAACTTCCACGGCGGAGGCAAGCCGTAACATATAATTCCAACCCTCTTTTCAGAAGAAAATGGAGCGCACTCACGAGTGACGTTCACAATGTCTTTTTAATGCACAATCCAATATTTACGGGCAAATCCTCGCTTCCAACCAACGCGTTTCGGTCTCTCCTCGACCTTGATCACGGTTGATCGTTTGCGTTTCACTACCGAACTAATACTTTCAAAAATAACATCATGTGACTTCCTGTTTCCTCACAGGGATTTCTGGGACATGTAGTTTTTACCCCAACAAATTCTTTTTTGTACAATATATTCTATATATAAAAGTAATTGCATGTTTTCAAACATTTCAGCATGTATCCTATTATAGTTCTAAACAGTCAAAGGTCTATTCCTCATTATTTTTAAAGTCTTCGAGTTTTATCACTTGTTTATACACTATTACACCCTCCGGTGGGCATTATGATCCACTTTTTCTTTTTTCATTTTTTCACTAGAGTCACTATAAGAACTTTATTTTGGAAGTTTTGATTCTTCCCAATATTGTTCATCTCTATACTCTGATCAATACCCATTAACTTTACTAGACCTTATTTCTCAATGTGATATCATTATCTAAAAACATTTAAAACTCCACATTGAAACCCAAAACTTCCCAACAAAAAAACCAAAAGGGGGGTGAGGGAAAAATTATATAAAATCATGTAGTTCACCCCATCAAATGACAAATGAAAATGTTCCAGATTTTGTTTCAATTCATTTCAGTTTTCCATGTCAATAATGCTGGGGAAATCACTTTAAAAATAGTTGTCCAAACTGACACCATAGGGGAGGCTTATAGTTCGAGCTTGATTTATTCCAAGTGTACATACATCTCTTCGTCCTGGTTCAGCCCATACGGGGTGTATGTTCTTAATGACAATATCCAGCGTGATTCACATTGCCGCAGACAAAAGTGATTATATAAAAGAAGCACATCGCCAACTTGAAAATGTGGAGTACTATGCCAAATTAAAAACGAACCCAACGTCAATATTCAAAACAGAACTGGAGATGAAGTTAGAAGAATGGAAGTCATTGGACTTGTTGGATGTAGATGAAGTGAAATATCTAAAAACGGAACATCCTATAATGGCAACGATATATTTTTTACCTAAGGTCCATAAACATCCAACTAGGCCGCCAGGAAGACCAATAATTGCAGCAAAGGGATCTTTGTATGAACCAATAGCGAATTATGTGGACTACTTCCTGATGCCATTTGTCCTGAATTTGACTTCAAGGTCGAGGAGAGACCGAAACGCGTTGGTTGGAAGCGAGGATTTGCCCGTAAATATTGGATTGTGCATTAAAAAGTCATTGTGAACGTCACTCGTGAGTGCGCTCCATTTTCTTCTGAAAAGAGGGTTGGAATTATATATATATATATATGCATATATATATATATATCTCAAAACAAAAAAAATCCTTCGTTTCAAGGGAAGACCGGCACTCCAAGGGTTTCTCTGCTGGAAACTTTATTTATTTAGTGATGGCATTATCTACGCGTTTCAGCTGACGCCCGCAGCCTTGGGATATATATATCCCAAAGTGGGGGAGGGGCACACATCAGACAACTGTGGGCTCTGGCTCTGCCTAGAGGAGTATTTCTGTTGCATATTCTGCTATTGGCTGTGGGGGCTAACAAGTGGCGGCCGGCATGACTCGCGGGTGGCAGGTTCGGGGGGTAGTGGGGCGTGGAGTTGTGCAATGCAAAAAAAATATATATAAACTTACCTTGCCGTCGGGTCCTGTGTCTCTGCTCCTGCTCTCCTCGTGGGACTCGAGGAACAGGAAGCCAGGAAGAACAGCCAGGCTCCCCTGACCAATCACAGCGCTGCAATACAGCATTGTGATTGGTTTTGAGCGTCCTGGTTCGACGCTCAACTAGGGAATAGGGACCTGGGCATGTTCTCCAAGCAGGCTGTAATGCAGCCTGCATGGAGAACAGGGAAAGTGTGCATGACTGTTTTGGGCAGCCCGAGAGAACCGACCAAACAGTCATTGCGCACTTAGGGGGGGGCAAACCACTCCTCCCCTGCCCTGCTCAGAGAGCAGAGCAGACCCTCCCACCCACCCACCCGCAAAGGAAACATAAATGATAATAACTCAAAGTTATTATCATTTCATATTTCCTTTACTTTGCACTGCTCAAAAGCAGTGGGGCGACACTCCCCCGCCATAGCGGATGAGCCACCACTGGGGCTAACATCCCACTTCTTATAAAGTGTTGGCACTGCAGTCCACGAGGGACCATTTTACCATCACAAAAGTACTTAGATCAGTATTGTCCCACATTAAATTAATGAACAACGGAGGCAGGGCCGTGGAGGGGGGCAATACGAACAATGAAACGAGGGAGGGTGGGTCAGGAAAAGTAAAATAAGCATTGGCATAGGCAATAGGTCTGAGATTGTCACATGCATAAATAAGTATTCCAGAATATTGTTATAAAGGAAAATAAAGCCAACAAATTATTTGTTATGGAAAGGAAAAAAAAAAAGTCAACAATTCATTTAACCATGTTTATTTTCAGCAGGATGGAGTGTACAGAAGACCTGAAAGTAACGCTGGTTAGGTCTGATTAATGGGCGGTGCAGATGGGGGTGGGTAATGACAAACTATTGTTTGGCATTTACATGAAGAGTGTCCAGCTGGCAGCAATAGGCTGGGTGTTGCTCAAGGCAGGTCTTCCATCTGGCATTAAATTACACCTAGGGAAGGGCTCCTCCCCAGTGTTGACTTATTTTAAGCTTTAGTTTCTTTTAGCGTTCTTGGACCATTTTGAATACACCGCAGCCCAAGGATCTTCCCACCCCCTCAAGCTCCAATAGCAAGTCTGCTACAGGCAGACAGGGCTACAGTGGCACTGCTACTGCATGGAGCTCGGGCTGTCTCCGAAGCATCAGACAGGTAGTGAGATGTGCATGGGCTGTCACCCTTCGCTGCAGCCTCGAAAATAGTTTGGCTGTAGGACCCTGTCCACTTTAGAGGAGGACCCGTGATGTCTGACTGAAATGTGACTCCCATGGCCCCCTCCCCGCCCCTCTCATAAATACTCCTCGCTTTCTACGCATGCACAGAATGAGGAATGCAGAGAGAGGGTAGAGGGAAAGCAGCAGCGGCCCGTGCAGGTAAGAGCGGTGAGGCCGGGTTGGAGGGGGGATTTCGACAGACGGCAAAGAGGGAAAATTAATTATTTATTTTATTTCCCCCGGTGGTTGTCTGTCGAATTCTCCCCCCAACCCGGCCCCACCACTCTTACCTGCACGGGACGCTGCTGGAGGGACGAGCTAAGGATGTGGCCTATGGACAGGGCTATCGTCTTCTTTTCTGTATCATCAGTGCAGGTAATGAGGGGAACCAGTGGAATCTTAATCGGCAGCTTTTTATTCTGCCAGATCTGGGATCCGGGCTAGAGCCAGATAAATATATTGGATTTCTCCCGGTGTAATTTGCTAACACCAGGAAACATTCAATAGCGCACCAGGACACGTTCCGCAGAGCCTACATTGTGTCTGCTTCGCGTTCAGAGCAGCAGCTTCTTGATGCGAAAGAGGTTTCTTCTTTTCACTTCTTGCTGCCAAATGCCTAGCTTAAAGGGCCATCAGAACTGCATTTGTTCAAGTTCTTCATTCCTGGAAGCTAGCTGGAGCCTAAAACCTCGATGACAATGGCATTAAGTGAATTCAAGATTCTCAGCTTGTTATAGTCACAAAAGCTTGGCGAGCTATGATTTTGAGGCAGGCTTTTTGCCTTTTCCAACCGCTTTATGTAAGAGAGATGCTGCAGGTAGCTTAATCATGTAAGATATTTTACAATGCAGTCTGTTTCTGACCAATTAAGTATCTCAGACAAAATGTACTGTAACATTTGCTCCTGTTTTTGGGGGGAGCAGCGTTTTTAGAAAATAAATGCATACGTTGACTGTTCATCTCCCATCCTCATTACTGCGCCACTCATTACTCCCCCCACCTCCCCGCTCTACTGCCACAACTCAGCTCACAATTGTTTTACCACTTCTAGCATCCATTTTTCAGGTGGCTTTGTCATAGCTCACTCCAAATAGCTAGGGGGCCTCAGACTGACTTAATAAAAGTAAGCATAAAACAAAGTAAGTTCACTGTAAATGGCGCATCGCCATAACACCTAATAACAAGCTTCCGGTGCGTTGTTAGGTACTAGCTTGGGATTGCAGGCAGCATAATCTACAACCACCATTATATGCTAAATTTCTCCACCAGATTTCTTCAGAGGGCAGCTGATCTCCAGCCCTATTGTCTGGTGTCGTGCTTTCAAGAAAGTAAGAGGATAGAATGGTGCTTTACTTACAAGATGTGTTTTCTAATTGTCATAATTGACATTGCTGACAGTATCAAGTAGATTTGGTATATATGGCAGGTCAAAGAAGCATCGGAGGATGGGCTTTCTCCACTCCTCAATGACCTCCAGTTCGATAGCGATGACCTAATTGTAAAAGGGCTATTTTAAATCGCGGGGATATCATACCAGTAGTTATTTCTGTTGAGTACGAGGGTTTATTTTGTATACTAAACGTTTTCCCGTTGGAAATATAGAATAGTGCGAATATATGTAGTAGCATTTTCTTTTTGAGCTTTTAGAAGTGCAGACTGTAAAGTTGAGTCTTATTTTTGAGCATCTTGGAAGCTTGTTCTGTTATCCAACCTCCAGTCCTCGTTTCTGTTATAGCCTTGGGACAAAACAAGATGACATCTCTCATAGGGTGGTCTATGAATTTGGCTCTAACTTTTCTTGACTTTCAGGCTCTCACCTATTATTGTTCCATTTTTGGAACAGAAAGAATAGGAAGGGGCTTATTATGGCCCATCATATAAATGATCAATCTTAGGAAAGAAACTACTAGGTGTGGTAAATGGGGTTGTACTCATACAATATGTGTACCCTTTTACCCATAACATTATTTACTTAAGGGGATAATTCTTCATAGGTAGGTGATTTTCAGCTAAGTCCAGTGCCAGACACTTCCATAGAGTGGGACCAAGAAGGGAAAATGCGCTGTCACCCAGCCTGTACCGCTGAAGCGAGGCACAACTATAGGGCTAAGAGCATGAGATGGGGTGATCTGAGTAAGTCTAGTTTGATAAAAGCTATGTCCTGTGTTGAAAAACGCTTGGTAATAAAAACATAGCGCCTTAAACTGGATCTGTAGTTGCACGGGTAGCCAGTGCAAGGTGTACCATAGGTATGAGATTTTGGGGAAGAAAGGAGCGAGAATTAGAAGAATGCTTGCAGAAACATTCTAAATTTGCTGAGTAAGTAATAAATAATTTTTTGAAGACTAAGATAAAGCACATTATAGTAGTCTATACGGAAATAAATGACGGCACACTGCACTGTCTTGCACAGAATGTACAGGAAGTACCTTACGTAGTAGACACAGATAATGAAAACCAGTTATTGAATTGATTTGACTGACAAAGCAGAGCAACAGATCCATTTTAGACCCATATTTTTCACTACATCTTTCAGGATAGGGGCAGAGCCTACATCCTCTGGCAACCAGTCCAAGGCCCAGGGCACCGAAGTGTTCCCAAGGAGAAGCACCTCAGATGTATCCCCATTGAATCTCAGAGAATGACAATGAATCCAGTCTACAATGGGAGAAATACAGCTCACAAATTGATCCTTGGGGGCAACTTGGGCTTTTGAGAAAGATATTAAGATTTGGGTGCTGTCAGAATAGGACATTAGTGCAAAGTCAAAACAGTGAATCAGTTAGGTGATCAAAGTCATATAGATTTTTGAAAAGAGTAGGGCTTAATATAGAGCCCTGAGGGACTCCACAAACTGTGGCTTAGCATTGGATCTGAAAGGCATAAGATGCACCATCTGGGACCAGTTGTTGAGAAAAGAAGTGAGCCCTTTTAGAGTGAGGCCCCACATGCCAATATTCTGAAGCTGTTCAACAAGGACATCATGGGAGAAGGTGTCAAAAACAGCGCTGAGAGCCAGCAATATGAGTGCATCACTGCCCCCGCTGTCCAACATCAAGCAGATGTTATCCATGACGACTAGCAGAGTCACGTAAGCGCCGTGGAGTAGTCGAATACCCACCTGGTGGGGGCCCAGCTAGTGGTGAGCCTCTAAATAAGATGACAGCTGGACATTCACACCTTTTTCCAGCATTTTGGTGGGATAAGGGTGAATGGAAATTGGACGGACGTTTGATAGAACATATCAATTTTTTAATAGGGGGACCCCAATTGCTTCTTTCCACGCCTGGTGTACTATAGCCTTGGAAAGAGAATTGTTACACAGTTAAGTGGAAGGCTAAAGTGTCATGGACCAAGTTGAAAATGAAGGCTGGACAAGGGTCATCTGGAGAGCCCGATTTCACAGATCCCATGTAGGACATGACCTCTTCCATGGCAAAGAGAGAGAGAGCTTACATTAATGGGGGAGGAATCTGAAGAGAGTTCATTGGAGGACCAATAGGTAACCAGGCTCATGTTGGAGTAACATGATCTCATTTACATAACCCCAGAATCATTCTTGCATCCACTTTTTTGAGAAGCTGTAATCTTTGCAGCTGCTTTGGGAATGTTCAAGTATACGGAGTAATGCACGTGTGATGATAATGCATTCAATATCAATATTATGTTAAAAAGAAAAGAATTGAAGAATTTGTATAAGCAATCAAAGACAACATAAATATGAATTATTCCCAGAGTTTATTTGAAAAGTCATGCTAATTTTGGAATTCAATTTAAAATTAAGTTCTGATACAAGGCACTCATGTTAGAGGATCACCTTATGCTTGAGCCCAGACAGGAAGATGCTAGAGTGATGTTTATGTCAGAGGCTATAATATGTCTACCGAAAAATCTTACATTGAGAATGGATACATCTGTATTAGTAGATGAGGAACTTAATAACTGAATTCAGCAACAGATAAATCATTTTATTTTAACACAGCAAAAATATAGTGTACCTTGATTAGTTATACCATTTACTTTAAACAACTACTGGATGAATGAACACATCTCAAGTTACAGGTGAAAGATAAAAAAACACAGGAAATTTGAAAACTTGAAAACTTGATCAATGAAATAAGTTAATGAGGGTCTTTGCGAATGAGCATTGGTAAACTGGAAAAGGATTGCTAAAGTACACAAAATAAAACGTGTATGTCTGAGAAAGGAACAATTAAAGTGGAATACATAAAAACAGCCTGTATTTATTATTTATATTACATTGTTTGCAGATGTTTGTTCTGATCCTTCGGTAAATTCCTGAATTAATATTCCTCGAGCAAATTTTACAATAAGTTGAAAGAAGGCAATACAGCGATCCCCCTAATAAACGATCTAACTTTACAATTTGGCCGTATCACGGGATATGGGGTTAACAGGGAGAAAACAGAGGTTATGGCATGGAACATGGAGTCAAACCTTAATATCTGTAAGAAGGAGATGAGATATCTGGGCATAAAGATCACTCAGAATATTGAGGATCTCCCTGAAACTAATTTCTGCAAGGTAATGAAAGAAGCTGGAACCCTGATGCTTAGTTGGTCACATCTTCCACTGACGTTTATTGGTAAAGTAAATCTGGTAAAGATGAAAATTCTTCCAAAGTTTACGTTCCTTTTTCAGACAATCCCATTCCTATATAAGGTGGATTGGCTGAAGAAATTACAGGGAAAAATCAACAGTTTTATATGGGATTCAAAAGGCCCTCTTATTGCTTGGAAAAAACTACGCAGAAGGAAGGAAAAGGGTGGCTTATGTCTCCCAGATTTAACGAACTACGCTTGAGCTTTTCTTTTAAGGAACGGGAAGATGCTTCTATCCAAACCAGACAATTCCAACATTGGCAAAATGTTTAGGTGTATGTTGTCACATACTGAAGGAGGAATGCAAAGGCTTTATGTTCAAGTTTGGCGACCCTAAGTACTTTAAGATAGTATGCCTCAAAATCTTACAAAGTATGGCAGAACTTTGGTCTAAGATTCGGAAGGAAGTAAAACTTACGTATTATAGTAGGTGGGCCCCGATGTGGAGCGCACCAGGCTCTCCCGAATGGACGAAGGATGCATTGGCCAGTCCGCTAAAAGAGGCAGGAATGCGAAGATAGGGGGATATCTCGGAAGAAGGCGATTTGATAACCTGGGATAAATTGGTAGAGTTGTCCAACAACAATCTTTCCAGGTTCAAATGTCTACAAATGAAAGGGTGGTTTCAGTCTTCGGAGGTAGAGATAGGTACGCCAAATCATCTGGAAGATGGCTTAATGAGTAAAGTACCAAAGAAGAAGGAAGTGGCCATGTGGTACTGGCTACTGGTGGATCTTTCAGAGGGTGACTTCAAACTTCCTACCGACCTGCGGGGAAAGTGCTTGCCGATTCCACAGCTTGAAGACCAATGGCAAGTATCTTTTAACTTCCTCTATTCTACGGTTTATCCCACCAACTTAAGAAAGAACACCTCTTCTGTCTCCTTAGAGTATATTGAATGCCGTACAGGCTTTCGAAGCTGGGGCGTTGGAAGATTATCAAGGTGTGTAAAATGTTCCCAGGATAAGGCGGATGATATCCACATGTTTGTGGAATGCCCTGGGATTCAGAAATTTTGGGAAGATGTAAGTAAAGTCATCTCAGACATTGTGGACACTGAATTCCAGGTAAGCCTTCAACTGTTTTTTTGGGGGATATCGCCTGTGCATGCTGATCTTACAAATAATGATAAAAAGTTGGTTTTCTATCTGATTCTTTTGGCACATAGAGAGATATGTAAAAATAGGATAAGCAATTTGCCACCAAATGAAGTAGAGTGGATAAAAGCTGTTAAAAACATAATAAGTCTGGATAGAACATCGGAAAAGAAAAGAAATACATTTTGTATGCCTGTTTTAAAGTGGTTAGAGTCGAAATGAATTGAGAGGTTAAGGGAAGGGTTTGGTCCGATGATTAAGCCTTTCTTCTATACGGTCTCTTAATTATCCTGATGATCTGAAGTTTGGTCGGTTGGGGGCCAGGGCAGAGTAACAAGGAAGAACGATATGAGACATTAAGATCCTTGGTAATAATCAAAATGCTCTGGTAGGTGCTGGATCTGGGGGCCCCAGAGCTGGATTCCAAGGTAAATGAGGACTAACAAAAAAAAAAAGAAAAAGAAAAGAAAAAGAAAGAAGGCAATCTTATGTCAAAGTATTATAAATTTCTGATGTCACGCTTCAACTGGGGGAAATAAGAAGTACTCTTTTTAAAAGTTGTTGGGCAATTCGAAGGTCATATATGTGCAATGTAGAGTTCTGAGAAAATTTGTATGTAATTGTACCTCACCGATGGACAGTACCATTGAAAAGTATGCTTTCGTATGGACAGTAGACATTTTAAGATGCCTTTTGGGATGATATCATTGAAAGGTTTATCGTAAATAAAATTCTCGAATACTGCTATATACGATGTATAATTAAAAAAAAAAAAAACAGTCTGGTGAGGCAGTCTCGAAGGCCAGAACGAATCACAGGGAGCTACAAAGTTACCCAAATACTTCATAACTTGAAAAAAAGACAAAAAATAAATCACAATCGAACTGGACACCCAAAATGAAAGCAAATAAATCATTGGTATTTACATTTAATTTACAAGATAAAGAAAATAAAAAAGCACACATAAAAACAGCTTTTTCACAGAAGAGAAAGCAATTATTTTTAGGGGATTTGAACAACATGGACATCATTTACGGATTGCCAGGGGTCGCAGCTACAAACACTGACATGCCCCTTGCGACCCCTGGCACTGCCTTTGTGACTACTGGACTTAGAGGTGACAAAATGAATGCCAAGAGCACAGGGGCGGCTCCACATTTTTTTTTTCTGCCCATTTTTCATTACTCTAATAGTGAATAATATTCTATTATTCACTATTACTTTAATAAAAAATGAAACACACTTAGCTGGAACCGGACCTTTTGGTGGCAGCTATGGTAAGTAAAAATGGTTTTAAATGTATGTGTGAATGCTTGTGAGAGTGTTTATGTGAGAGTGAGTGTGCATGTGTGACATGTGTCTGTATTTGTAAACGTGTATGTGAGTAAAAGTGGTTGAGAATCAGTAAAAGGTAGAGTGTTAGTATGTGTAAGTGACAGAGAATGAGTGAGTGAGATTAAGAGTAAATGCAAGTGAGTGAGTGAGAATGAAAAAGAATGAGTGTAAGGGTTGTAAGTGTGAGTGGGAAAGTGTGAGTGAGAATGAATGCTTGAGAATGTGACTATGAAATGTGTGAGCAAGAATGTGATATGATGCTTGCAGGTTTGTCGCTGGCCCTGGCACACTGAAGTTAATTATTGTCTTATAGAGACACCTCTGACACAATACTGGCACTGGCACACTGGGGGTAATTCTTTGCATAAAGAGAACCAGTGGTAAAATACCTGTACTGGCATACTAGATGTAATTCATGGGATACAGCAGATCATGAAAAAATACTGGTATAACTGAGGACATTCTTGGCATGTGGGCATCAGTGGCAAAATGCTGGTACTAACACTCTGAAGGTAATTCTTGGCAGAAAGGTGGACAACCAGGCATATGGCAGGGTGGCAACCATGACAAAATTCTGGTCCTGACATACTGAGGTAAATTTAGACATAAGGGTCACCTTGGTATATGGACGGCATAAACTGCAAAATTCTGGCACTGGCATATTTTATGTCATTTTTCACATAAGGAGGCACCCATGAAAATTGGGGGCACCCTTGACATAAGGGGACACCCATGACAAAAATGTAGACCCTAGCGCAATGGAGGTAATTTTTCACATATGGGTGCACCTATGCACATTTTGAAAAAAAATGGGGTCAAATTCTGGGGAACATTAGGTTTCATTGGCTTGGCATACCATGAATGTATTTGAATATTTAATTAGTGTCTTTTCAACACCTATGGCATTTTAGAAAATTTATGTGAAAATGCACTCTAAAATGCACTATTTCACCCTGTGTTTTTTTCAAATGTTTCTCAGCAGTAAAAACTCCCTAGAAGAGGTCTCCCTTATTATGATTCAGGACAAGTATTATGTCTCAAAAATTTCAAAGGTCAAGTCAGCACCATAATATAGGTGGTATCTAAAACAGACATTTGTCTGTGATATATTGGTATACTAATCATTCAGTTGTAATTGAACTTCAGCTATATCAATTGTGGTGATATTATTGACATGCCTTCCTGGAAAAAACTTAGGGTCAAGGGTCATAGAATGTCACTTCCTGTGATGTCATTAAGGCCAAAGGATATGTGATGTCACTTCTGCTACGCCTGGCATTTTGGTGAACCAATTCTTATGATGAGCGATGAGCAATGTGCACTGGCTTTGTGCAGTCACTCAAAGTGAAGTGAGCCAATGGGTAAGAGTGTGCTGACCCTTTTCCTTATGCTGTATGCTGTGGTGGGAGGAAGAAAAATGTAAATGACAGTTTAACTGACCATTGGATGAAGCCCTGTGTTCAAAAGCCCCTCTGAGTATTTATCATATGTATGATTTTTTGGGAAAAATAGTAGTCTGACAAAACAGCTAAAACCGTCTCAAAAGCCAAACCCAAATAATATAGACCTCCCTGACTGAGGCCAAGGATTTCCACACCAGATGGTCAAAAACAGAAAGGAGGCCCACATTATCTAGTCTCTTGGTACGGAGAAGCCTATGTAGTGTTACAAGTAATCAATAATTAAGGAAATGGGGTATCAACTCATGGTACGGACATACCACAAAAGAGTAAGTACTGTGACAAGGTAAAAAGACAAGGGAGTAACTGACATGTTAATAGAGTGATACTCTGAACACATGCGAGTGAAAGCAGCTGAGAAGTGGTTCAAATTTATGGGACATCTAGATTTTACAATAAGAGGGATGCATTTTGATGAATTATGTTGTTGACTAATAACCTCTCTGCTATAAACATTTTTACTGGTTACTGCATTGGAAGCTAGGTTCTATAACGAATTTGATTATAGGCCTTGAGGCTGGTATTACTCACTTAACACTTCTCAAATGTCATCCAGTAAGGATGTCCAGATGTAGATAAACAAAAAGAACCAAAAACTGTTTTTTTCGTCCATGCCAGTGTTATTCACAATAACCACTAGTTTTTCACATATATGTGCAGGGATTACACACAACTTTAGATCTTGTTAATCTACCCAGTTCTTCTGAACTCAATGTGAAATTAACACATTTAAATAATATGGAGGTACCTCTATTCCTAAATCAAGCACCCATTAATGTGGGATAATCTGACGACTGCATATTGATAGGTTTTACCTACACTCTGAATTAGACGCTCAATGAGGGTCGACGTCTCTTCTCTCAAGCTAGAAACAACTGCTTGAAAACCCCATCGGCACCCCTCCTGTACAGCCACGAATATCTGGATATTAATATCTCAGGTCTCCCAGCAGTGAGATGCAAATGAGCAGATTAATGGCCCCACCTGATGTGACTGAGTCATCAAGTGGTGAGACGTATTCACATGCTTTCTGAAGGCTCTCTGCTGCATCCTCTCCACAGCATAATCCTCTTCCTGCTCTAAAGGTTAATCTGGATTTAGCTGGTTGCATTGAGCCTGCCTTAACCTCAACGGACTCCTTTCCTTTTATTTGATATTGGAGATAAAACTGGGAAAAATAACCGAGAAGTTCTGAGGTTTCAATAGCAGCTCGAACAGTTTTCTACTTTAAAAAATGCAGTTTGTTCTCGGTTTGGCCAGATGGAAATGATTTTTGTGGCCACCCTTTCCCCCCCGCTTTATATCTTTCTATTATGGTTCATCGTTTATTTGTGCACTTCGGGAGTCAGGCCAATTCAAGCAGAAATCCTATGCGACGGGTTAAATGTTTTGTGCCACAGAATTTTTTTTAAATATTTGCATCAGCTGACATGGGCAAAAACATTTGCAATTAGTGACCACTACAAAAAATATCTTTTAGCACTGGCTGGTGCAAATGTTACCACAAATTGTATATGCAGTCCGTGTAATTTGGCAATATATGTGCACAAATGTACCAGAGCAATCTATGCAATCTCGAAATCTTGTTCCATATTTACCCTGAGAGCATTTATAGCAATCTAGAAATATTGGTTTAAATTATGGCCATGGATGTCGATTCACTAAAAAGATAGGGATAGCGGAAGTGACGTCACACATCTTTGACTAGAACGACATCCCAGTACCCCGATGTTTTCGCAGGACAAGAGGCAGGGCTGGCACGTAAAAATGTTGACGCGAGGTCCTGCTACATTGTGTCAGGTGTTTGTAATGCAGTGATGCCCCCTACTAATCTCTCTCTTCAGAGTAGAACTCTCTCTACTAAATGTAAATTCTCCTTTTCTCTTTCGAAATATTTTCCAGAAAACGCAACGACAAAGCCACTCAAAAATAGCCTGTGCAGGGACCAGTGGCCACTCAATGGTTTCTGCAAAACTTTATTCCAAAATACATTTGAAGATGTACACCCGTCTGTACACGGCTAGCCAGCTACCTTTGATAGGCCTGGGTGGAGTTTGCGGAGCTCCGCTAAACGGAACTCTGTGAAGTGACCAAAAAACTCTGCCGCGCTACGTGGAGTTCCCCTAGTGGCAAAGTGCATTACATTGCAACGTTCACGCTATTTTCTAGCGCTGGGTGTCCCATGCTGTAAAATCAGAGCGAATGGCACCACACACAGTGCAAGAGGGCGCTGCTTATTTTTGCCGCTGCTGTTCTACTCGAGGGGCAGCTTCCTCAACGCGAACAGAAGGCTTCTCAACGTGATGGGTAAGGACCATTCGCGACAGTCTGTGTTAAAAAATCTCGCCGGGAGGTGGTCTGGAGTAAGATTTTCCTCTCTTGTGCTTGCCAATGTTGGCAAGCGAGAGCAAGGAAAAAACTCCGCTCCGCAGAGTTTTTCGGAACTCCATGCTCTACACAGAGCACAGAGTGGGAAAAACTCTGCGAGCCGAACAGAATTTCACACCCAAGCCTACCTTTGAACTGCCACTGCAACAATAGTTTACAAAAAACTATTTTCAAAGAACGCAAGCAATGGTTAAGGAAAAAGATCAGTAGTTAAAGCTAGGCCTAGTGGCCTTATCAATGTTTGTTGATTTTTGCAGTGGACATCAGTAGAAGCCAAGGCTACAAACAAAGAATGTAGTTCCTGTATAACCATGTAAATGAAAAATTTAGATTTAGCTGAAGGCACCAAGATCCAGAGAAAGAGATCTCCTCAGGGCCTTCACTACATTATATGAGCACAGAGAGAGACCTTTCACTGAGTGTGCAAGTTAAGTCAGGCAGAACCCTGAAATGAGGGTATTTTTATGGCGCTGCTGGATAACTTTTGAATTCATTAGAATGTGCATCACATGCACTGAGTCTTCATTTCCCAGAATAAAGGCATTTTGAAGCTCATATGCACTCTGTAATGAATATATATTTCCCAGATAAAATAAAGCAACAGTAAACAGCAGTAGCGGCCCGTGGTGGGAGTGCTGCCGGGCGGTGACGTGGGGCGGGGGAGGGGTCAGGGTGGGGGTTAGTAAAGTACGGAATACGGCCGAATAGAGGTAAGTAAACATATAAATAAATAAAACGAATTTCGTTGCGCACGCTGCATCACATTTGGCGATGCAGCGTGCGCAACGAAATTCGTTTTATTTATTTATATGTTTACTTACCTCTATTCGACCGTATTCCGTACTTTACTACCCCCACCCTGCCCTCTTCCGCCCCACGTCACCGCCCGGCAGCACTCCCACCACGGGCCGCTACTGGTAAACAGGGTTCATCAGAGCCCCGTTTTGCGAGGAGTTACAGGGTTAGTACCAGAGCTAGCAAGTAGCAAGGCAGGGGTCGTAGCTGAGACCCTGGAGAACCCTAAAGGGCGCACATGGTTACAGCTCTGCAATCTACGTAGTCCAGAAATGTTTGTGCAAAATTGTGCAGGTTCAATCTATGTATTGTAGAAATGTCGATGCAAAATTGTATTTATTATCTGAGTAATCGATTAATGTTGGAGCCAAATTAGTTACAACCTGTAAAACACCTTTAGAAACATTCCATAACTCAATCACAACAACGCAAATAACCACAAATGTATGGAAGAAATATCCAAGAATAAAGGAATTCTGAAGCACTGATGCACACTGTAATGAATAAACATTTCCCAGATAAAATATATTGAGAGAAAGAAAACAGAGCTCATTAGAACCCCGTTTTGCGACTAATCGCAGGGGCAGTACCAGTGGAGCAAGGAGCATGTCAGGGGTCATAGCTGCGACCCCTGGCGATCCCTAAAAGGTGCACATGATTACAGCACTGCAATCTATGTAGTCCAGAAATATTTGTGCAGAATTGTGCAGGTACATCTATGCATTCTAGAAATGTCGATTCAAAATTGTATCTATTTTGCATAATCGAGAAATGTTGGTGCAAAATTAGTTACCACCTGTAAAGCACCTTTAGAAATATTTCATAACTCAATCACAACAACACAAATAACTAAAAATGTATGGAAGAAATGTTCTAAGGAGGAAAATATATTTTTTAAGAAAATGTTGAGATAAATCATTTTAAAAAGTAACGTTTTTTTAAAGCACATAAACATTTTCTAGATTTGTTTGTAGCCTTAGCAGGATAGGCACCAAGTTGCACAGGTTAGGTGTTTAAATCGTGAAGTCTTGCTGTAAAGGACTTTGCTATTTAGATGCAGAGACTTGCACTTTGACATCATTTTGACTCCTCACTCGTATCAGACCCTCTAACAGCTTTTTAGCTAGACAGTGTGGCTTTTCAGAACCGTCGCCATTTTTGGTATGCTTTGGTAAGCTCCACTCGAGGATAACTTAGACAGCTAAATATTCCCCATCATCTGGCAGTCACAAGTTTCAATCCTGACAAGGCAGACTTAGCCTTCCAACCTTCGGAGGTCAGTAAATAAATGACCAAAAAATGGGTAATATGAACATCTAATAACATCTATTATTTACATCACATAGAAATGGCAGAGATTCAGGAAGAAGCACTATAGAAAATATGGTCAGAGGCTTTAGTAATGGGGAGATCCAGTTGAAGTGTGGGTGCCGGTCACTAAAATCAATATCACCTAGCAACGCTACCTTCAGGGTGCCGGCATCTATGCAGATTGCCTTTAGGATCAATTCCCCATAGTTTGCTATGGACACCTCCAAAGCCTTGACCATCACCAGAAATAACTCTCAAGAGTTGCAAACCGGGCCTTACCAAGCATATAGACATGTCAGAATGTTTACTTAGTTTTATTACATCATGGACAATATTAAGCTCAGGAAGAACTCAAGGAAATACATACATTTATACATAGCTATATAGATACTTGCTCATATAGACATTGTACAGCACACCTCAATGATTCAGTAGTTTTACCACACACCATACTTAGGGGCCGATTCCGATTCGGGCCGAAAAAAGCACCGACCGACTCGGATCCGGTAAAAATACCGACCGACACGTACCAGTGGCGCCCGACACGCCAAGTACGATGCAAGCCGCGATAAATCCGACCGACACGTCAGGAAACCAAGCCGACCGACCGAGCCGCTCGGAAAATAGCAATCCGGCCGGAAAAACACGCGAATCCAACCGACCGACACGCACCCGGAACAAATCCGACCGAATCGTACCCGCCAACTCCAACCCGCAAAGTACGATGCAAGGCGCGAAAAACACGACCGAGTCGGACGGAGGACAAGCCGTACGACCGACACGCATACAAAACCGAGCCGAAGCAACACAATACACCGCGACCGACGCGTACGCAGCATACAAAACTGCACAAACACAGCGTGAACGAAACGGAAAACACCGTACGAGACCAATGCACGGTCCGACTCGGTCACAAGAACGTTTCCAACATACACAAACAGCACAAAGGAAAAATCAACCAAAAAAAGGCCAAACAAGCAATTACCAAGCCAATAAATACTGGGGGGTGGGGACAGAGAACAAAGACACACCCACAACTCCACCTATATAAAGGACACAAATCACTACCATGAGCCTTTGCAAATGCCATTCCACTACCAGCACCCAAGAGAAAGCAACCACACACCCACAGCTCATCCCTCACACAAGCCACACACCAGCAGCACACCAACAAATACCTACCTCACATACACCCAGCACAACACACACCCACACACCCTCACCTGCACACCAACACACACATCACCCACCATCACCAACCATCACCATGCCCCCCAAGAAGAATCCCAAGTTCCTAGATAGTGAATTGGAAGTCATGGTAGACGAGATCCTCAGGGTGGAGCCACAGCTGTTTGGCACTCTGGTCCAACAGACCCCCATGTCGCAGAAAACCAAGATGTGGGAGAGGATCATCAACAGGGTGAACGCCCAATCACCATGTCGGCGCACAAAGACGGACATCCAGAACAGGTGGTATGACGTGCGCAGGAGGGTACGGGACCTGCTGAAGATAGACTACATCAACAGCCAACACACCGGCAGTGGCCCTCCTGCCAAGCCAATATACCTCAGGCCCTGGGAGGAGAAGGTGCGGGCCATCCTTCCGCCAGTGAGCGTATATGGACTAGAGAACATCCCAGAGCCTGGTGAGTACACAACAAATGTACACAATAAACTGCCACAAAACACACACATCACTGTCAAGGGGAGAGTCAAACCATGCACTCATAGCAATTACACAGCAACTAGAACAGAATCATCCCAAAATGTGTATGTCAGTCAGATAAACACAACACATGCCATCAAAAAAGTCACATCCAACTGTGCCAACACATGTACAAACACAACCACAACTACAGCTAGGCAGTGGCACAAATAGAACTAACACACACATCCACACATGTAGCCACCACAACAACACCAACACACAGTGAAGACCACTCAAAGGAAGGAATTCTGTGTATGCTGGCCAAGTCAGTGTAGCCAATAGCATCATGGGAGTCGCAGTCACACATATTGCCCCCCCACAACTGTCCCATCAACACCACCCTGAACCATGCTCACATCACAGGGAGTGGAGAAGGACTCACAAGATGGCTGACACTGGCTACTGCTGTGGGGAGCACAAGGCCCTGCTGCCAACTGTGCACCAACAAACAGCAGGACACCACTGACTGACATCCTGAGAGACAACTTACACTCCCTGCAATGCAAGCACGTTCCATGGTGGGATAACTGACTGGGTGGGTGGGTGGGTGGGAAGGAGGTCTGGCTGTCAACCAAACACAATCAATGCAGACCATGTTCACACCCCAGAGAATACATAGAAATGCCCAAATAATGCAGGACAATGTGCCACACCAATATCAACCCCTGACTGTGACGACTTAGGACAATACAATGTACAGGCCCGCACCCCGAGGCACAGTCACAACTGTCAGGTGTGTCAACCACTGATGCCTGCAGAAACATGACATACATTGTTTGTGTCTCCCAAAAACAGGTGATGATAGGGACACAGCAGCAGACGCTGAGGAGTCCCAGTCCCAGGCTCAAGAGGATGCCGAGCTCACTGGCGTCGTACAGCCTCTGTCCTCCTCGGACGATGAAGAACAACCTGGCACATCCGGTGCAAGTCAACATGCTGCACCAGCAGGACCACCAGCTGCAGCACCAGCAGGTCCACCAGCTGCACCCCCTGCACCCACCCCTCCAACGACTGTCACCACGAATACCATCCCTGCCGACATGGACAGAATAAGGAACAACACCAGCGCAGTGACCCTGGACCAACCTGGGGCCATGGACACCACCACCACCACCAACCCCCAAGGTGGACCAGGGTTATCTGTGCGTGCAACTGCACACACTGCACATGTCAGCAGGGGTGGTGGGAGGGTGGGAGACAGAGGTCGCTGCTTGCAGACGTTGCTGGTGTGCATGAAGACCCACAACTGGTACGCATAGCTGATGCGTACCAGTCCAGCACCGGAGAGCTCAGCCAGGTAGTGGGGCTCCTCAGAGACATCAAACAGCAGCAGGCTGCCCATCATGCCCGCTTGGACTCCCACATGTCCCATGTGGAGTCACACATGTCACGTGTGGACTCCCACATGTCACGTGTGGACTCCCACATGACCCGCGTGGAGTCCAAGTGGGATGTACTACATGAGATGACGGCGGTGCACAGGGACATTTTACAATGCCTCCGCCAGATGAACAGCAACCAGTCCACACCTCCCTGTGTGCCAACAACATCTGGTACCGAACAAACTGCAACTGCCACAGGGAGGGAGGAGGACTCTGGCGGAGAGTCCCCTGCACCGCAGCAGCCTGCACTTGAGGGCCCCCCCCAAGAAGAGGGGTCGTCCGAGGAGGGGAAAGTGAGAGGCTGATGGCCAAGCGCAACTCCCAGGAAGCCTGAACCTGTTCTGGATTTTCGCCTTTGTGCACAGACTGTTCACCCTGTTGATGGCAACACTACTCCCACACATTGCATGGGGAGTACAAGTTGGAACAATGTGTCAGACAACTGTGGCCCCGATACTGGGGATCCTGTCTACCTGGACTTTCTATTCATCTAGGAACTTGGGATTGCAAGATTCATGTACAGCACAATCCATCCTATGCACTATTATCACAATAAACACACTAATACACCATACTTGCCTCTGTCGTGATTCCAACGTGGGTGCTGTTATGGGGATGATGAACTGCAAAATTACACAGTGTATGCGAACTGCAACAGCAAGGACAACACAGGCATGTGAGTACAGGCAACGTGACACATATGAGGGAGACACACCACCAGGGCTACACAACACATACACACCTAGGCCATCTGACTCATTGCCTACACTGATGTTGCCAGGGAAGACGGTGCAATGCACAGACACCACACCCATTCCCAGTTGTAGTCAAGTAGCCCACAGGTGCAGTAAGCAAATGGCAGTCAAATGTGTGACCACAGACAACGCACATCACTAAGTGAAGCACAGGTTTATTACACAGTAGCAACATGCCGTAACCACTACAGATGCAAGGTAACCCCACCTGGTAGCGGGCACACAGTCAACAACTGTAGACAGAAGGAAGTCCATGGGTGTGGCGCACATCACCTGTAGGGACACAACAGCTACCAGCCTGGATGTGCAATCACGTCGTCGGTGGACACAGTTGACCAAACGAATCTGAAAGTACCCTGTGAAGGACAGAAATGACACACAGTCAAAAGCAATGCAGTACAGGACAGAACAGCAAAACTCATGCACAATACATGTTACAAGATACCCACCCAGAACCAAGTTAGCATGTCAACACTGTTGGGGAGTACAGCCCACCTGTCACCACACATCGCAACACACATCCTGTCAAGTAGCCCATGGACACACTCCAACAGCACCAGAGCACCACCCACACATCATGCCAACTCACATCATTCACATGACACCTCAGGATACTCACATTCAGCTAAAGAAGTTGGTGATGAGCTGTGTGCGGACATCACCATCACCATCATCATCATCATCGTCACTGGCATCGTGGTCCAGGCCAGGATCCTCCACAGGTGGCGGATGTTGGTCATCGTCATCCTGGATGAGAGGCAACTCCTTCCGCACTGCCAGGTTGTGGAGCATGTAGCAGACGATGATAATCTTGCACACTTTCGCAGGGGCATATGGGAGGGACCCTCCGGTCTTGTCCAGGCAGCGGAAGCGGCTCTTCAGGAGACCAAAGGTCCGCTCAATCACTCTCCTGGTCCGACCATGTGCCTCATTGTAGCGCATCTGGGCAGGTGTCACAGGGTTCCTGAGGGGTGTCAGCAACCACGGCATGTTGGGGTATCCCGAGTCACCTACGGACAGACAAGTGCACATCAGCTGACTTGGAAAAGTGGGCGGAATACTACAGATCAGATCACACACAATGGCACAAAGTCAGTACACACCGACAAGCCAGGCACGCTGGTTCTGCATCTGTGCCATCAACCTGGGGATGCGACTACTCCTCATCACAAAGGCATCGTGTGCTGAACCAGGGAAACGGGCACACACGTGTGTGATGGTCATGTCTGCAAGACACACCACCAGTGCATTGACCGAGTGGTAGTGCTTGCGGTTCCTGTAGGCCTGCTCCTGGGCCTGTGGTGGTACCAAAGCCACATGTGTCCCATCAATGGAGCCAATGACATGCGGCATCCTCCCCAGGGCATAAAAGTCACTCTTCACGTCAGTGAGTCGTCGCAGTCTAGGGAAATAGATGTACCGGTTCAGGAAGAGCAACATTGCCGCCAAGAAATCGCGGAGCACACGGCTGAACATGGTCTGTGACATCCCACCAGCAGACGCCACAGTATGTTGGAAGGTACCGGTGGCAAAGAAGTGTAGGGCTGCCATCACCTTCACCTTGGGGGTCAGCGCTGTAGGATACGGCCGGCCAGGCTGCAAATGTGGGGACAACTGCACTGCAAAATCCTCAATCAGCTGCCTGGTGAAGCGGTACCGTCGGATGCTGTCCCGTTCCACCATCGTTGCCAGGTCTGGGAATGGCCGATGGACAGCAGGAGCCCTGCAGTGCAGAGGAGAAGTAAGCAAGATCGTCAGTCACCCCACATATGCGGCATTGAACACACTCAAGATCCCAACATACATCATCATGAGGCACAACTACATGAAGTGTGCAGTACCGGAACGACATGTATGGTACATACATGGCCAACATCTGTCAACACGGTCCTACAGGTGGCATCAATTTGTCCCAGGTTGGCCCATTGGATATCATGATGCTGTGTCACAGTCACCCCCCAGTGACATGTGAGGACAGATGTGCCCCAGGCACCACAGCTCAACGACAGGCACATTCCCAGGGACCCTGTAATGCCACATGGACACTGGCATCACCTGGAGTATCATGTGTACACCACAACAAAACAAACATGACCCCCACAGGTAGTGGCCACACTTGCCATGGCAGGAGAGCCATGGACGTCTGTGACACACACGCACAACATCAGAGTCCATGCACACACAACGTGGATGTGGAGACTGTCTCCCATTGTGCACATGAAATCAGAGACATTGTAAACACTACATGCACAAAGACTGTGGAGGGCCATCACTATTGTGCCACTGGGACACCCTGGCTCAAACATACCGTCCCACATGGGACTCACGGGGTATGTGACATGACATACACAAACACCACTGTGAAATGTGACCATGGCACATGCACAGATATGAACAGTTGCACATCACAGTGGTCACGTACACGTAACACCCAGGATCCTGTCCCCATGAACACGTGCACAGCCTGGGGGTGGCTGCCCACAGGTGACACCCACAGGACAACATGTACACCAACATACACACAATAGGAAATGCAGCCTTACATGCCTTCATGATAAGGTGTGGACAGGCTGTCGTGATGTAGGTGTGCCCCTCACTCCCTGGGAGCTATCTGTGGCTGGCATATGTCCATCTGAGACAGGCATGCTGACATATGCCAGTCACATGTACAGTGATGCGTTGAACAGCAATGGACCGATCGGTGCCTCCGGCCGGCCCATTGCATTCAATGTGTGCGGTGCACGCGTTGTACCCCTGTGCGCGTTGTACTGCAATGGACCGATCGGTGCCTCCGGCCGGCCCATTGCATTCAATGTGTGCGGGTACGCGTTGTACCCCTGTGCGCGTTGTACTGCAATGGACCGATCGGTGCCTCCGGCCGGCCCATTGCTTTCAATGTGTGCGGGTACGCGTTGTACCCCTGTGCGCGTTGTACTGCAATGGACCGATCGGTGCCTCCGGCCGGCCCATTGCTTTCAATGTGTGCGAGTGCAGCGTTGTACCCCTGTGCGCGTTGTACTGCAATGGACCGATCGGTGCCTCCGGCCGGCCCATTGCATTCAATGTGCGCGGTACGCGTTGTACCCCTGTGCGCGTTGTACTGCAATGGACCGATCGGTGCCTCCGGCCCGGCCCATTGCATTCAATGTGTGCGGGTACGCGTTGTACCCCTGTGCACGTTGTACTGCAATGGACCGATCGGTGCCTCCGGCCGGCCCATTGCTTTCAATGTGCGCGGTGCACGCGTTGTACCCCTGTGCGCGTTGTACTGCAATGGACCGATCGGTGCCTCCGGCCGGCCCATTGCATTCAATGTGCGCAGTGCACGCGTTGTACCCCTGTGCGCGTTGTACTGCAATGGACCGATCGGTGCCTCCGGCCGGCCCATTGCATTCAATGTGTGCGGGTACGGCGTTGTACCCCTGTGCGCGTTGTACTGCAATGGACCGATCGGTGCCTCCGGCCGGCCCATTGCTTTCAATGTGTGCGGGTACAGCGTTGTACCCCTGTGCGCGTTGTACTGCAATAGACCGATCGGTGCCTCCGGCCGGCCCATTGCTTTCAATGTGTGCGGGTACGCGTTGTACCCCTGTGCGCGTTGTACTGCAATGGACCGATCGGTGCCTCCGGCCGGCCCATTGCTTTCAATGTGTGCGGGTACGCGTTGTACCCCTGTGCGCGTTGTACCTCAATGGACCGATCGGTGCGCACCCATTGACAATGGGCTTGCCTGGCAACGGACGCGTTTTCGAATATTCGAACGAGTCGGTTGCTGGAAAATCAGTTGGTCACCCACAACAATGTTGCAAAATCATGTATGTCATGAAGTTGAAATTTTGAAGGATGCTGTGGGCGTGTTTTGGTGCTGCTATTCCATGGATTGGCCAGATTCAGAAGATGCAAACGACTTGGACCTATCACTTTGGACACAAGGGACAGTATCTGCCTCTCCAGCACATATATATTGCTGCATGTTCCCCTGAGAGCCCACTTGCCTGCACTACATGCTCCAGGACGACATCTGCCACTGCACTGCTGCTGTCTCTGCCCCTCTGGACCCTGCAATGGCACGTACTGTGGAGAGAGCCCCAGCCTTCAGCCTTGAAGAGAACCAGGCCCTGCTGGACAGCCTACTTCCACAGTACAGCAAGCTGTATGGGACACCAGGGGAGCAGGTGAGTGTTCTGTGCACTGCCTTTCTGAATGTGCATTTTGTCTGACTAGCAAGGCTGAGAGTCAGCACACCACTGGCTAGCAGGCTCACTGAGTAGTTGTCACCCCCCATAGTGTGTAGTGACTTGCACTGGACAGGTATGGTGCAGTGACAGTGCTTCTGAACAGGGTTTTACTCCCCATGCTATGATACCATGTAGTGACTTCTGGAAAACTGTCCATGGGCAGCCGTGCACTGCCTGGGTACACCATGTGCCCCTGTGATTGCGACATGTATATGCAACTGTGTCATGCACGGATATGTTGCATGTGTAGTAATGTCCTTATCACTTTGTCAACCTGACAGGCTTCTGCCCATCGGAAGCATGAGATCTGGAAGGACATCGTCCGGGCTGTCCGGTCCGTGGGGGTCTACAAGCGCCGGATCCGCAACTGCCAAAAGAGGTGGCAGGACCTTCGGGGCTGGACCCGGAGGATTGCACGGGTCCAGCTGAAGCTGTCGCCTCCTCGCAGGAGGGGCGGAACACGGACCCTGACCCCCCACATGCTCAGGATCCTGGCGGTGGTCTTTCCAGACCTGGATGGGCAGCTGAAGGCCAGAGAGCAGCAAGGAGGGGGTGAGTCAAAGACTGCACTGTGTACTCTGTCTAACATGTTATGTGCCCTCCTCGGGCCAGGTTGAACTGCCACAGTACAGCAGTCATGTTGTCCAGGAGCCATGTCCCTCTATTGTGCACTGCCCACTCCTCATCTGATACCCAGGTGTGGCCCTTACATGCAGGGAATCCTGTCACTTAGGACTGTGTCCTTGCAGTTTGCTTGACTCAAGGTGGGAGACAGCATCTGTTTCCCTGACTCTGTGGTGGGCATCATGGGTGGGTCCATTGCTTACACAATGCCTGTATTCTGACATGTATTCAGCGTGTTACTTTGATCTGTGGTCCAATTGCTGAGCTGATCCACCACATGTGGCTGGGGTACCTGGCACACACCCATGCTGTGGGTGGGAACAATGTTTGGGCCCCAGGAGTATGTATATGACGTGTGTCACACATACTTAGCCAGCTGCCTACAGTCCAGGGCTCATCCCTCATTCATGTGGGGCTGGACAGTCATGCCTACTCCAGGCCATACAATACACTCTGTACTCCCACTCCCGTGTATCAGTGGACACATTGTGCACAGTGATTTGCCCCTCAGGTGTCTGCCTCTGTGTCAGTGTGCTGTGGATTAGTCGCCAGGACTGCTGTGGAGTTTCTTGGTAGGGGCTCAGCATGCCACTGGAGATGTGACCATAGGAGACGATACTTGTGTGACACATAGGTGTCTGATCAGCTGCCCATGCAGACTGGGGCATGTAAATGTGAAGTTCAGGTAGCTGTTCCCCATGCACAGCAGAGTGTGAGGGGCTCAGGTTCAGAGGGTAGTGTCACAGGTCTCCCATATGTCCAATAGGTATGACCTGGACAGATGAGGGTTAAGAGGATGTGTTGTGGGGGGATGTACATGTGCACTTGTGCAGCTCCAGGACTTGCATTCCCCATGACCTACTATTGTGACACAGTGCAGAGTGTTGTTGTCTGGCTGCAAAGTCATACATCACTGAGACAGTGATGTATGACTTTGCAGTCATGCCTCCGCCATGGCATGTGTCTACTGATTGGTGATCCTGCAGGGGAGTGACATGTGCTACATGCACACCATAGTGGCGCTGGCTATCAGGACATGGGTGCATCATGGTGTCTGTCGCTGGTATGCATCACATGCATTTCCTATTTGACTCTGGGCATCCCTTACATCCGTAAACCTGTACTGACTCAGTGGCAAGAGCTGTGATGTGTCCACACCGTGTCCTCTGCACTGTCCAACTACTGTGTACTTGCTGCATGTGTCAACACTGGGGTGTTGCAATCCAACAGACACCAGACAGATGGGTGCAAGGCCATGTGGGATGTGAGTGCCATGCTTGGCATCAGACTGACAATTGACTTCTCCTGTTCAATTAGGGCACTTTTAGCAATGTACAACTAATGATGCCAGGGCTTGCTCTGTGATGTGCTGTGCTCACAGTGGTGTGTGCGTTATGTGCAGGTGACTGATGTCTGTCTGTTTCCCCATTGTTTGCAGATACATCCACGGCCACGGAAGGGGACAGCTCCACGGACCAGGAGGAGCCGGAGAGCCAGACTGGGTCAGCAGCCGAGGAGTGGTCGGAGGGACCCAGTGGCACGGAGGGCGAGGGGAGCCACACCGAGGAGTCCTCAGCAGCATCCACCTCAGCTGAGGACCAGAGCAACTCGGAGGATGACTCCCTTGTGGAGGCGGGTGTCAGCAGCCACCACACCCCAGCTAGTGTTGCTGTCCCCGCCACCACCAGCACCACCACCGCCCTCCCATCGGCTCCCATTCCCCAGGTCCGTGGAGGCTCCCATGTCCGGGAGCGTGTCTCCTTTGGGCCAGGCACCGCACCCCCTGCCCCTGTGTCCCCTGCTGCCCTGAGTGAGGAGTCTGTGTACCTCCTTCGCCAGCTCCATGTAGGGCAGACAGCCATGCTGAGTGTCCTCCATGCGCACACCGCGCTGTTGACTCAGCTGGTGTCGTTCATGGAGGGCATCTCATCGGGCATGTCTGACCTACAGAGGGGCAATAGGTCCATGGACTCCTCCCTGACGGCAGCAGTGTCCCTCCTCAAACGGTCCCTCACCCCTCCTGCCTCTGCTCCATCCACACTCCCCAGCACCTTACCCATCCCAGGCACACACACACTGGCACACACCAGCACACACACATCCAGCACACTGACACACACGCCAATGACAAAACGCACACGCACGCACATTCAGGGGACTGAAGCCAGACTCACAGGGGATGGGGCCCTGGAACACACACACGCATCCACATGCACTGCGCAGTCCTCAGTTCCCTCTCCTCCAAAGCACCCTCCCTTGCCTCACCTGCAACCCCAAAGTCACAGCAGCTCTTCCTCTGTGACCTCGGCCTCTTCCCCACCGATGAAGCTGCTCCAGCATCCCGGGGAAGAGGAAGCCCACCCACACGGAGCAGAGTGCCCCTCGCCCCGGACACCCTCCCCCAGGCGCAGACGGACTGAGGCCCCCACCCGCAAGTCCCCCGGAGTGCTAAGAGCAAGACCCCGCCACCGCCCTGCAGCTCAGGCACAAGGTCTCCGTCCTCCATCCCTCAGGCCCCCACTGCACAGGTGCCCCCACCACACCCTGCCCCAGGTTCCCCCACCCACAGATATACCATCCCCAAGATGCTCCGGCCTTCTCCCCCTGCCACTTGCTCTCCCAGCACCACACCCCCGCTGCGCTTGTCTGTGCCACTGATGTGGTGAGGGTGTCCCCCCCTCTGTCCAACCCACCTTGCCTGTTCCCCATTCTCCTCCCCTGGAGGTAGGCACTGCAGTGGAGTCCACTACCGCCCTGTCTGACTTGGGCACTGCAGTGGCGGACCTGTCCACCCCATCTGCAGGGTCCACTGCAGTTGTGCCGGCACCCACGACATCTGTGTCATGCCCCCCAGTTGTGCCGGCACACACCATGTCAGACACCTCCACTGCAGTTGTCAGTGGCTCTCCAGCACCCACCACCCCTTCCCTGACTCCCCCTGGTGAGCCCTGATCCTGTCCCTGCGGTGCCTGGCCTGCCCCCGGTTGCCCCTCCTAGTGGATTGTCCCTGGTATTGTGCAGGCATGCGTAGGGTGACATCTGCCAGTGTCACCCTGTTTGAACTTTGACAATGGACTGGCCATTGGCCTTTGCTCTTTTTTCAGGACTTCGTTTGGCCTCAACACATATGCTGAATAAAGCAACTTTCTTTTCTCTAGTGCTCATGCTTCAGATGTACATGTTGTTGGTGCAGCTAACCATGCCCTTGCTGCAGTGATGGTGATATCTGGTCTCATGATTATGAAGTGTTACTGTGCAGGAACCCATGTGGTCCAGGGGGAATGTGTCCTATCATGTGGTGTATCCATGTCATCAATAGCAGCATCTGAGGGTGTCATGTGTTCAGTATTTGGCAATGGGTTTCCTACTTACATTGGCAATTTCATATCTGTGGCTTCCACCCCTGCACATCTGTTGTGCCTGCCATCGTTGCATTTGTCTACTTCCCTGACCGTGTTGCCATCTCCAGTGGACATGCAGGTTTGGGCATCAATGGGGAGGGACTCATCCGTGTAGTCAGTGCAACATTGCTATACAAGTGTGTTGGATCTGTGCTGATGATTCCGTTGGCACATCCATGACCAGGCTGATGTGATGGGAGCCCTCATTTGGTGCTAATTGTTGATTGTGTGACCAAGTGCTCAGCTGACATGATGGGGCCCTACTGAGGCAACATATGGCACAGCTTTCCTCACACAGGAGTGGAGTCCCCTCATGGCAGTGTGTACACGTGTGACATTGCCTGCGCCCAAGGTGTGTGTTGTATGTGCATGTCTGTGTGTTCACTTCCATTCATCTGCGCATGCTGTGATCCCTAGTGTTGTACCTGTTTGTGATGCTTGCTGACTTGAGCTATGTTCCCCCAAAGTCTTCTCCCTGTGTTCTCTGTGATGTGGGTGCATGGCACATTACTGGTCATCAGGGTGTCACCCATAGGTGTGTTTGCTGTCAGGGCAGAGTTTGTGTGCTGACGCAGATGGGTCACAGTCAGGTTTCCCTTTGGCACTTGTTGTTTGCCCCTGTCATGTGATTTCCAGTTTGTGTTATCTTTCAGTGATTGTGACACGTTGTGTGTGTGACTGCTGGCACTCCTTAGGGTCCGGGCTGCAATGTTGGTTGTTGTCTATGTGTGTTCTTTGTGGGTGACCTTGGCTTCTTCATTGGTGTGTGACTGTGGCTGGGATCCCATTGGTCGGTGTGGTATTGCCGTCATGTCCATGTACAGCGTAGTGTGCAGTGTGTCAGACATTCAGGAGTCTTGTTGAGTGTCCATGTGTGATGTGTTTCTACACCTTGGTTCCCACCCACCACCCTGGAATAGTAATGGGTGCATGTGCAATGTCACCAGTGCATGTGTACTTCACTGCTGCACATTGTTGGAGGTCGAGGGGTGTGGTCTTGAGTGTGTGCAGATGAGAGTTGTTGCCCGGCTAGTCCCCTGCCTCCATGTTGGCCTTGG
This sequence comes from Calotriton arnoldi, assembly GCA_963921515.1. Taxonomy (NCBI): domain Eukaryota; kingdom Metazoa; phylum Chordata; class Amphibia; order Caudata; family Salamandridae; genus Calotriton; species Calotriton arnoldi. The sequence goes on along the minus strand of CAWUFW010001993.1, from coordinate 116,800 downwards.
CTTACTGGCCATGCTGATTGATTTGTGCTTGTGTAGGTGTGATGGTAGTTAGTTGCTCAGGACACCTGACTGTGGTTCACAGTGTGAACGACATTTAGCTTTGTCATCACAGTGGTATTTTTCTTCAGCCCAGGGTCACCACATTGTGGGGGCCCTGGGGGTGGTGCTGTGGTGTGTCTGTGACTTGCTGTGTCAGTTGTTGTTCCTACGTGCCTGTGTGACATGTGTGTTTTGTGCTCCCTCTCACCTGTCAATGCCTGCTTGCCCACATAGGGGATTTGGATCCATGAGTTACCTTAGTGTGGCAGTGTATGCACATCTGTATGATTGGTATTCAGCTCTCCTCATGTGTTGTGTTGTTGCCTGGGGACACTGGCACCCCCACCCCTCACCTGCTGTGTATGATGACAGTGTTGGTCTGCCTGTTTGTGTTTGTGCATCTGCACCACTGCATTGGCATATCTTGGGTGTGCCATTGGCTGTATGTTGTTTGGTGTGTTTCCCCTGCTGTCCCTGGGACTCCTAGGTCATCGGTCAGCACAGTGATCATGGTTTGTGTGTCCCATTGCTGCCATGGTATGGTATCTGTTCACCTCACATCTGCTGTCTCCACAGGGTATCTGCATTTGTGTGCCCATTGGTGCAAATATGTGGGTCTGCATTCTGATGGTCACTTCTGTCATTGTGTCATTGATGACTGTTGACGGTCTCAGCCCCCATGGGTGTTGTTTGTCTGCACATGGCCAAAGGAATGTTTCATTTGCACTGCAGTATTTGGCTCCCCCAATTTATGTTGCAATGGGACACATACACTACTTTGCCACAGATGAGTTTTTGGTTCTGTGACCAGGAATGATCCATGCAGTTTGGCAGTTGCAGCTCTTTCTTTGTCAACAATTACCTTTTGGTCACTGTGATGATGAGGGTGTAGACCCCATTGCCACAATGGTCAAAATGTGCTTCAGCTATGGACCCCACACTTCCCTTTTGGTCACTGTGATGATGGGGGTTTAGACCCCATTGCCACAATGGTCAAAATGTGCTTCAGCTATGGACCCCACACTTGCCTTTTGGTCACTGTGATGATGGGGGTTTAGACCCCATTGCCACAATGGTCAAAATGTGCTTCAGCTATGGACCCCACACTTGCCTTTTGGTCACTGTGATGATGGGGGTTTAGACCCCATTGCCACAATGGTCAAAATGTGCTTCAGCTATGGACCCCACACTTGCCTTTTGGTCACTGTGATGATGGGGGTTTAGGCCCCATTGCCACAATGGTCATGGGCTGCTTGCATTGTGGGTGCCACACACATATATGTGTGGCACATGTGCTAGGGGGTCACATTGTATGTTCAATGTCATGTTCGGTGTTGTAGGCATTTGACACAGCCTGCTCACACGCTTGTCATGGTGGTGGGGGGATGTCTTAATCTTGCATTCCCTAGGTTGTGGTGTGCTTGTTGTGTCATGCATTGTCCATCCTATGAGTGGGGGTGGTAGTAGTGGTAGGCATCCTGCCCCCTGGCTAAGGGTGGTAGTAGTGGTAGGCTTCCTGCCCCCTGGCTAAGGGTGGTAGTAGTGGTGGGCATCCAGCCCCCCTGGTTGAGGGTGGTAGTAGTGGTAGGCATCCAGCCCCCTGGCTAAGGGTGGTAGTAGTGGTAGGCATCCTGCCCCCCTGGGTGAGGGTGGTAGTAGTGGTAGGCATCCTGCCCCCCTGGGTGAGGGTGGTAGTAGTGGTAGGCATCCTGCCCCCTGGGTGAGGGTGGTAGTAGTGGTAGGCATCCAGCCCCCCTGGCTAAGGGTGGTAGTAGTGGTAGGCATCCAGCCCCCTGGCTAAGGGTGGTAGTAGTGGTAGGCTTCCTGCCCCCTGGCTAAGGGTGGTAGTAGTGGTGGGCATCCTGCCCCCCTGGGTGAGGGTGGTAGTAGTGGTAGGCATCCTGCCCCCTGGGTGAGGGTGGTAGTAGTGGTAGGCATCCAGCCCCCCTGGCTAAGGGTGGTGGTAGGCATCCAGCCCGCCCTGGGTGAGGGTGGTAGTAGTGGTAGGCATCCAGCCCCCTGGCTAAGGGTGGTAGTAGTGGTAGGCATCCAGCCCCCCTGGTTGAGGGTGGTAGTAGTGGTAGGCATCCAGCCCCCCTGGGTGAGGGTGGTAGTAGTGGTAGGCATCCTGCCCCCCTGGGTGAGGGTGGTAGTAGTGGTAGGCATCCAGCCCCCCTGGCTAAGGGTGGTGGTAGGCATCCAGCCCGCCCTGGGTGAGGGTGGTAGTAGTGGTAGGCATCCAGCCCCCCTGGGTGAGGGTGGTAGTAGTGGTAGGCATCCTGCCACCCTGGCTAAGGGTGGTAGTAGTGGTAGGCATCCAGCCCCCTGGCTAAGGGTGGTAGTAGTGGTGGGCATCCTGCCCCCTGGGTGAGGGTGGTAGTAGTGGTAGGCATCCAGCCCCCCTGGCTAAGGGTGGTAGTAGTGGTGGGCATCCAGCCCCCCTGGGTAAGGGTGGTAGTAGTGGTAGGCATCCAGCCCCCTGGCTAAGGGTGGTAGTAGTGGTAGGCATCCAGCCCCCCTGGTTGAGGGTGGTAGTAGTGGTAGGCATCCAGCCCCCCTGGCTAAGGGTGGTAGTAGTGGTAGGCATCCTGCCCCCCTGGGTGAGGGTGGTAGTAGTGGTAGGCATCCTGCCCCCCTGGGTGAGGGTGGTAGTAGTGGTAGGCATCCTGCCCCCTGGGTGAGGGTGGTAGTAGTGGTAGGCATCCTGCCCCCCTGGGTGAGGGTGGTAGTAGTGGTAGGCATCCTGCCCCCTGGTTGAGGGTGGTAGTAGTGGTAGGCATCCAGCCCCCCTGGGTGAGGGTGGTGGTAGGCATCCAGCCCCCCTGGGTGAGGGTGGTAGTAGTGGTAGGCATCCAGCCCCCCTGGCTAAGGGTGGTAGTAGTGGTAGGCATCCAGCCCCCCTGGGTGAGGGTGGTAGTAGTGGTAGGCATCCAGCCCCCCTGGGTGAGGGTGGTAGTAGTGGTAGGCATCCAGCCCCCTGGCTAAGGGTGGTAGTAGTGGTGGGCATCCAGCCCCCCTGGGTAAGGGTGGTAGTAGTGGTAGGCATCCAGCCCCCTGGCTAAGGGTGGTAGTAGTGGTAGGCATCCAGCCCCCTGGTTGAGGGTGGTAGTAGTGGTAGGCATCCAGCCCCCTGGCTAAGGGTGGTAGTAGTGGTAGGCATCCTGCCCCCCTGGGTGAGGGTGGTAGTAGTGGTAGGCATCCTGCCCCCCTGGGTGAGGGTGGTAGTAGTGGTAGGCATCCTGCCCCCTGGGTGAGGGTGGTAGTAGTGGTAGGCATCCTGCCCCCCTGGGTGAGGGTGGTAGTAGTGGTAGGCATCCTGCCCCCCTGGTTGAGGGTGGTAGTAGTGGTAGGCATCCAGCCCCCTGGCTAAGGGTGGTAGTAGTGGTAGGCATCCTGCCCCCCTGGGTGAGGGTGGTAGTAGTGGTAGGCATCCTGCCCCCTGGGTGAGGGTGGTAGTAGTGGTAGGCATCCTGCCCCCTGGGTGAGGGTGGTAGTAGTGGTAGGCATCCTGCCCCCCTGGGTGAGGGTGGTAGTAGTGGTAGGCATCCTGCCCCCTGGGTGAGGGTGGTAGTAGTGGTAGGCATCCAGCCCCCTGGCTAAGGGTGGTAGTAGTGGTAGGCATCCTGCCCCCCTGGGTGAGGGTGGTAGTAGTGGTAGGCATCCTGCCCCCCGGGTGAGGGTGGTAGTAGTGGTAGGCATCCTGCCCCCCTGGGTGAGGGTGGTAGTAGTGGTAGGCATCCTGCCCCCCTGGGTGAGGGTGGTAGTAGTGGTAGGCATCCTGCCCCCTGGGTGAGGGTGGTAGTAGTGGTAGGCATCCAGCCCCCCTGGCTAAGGGTGGTGGCAGGCATCCAGCCCCCCCTGGTTGAGGGTGGTAGTAGTGGTAGGCATCCTGCCCCCCTGGGTGAGGGTGGTAGTAGTGGTAGGCATCCTGCCCCCCTGGTTGAGGGTGGTAGTAGTGGTAGGCATCCAGCCCCCCTGGCTAAGGGTGGTAGTAGTGGTAGGCATCCTGCCCCCCTGTGTGAGGGTGGTAGTAGTGGTAGGCATCCTGCCCCCTGGGTGAGGGTGGTAGTAGTGGTAGGCATCCAGCCCCCCTGGCTAAGGGTGGTGGTAGGCATCCAGCCCGCCCTGGGTGAGGGTGGTAGTAGTGGTAGGCATCCAGCCCCCCTGGGTGAGGGTGGTAGTAGTGGTAGGCATCCTGCCACCCTGGCTAAGGGTGGTAGTAGTGGTAGGCATCCAGCCCCCTGGCTAAGGGTGGTAGTAGTGGTGGGCATCCTGCCCCCCTGGGTGAGGGTGGTAGTAGTGGTGGGCATCCTGCCCCCTGGCTAAGGGTGGTAGTGGTGGTGGGCATCTGGCACCCCCTGGCTAAGGGTGGTTGTGGTGGTTGGCATCCAGCCCCCCTGGGTTGGGGTGGTGGCGCGCATTCAGGCCCCTGTGTGCATATGTGGCATTGGTGATGGGCATCCCGCCCCTATGGTGCTGCTGTTGCAAGTATATTCAGATTCCCAGTGTATGTGTGTGATGTGTCGTGTACGTGTTGTATGTGTTTTGTGGTTGGTGTCTGACTTACCTTCTGCGCCGTACGCGTCCGTGCCTGTTCCGGTAGTAGATGTAGAATATTGGTATGATCGGGACGAAGGGATTCATGGTTGGTTCGTGTCGTTCGTCCTTCTCGTTGCTTCGCGTCGTCCTCGTCGCTTGGCTTCGTCCTCGTCGCTTCGCTTCGTCCTCGTCGCTTCGCGTCGTCCTCGTCTGTGCTGTGTTCGTCTCGTAGCCGTGGATCGTGTTGTGGCGCGATTCGGAGCTTATGTGCGCCTCTCCCGGATGCTTTGACGTGCCGTGCGTAGCGACGGGTTCGGCGCGTACGGAAAGCGCATCGTACTTGTCCGGCCGGACGGGGCTGCATTTTCCCTTCCGTGCGACTCGATTCGGCGTTTCCGGATTCGCCTCGGTCGGAGAACAGGACCTGGTTTGGGTGAGTACGGCTCGGCCGGGATTTTTGCTGTTGTGCGCATCGTACTTGCTCGTTCGGTGTGCTGTACGGATCGGTCGGGAAACTGGCTTTCGCATGGCTTTTTTCCCGACCGAATGGTATTGGGTGCGCCTCCGACCGAGATCGGAATCGACCCCTTAGTCGGAAGTCGGTAATAAAGACTCCCTAATTACATTGAAGTTGTACTTTCCATAAGAAATGGCTTTTTTGATTTCCTAATAACTTTGATACATTTTGAGGAGTGTGTGTAATGGAACATTCTTGGGTATAGGTCCTTTTTGTGGTCTGATCTAAATATGTTCAATAATGTTAATGGCAGTTGTGTTGCCAGAAAGTGCAGAACAGACTACATGGCAATAAACAGGTTAATTCTATATCTGTTGTGACCATTTATTGCAAATTATCTTTAGATTTGGATCTGGCAAGAATTTATGGAGAAACGTTTTGAAAATATATACAAATCTGATTGAACGAGGCAGATTTTTTCCCTGTTACAATTGCTGGATCCTCAAATCCAGGTCCGTGGATCTAAGCAATCTGGATGGCTAGCCATCACTGAAAAAAATTTGTTGTGTCACCCTTACATGATGTAAGATTATATGAAGGTATAACTTGGAAAAGGGGCATTTTCTGCCACCAGGGGAGGTAATGGAAGGAAAAAGAGAGCAACACTTCTTAAAGCTGTCATTTTGTGTCTTAATCAAAGACTATATCTACAAATGCAGCAACATAGAAATAAATTGTAGAAGGTGGTAAGAAGTATAAGATAAACCAAACCCAAATAGTATATTTGCGGATCAGGAAAGAGGAAATTCTGCCCACAAAAATAAAAAGTAAAACAATTTTTGACATGCAGGGTTAGAGCTTCCAAATATGAATATGAGAAGATGGGTGACTCAACCCTTTGTGAAATTCCTTTTTGAAGTTCATGAGGTTTGTGTGGTGTGAGCACACACAGTATTAAAAAAAGATAGAGGTCAGATGTAGCAGCCCTTTTCTGCAGAAAGATAATATACCCACTGCCCCACAAAGCACTGCTTGTTAGCCATCCTTTATTCCCTGGTCAAAGCACCCACCATGCACAATCCCTCCCTGACCCCCCACCCCCCTCAGTTTACTCCTGTGAACGCCCACCATGGCCTTAGGGAATTATGGTCAAAATTTTCACCATAGCTGATGAATTTCAGTGGATATTAGTTTCATAAATGTTTTCATCTGAGGTTTTTTACAGGATTGTCATTGAGTTTTATAACAGAAGTTATTGCTTCTAAGTAAAAAAACTAAAATTTGCCTTTAATAAAGATATTTCAGATCTTGTCTAAAGAAAGGAAACACAAAGGATAAGCCATGTACCTCTAGAACCCACTGGGCAGGTCCTTCAAGTGTGTGCAGTGTAGTCTGGGCCCTGTGTACTGTAAACTCAGTTTCTTTGAATATGCAGATCTTAACAAGGATATGTGGATCCAAGATGGTGCCAGCATTGCTTTCTGAGATCTGTGGGCTGGTACGGCTCCAGGGGGTTTATATTGTTAGAAACTTCGTCCTTGGTGAAATCAGGTAGTTTCCCACATTCACCGACTTTGCTTTGAATGAAGTTAAAAATGGCCACAGCCTCTGCAAGGGAAGATTTACAACCACTGGATGCCCCGTGAAAGTGTGATACTGTTGCAGGAAATTCTGACCTGGACCCACAGTATACTAGGCATCGCCAAGGGCCATGACCTAACACCTTTTGGAATAGGGTCGTTGAGTTCATGTCCCTACACCCAAAGCATGCCAAGAAATTAATGTGATAAAATGAGCATCTATGCTGAACCTATTTTCTCATTAAATTATGTGTTTATAAAACATCACTTCATAATTATTACATTATATTAAATTTGGAAACATAACGACATAAAGGGAACGGACCAGCCGATTTCAGGACTCATCTATCCTGGAGTGTATTCGGTAAACTACAACATAGGAGCTTTACATCCTGTTAATAATATGTCTGTTTTGCTGGTGTTGGTATGTAGCCAGTGATGGAGCAGGGTTTTGAGAAAATAAAACCTGCTCGGATTGAACCCTCATTAACATATATTAACAGTGTGCTGTGAAAAATATTATTAAAAATGCTAAAATAAGTGGAAATGCTTCTGCGCATGCGTAAACTAATGCGTGTATTAATGCATGGAACTAGGCTGCAAAACTGCTTTGATAAAAAGACTAATGCTGCTTTTGTGCACGTTAATAATATTTTGCTAGGAATAACACGGGTTGTGCATGGGTTAGTGCAATGCTGGGATGGTGTGTAAAATGAAATTACATTTCGTGAAATAATAAATGTTTGTGTTCTGTTCTCGTAGAAATACAAGCATGGGCCTACACTTCTGCATGCCAGTTTGGGGTTAAAGCTTGCTGAAAGAAAAAGAATATGAAATAAATGGGCTTTGAATGAGGAGAGAATGCAAAAGCATAGAAATGTCCTTCACGATGTGCTGACTGTCTGCCAAGGTTGCAGAAGGAGGATTACTGATAAACAAGTGGAAACGTACAACTTCTTCATGAGATGGCAGAGGCGAATAAAAGAGGCGTAGAGACTTGCAACATGAAGAATATGTAATATGATTGTGTTCAAAGTTGTTTCCTGAGAAAGATCTGTCGTCATGTTGAAAGTCTGAAACAATAAACTAGTGAATAAAAGTGATCACGCTGAGAGTGGTGTGACAGAACACCCCCATTATTAGCCAATGAGAGACAGAGTTTGGTTGGTAAATGAAACAAATGTGGGTTGGACATTTAGGTTTTGGGGTATAATCGAAAGTCCCGGTGGGTGTGGTTGTAGTAGGTGTTTCTGCTGATGCTAGTTAGCGGGAGATCGTCGCTGTCGTCGGTTTGCTGTTTGCAGATAGAGGCCTACCTGATTCCTGACTCCTGACCTAATCTTTGTCACTCGACTCTTCTTGAGTGGCCTTGCTGCCCTGACTGGCCAGAGGGGTAGATTTCCCTGATTCTTACTTGGGTTAGTATAGATAATCTTTTTAATTTGCATATTCATTTGCAAATGTATTTTGGCTCTGAACTTTTTCTCTCTTCGCCTATCCACTCCTTCAATGCATTGTTTAGTTGACATGAGTTTGAATTTATATATTGCCAATGTTTTCTCTCTATGATAATCCATGATTTGCATTTTCGTGTAACTGTACTTGATGAGCATTTATTCTTACATTATTTTTACGATAAACAACACAAACTACACATTGAGTCTGTTATTATTTAGTAGCATAGATTTAGTACTTATTATTGTCATCAACTCTTCAACTTTAGATTCATCGCCACATTTATTTGTAAGGAGAAATGCAGGTTCTAAAGTGTATTTAGTGAGTAAGGAATAAACTTGCATCACACTGAACCCCAGCGTGAAGGGATTAAGTTGGGTAGTGAAAATGGGCCTGTGTTTGTGAAAATTATCGATCCCTGATCGCTGGATCAGTTTTGGTAGCAGAGGATGGTTAATTATTGATTAGTTTGGCAATAATTATTGATTATTGAGTATTGATTATTAACATGAAAAGTTAGTGTCTTTGTTTTATGTTGTTTGGAAATACGGGTACAGAGTTACCTAAGATCCTAGGATGATGTTATTTTAGCCTAAGTGGCAGAAGAATAGTGTGGAAAGGTATCACACTGCAGAAGTACTTTGTCTGTTGTTGTAATATCGAACAGCAAAAGGCTGACAATGTTATTTTAGGGACATATTCGATTGAAAGAAGATTGCATGAAATATTGAAAGGTGCGCATCGGAAACTCTGGCCTTACATCCCCAAAGGAGTACCAAGACCTCTTTCTGAAAGGAAAGTCCTCTTCCGAAACTTTGGCTAGTATCCCCAGAGGAGTACCAAGACCTCCTTTAACTTGATTGAGAGTAGAGTAGCGCTGGTCATTGTTTTCCTAGAAGTAAAAGAAAAACTCTGAGTGAATGGAACTATCTCTTTTATTAGTGGAGCAGACAAAGTAGCATTGTTTTGTGTTGGTTTTTTTTTATAACCAATTTTATTGATTTTATGAGGTAGTGAACAAGATAACGGCACCAGTTATGATTACAGGTTCCAAGACAAGGCAAAGACAAAAACTCCTCGCGTCTGTATAGAAAACTGACAAGCATGAAGAAGATATTGACATTCCAACCCCAGTCCTTGGTTGCGCAGTTAAAACAATTAGTCTTCCACCACCCCAACCCATTTACCCCACATTCGATGAAATTTTTTCAGGCATCCTCTGGCCGCATACAGTGGTTGTTCTTGCGCGGCACACCAGTCTACTCCCCTGCGCCAGCGCGCCATTGTAGGAGAAGCCGGGTTCAGCCAGTGGGCCGCTATGTCTCTTTTGGCCACCATCAGCGCTGTGCTTAGGAAGAGTTTCTCAGCCCTGGTACCATCCAACCCCTCGGTGACGCCCAGGAGCACGTTCGTTGGGTTAAGTGGAACCTCCCAGCCCAGGACCTCAGTGAGTTCTCCCGTCACTGACTCCCAATATCTCGCGATCGCGGGGCAAAGCCATACCATGTGATAAAAGTCCGCTTGTGGGCGTGAGCATCGGGGACAGGAAGCATCGGGCCGAAGACCCGCGCGGTGGAGACGCAGCTGCGTGAGGTAAGCAGTGTGAAGGTAATATATTTGGACTAGCTGAAGCCTTGCAGAGACTGTAATTGTTTTGGGAGCCATCAATGCGTCTACCCAGTCAGATTCCTCAAGGGACCCAAGCCAACCCTCCCACCTGTCGCGGAGTTGAGATAGTGAGTTGGGGGTGTTGTTTGTGAGGGAGCGATAGATACGGGAGATCCCTCCCTTCCCCAAATCGCCAGTCATAACCTGAGCTTCAGGGGGGCTATACTCAGGTAAGGAGGTACCTTCTGAGATGTGGGAGTGAAGGGCGTGACGTAGCTGCAGGTAGCGGAAAAACTGGGAAGAGTGAAGAGAGTAACGAGCCTGCAAATCCTGAAAGGAGCGCATGTGAGTTCCACTCCAAACATCCCCCAATAAGGAAATTCCGATGAGATCCCAGGATCTGAATCCTGAGAGGTTAGCAACCTCTCGGAGTCTGGCGCCGCACCACAAGGGAGTATACTGGGTCAGTTTATCCGACCAGCGTATGTGCCGCAAGGAGGCCTGCCAGGCTAGTAGCACACCGCATGTGACCTCAGGGAGAGTTTGAGAAACGGTGTTGCCGTATAGCATCCCTTGAATGTTGGACAGGCCCAGGGTATGCAGCTCCAGACGATACGCCGGGTCAGACCAGCCACCATTAAACCAATCATGCACGGTGAGGCGCCGGGTCGCTAAATAATAAAGATACAGGCTCGTCATCCCAAGACCGCCGTCAAAGGGTGGGATCCGGCATTGGACAAGGGCCAGCCTGGGCCTCCGCCCGCCCCACAAAAACCTAGTGGCCAAGCTGTCCATCTCCCAAAACCACGACCTGGAGAAGGAAAGGTGCGTATTCTGGAGCATGTACAGGAATCTAGGCAGAATCATCATTTTAAATAAGGCTATTCTGCCCAGAGGGTTCAGTGGCAGCGTTTGCCATTTGAGGAGGTCGGCGCGGACCCGTTTCACCAACAGGGTGATGTTGAGTGACCAGGTGAGGTCGGGGAGAAGGGCTACCCAGATCCCCAGGTACTTGAAGGATTGCCGCCGAAGAGGAATTGACGACTGCCAATCAAAGCATTCCCGCGAGAGGTGGAGGGGAACCAGGACGGACTTGGCTGAGTTTAACCGAAGGCCAGAGGTGCGCTCAAAAAGATCCAAGGCCCGGAGGCATCGGGGTCCCGACCGAGCGGGGTCTGCTAAGAATAGCAGTACATCGTCGGCGTAGAGCGCAATTTTATCCTCTTCAAGGCCGGGCCATCTCCATCCCGTGAGAAACTTGTCAGAGCGGACAAGGCAAGTGAATGGCTCCATCACCAACGCAAAGAGGAGTGGCGAGAGGGGGCACCCTTGCCTCGTGCCCCTCCTGATAGGAAAGGGGCGGGACAGAGCTCCATTGGCTAGAACCTGAGCCCGAGGCTGACAGTATAGCGTCTTGACCAGGTTGCGGAAGAGGATACCAAAGCCGATTTCCTCCAGGACCGCCTCAAGGTATCTCCAATCCACTGAATCGAAAGCCTTCTTGAAGTCCACGAGAAGAAGAGATAGGTAGGGGGTCAGCTGGTGTCGATTCGCTAGAGCGAGGTGGAGGCGCCGGAGGCAGTGTCTGGTTCCCCTGAAGGGCATAAAACCGCATTGGTCAGGGTGGACCAGCGTGGCCAGGTGTGGACGTATGCGGTTGGCCAAGTCAGAGGCAAATTTCTTAAGATCCGAGTTAATGAGGGAGATGGGGCGGAAGTCAGAGCAACAGTTCGAGGGAGGCTGGGATTTAGGAATCACCACAATTGTGGCCAAGTCCGTCTCCGGACGGAATGAGCCGCAGGCGATTGCTTCCTAGTACATCTCCAGGAGATGAGGAACCAGAGTGTCCCGGTAGGATGCATTAAACTCCTGGGGGAGTCCGTCCGGTCCGGGTGTCTTACCCGTAGCCATGTGTGATATGGCGTCATGAATCTCCTCAGGGGTGACCGGAAGATCAAGCGCCTCCGACTCGCTGAGGCGCGGGAGGGGGAACCGTTCACTCCGGAGGAGCTCCGGGAGCGAGAGACTAGGGGTCTGAGCCGAATAGAGAGTGGCGTAATAGGCTGCGAACAAAGCGATACCAAAGGGGATGATGGACGGAGCGTTAGAGCAAATCAAACACTCACCCCCAGTCAACTGATCTGGGTTTAATCCATCATCATTCTTTAGCTCACTCCACCACCCCAGTTCAGACATGGCCATATGCAAATCAGTCTGACCCTGTGCCTCATGGGAACAGTCCAGCCCGAACTGCCAAGCCATGTCTTCCCTGGACCGGAAACAAGCATCCTGGGACCGGTTTCGGGTTCAAAACCCTCATCAGCCAGGCTATCTTGAATCCAGTGGCAAAGTGAGCAAGGGACCCACGTCTGGGCATACCCTGCCAACTTAGGGCGAACAAAGCGATACCAAAGGGGATGATGGACGGAGCGTTAGAGCAAATCAAACACTCACCCCCAGTCAACTGATCTGGGTTTAATCCATCATCATTCTTTAGCTCACTCCACCACCCCAGTTCAGACATGGCCATATGCAAATCAGTCTGACCCTGTGCCTCATGGGAACAGTCCAGCCCGAACTGCCAAGCCATGTCTTCCCTGGTCCCGTGCTCACTACGCCACTGGAGTCAAGCTATCCTGGCTGATGAAGGCTGATAGCCTGAAACCGGTCCTAGGATGCTTGATTCCGGTCCAGGGAAGACATGGCTTGACAGTTCGGTCTGGACTGTTCCCATGAGGCACAGGGTCAAGACTGATTTGCATATGACTATGTCTGAACTGGGGTGGCGTGGTGAAGCAAAATAACGATGGATTAAACCCAGATCTGTGACTGGGGGTGAATGTTTGCCAATGTGCAGCATTCCGTCCATCATCTTGTGTGTTTTGTATTTCGCCCCAAGTGGGAAGGGTATGCCCAGACGTGGGTCCCGTGCTCACTACGCCACTGGAGTCAAGCTATCCTGGCTGATGAAGGCTGATAGCCTGAAACCGGTCCTAGGATGCTTGATTCCGGTCCAGGGAAGACATGGCTTGGCAGTTCGGTCTGGACTGTTCCCATGAGGCACAGGGTCAAGACTGATTTGCATATGGCAATGTCTGAACTGGGGTGGCGTGGTGAAGCAAAATAACGATGGATTAAACCCAGATCTGTGACTGGGGGTGAATGTTTGCCAATGTGCAGCATTCCGTCCATCATCTTGTGTGTTTTGTATTTCGCCCCAAGTGGGAAGGGTATGCCCAGACGTGGGTCCCGTGCTCACTACGCCACTGGAGTCAAGCTATCCTGGCTGATGAAGGCTGATAGCCTGAAACCGGTCCTAGGATGCTTGATTCCGGTCCAGGGAAGACATGGCTTGGCAGTTCGGTCTGGACTGTTCCCATGAGGCACAGGGTCAAGACTGATTTGCATATGGCTATGTCTGAAATGGGGTGGCGTGGTGAAGCAAAATAACGATGGATTAAACCCAGATCTGTGACTGGGGGTGAATGTTTGCCAATGTGCAGCATTCCGTCCATCATCTTGTGTGTTTTGTATTTCGCCCCAAGTGGGAAGGGTATGCCCAGACGTGGGTCCCGTGCTCACTACGCCACTGGAGTCAAGCTATCCTGGCTGATGAAGGCTGATAGCCTGAAACCGGTCCTAGGATGCTTGATTCCGGTCCAGGGAAGACATGGCTTGGCAGTTCGGTCTGGACTGTTCCCATGAGGCACAGGGTCAAGACTGATTTGCATATGGCTATGTCTGAACTGGGGTGGCGTGGTGAAGCAAAATAACGATGGATTAAACCCAGATCTGTGACTGGGGGTGAATGTTTGCCAATGTGCAGCATTCCGTCCATCATCTTGTGTGTTTTGTATTTCGCCCCAAGTGGGAAGGGTATGCCCAGACGTGGGTCCCGTGCTCACTACGCCACTGGAGTCAAGCTAACCTGGCTGATGAAGGCTGATAGCCTGAAACCGGTCCTAGGATGCTTGATTCCGGTCCAGGGAAGACATGGCTTGGCAGTTCGGTCTGGACTGTTCCCATGAGGCACAGGGTCAAGACTGATTTGCATATGGCTATGTCTGAACTGGGGTGGCGTGGTGAAGCAAAATAACGATGGATTAAACCCAGATCTGTGACTGGGGGTGAATGTTTGCCAATGTGCAGCATTCCGTCCATCATCTTGTGTGTTTTGTAATAGGCTGCGAAGCATTGGGCCACCGCCGCCGGGGTACGATGGACCTCACCACTCGAGTCGATCACCTCAGGGATGATACAATTGGCCATAGGGTAGGTGGCCAAATGATGGAGGAGCTTCCCATTTTTATCTCCCCATCCGTATACTCGGGCCACGGAAGACCTCCATAGCAGCTTAGCAGCCTCCAGGGAGGTCTGTCCAATCTCATCCCTCAGGAACGCAAGTCTTCTGTCTTGCGCTTCGGTTCTGTCCTCCAGGGGCAGAGTCTCGAGCTGGGTGACCTGGGTCTCCAGGAGTGTGAGCCGAGCGTCATGGGCCGCGCGGTTAAGTTTGAGTTGGCCTTTGGCAAAGCCCCGAATGGTGGCCTTTCCGGCCTCCCATAGGGTACAAAAAGAGGACACCAATCTTTGATTGTTGGCGAAGTAGAGGCGAAGCTCGGCTCCCACCTGCTCTCTAAATTCCTTGTCCTGGAGGAACCAGGCATTGAGCCGCCAGATCGGGCGCAAGGATTCGGGAAGATTGCCTATCTGCAGCGCCACCGGGGAGTGATCCAATAGGCCTCTGGAGAGGATGGTGATATCCTGAATCGCCCGGCAGTCCTGGGCCGGTAGGAAGACATAGTCCAGTCGCGCATGGGTGTGGTGAGAGGCTGAAGTATGGGTGTAGTGTCGAGTCGTCGGGTGCCAGAGTCTCCAGGCATCCCCGAGACCTAAATTGGTTGCCCAGGTCGAAAAGAGGCCCGACTGGGTAACCCTGGAGGTGGAAGGGGGTGTAGCAGTGTCAAGGCCAGGGTCCATAACAGCGTTGAAGTCCCCCCCAACGATGGTCATCCCCAAGGGCAAGGAAGCAACCAATGAGGTGAGCCGCGTGAGTGTAGAGGCCAGCAGGGAGGGGGGGAGTAGACATCATTAAGCCAGGTCTGGTGGCTCAGTGGACTAATGCGTCCACTGCAGGGGCCTGTGTTCGACCTCATGGTCACAGGTTCAAATCTTGGCGGGTCCACTCAGCCTTTCATCCATCTGAGGTCGATAAAATGAGTACCATTGAGTTGGGTAACAAGAAACATCTGTTATTCAGCGCCAAGATGCCTATGGGTGAACGTGCGCTTTACAAATACACATGTTATGTTATGTTATGTTATGTTATCAAGCAGATTGAGGGGACGGTCCCCAAGGGTCCCTTTAAGGAGGACAAAACAGCCCTTAGAGTCATGGGTCACCCTGCGCGCCACTAGTGGGAGGACGCGGCGCACCAGGATCGCCACCCCTCTCGATCCCCGGTTGAAGCCAGAGTGCCAGGTGGGTCTCCTGGAGCAGGAGTATGTCTACATTGTGACGTTGGGCATATCGCAAGACCGCTGCGCGCTTGACCTTATCCAGCAGGCCATTAACATTCCAGGACATTATATGGAGCGGCATCGACCCGGCGTGATAATCAGTCACGGGGAACGTGGGTGAGGGGCCGGACAGCCGGTAAGGGTGGCCGGTGTGGTCGGAATGCGGCCATGACATGAGGTAGTGGATGCAATACCCTAGTGTTGGGCGATGCGCGCTTGCCTTGTTGCTGAGAAGGAATACTGGTGCAGAGAACAATGAAAACAAACAATACAAACCGGGGCATCTGTCCCACCCCCCACCCCCCCTCTCCCCCCTCCCTATACTTCAGGAACGGAAGCATCTGTCGCCCAAACAGTGGAAAACTAGGAGAGAACCAAACTAAAACGCTCGGGAACAGGGAATCGTGGAGGACCCCTCCTCATAGTAGGATGTTCATATCTGTGTCCATCGGGAGATGAAGTTAGTAACCAGGCAGAGTGCAGCCCCAGGGAAGGAAACAGTGATAATCAGAAGAGACAGGTGGACTCAAGCGGGCCTGTAAGAAGTGTCGGGCTGCGGGAGAGGTCCGTGTCCGGTAGATCCAGCAGCGATGGGCGAGGCGGGCCCAGGATCGGACCGGCCCGAAGAGCCAGACCGCCGCCCGGCAGGGGGGGCTCTGGCTAGCAGGTCGGGAGTCAGCTGCCGAGAGGGGCCCAACGGAGAGTCGGAGCGGGCACGCCTCTGGCCCCTGCGCCTGCTGGAGCGGTTGCGTTTCGGTCGGGGGCAGGCATGTCTCGTCAGGCACCCCCAGCATTGTTTTCAGGAGGTGGGTTCGGGGCACTGAGTCTGAGGGGGCGTTCCTCTGTCGCCCATGTCCATGCCTCTCCAGGAGTGTCAAAGAAAAGGGTTCTGTCTTGAAACACCACTCGCAGATGGGCCGGGAAGAGGAGCCTGTATTGGATGTTAAGGGAGCGCAGCTTCTGTTTGACTTCCCCGAAGGAGCGGCGCTGGCCCTGGACCTCACGGGTGTAGTCAGGAAAGATCATGATCGTCTGACCCTCGTGTTTAAGGTGTTGCTGTTTGCGGGCCTCTGCCAATATAGAGTCTCAGTCTTTGAAGTTGAGGATCCGCATTATGATCGGCCTGGAGGGCGCTCCCGTGGAGGTTTAGGAGCAAGTGAGCGGTGTGCCCGTTCAATCGCGAACCATGGAGAGAGGGAGCCCTCTGGCATCCATGAGCGCAGCCAGCGCTCCACGAAGTCCACCGCTCGACCCTGCTCCACGCCCTCCAAAAATCCGACCAGGCGAAGGTTGTTGCGACGGGACCTATTTTCAGCGTCCTCCGCCCGCCGATGCAGCTCCTGGGTGTGAGATTGGAGGCGAGCCACCTGGGTCTTGAGCTGCTGAACGTCATCCTCTACGGTGGAGATGCGAGACTCAGTTTCTTTAATCCGGGCTGTGGCATTGCGGAGATCCTGCCGGAGAAGAGTCATGTCAACCCGGACTTCCGCAATCTTACTCTCCACCGAAGATTGCGAGGCCTGGATAGCCTGGAGGATGGTGGACAGGTCTGCAGCAGCAGGGCCCTCCTTGTGTGCAGTCCCTCCAGTCACTCCGGAGTCCGTAGTAGTGAACCGGTCAATTTTGGTTTGAGTGATGGGAGTTTTTGATGCTTTATCCCTACCCATGACTGCCGCCCAGCAGGCAGAAGAGCAAGCCTGTCCCTGAGCGCTGAGGCGGGAAGAAGGAGCGAGGGAAGGAGGCGGTCGCTCCACACCTCGCCGCCCGACCGACGGCCGATGTCCTCCCCCAGCAGACCCACTCGCGTCTGTGGATGAAAGCCTCAATTGTGCAGGGTTGCGATGGAGGGCCAAGGCCGGTGTTAGGAAAAAGACTTCAGCGCTGGTGTGCACAAGGAACCAGAATGCAGCTCCAGGGTGTTGAGGCGGTGGGCGAGCGGGCGGTCAAGGGAGGGAGTAGGAAAGAGAGCAGGAGGACCGCTCGCACCCCGCCACCCGATACTGTGGCCAAGACCTTACAGAGGGGTCCCAGTCGATGTCGGGGCCATACCAGGAGATGGATCCCCTCTGCCGCCCAATCGATGGCCGAATCCCCTGCCACCCAGGGCCAAGGACAGGCGCCGCAGCAGGCCGGCTCCAGCAGACACCCCCACTCCTCACCTCCGCAGCAGTCCTTACCAACCCAAAGCCAGAGAGCACCTCACAACCAGGGCACAGGTCCGCACACAACAACCACAGGAGAGGGGGGGCGAGGCACCAGCCCCACGCCAAGGCCTCAAATGCACGCTGCCGGCTTCACAATGACCGCAGGGGAGGGGGGTGCGAGGCACCAGCCCCACGCCACTGTCCGAATTGGCAGCTGAGGTACCACTCCAAAGCCAGGGATCGCCACACAACCAGGGCGTAGGTCAGCACACAATGACCACAGGAGAGAGGGGGGCGGGGCACCCGCCCCACGCCAAGGCCTCAAATGCACACCTCCGGCATCACAATGACCACAGGGGAGGGGGGCAAGGCACTAGCCCCACGCCGCTGTCCAAATTGGCAGCCGAGGTACCACCCCAAAGCCAGGGATCGTCACACAACCAGGGCGCAGGTCAGCACACCATGACCACAGGAGAGAGGGGGGCGAGACACCAGCCCAATGCCAAGGCCCCAAATACACGCCACCGGCCTCACAAAGACCACAGGTGGTGGGGGGCCGGGGCACCAGCCCCACGCCGCTGTCTGAATTGGCAGCCAAGGTACCACCCCAAAGCCAGGGATCGCCACACAACCAGGGCGCAGGTCAGCACACAATGACCACAGGAGAGGGGGGGGCGAGGCACCAGCCCCATGCCAAGGCCTCCAATGCACGCCGCCGGCATCACAATGACCACAGGGGAGGGGGGGCAAGGCACCAGCCCCACGCCGCTGTCCGAATTGGCAGCCGAGGCACCACCCCAAACCCAGGGATCGCCAGACAACCAAGGCGCAGGTCCGCACACCCCAGGTCCCAAATCAGCAGGGGGGTGGGGTGAATGGGGGGACAGGACCGCTGTCACACTGTCCTCCCACCCTCCCTAGGATCCATTAGCAGACATGGAAGGTGCCCGACGGGACCCCCACCTCTCACCTTCCCAAGCAGGCCTTACAGCCAGAGCAGGCCGTGGTGCGCCGCCCGATCCTCACAGCAGGCTCCGCAGGGCCCTGACCTCCTCTCAAGCGCCTGGCTCCACCACACACCGCCGGCCACCCACGTGGTGTCACAGTAGATAGGAGGGGTCAGCCGCCACTGCACGCCGTCTGGCTGACATCCGAGGCCTCTCGCTCAGCACAGGTGACCAGGTGGGCCGGATTCCAGCCCCTTGGATCACCGGGAGGGTATTGGGCAGCACCACACTCCTTCCTCCTGCCACCCGATAGACGGCCGATCTCCGTGGCAACGTCCCGGGTCCAGCTCCCAGGCGCGGAGCTCCCTCAAGGCCGTTCACAGCACTGTTTCACCAGGCGGCGGCCGCCTGCAGCCGAAGGAGACGGTGCGGCACTGAGGATCCGAGCGGCACCAGCAGCACCTCGGGGCCCCTCCTATAAGGACAACAGTGGACGTAGTGAGTCCCAGGGCTCGGGGGCATCAGAAGGAGCCGAGAGGACTCCTCGGGAGAGCCACCATCTTAGGCTCATCACAGAGCAGGCCCTCGCTGTGGGGCTGCCCGCGGCATCCAGACACAGCCCACCTCACCACCAAGGAGAGCCCCAGAGTCCAGGACAACAGGGCAGCAGGATCACACGGTAAGAACTCCCACGTGGCGACGGATAAGGAGCGGATGACGGAGGGGTCCGGAGCACTTCTAAAGTGCAACCGCCATCTTGACGCTCCTGGCCACGCCCCTGTTTTGTGTTGTTTCTAACAAGAAATAGTTGAGAAAATGTAGAAAATACATTGCTGTATTATTTTGTAAAGGGAGGGTCAGTAGAAGGAGTAATACTGACGTCACAAAAAGCCACGCTGGCATTGGTCAGGCAGCGGGCGTGTAGTGAGCTGTGATTGGTTGGTTGCTGTGAGTCGCGCTAGCATTGGTTGAGATAGCGGATACGTAGTGAGCCGTGATTGGTTGGTTGCTGTGAGTCGCGCTGGTATTGGTTCGGATTTAGCAAATAGAGTGAGAGGGTTTACGGAAGTTTTCTCTTGTTTGTTTTGGATTATTAAGCAAGAAAAAGAGTGTTTAAAAATGGAATTGGTAAAAAGAATAAAAGATTTATTTAAAAAAGACAAGCCGATAGTTACTAGAGAGGGACTTCCTATACCTCCTCCGAGAGCGCCTGCTTCTTTTCTGATGTTAGAACGTGGGTATCATACGTGTACATGGTTGGAGAACTGGATGAGTTATACGGAAGATGATGGAGTTTTAGCTTTTCCAGAAAATGGTACATTTAATGTAAGGATTTTGGAGAACTTGTGAGGACGAATGAATTCATTAAAGCCAAGTCCTAGACCTACGCAGTATGAAGCGCTTGAGGAATGGGAACATGAGGCTTCTAAAAGGGAGTGAGACAGGAATGGAATTAAATACAGGAATATAATAACGAGATATTCTGAGGCTAGATGGGATGATCAAAAGAAAAGATGGAGGAGAGATGTAAGTGCAGATGGATTATATCCAGTAATAGTTGCTGAGGATCAGACTGGAGGCAAAAGTAAAGAGAAAACGAATAATTTAGAGACTTCAGAAATAGATAATGAATCAGATGAGACTGATGATGAGTTGTTAGATGAAATATTATTAAAGAGACCTCCACCATATCAGGAAAGTTCAGGGGAAACAGTTCCAAATGCACCACTAATTGAAATACAAGTTCCTCAGGTTCCACAAGGTCTACAACCTCCACAAGTTTCACAGGTTACACAAGTTCCGGTAGCTTCACACACTTGAGTGTTGCAGGAAAATGAGATTAACATGTTGAATAAGGCGAGAGAGGAGTTAACAAAGAGAATTAGTCAGATGAGTCTGAATGCAGAAGCATTATCGGTACCAGTAACGATTGGTCCTATAGTTCCATTGTATGGTGAAAATCAGAATATATCTAGAGTACATGCAATGACAATTCCCATGAATAATTCCAGGAATGTTAGTCGATCAGAACAGGTTGAGATGAGTACTTCATTGATTGATCTTCCAGTGGATGAAAATGTAACTGAAACACCAAAGAGAAGTGTACGGATGGATCCTAGAAAAATAGTGCAGAATGTCAGTTGAACAACTCCAGTATCAGGGAGTTCAGTGGGTCCTTCGTCAGAGGAGTTAGATGACTGGATAAGATGAATGGAAAAGAATAAGTCACAATCGAATATAGATGTAGCTAGATTGAGAGTGCATCTAGAAGAAATGATTATTGGTACAATAAGTCCAGAAAGATTGAGTAAGTACCGAGATGAAGAGTTGTTATTTTTGTGTAAGAATATTACATGGAAAGCAAGGAATTTACATGAGAGGTTGGCAGAAGCTGCACAAGAATATGGAGTAGACATAGAAAAGTCTAAAGTTTTGCAAAAAAACGTACAGACTGGATTTTACTGACAAGGATTTGGAAAGTTTGAATACGTCTGGTAAACGATTGCAAATAAATGAACTGATGAATACCTTGAAGAAATGGGGTGATTTAGAATGATGGAAAGGTAGATGGGCGAAAAAGAAGGAAGAAATACTTGCAAGTAAAAATGCGTTTTTATTCCCATTAAGAGAAACAGGACAGGCTGAAATGATATGTCCAATGAGAGAAGTTCCAGGTGGTGGATATGTTCACGTTCCCTGGTCAAGACAGGATATATTATCCTTTACGAATGATTTCCCTAGGCTGAGAGATAAACCTGTCGAGTGGTACAAACAGGTAGAGAGGTTTGTAAAAGTTTCAAAAGTTTTGTTAAAAGATCTAGATGGTTTGTTTGAGATTGTAGTTCCAGCTGACTTATTGACTGAGTGTAAAATTGCTGTTGAGTGGCCAAAAGAAGAATATCCTAGAGATGTGAAGACAGGAGCACCTTCAGAAGAAGTGATGAAAAAATATCAAGTAATTACTTTCTTGAAAAGTAAAATTTCTCCAAAAGAAACAGATTGGGTTAAAATTGACAGGACAACCCAGGAACCTAAAGAATCGGTGCATGCTTATTATGAAAGGTTGTTACAGGTGTCAAACAGTATAGTGGTTTTGAAAGCATAGGTGACAAAGATATCGGACATTTTGTGTATAGGTTTGTTTTTGGATTAAAACCTGAAATGAGTAACATGATTCAGCAACATTTGATTTGTTGGCAAAGTAAAACAGTTGATGAGATTCTGAGATATGCTAAATATTGCAGTGATGATATTGAGTCAAGGCATAAAAAGTTGAAAGAGAAAATGATGTGGGCACAGGTGAAAGTGGCAGAACAGAAAGATGGAAACAATGGTTCTCAAATAGATTTTCAAATGAAAGGACAAAATCAAAATGGTCAGGTACCAAATGGAGGTAGAGGTAGAGGTAAGATGAATAGGGAAGAACTAAAAAAGAAATTTCCTTGTCATGCGTGCGGAAAGTGTGGACTTTGGAGGAATGAGTGTAGATCTTTACTGAAGAATAATGGAATGAATCAAAATTTCAATCCGCAGATGCAGAATGAAGTGGTTGTGAATCAACAACAACAACAACAACAGCAGGCAGTTACACCACAGACACAACAAGTACAGGTGCCTCAAGCTCCTATGCCAAATAATGTGAATGCTCAAGTACAGAGATACAGTGCGAATTCTGGATTTCACACAGGTGAACAAGTTGGTAAGAATCAAAATGTGCAAGTGGTTTCACAGTATTTGTTGCAATGTTCAGAGGGTGACTCAGACTCATCTCAATGACGGTGCCTGAGGGGGGAGGAAGAGTGCATGCTTGGCGCATCTCTAGAGGTAGATCAGTCAGGTCCTTTTGTTGATGGAAAAGTGGAAGGTAATGATATTACATTCCTATTGGACACTCGTGCTACCCGTTCTACTGTGAGAGCAGCAGAAATCCCAAACCTACCCCTCTCAGGAGAAAGTATCCAAGTTGTGGGAGTTTCAAATAAATATATTAAGACTCCAATAATAAGACCAATAGAAGTTCATATTGGAAGATTCAGAGACATGCATCGGTTTGTGGTATGTGATACAAGTCCGGTGAACCTTTTAGGTAGGGACTTGCTTTGTAAGATGAACTGCACCATCTATTGTACGCCAGATGGTATTGCTTTTCAAACACCAGATGAGGATGTTGCTTTTAAAATGATGTTAGCGAAACAAGGGACAGAAGTGAATGATTTATATTCATTGCTTACAGAAGAAGATTTACCTGCAGAATTGAGAAATGCAGTAAGACCTGATGTATGGGATTTTACAGGAAAAGACATTGGGTTGATGAAAGGTATGGATCCTATTCAGGTTACAGTCAAACCAGGTGCAATATATCCAAACACTCCTCAGTACAAGATGAGTCCTGAAATAACAGCAGGAGTAATTCCTGCAATTGATCAAATGATTGAGCAAGGTATTCTAAAGGAAATACTAAGTAGTCCTTGTAACTCACCTATTATGGCGATTAAGAAACCAAGTGGAAAATATAGAATAGTTCAGGATTTGAGAAAAATTAATAAGATCGTAGTACCTTGCTGTCCAATAGTACCAAATCCAGCAGTGATTCTTTATCAAATTCCTTGTGATGCAGAATGGTACACAGTAATTGATCTGTGTCAAGCATTTTTCTCGATACCTTTGCATCCGGATAGCCAATATCTTTTTGCTTTCCGGTTCAGAAACCATGTTTTGGCATGGTGCCGAGTTCCCCAAGGGTATACAGAGAGTCCTTCGATTTTTAATCAGATTTTGAAAAAATGTTTGGAGTCATTGATCATGGTAGAAAATTCAGTGTTAGTGCAGTATATTGATGACCTACTGGTGGCATCAAAAACATGAGAAGCCTGTGTGACAGATACAATTGCCTTACTGAATCATTTGGCAGAAGGTGGGCATAAAGTGTCACCAGCAAAATTACAGTTTTGTCAAAAAGAGGTTCAGTATTTGGGACACAAAATTGAGAAAGGAGTTAGAAAAGTAACTCAAGAACGAATCAATGTGATTTTGCAACTGGGTCCTCCTAAGACTCAAAAAGAAGTTCGAATGTTTTTGGGAATGGTTGGATACTGCAGACAGTGGATCAGTGGGTTTTCTCTGATTGCAAAACCTTTACAGAGGTTGACACATAAAGATGTGGTTGATCCGATTGAATTGGATGAAGAGTGTATGAAAACTTTTATTGAATTGCGAGATAGTAATTGTCGAGCACCTGCCTTGGGAATGCCAGATTACACAAAAGAGTTTGCATTATTCTGTTGTGAGAGAGATGGGTGTGCACTTTCAGTCTTAACACAAAAACATGGAAATGGAACGTCGACAAGTGGCATATTTTTCTGCTACTTTGGATTCAGTGGCTGCCACATTACCAGGTTGTTTAAAAGCAATGGCTGCTACTTGTGTGAGTCTTGAGCAAAGTGAAACAATTGTTATGGGACATCCAGTGAAAGTATATGTGCCAAACTCTGTTGAGATCCCATTAACAAGGACTCGGACTCAGCATATGACCTATAGTCAGCTGACTAGGAATGAAAGAGTGATTTTGGGTGCTGAAAATGTGACAGTGACAAGATGTACAATATTGAACCCAGCAACCTTGTTGCCAAGTTTAAGTTGTGGAGAAGTGAAAGATGAAGCAGATCATGATTGTTTGGATGTGACAGAATTGTGCACGAAACCAAGACCTGACATTAAAGATACTCCACTTGAAGAGTCGGATAGTGTGATGTTCGTGGATGGATCTTGTCTGAGAGATGATAAAGGTGCATTGAGTGCTGCTTATGCAGTGTGTACAGTGTCTATGGTTCTTGAAGCATCCTGTCTAAAAGGGATAAATTCTGCTCAAATTTCTGAACTGATAGCTTTGACTAAAGCATGTATAATTGGCAAAAATCTGAGAGTAACCATATTCACTGATAGTCAATATGGTTTTAGGGTGGTGCATGATTTTGGTCAGTTGTGGATGCAAAGAGGATTTCTGACTTCTTCAGGATCACCGATCCGGAATAGTAAAAATGTGAAGGATCTATTGAATGCATTACAAATGCCCAAAAAGATTGCTGTGGTAAAATGTTTTGCACACAAGTCAGGAAATGACTATGTGACAAATGGAAACAGATACGCAGACCAAGTGGCGCGTTTCTGTGCACAGAATTCAATTTCGATCAACAGACGGGTGGAGAAAAAACATACAAATTGCCACTTAATATTTTCTTCTTTGGAAACATGGGAAGACATTAGGCAGCTTCAGGAAGAAGCAAGTGAGGGAGAAAAAGAAATTTGGATAAAATCAGGTTGTAAAAAGAGAGCAGAAGATGAAGTGTGGGCGTATGTTGATGGAAGACCAGTAATGCTAGATAGTTTACTTTCTCAGATGGCAAGGATGTACCATGGAATTGCACATGTTGGAAGAGATGCTATGATTAGGCTCTTCAAGCACTCATGGTTCAACCCAAAGTTTAGGGTCATTGCAGAGAGTCTATGCCAGAGGTGTATAGTGTGCCAGCAGAAAAATCCAGGTAGAAAGACAATTGTTAGTTGGGGTCGAATTGGAAAAGCAGCAGGACCATTTACCCGACTACAGCTAGACTTTATAGAACTTCCCCCTTGTAATGGACTAAAATATGTGAAGGTTGTTGTTTGTTTGTTTTCTCGTTGGGTAGAGGCTTACCCAACAAGAAGGAATGACAGCTTAACTGTTGCTAAATTACTTTTGAGAGAGATAATTCCTAGATTTGGATTTCCAGTCTCTTTAGAAACAGATAGGGGAACACACTTCAACAATGAGATAATTCGGATGATTTACGCAGCATTACAAATTGAGCAAAAGCTGAATTGTGCTTATCGACCAGAAGCATCTGGAGTGGTCGAACAAATCAACAGCACTATTAAATCCAGACTGTCAAAAGTGTGTGCGTCTACAACACTGAAATGGCCAGACGCTTTACCCCTGGTATTGATGAGTCTTAGAAGCATTCCTGATAAAAAGACTGGATTGAGTCCTCATGAGATTTTGATGGGGAGAGCCATGATACAAGCAATTGTACCAGCAAAAAAACTGATGAATATTACTGATGATCTAGTGCTTGATTATTGCAAAGGATTGGCTGATCTGGTGCGTTCTGTGTCTCATCAGGTTGGAGAAATTGCAACCACAACACAGCCGGATCAAGCACATGATTTGAGTCCAGGAGAGTGGGTTCTTGTCAAGAAACATGTGAGGAAGTCATGTTTAGAACCCAGGTGGAATGGACCATATCAGATCATTTTGGTGACAACGACAGCAGTGAAGTGTGGTGGCTTGCCAAACTGGATTCATGCAAGTCATACAAGAAGAGTCCCAAGTCCACTTGAAAGACAAGGAGGAGAGCAGCAACTGGTAAAGCAGAGAAAAGAACCAGAAGCTGAAGAGCATGAAGCTATAGAATCTAGTGTTACAGATTCTGAAAAAGCTGAGCAAGAGGAAGAACCAAGTACAAGTCGAATAAAGTGGGCACCAGCTACTGGGTCTCAAGAGACTGCTGTTGACAAAGAAAAGGAGAAAGTGACTGATGAAAATCAAGAGCAAGTACAACAAAGAAAAGAACTGAATAAAAGAACTTGTGAACTTGACAACGAAGGTGAAGAAGCAGTTCAAGTTAAGAAAGCAAGAAAAGGTGACGTGTGGCCAAAAGGAGTGAAAAGACTGAAATACACTCTAGAAAAGAAAAGGCCGGATCAAATAAATGAAATATCAAGTCAAACTGGACAAAGTGATTCAGAAGAAGAATTGGTACGAAAAACAAAAAGAATAAGAATTCCGAGTAAGAAATACACAGCTCCAGAATGAACATATGTGGTGTTGGAAGAGATTGAGAACACAAATCAGAGAGTAGTAGAAGCTGGTACTGATCAAAGTGATCAAAGCAAACTGAAACCACCTTAAAAGAGAGCTGTGAAAATAAAAGGTGCAACAATTTCAATGAAGAGTATTCTGAAAATTCCAAAAGATTTGAAGAAGAAGATATAAAAAAAAAAGAGGGGGTAAAGAAGAGAGGCATAAAGTGTAAGGATACACTACTCTAGATGGTTTTTGGATAAGTTTTTTCAAAAGTTTTTAAAAGATTTTAGATTTTTTAGGTTTTTCTTTAGATTTTTAATTTTTTTATAAAGTGTCTAAAATGGCAAAGGTAACAGAGACTGGATATCAAAATCATAGTTTTAAACGTAGATGTATTAATGCTTGCTTATGTAGTGTCTTACTACTAACATTGGTATGGTTAACACTGATTGTTATTGTCCCTGTTCTAATGGTGACTAATCACAAAAATAATACTAATGATGTGGGAAGTGAGAGAGTTGATTCTAATATTAAAGAAGATTTAAATACTAACATAGAAAAGATAAAAGATGATAGTGTTTATAATCATGATAAATCAATTAATGATTTTCCGTTAAATGTTTTTACTAAATTGTTGTATGAATATGTTAACACAATGAATGCAAGAGATTGTTATGTGTGCATGCAATTACCGCCGTCTGTCTCAGAGGGGGTGGCTTATCATCACCTACCTTTAACATATGGTGTGTCTTGTAGTGTTTTAACCAGTTTGTTTTACGAGAGGGAAGGATTAGAATATTATTACTCTAATTTTGACTTAATATTTTCAGAAATTCCTATTAGAAGAGATTTAAAAATTGTTTATGGTCCTGTGTATGCAACTTATAAGGGAGATTTTTTAATTAGTAACAAACTGATAGATACAATAGATGCACATAGAAATAACTTAACTTGTAAACTACGGCATGAAGAAATTGAGTTTATGAACTTGGTAGAAGATAGAAGACGAGATTTCAAAAGAAAGCTGCTGAGCAAAAGTCTCATGTACCTCCATGGGCTTTCAGAGAGGGTGATTAGAAAAAGGGTGAGACTTACGCTGCCATGACTCTAGATTTTCAACATGGAGGAAAGCTTTGTGTGTTTAGAGAAAAGACTGAACATAATAGTTACTTCATTTGTTCTAGTGAATGTGAGCATACTTTCTTGATAAAAGGAAATTGGGGACTAAAAGGAGGGACTGATCCTGTTTTCCCTGGAATTTATTATGTGTGTGGTAAAAATGCTTATTATAGATTACCTACAGGTTGGTATGGAAGTTGTTATTTAGGCATAGTATTCCCGAAGGTATATCACGTAGATAAGAATAATAGAGTTAATGAAATAAAACAAGGATTAACACGTAATAAGAGAGGAACGAGTTATTCTGAAATAATTGGGGATATTTTTGGAGCACTGATACCTTCAGTTGGAGTTATTCTGAATTCACATAAAATTTGAAAATTGTCCACAGTGGTTGATCGTTTATCAACAGATACTGCTGGTGGGTTCTTGATGATTGATACTGAAATTGTTGCAATTAGATCAATGGTTTTGCAAAATCGACTTGCCCTCAATATATTATTGGCAAAAGAGGGTGGAGTCTGTAGCATGTTGACAATACAACAATGTTGTACTTATATTACTGACATAAGTAAAAATATTGAGGGGTATATTAAAAATAATACAGAACTTCATGAAGATTTGACTGAACTGAAAGTTGCCAGTGCTTGGGAGAAAATTGGTAAGAGTTTTTCCTCAGTGGGAAATTGGTTTTCTACTTTATGGGGAAGTTTGTTAGGAAAAATATTAATACCTGTTACTCCAGTAGTTGCAGTAATAATAATGATTATTATGATTTACAAATGTTGCAAAGGCAAGTGTAGAAAGAAAGAGACATCAGATCTTAAGCGTAGAGCTAGAAAGAGAAAGAGAGAAGAGATAGAATTAGAGGAAATTACTATGGGATTATGAAAGATTTAGATGGAAGAATGGTAAAACGAGAAAGAAGTACAGTATTTTAAATAAGTGGAAACTTGTATGTGATGAGTATTTTGATGATGGCTCAAAAACGCCATCAAAGGGGGGATTGATGGAGCAGGGTTTTGAGAAAATAAAACCTGCTCAGATTGAACCCTCAGTAACATTTATTAACAGTGTGCTGTGAAAAATATTATTAAAAATGCTAAAATAAGTGGAAATGCTTATGCGCATGCGTAAACTAATGCATGTATTAATGCATGGAACTAGGGCGCAAAACTGCTTTGATAAAAAGACTAATGCTGCTTTTGTGCACGTTAATAATATTTTGCTAGGAATAACACGGGTGGTGCATGGGTTAGTGCAATGCTGGGATGGTGTGTAAAATGAAATTACATTTCGTGAAATAATAAATGTTTGTGTTCTGTTCTCGTAGAAATACAAGCATGGGCCTACACTTCTGCATGCCAGTTTGGGGTTAAAGCTTGCTGAAAGAAAAAGAATATAAAATAAATGGGCTTTGAATGAGGAGAGAATGCAAAAGCATAGAAATGTCCTTCACAATGTGCTGACTGTCTGCCAAGGTTGCAGAAGGAGGATTACTGATAAACAAGTGGAAACGTACAACTTCTTCATGAGATGGCAGAGGCGAACAAAAGAGGCGTAGAGACTTGCAACATGAAGAATATGTAATATGATTGTGTTCAAAGTTGTTTCCTGAGAAAGATCTGTCGTCATGTTGAAAGTCTAAAACAATAAGCTAGTGAATAAAAGTGATCACGCTGAGAGTGGTGTGACAGAACACCCCCATTATTAGCCAATGAGAGACAGAGTTTGGTTGGTAAATGAAACAAATGTGGGTTGGACATTTAAGTTTTGGGGTATAATCGAAAGTCCCGGTGGGTGTGGTTGTAGTAGGTGTTTCTGCTGATGTTAGTTAGCGGGAGATCGTCGCTGTCGTCGGTTTGCTGTTTGCAGATAGAGGCCTACCTGATTCCTGACTCCTGACTTAATCTTTGTCACTCGACTCTACTTGAGTGGCCTTGCTGCCCTGACTGGCCAGAGGAGTAGATTTCCCTGATTCTTACTTGGGTTAGTATAGATAATCTTCTTAATTTGCATATTCATTTGCAAATGTATTTTGTCTCTGAAATTTTTCTCTCTTCGCCTATCCACTCCTTCAATGCATTGTTTATTTGACATGAGTTTGAATTTATATATTGCCAATGTTTTCTCTCTGTGATAATCCATGATTTGCATTTTCGTGTAACTGTACTTGATGAGCATTTATTCTTACATTATTTTTACGATAAACAACATAAACCACACATTGAGTCTGTTATTATTTAGTAGCATAGATTTAGTACTTATTATTGTCATCAACCTTTCAACTTTAGATTCATCGCCACATTTATTTGTAAGGAGAAATGCAGGTTCTAAAGTGTACTTAGTGAGTTAGGAATAAACTTGCATCACACTGAACCCCAGCGTGAAGGGATTAAGTTGAGTAGTGTAAATGGGCCTGGTTGGTGAAAATTATCGATCCCTGATCGCTGGATCACCAGTCAACAGAAAAGACCATGAAGTAAATGGTGACAGCATAATAGCTGGGATGTCCTAATCCAATATAAAGCCGCATCTTGAAACCCCATTTGATGCTGGTGGTTCACAAAGACACTATGATCGATGGTGTTGCAACTCTTTGACATTATCTGGGCCAAACGCTGAATGAATCATCTTGTCAATCACAAAGTACCAATTGTAAAACTGGGGCAGAACTGCCACTGGCATAAGAGGAACTCAGAAAAAAATGAACTTTAAACAGTTTCATAACTGTGCTGGGGAAATATATACATTAATATTTATTTTGGGAAACAGATGCTCTTGAAGCAGGGCTTCTACAGACTTTGGGCCCGATCGCAAAGGCAATCTGAGACAAAAGTCTAACTTTATGACTTTTTGTACTCACAGAGGTCATTTACATGTCTTATCTTTACGTCCGCAGTCGGGCTGGAATCTCTGCACCCGAGCAGAATGTCTGGCTCTGGCCAGAATCTCGGCACCCAGGCCGGAATCTCCGCACCCGGGCCGGAATCTTTGGTTCGGGCTATATGAAGTGTAATCAATAGGCCGGAAAGCAGTTTTTACAAAAAGGAACATTGGTAACATGGGATAAATGGCAGAGGAGGTCATGAAAATCAGTTTGGGAAGGGAAAAGGGTGTGGCCAAAAACTACATCACATCCCACAAAACTTTGCTCCTTTGCAACATGGTACACGTAGTCAACAATTTGCGCTCCCCTTAGCATTGGCTGTAGTGTTACACCAAAGTTTGGAGGGGGGAAGGTGGGGGAGAAAAATAAAATTAAAAAAGATCACTTACCTGCCAGCCAGCCAGCCGCCTGGCCGGCCACCGCCTCTCTTTCCTCCTCTCCGTCCTCTTCCTGGCCTCTGTTTGAACAGGAAGCAGGAAGCAGGAAGCAGGAAGCAGGAGAGGCTCCCCTAAGCCAATCACACCACTGCAATGCAGCGTTGTGATTGTTCTGAGCGCCTTGGTTCGGCACTCAGATGAGGAATGGGAGCCTCAACATGTTCTACACCCAGTCTGTAGTGCAGCCTGGGTGGAGAACATGCAAAGTGCGCATGAATGTTTGGCTGGCCCTAGAGGGCTGGCCAAACATTTAAGCGCACTCAGGAGGGTGCCACCACTCCACCTCCCTGCACAGCCTAGCCCCACAAAACTATCCCAGCACAGAAAAATAAAATAATAATAACTTTGCGTTATTATTATTTTATTTTTCCTTTTTCGCTGTGCTGAAAGGCAGTGGGGCGATGCTCCTCAGCCTTAGCGGAGGAGCCGCTCCTGCTGCGGACCTAAAAATACGACTCGTAAATGTAAGTCGTAAAGTTAGACATTTGTCTCACATTGCCTTTGTGAATTGGGCCCACGGTTTTGTAGACATGTCCTTCTCCACAACTATATTCAGTCTCATTAATCCTTCAGACAGAGACCTAAAGAAACCACATATGGATGGTACAGCTGGATGCAAAGGTGTGAATGGATGCAAAAACAAGAACGTGAAATGCTCACTTTTAATCTCTTTGCCTACAAACAACACATGTCATGGCAGACATCTCATAGGGACCAACTACCACAAACTTACCAGTGGACAGGTTCAAAGTATGGTTGCCACCTCACTCGACACTAGCAGAGGACTCTATTTTCAGTCCTGGTCTTTATTTATTTTATTTTTTGAGTTTTATATAGCGCAAACCTGACCTGAGGGTTTCAGAGCACTTTACAAGGTCTGCATAGACAGATATTTACAATTTACAATGTATACATCAGAAAAATAGTAAGCTTACATAGTAATAATATAACATAGAGGGTGGCATAGGTGGTTGAAATAGTTAGGAAGTAGCAATGGACAGTTGGTGCGGAGATTGGAGGATTAGATGCAGAGATAGTGATGTTCAGGCTTTTTGTTGGTTGGTTAGGAGGGAGGATTCAGGTATTTATTGAGTTTTTTTCTGAAGTTTAGGAATGATAGATTGTCACGTAGATCCTGTGGTAGAGTTTTCCAGATTCTAGGTGCATGCCCAGAGAAGAAGGGAGTAAGTGATTTTACTTTCTTACATTGGGGCATTGGTGTTAAAAATTATTGTCATCAAGTGCATTAGACTACTTCATTCAAAGCAAACAAACAAAGTACATAACTCCCAAAATGCATTAGTCTAAGATTACAAACTAGGAAACCTCAGGGGTGTAACTCATCACATTCTGCAGGGGGGCTGCATCATTTTGTATCATGCCACTGGGAAACCTAGGCCCAGATTTACAAAAACTCCACACAGCTCAGTGCAGCAACTAAACTATAGTTGCTGCACTGCATTGCATGAAAGGGGGAGACCAGAACAGCATCTTATCTAATAAGATATGGCTGTGTTTTCCTCGCTCCCTGTGCTGATGAACTTTAGGCTGCCATGCACCAATGCACACACTCTTGCACCATAGCCCAAGGGTGCGTGCATTCTGTAAGGAATAGTTTTGATACTGGAAGAGGGCTCTTCCAGTACAAGAGCTATACTTTAACACGTTTCCTGCTTTGTAAATGTGCTGTACAATGCAGCAAGCAGACAAACTAGGAAAAACAAGGAGAAATGAAAAGTCTTCTCCTCACGTCTACATCCAGGAGGTGTAAGATTTCGATGCAAATCGCTGTCTATGAATGTTTGTAGATAGGGATTTGCATTAAACCTAATGAGGGGTTGCTTGACAACGCATATGAACCACACATGGAACAAACCCTTGGTGCTAAGTAACTCAAAGAAGTGCGTAGTGCAACTTTGCGTTACTTTGGGGAACTACCCAACACAAATGAATAATATTTTTGAACTGCTTTCATGCAGTTTAATGCTCTGCTTTTTCTAAACACTGACAAAGCAAAATATGCCCCCTGTGACTCACTTTTGCCATAGAAATAGGACTCCTTCTTAGTTGCCCAGTGACGTAGCTGTCTTGCAGTAATCACACAGCAACGTTTCTAAACAGAGGCACTATTAGCTAAAAGGCTGCACACCTATTTTTGTCTCAGAGTGATTACTCAGATAACACCCTTCCTTAGCCAAAAAGGCATGACAAACTCAAATAACTGTTATTACCTGCTACTAACGAAGCCCTCATGACTCATAACCGAAATTTAACCATATCCCTCTATTTATACCCTAGCTACTATAAATACACCTGCACCAATTTTATGTTTTTTTCTTTTCATTCTGACGATCTTTTAAAGCTTTCACTTCTTTGGTTTGCTATTTCACGTAGCACGCAGACATTTAGGAAGACTAATTGCAGAGGAGTGGATCATGTTATTCAAAGAAAGACTCGTTGCGGCAGTATGCTTAGAAAGAAATTGCTTCTGCGAAATACGGACATATTTTATTGCCTTATTGAGAATAATAATCACAATTCTCCACTTTGTTCCTCATATAGCAAATTGTGTTTTTTCTTTTTCCTCAGAGGAATTTATTTTAAATCATGTTAATTTAAAATGCTTTTTTTTAAATGTTTTTCTTTTTAAA
Source organism: Calotriton arnoldi (assembly GCA_963921515.1). Taxonomy (NCBI): domain Eukaryota; kingdom Metazoa; phylum Chordata; class Amphibia; order Caudata; family Salamandridae; genus Calotriton; species Calotriton arnoldi. The sequence continues at coordinate 83,575 of CAWUFW010001993.1, read as the reverse complement.
AAGACAGCTTTACCTTTTGTCTAAAGTGAATGTGACAACTACCCACAGGTGGAGTTTCTTTTTAACTGTAACTGACTCGATTTTAATAAACACACAGGTTTGCTTATTATGCTCCTTTCCATTTAGTGAAACTTCACTAGCTGAGAAAAAACGATGCAAATAAAAATGCTTCTGCTCTCCAGAAACTGATGTCAAAGAGCAAGTTTAACATTTTTTAAGAGAAGTATTTGTGGAGTATTTGGAAGGAAGACTGTAGGCTTTCAGCAGGAGCTCCTCCGCTATGGCGGAGGAGCGTCGCCCCACCTGCCAGCAGCTAAAAAAAGAAAAAATAACAATAATAAACTGCTGCTTATTATCATTTTATTTTTCTCTCGGAGCCGAGGCTTGGGGGCGGGGCCGGGGTGGTGACAGGCTGGAGGGGGAGTGTTGGACACAGCCTTCACTGCGCATGTGGGTTTGGTCAGTCCTCTCAGGCCGGCCAAACCCACATGCGCAGTGGAGCTCTCTCCAACCCCAGCTGCATTGTTGGGTTGGAGAGAACAGGCACAGGCTCCCAGTCTGTGTGGGAGCGCAAATTATTGGTGCTCAGGCCAATCCTGACGCTGCTTTCAGCAGCATGAAAGCAGCGTCAGGATTGGCCTCAATGCACTCTGTGAGCCAGTGACTGGAGAAGCAAAGAGCGCAATGCGCGAGCAGGTAAGTGTTTTATTTGTCTCCCCCCATCCCTATACCTCCCCAGCCACTCTGTTAACTCGCCGGCTATTACATAGGCTTTAGTTTTGATGGCAGACTTCTTAACTATGTGTCGGCAATGTCTTTTTCTATCCGTTGTATGCAGAAGTAGATCACTTGGTGAATCCACCTTAACTACAACGGTGCCCATTCTTCAACAAAAATAAGAAGACATCCATTAATTTACCCAGGGGGCTGAAAATAGTGGTGTGCGAGTTGCCACAGCACCCCCACAAAAAAAGGTGTAGGAGTTCAAATGGAGAAGGATCTATGAAGAGGCCTTTCATTGTGTTTTTTATCTAGTAACATTTGCTATGCATTCAAAGACAGAGGTCAAACGTCAGAGAATGTCTTCTGACAGGTAGCAGCTTATTCTTTTTTAATATAGAGATTGGTGTTTACTTTTCCATCCTCTTACTGCAAAGTGAGAATTTTGCAACCAAGTGACAATCATTCTGGGGTGCAGATAGTATGAAAGAAGAAGGCTGCAGCATGTCAAATGTTTTCTAACACACAACAAAATTGAAATACTTATAAATTAAGTTTACAATTATTTCAACATACACAAGCAGTAAGTAAAGAGCAAATGACTACTGAAGATATATCAAATATTTGAAAAATATACATTTGCAAATGAGGCATATTATTTGTATCTAATTCAGAAGTGTCACGAGAATAAAACTTTTAATAGAATCACATCAAACCAGGATATTATTTACGTGTGATAAATATGCACAGATCCCAAATTTCTACACATTATTGTTTGGTCACCCTATAGTTTTAGCAGTAAAGCTGCATGCCTGATGCAACTTTAATGGCCTTTTCAAGAGGACATTTCAATGGAAAATGTGCTCTCTGTAAGTGGCAGTATCCTACCACTTCATGTTTTACTCCTATATTTGGGACAGATTACTTCTAGTGTACTAGTGAAAGCTCAGTCTTACTATTCTCCTGCTGAATGGACATAGCTCATTTGCTAAACGTGTCCTTCATTTAGCACTTTCATTTTTGAGACAAACACTGTGACGTAATATTGATGACAGCAACCCCACTCTGAAAATTCTTTTTGCACCACTTGCATTTATCTGATTTGCTCCTATGAATCTCATTGCAACTGGTCTTTACAGCCTGTTTCTCCATCAACCGTTTTGCGGTCTGAGGAGGCATGAGAAGTCCATATATGTGTGTTTTACCATGTTCGGGTGCTGCATGCTCTCATTTCTTTTAGTTTGGAGCGGAGTTTGGTGGATTTCCTACATGAAAACTGCTTCACAGACAAACAAAAAGGGTCTGATTATGCTCTGTCCTCATTTTAGGAGATGTTTTTAGCCCACTCCTATGTAAACATGAGCCAATATAATGGGTTCTTTCTGAGTAAATCTGAAATTGGATTCAAATAGTGTTTGCACCCAGTTTCTGATTCTGAGTTGAGTACATATTTCCAGGATACATCATAACACATATTCCTCCCATTTAGGCCTGGAGGAATTTGTCAGGGGCAAGTAGTGCAGAGTGTACAATACCATGTATTTTTACTGGTCAGTAGGACCTAATCCACATGCTATCACCATTCATACATGGAAAACGTGGAAACAGTCAGTAGAAAGAACTGGAGTAATGTAGTAAATATATCTCAATCTGCATGATTTTTGTAAATGGGCACCTTTCAGACTCACAGTGAGGGACTAAGAAGTTGAAAGGATAACAAGCATGGGCAAAGTTAATAGGTCTCGCCTTTGGGACCTGATGCTTTTGCCAATGGTGTTAGGCATGCGGCAGAGCATCCCTGATGCTGTGTGCATGGCTAAAGAATTTTTGGGAAATAATCTGTTGAGGCAGCTGGCAATGTCACTCTTTTTCTTTTTAGTTACCAATCTGAGTTGGATTGGTAACTAAAAAGAAAAGAAAACATGCAAAGGCAATGTTTATTTTTAAAGCTGGGTGGGGGGAAGCAATATGGGGAAAGCAACATGTAGGAAGCAACATGGGGGCGTGGGTGGAAGGTGGAAACAACAGGGGGACAAGGGGCAGAAACAACACAGGGCACTAGTGCAGGAAGCAAAACAGAGGAGTGGGGAATCAAATGAGCGAAAGAGAGCAACCTGGAGCTGGTGGGGAGAAAGCACTCCGGTGAGACCGCAATGCTGATGGAGTGGGGGAGAAGCCCACAGGAGATGAACATGAAGCGGAGTGGGAGAGAGAAGCAAACGAGGGAGACAGCAGGAAAACACATGGGGAAGGACACAGTAATGTTTCCATGCTCCAGGGGTGAAACAAATACAAGAAGAGGAAGAAAAGCCCATATAGCTAATAAATAAACAGCAAGCAAATAGGAATGACAATGAAGCCGACCAATGGTAAACAATGGGCTCCAAGATGACTGGAAGATAACATTATGGGCCCTATTTTGATGTTGGTCGGTCATCTTTGGTTTCACTTTTGACCGCCGCATTACAATGCCGGCGCTCGAAAGTGAAACCATCCTGTAATCCGGCTGGATTTTGATGGCCTCAAGGATTCCGTTGGCCAGTCGGAGGCCCCAACATAATACCTGAGGACGGCGTTTCCGCTGCCGGGATTACAATGTCGGTTTCCGACTGGCTTTCCATGTCGGGCTTTCTGACATGAAAAGCCTGTCGGAAAGTGAATTTGGGGGCCCCTAGCAGGGCCCCCATTCCTCCACAACCTTTGTTGTTCGCATTTGGCAATGCAGCGCACGCAACGAAATTCGTTTTATTTATTTATATGTTTACTTACCTCTAATCGGCCGTAATCCGTAGTTTACTATCCCCCACCCTGCCCCTCCCCCGCCCCACGTCCAGCGCCCGGCAGCACTCCCACCACGGGCCGCTACTGGGTGCAGGGATTTACAGAATCTCTCATTTCTCCATGGGAGCTTGAACTACAGCCGGTTTACGGCCGCAACACAAGCTCCCATAGAGAAATGTGAGTATGCAACTGCACCATGTGTGGTCCCATTGAAATGGCGGTGTCAGGACCGCTGACCGGAGGTCAGTCAGTCCTGCGACCGCAGCGATCACGCCCGCCTGACATCGTAATCAGGCCCTATGTCTTGTAACAGAGCACATGCCCTGTCTTAGGTGAGACCTAAAAAGCAGGAGATGTGGGATGTGTGGGATATGGAGTGGAAGTAGATGATTTGCTGTGGTTAGTCTAAAGAATTATCAGTGACTGAGACAACATAGCTAGCAAGCGTTGTCAAGGTTACTGGAACACTACTGGAATGTTTCTTTGACTGAAGGCCCAAAGAGTCACTAAAGGATTTGAACTTGATCAGTTTGGAGACTGTTTTATCTGGCGGGCACAGTTGTTTTTGGCCATGCCCTTGCTGTGTGGTACAGCCCATTTGTATTATTGCTCCTAGAGCTTATGAGATGTGGGGTATAGGAGGGATGGCTGACCTGGGAGCCATTTGCAGTCACAGCTCCTGCAGGTGAACAACTCATACCGATCTTATTTTCATTTAATTATTTAAACAATACCAGCTATGTGGCCTTCGGTCCATCCAATTCTTGGACATCTGTTATAATGCAGAATCAAGGAAATAGGATATATTGACCCTGAACATAATGTAGGATACAAGCAATTCATGTATTGCAAAAATACTTCGATGAAGAATGTTAATTATGTGCTGGAATGAATTTCTGGCCAACAGGATGGAAAGAATTAGTCTCATGATGAAACAGTTAGGTACTCATTGATTTGAACATTAAGCAGTTCAGTATTTGGAGAATTTGTCCTTTTTCTTTTTTTCTTTAGTTTTCCCTGTTTTTGTGGCAATGTCGTTGGTATGAAAGAGGAGGAGAGAAACAATGCACAGTGAGATGGGCAAGGCATAATCCTGAAACGAAAATAGGAACAGGGTATAGAGATTTGTATCAGACCACCAAGGGCAAAAAAATGCATGATTTGAGGAATATAGTCGAGATGAGCCATCCAAACTAGGACAGCCAGAATTTTGAACATAGACCTCAAAATGTAAAAAGTTTGAAGCTGAGATATGTGCATTTTTCTGCCCATTCAAGCCTGAATAACCTCTTCATCTAAGACAGTACCAGAGTCTATGAATGTCATTAAGCTTGTTATCTCCATCCTTTTTCCTCACTGCCCCCATTCTCTTACTGCCACAACTTTCTTATATGTCTGACCTACCTCTCCTATGAGGGTTTCCCTATCATCAGATAAGCCCATCCATCTTGAGGTCCATATGACCCCTTCAGCCCCCAAACAATTAGGCCTTTATTTCTTTACTCTTAACTACTGCTCTGCCTAACTTCTCATTTAATCACTCAGGGGAGGCAGTCTATAGCAAGGTCTGCAACTATCCTCTATGTAAAACCGCTGTGAGGAAGCCTCATGTGGAATACTCCATCTATTCCTTCCAAAACAATATGCATTTCACACTTGTGTAGAACTGAGGTGGTTTCATTCTTGAGCCTGCACTGAGTTTACTATAAGGGAGAGCCAGTTAGCAGCCTCCACAACAGAATAACAAGAAATAAACCTGACTCCCCTGTAAGAAAGTGAGGTGGATCTTAGTCTACCACAAGTAATAATGTCACTATTCTTGCTAGGTCTAGTAATGGTTTCAGTAATTTAAACCTGAGCTCAACCCCGGTATCTATGACGAGAATTGAAAAACATTTAGAAATACTAAGTAAAGTAAAAGTAAAAACACAACACATGAAAAATCCTTCTCCAATTTACAAAATAAAGAATAATTTAATGAAACCAAAATGATAAAAATTCAATAAGGGGAACTGGAGATATACATTTTTACAGTTTTAAATAGAAATAGTGCCAAAAAACTTTAAGCCCCAACCACAGTCACCTGGCTGAACTTGACCGGAACCTAGGTGCAATTTAAGGCCGACTGCGATGGAGCACAGGTCACCAAGATAGACTCAATTGGACTTTTTAACTTCTGATCTAGTCTCTGAAATGGAAATCAAAAATCCTCAGTGGGCAAGGCAGCAGGCTGTGGCTGAGAAGGACTCAATGAGGCCAGATAGCCATCTGATGAGGTTCCAGTGAAGCCATTGACTTTTGGAGAGAACGCTCAGAGCAGGGGGAAATTAAAAATTCTTGTCCAAGGAAGGCCTTTTGCAAAAAGAACAATTGATGGACAGAATGCAGAACAATGTCATACATTCACCCCAGTACAGAGATCTGGCCCTAAATCCATCGTTTTTTTGCTCACCATGCCATTCCAGTTTGGACCCAGCCATATGCAAATCAGTCTTGACCCTGCACCCAATGGGAACAGTCCAGCCCGAACTGCCAGGCCAGGTCCTCCCTGGACTGGAAACAAGCATCCTAGGACCGGTTTTGGGCTTTCAGCCCTCATCAGCCAGGATAGCTTGACTCCAGTGGCATGGAGAGCACGGGACCCACGTCTGGGCATACCCGTCCCACTCAGGGTGACAAATGCAAAAAGAACAATTGATGGACAGAATGCAGAACAATGCCATACATTCACCCCAGTACAGAGATCTGGGCCTAAATCCATCGTTTTTTGCTCACCATGCCATTCCAGTTTGGACTCAGCCATATGCAAATCAGTCTTGACCCTGCGCCCAATGGGAACAGTCCAGTCCGAACTGCCAGGCCAGGTCCTCCCTGGACTGGAAACAAGCATCCTAGGACCGGTTTCGGGCTTTCACCTTTGCCAGGTGAAGATTTTTACTTTCAATATTAGTCATTTTTTTGGAGCTCAGGTTCCTCCAGTGGGTCAGGGCTGCAAGCTGTAGCTGAACAGGGCTCCATGAGGCTGGATACCCTTTCGGTGGCATACCACTGAAACGGATTTGCTACTGCAGAAAAACTCTGAGTAGGAGAAACCTGAATCTATGGCTAAGTGGCAACGCAACTTCGTCGTATTGACTTGGAAGGGTTTGTTGTGGTCATCCGGGGGTCTTTGGAACCGAAATGTTCCTAAATCCAAGGTTTCACAGGATGCAGGATTTTAGAAGGGGTACACCTTGACACAGCCAAGGGTCCCAGGACCTCAGGAACAGCACTTGGCGGTCAAGAATCACTCTAACAGAAGCACAAGTCCAGTTGAAACTGATAAGCTGGGCTTCTCAAGAAAAGGGCTTCTAGCAGATTATTGTGTCCATATAGCTGCAGAGGAGGTCAGACAACTGACCCTTGTAGTCCACTTCTTTGTCCTAGGTACAAATGGGAGCAGGTCCAGGCTTTCCTCACAGGTCTCAATGGCAGATGCAGTTCTACTTCTGTGTTCCACAGGTCCAGTAGTATTCTGAAGAAGGTGTCCCGGGGTGCCACATTTGTGCCAGGCACTAGCCTCTGGGTAGGGCTTACTCCTGGACTCTCCTTAAGCAATAGAGAAAAAGTTTCCATGGGTGACCAAACCCACTTTACAGCAGTTCCTGTGTGCCCTACTGCAAACAATCCAACAGAGCCCCTCTCTAAGCATTCTTCCCCTGTGCAGAGTTCCTGTGCCCATCCTAGAGGTGTGACTAGGGATATGAGCAGCCCTTCCTCTGTAGACACTCAAAACCAGTTCTGTGGGCAGCTCCTCTCCCACTGTAATTGGTGCCTGGCTCACTAGAGTGACAAATGAGAGGGTAGGCCCAGATGTGATCACAGCTCAAATGGTAACCCTGTCAGAGGAAGCTCATGCAGATGGGCTTCTAGAGGCTTTAGGCAGTTAAGGGGTGACTTTCTAAAAGTATTTTAAACAGTCCAAGAATGAACTTTGTAGACGTTTCCTAGGTGGAGATAACAAATTAGTTTTAATTTTGTGTTCCAATGCTTATTATGGAACAGCTAACTGTGCTACAGTTAAAATATCTTTGAGGAATGTCAATCTAAAGACATGTTTAACATTAAACTTTAACATGTCCTACTTTAAAATGATATGCACCCTACTTTATGTGCATTAAGGCCTACTTAGGGGCAACCTAATAATATTTAAAGGGAGGGTTTAGGCCTGTCAAAAGGAGGTATTTGGACAGATCAAATTTTAAATTTTGAAACTGCATAGACAGGCTGTAGTGGTAGACCTGCAGTCATGTTTGTGCTGTCATCGTAGGGGGTGGCACAATGGATGCTGCAGTCCACTAGTGACATTTAACTTACAGTCCCAGGAGGGTCATATAGGTAAGTTAAATATGCCAATTAAGAGTATAGCTAATATCAACATATTTTGAAGGTCACAGCACAAGCACTGGGGCCTGGTTAGCAGAGTTCCCATGTACAGAGTCAGAAAATCAGCAACATCAGTGCAAAAGCAAATGTGGGCGGTCATGAAAATACAGGAATATTCCTACAGTCACACTGCTGTCTTTCTCCTTTACTCCTTCATAATATCCCAAAACCATTAGATCAAGGTGTCAGTCTCTGTTAACCTTTTCAGTAGTTAGTGTGAGGCCTGGGACCAAAAAGTAATGTGGGGCCTCCTTACTGATGGAGACTGCAATCCTGCATTCAATGAAAAGTATATAAAGAAAAGTTGCTGAGGACAGCAGGGCCTGGAATTTGCTAGACATGGGGGCATAATGCTCCCTCTGCTCCCCTCCTTTTGGACAGTCATTGCCTCTGGATTATTTAGGATCTTGTAACAGGGTGCCTTCTGAGCTGATGTCAAGAGGCTTGCTGAAGTGGGCTGTTTCCATGGCCCCGTTGGATCGCTTTCCTCCATTCTCAGTTTGCACTGTTCTCTTTATAGGCTGGACAGGTCAAGAATTAACAACATTTAGATAGCTTTGAATGCTGATTTCTATTTCTCGTTTTGAAGGAGATTCTGGAGGTTTATGTTCAAAGGAAATCCACATGCCCCACCAATCCGGCAATCTGTTAATATGGCTGGCAGTCCACGGTGTCATCTCTATATCATCCTTTAAATCCAAAGTGCGGCCAGCCTTGTGAACCGAGAGCGCCTTTGCCTAAATGTCTGTAGAACCAACACAAAATCACTGCAGGTATAGGAGTAAAATCTCAGAAAGGCTTTAGCAGTAATGGTAAACTTTGATAGGGATAATCATAAAATAACTATATAGAAACGCTCATTATACCCGTTATCGAAGACATAATAGTTTCGCAAGCTGTGATAGTGAACTATTCATTCAAGGTCTGGTGTCACTTTAGCCCACCTGGATTGGAGCTAAAAAGTCAAGGTTTTATTTTAACATGGGCGTGTCATTAGGATTTATAAACTGAGATGTGCACTTCCATGGGACCTATGAAGTGCAGTCTTGATAAACTCCTGAAAGAGAAGGCCATCAATGGTAAAATATACATGTTGGAAAGATACTCAGCATTAAATGTCCCTAACCTTAACCCCTTAGTGGAGGCCTACGGCTGGTGCAGAATGAACGTAAAGAACAAGTCTCAGTGAGGAGAGATAGATCCAACTTTCAAAGTACCTTTGCTCAATTGTTTCACAGGCCAAGGAAAACAGTGGAATAAGGGATCTCAGAATAAATAGTGATTTAGAATGTAAATCAGTACATTTTTTCACCTCCTCAAGAAATATTGAGGAAACGGGGTTAATTAAAGAAAGAAAAGAATGGGATAGGACCAGAAATCAATCAAACTTTCAATAGCATCATTGTACAACACATCTCAAGGTGACACTGCGTCCTTTCCCCCCTAATAAAGTGGCATTTGATGTTAGGCTATAGGGAACTTACAGCACACTTAACTTTCGGTGTTCAACGTTCTGTATCATATAGTGCGGTCACATTCTTATGACATTAGTAGATGAAGTTTTCTATAGTTTTTAGGATGCTGCTGGAGTCCACAAAATTATTTCTGTTCTGTTCATAACTTAGGCAAGTTTTTGTTAAGACTGGGCACGTGGCATGTGCATGTTGTAGATTCTGAAAACCTTGGGATTACCCATACGAAAGGGGCCATTATAATAGAGTGCAATCTTATAAGACTCATTTACTATATGGTCGTTAAACGATTGGTTTTTGCAGAGGGCATTGGTAACTATTACCAATGGAGCAAGGATTAAATCAAAGGATGCACATTTGATGGATTAATAAAAATTCATTTTTTTAGTTCTAATTTACGATAATTGTTTATCTGATTTACTGCTTGGCTCACAAATAAAAACATATGTGATAACTTGCAGGTCATGCTTCTTGTTTTTATGTAGCGTCTGATAGCAGAAGGGAACTTAGACAAAGTTCTGGAACTGACCACATTTTGTATCATTATCTAGGAATAAAATAAAAGCAGTATCTAATATACCATTACTCCATCCGTGAACGGTTGTTTTACATTGTAGGAGTCTTTAATTTGAGGCGTAGCATACACAAATATAGTCAATGTTCTTTCATCAATATATTGCGCTACGTTTTGGTGACACGTGAGGTCCTGTTGTGGTTTCATTGGTCCAGAAATGATGTAATTGAATCATTGCTTGATGGAAGCACAGAATGGTTGTCGATTTGTGGGTCTCGAGAACAGGTAACATAGGGATCTTAAAACATGACCGATCAAAAGTATCATATGTAGCCGGTGATTTTTTTTTTAAAAGAGAGACAGTCGATATTTTTTCTAATTTGGTGAAATATTAATACTGAAAGTGGACTGTCGTAACGTATGTACATAAATGTAGACTAAACCGTATCCACGCAAAAAGTATATTTTTCATTGCTTTACCATCACATAGGTACTTACTTAGGTTTGCAGCGTAAAGCCCAATTAAGATATTTGTACGTTATTGTCCTATGCGAGGATAGGTATTAATTTTCTGTACAGCCCACCACATTTAGACATCTGCACATGCCTGGAACACATCTCTGTGGCTTTAGAGGAGCTGGCGCCGCCAAAAACAGGAGGTGTCTCCGAAGGCACCGAAGCTTTGCTGTGGGAGTTGGTTTTTAAAAATCAAAATGAGTCCCTGGCTTGCAGGGTTTTTTCGCCCAGTATGTGGGGTCATTTATTTGATTTCCTGTCAGGGTTGCCAGGCTTTCCCAGGCAAACCCAAGAAGGAAAAAATGACATCGGAATGTCTGCCCGAAACAGGACGAATGTTCCGAGGAACTGAGATACTTTGACTGAAGTCCCAATGTCAATCGGTCCATCAGTCATAGGTTTCCACCATCAGAGCAGTGGAGGTTCTGCTTGCTGAAACCTGATGGCTCGTCTTATTCTAAATAGAGCTTGGTGGACATGGCTTCTAAATAAGGAGTTTGGTGGACATGGTTCTCTACCACGTTTGTGGCAAAGTACCCTCTCTGTCAAACTCCAAATAAGGCCATCATTATCATGCGAAGTGAGCTAAAGAACAATGATGGATTCAACCCATATCTGTGACTGGGGGTGAGTATCTGATAAGTTTCAGCGCTCAGTCCATCATCTCCTTGTTTTTCCAATATTAATTAATACATGCCCGAGTTCAATACCCAATCTTTGCAATGGGTTGACTTTTTAACGAGACTTGAAAACATCTCATCAGACAGCTAACTGATGTCCAATTATTGTTTGGAAAACATATCTGAAACAAAAGCGAAACAGCAGTTAATAGTTGTGCAAGTGAAATTGGTTTAATAAAATACATTTGTTTGAATCTTCCATTGACTCGTCAAAGATTTTAAATTGAGACGTTTTAAATTTGAGATCATAAATGGCAAAAAAATGGAAGATCAAGTCAGATATGAAGAGCAATATGAGCCAAAGAATGTTTCAAAATGCGAACCTTGCTGTGATTTAATCAGCCAAGGTTACATATCAGTTTACAAACATTGCATTGGTTCATAAAGGGCAATCCAGGCCCTAAAAAGCTTCAGAGCACTCGAGAGAAGAAGATGCACTACATTTAAAAAATATGAGTGAGAATGTTCCAAAAGTTTAGGAAGAGGTCTGTGGGATAGAAAAGTGAGAAAGTAGTAACATTATCTCTGAAAACAAATCATGAATGACTGATGTTGAAATAAAATTAGAACCATCAGAATGCAGAGATAAGGAAGCAGTGCCAAAGGAAAAGGGCCTTGTTGGTAACTTGTCTGAAGCAGATGTATAGAAGACACACAAGGATCTTACTCAAGCTGTTTAGCCTATGCTTGAGCATAGAAATACACTTCCTTTAGGCATGTCAAGGATAGTGAGGTAGGAAATAGGACAACAGTTAAGATTGAAGGTTTGGTGGCTACACTAGAGGGGAAAGCCTATACAGTGATCCTCTCTGGCAAAGGCATTATGTGGTCTACAGAGTCCTAACCCAGGAAAGGTAGCAATAAGAGACATGGGCACCAAGGGACACACATTTGGGATCATGCTTATAAGTCTCATCTATATGCCTAAGGCAAAAGACTGCAGCATCTCCATGAAATCCCTCCTAGAATCCTACAGAGTCAAATGAGCAAGCAGTCCCTGTCCCAAAACAACCCTTTCATTTGTCAGATATATTTGAAAATTATTCTAGGCATCTTCAAATGTCTTTGAATTGGCCACTCTGTACTGGTGATCTGAGACCGTCATTTCGTATGAAATAATGTTTTGAAGTACCACTTCTGATGAACTCAGGATTGTCTGGTTGGTTTATAGAACAAGCTTCAGGACAGAAACTTTACAACAGACATGAGTTACAACATTACTAAAAAATTATCTTTAGATCCGACAAATAACATTACAAAAAAAGCTCCAACTGCAGAAGCATCCTTCGAGCATCCCCTCCCTATTTTCAGAAACTCCCTCCCATGACACATTTGCTGTGTGAATATCATTGTGGCCTTCAGGAAGATGTTTATGACTACCATTTTGTGGACCATCCCATCTTCACTCTCTGAACTTATCACTCTTTGATGCCCCCTCTCATTTAAAAGTTCTATAAGTATGATGCTGATGGAGCTCTGGAAAATGCATAACCTTCTATGATATGACAATTGTGCTTCTATCTCAAGTCCTAATTTATACACGTATATAGATGTTACTGATCTTTGTACATGTCAGGGACACAAGCTTTCTAGCACATAAATAACAATTAGCTATGACATGGTAGCGATGCTCAAATTTAGGTTTGAAAGCTTTGATATCTTTATGGCTTGCAAAAGAATAAGCAAGTCCGAGGTGCAGCTCGGTGTAGGCAGGTTGTTCCAGAATATGGCAACTCTACAATCTCCATATTTTGTTTCCTAAAGTGAGGTACAGTAAGCTTTCATTGAGCATCCGAACCACGTGCCTGAGAAGGCCACTAAGGAAAAATCTTTCTTCTGAGGAATTGACTGGTGGTGCCATCCATGGCTCAATGTGCTGTACAGATGTCAAACTAGTCCCTGGAAGTCACAGAAAGCCAGTGCAAGGCGGCCAAGAAAGGTCCCATGGCTGAGACAACCAACAGCATTCACACTTTTTTAAGCTTTCGATAATTCTTAACCATGCCCAATGAAATAGCGGGATCATAAGCAAATACTTTCTGGCACAGTAGTAGTAGGGCTTGGACATGAAACAGGGAAGAGTGTGATAAAGCACTTTAAAGTATAAATTGCAAGCTGATGCCACTGCAGAGCCTGAGCAATCCTAGAGGGATCCATGTTCATTCTACCTCTTTAATGTACTAGATGGACGCCCATGGAAGATAGACAGAGGCATTGGCAACCCTCACACATAATCTGTGTCTCCTTGGTATTAGGTTTGATCCATGGCTGACTATCCAATCCCTGGCAGCCACGTACATTGCTGGAAACCTTGAGCTGTGACCTCCACATGCCATTAAATTTCCCATTGGATCTAAGGTTCTTCAGCGTGCATGCACATATGGCATCATCTAAAGCAACAGAGCTAACACAGTGGCACCAGGCATAAACTTATCCTCTGTGCACATCCTGCAGTGGTTATTGCATCATAGCTGAAGGTTTCCAGGGATCTTCACATAACCCGGATGATCCAACATTCTTTTCTCGTCTCCCTTGCTCCCCTTGAGGAAACTGTGACTCTTGGTAATGGAGTCGGAGTTGTGTTTCTCCTGGCTGTAGAGTGCCAAGCTGTAGGCAATCTTAGCTAAGTAGCGAAAGCGTCTTGTTCGTGTCATGGGAGAGAGCGTCACTATCCCCATAAGAAAGGGCAAGGACATTGAAGAAACTGCAGTGCAATCCTTAGAATCTGTAGTGGTGGTCCAATGCTGGGTCTATGCCGGTGTTCCTCATAAATATGTACATGGAATATTCCGGTGAAAAGGCGGGGCCAAAGAGCACCTGGACTGTCTCTGCTCTGTTGCTGCACAGCAGTTTATATTCTCAGAGGCCATTTTGTGAATTCCGAAGAGATTTTTGGTAATCACCGGTGATTTACTTTAATTTTCAAAGCGTCAATCTCATTGAAGAGGCATGTGGAAAAGGAATCTATTTTCAGCCAAAATGAAAAGCCCCAGTGGTTCAGGCAAGGAGTGCACAATTTAATGTGCCCAGGTCTCATCCGCCATGCAATGTGCTAGCTGCAGTGAGAGATGAGTCACGCTTTAAGACTGAAACCGGCAGCACTACCCGTTTTCTTTTCACAATTTATTTATTCACTCTGCAGGATTATACGTTTCAATATTTCCCTTTCTCTCTGGTAATCAGTGCTACATTTCAGTGTGTTGCCATGCAACGCAATGCGCTCGCATATCAGTGTAAATAGATATTAACAGTAATGTTCTTGTCAAACCACAGTGAGTGGAAATATCTTTCCGGATCCACCAATATTTGTTAATTTGCGTGTCAAAAATGCACCATTCTGTTTTCGTTTTTTAAAGCGCCTTTTTGTAGGAGTGATTTATGGTACAGACATGCAGATTTTAGACCGTGGAAAATGTGCGTGCAGTGTGATCACGGATGTCACAGTGCAGAGGAAGCCTCTCTGAGTCTCAAAGGAAGGCACCTTCTTCAGTACTTTCCTTGGCCATGACCATTTCTATGCATCCACCACACAGGGGACCTAGGTCTTTCTAGCCATATGAGTTTAGAGCAGGAAAAAGGCCTAACCAGGGTAAGATGTGGAATAATACCTCTGACGGCATACAAATATGTGTGCTTGAAAGAGATTGAGGCCTTTATTTGCACACTGTGTAGTTATAAACTCTAATGGTTGCTGCATTTAGTCTGCCTCTGTAGTGAATTGAAGGCCTTACGACGCTATTGGCTAAAACCAGTATTCTGCCATTTAGGAATCAGGCGATGCCAGAAAGCAATAGAAATAGGTCTGAGTGGGACTTACGTACAGTTAACATCTAGATGTTTTAAATCCCTGAAAGACACTTATAAAGACATGACTAGGAACACTTTGCCTATATAGAATCCCAAACCCCGTCCCTATTATATTTAAATACAGCATTATACCCCCATTCTGGTTTCATTTTCACTATAATAACAGATGTGTCATTAGGGGGGTGTATTCCAGGCAATCCTGGGCCTTACTGTATGTAAACACAGAACTAACTACCCACTTTCTTTGGGTGGGGCACACCACACTTTACACATCTAACTCCAATTGCCCCTGGTAATCGATTAGGGCCACAGTATGCGCTATATTTTGGCACATGTAGGATGAGACAGTCCAGGTCAGCACTATGATGTAACATACCATGTGTATTTGTAAAGTGCACATTCACCCACGGGTATCTTGGTGCTGAATAACAAATGTTTATTGTTACCCAACTCAATGGTACTCATTTTGTTGACCTCAGAATGAGGTCAAACACAGGCCCCTACAGTGGGTACATTAGTCCACTAAGCCCCCAGACCCAGTGCACTTTATATACTCATAAATGAGCAGCTATTGGATTATTTCGCACACTGTTTTTTTACTATAACGTTGGAATGAATTGGTTTTAAAGGAAAAGTTTTAATTATGTTTGTTTCTACGAATGATGTATGTGCCATGTTGAATATTTTATGCTGCTTTAATATGCTAAATTGTTATGGTTTTAAATAACTTAAACAATAAAATGTATTACCTAACCTTATCACACAAGTGACCTACCGTCTCTGGTGCCCTTTTGTTTGGTGTGTCACTCATGAACCCTTCGAACAGAGGAGAAACTTCATGGGTACGAATAAGCATTAGCAAAGACAATAGGTCTGGCCTTGGCAAGCTGGTGTGATTTTGTGTTTTTTCACTTACAAAAATATGCCACAAAAAAAAAAAGAAGGAAAAACCAAAACACACTGCTGCCTCAATAAGGTCAAAATCTGCTTGTATTAAACAGGTTAAATGTAGAAAGAAAGAAACACTGCATATAACTTTAATTGAACTGCACAGTTGCTTCCCAGCAAGTAGGTGTTCCTGTAAATACTTAGAAACCCATTAAATTTTTAATGCACATCACAGGAAATATGATTCTTATTGGTGGAAAGAAATGTAATACCGGTTTTGAATTACTGCAATCTAGCGGTATAATTTAAACACACAAAGATGGCAAAAATAAAACGGATGGAAACAAAAAGCCATTGGCAAAGCAAAGTGTTGACCAACCTGCCCTGACACTAAAGCACACTTTATTATCGGGGCATATTCACATGGAATAAAATAAAATGCTATCACTCAGTGCAAGAGAACCAATTGTTAAAGTGGGCTCATCGCCCTATGTTGTATGCTGTGGAGAGGGGGCGGAAGGATATGTGAATTATGGTAGAATGACCAATGGATAAAGATGGCTGACGCAAACCTTCTTTAGATATGCAAATAAGTATAGCTTTTCAAGTATGAATGCTTTTGATTAGTTAAGTCTACGAAAAAGCTAAAGCTGCCTCTAGACTAGACCTTAAAAAAAGAAGCAGTTGTACTTCCACTATGGTGCCAAAACCCCTTCAAACTGTCCAGTGCTTGTATGCCGCATTTGGTGTCTTGTAAATTATGTGTTTCTTTCAATACTTATCGTGTCGGCTCATCCCTGTGAGGAATGTGATGACGTGCAGTGCTTAATTTGTGCTGGTGGTTTCCGGTGCTCAGCACTGGCCCTTATTTTACTGGGCAGGTGCTATAGATTTCTTTCATGTGGACAGTGTGATAATTTTTCAAAGATGAATGCCGCACCTGTGGTGTGCAGAGGTGACTGCAATTGCATGCATCTCACTGCCTGGGACAGCCTCTTGGGCAACCCTGTTGCTGTGTGTTAAGCTGGACGGGACCGCTGGACTTCAGGGTGAATCTGCCCGTGAGTGCCTCTCTTTCTGCCTCCTCCAGTACTGGGACCCTTTGGTCATCAAACAAAGAATTTTACTCGAATGCTAATTGTTGGTGACCATTAGAGACGCAGGGCTGGTAAAGAGAACAACTGATTTTCTCTACACAGGAGGAGGGCCCCTTGGAAAAATGTATGCAGAATAAAGGGTGGTGTGTGTTTGTCAGCCAGCGCAGACTTTAAAATTTTTTATTTGTTAAAGTGGTGCCAGTAGATATACTTCTATTCACACACATTGTTGTTTTGGTAAAACATTAGAGCAAAAACAATAACTTTTTTTTTCCTGAGACTTTTCGTACTTTGCCAGGGGGTGTCTGGTGGTAGATAAATCAAATGTCAACCCCGCATCCGGCAGCGCTGGTAATGAGATTCTGTGATAAAACTTTGAGCCATGGCACTTATTTTTTACAAATTAAGTACTGATGACTTGAGAGTGTTCCCAGTGAATGCAGTGTTAGTAGATATGACGTACAGCATTGCATGGAAAGGATGGCTAATAACATCGGGTCACCGATTCAACCTTGTGAGGTAAAAAAGAACCCACTTGATCCTGACTCTTCATCATACACGTGGGAGAACGAATTTAGGACATTATAGCACTCCAGTCAGCCCTCTACACCTGTGTCGTGAGTGGTCTTTGTTTCAACAGGATGCCACTATTCATGTGGCTCACAGGAGCTAATGCCAAAGTAAACTTTGTGCCATTAAAACCTAAATATGTATAAGTGCGGGCTAAACAGTCTATTGCGCACACTTCACCCTCAAATAAACCTGATTTCTTGCCAGCGAATGTGGAATCTCTATTTGAGGAATAGCTGTTCCACATCTGTGGTGAAGATCTCTCTAACGTGCAAGTGCACATACCAGAATGTGTTACAAGCTGTCCTTGAATGATTTAATGCAGCCCTGCTTTCAGCGTAGCTGACATGTCACAAATGCATTTTTCATAGTCCTTCTTCTCCATCTTCTTTGCTCTGTAAAAACAATGAGGTTGATTCACAAAATGATAAAACAAACTTTGTAAAACAGTAAAATGCCCCCCAATCACAAAAGGAAACAGAAGCGACAGATTTATTGCCAATTTATGTGCACAAAAATGTGTATACCTAAACTCCCCTTCACCTATTCAGAATAAGTGGACATTTCGAATTGTAATCGGCAACTACTGAGGCTGAAAATCTGTCAGTATTGCACATCTTGCCTCATAATCTTATTATTAGGGGCAGAAGTAGGAAATTTTACGTTTGGCAATGCCAAATGCTTGGAACTGGTGCAGCGCAAAATTGTGTACCCTTTATACATCACAACCACGTCACAAATCCTTAATAGATACATGACCTGAACGTGCACTTAGCATTCGTTTCTTGTGTGGTTCAATGTACTAATGTAGGTGTTACACTTGACATCATTATTAAAGAGTGCATTCACTGTAGGAATAGAGAATTTACTCATATTATGTGTTTTACCATAACTGATTTAGATATTATTTGATGAAATAAACCATCCCAACTTAGTAGATATTATACATACTACATAGATGAAATTCAACTTTCATAATGTCTTCATACCTTGAATGACATTTATTGCTTGTGATTTCACTTAAAACTATGGGGCATATTAGCAAGACCCACGTTATAATTATCGCCGTTTTAGCGGCAGGAAACTGCCGCTAAAGCGGCGATAATGAGCTTGCTAATATGCGTTATGGAATTCCAATAGAAGCCCAGGTTAGATGTCCTGCACATCTAACCTGGGCTCTATTGGAATTCTACTCACGCATATTAGCAAGCCCATTATCGCCGTTTTAGCGGCAGTTTCCTGCCGCTAAAATGGCGATAATTTTAACGTGGGTCTTGCTAATATGCCCCTATGAGTTATGGAAGGTGTGCAATAATATTTCATATATTTGATTTAAATGTATTTCCTAGCTATACTTACCCATAAATATTTTAAAGATTTACTGAATGTTACATGTAATTTGAATTTGATGCACTAGAAACATATTCATTGTGTTCAAATGTGCACACACATATTTAATTTGTACAATTTAGTTAATGCTTTAAATTTGTCCTGACTAGGCCCGTATTTAGCTATGCTACATAAATGCTGTTTTCCATTTTCTGTTAACGTGACATTTCTTGCAGGTATTCACATGCATTGTTAGCTGTAGAATAGATACCTTACTGTACTAGTGATAGAGAAGAGAGGATAGAGCCCGAGAAGAAGACCTTGACAAAAGAACATGAGGAACCATAGCGTTAATTGAAAGGCCTATTCAGCAATGTTGCAATTTAACCTGTGCTTTAGAAGGAGATGTTGTTCCCATGTTCGGTGTGGAATATTTGGAAATTGTTGCAGTGTGCAACATGAGAAATGGATGAGAACATTGGACCTCTGTTCAACGGGGGTGTTACCTAGAGGACTTTGTGTGTTATGATTTAGTGTTCACTCTGTTAGAGATTTCAGATCCCCTTTTCGATCTTGATAGATGCTGTACAGACCCTTTTTTGACTTTCCTTCAGAGATTTTCCCCAGAATGCTTAGAATCCTTGAGCGTTTTAGACCTCAATACTTACTTTTGATTCTTTTCAAAGTGTGGGATATGCTAACACTTATTTCCTGACCCATAGAAGACTATTGACCAAGCTTCTAAAATGCTGACACCTTCCCTACTTATTTTTCCTTGCATTGTTTAATTTCCTTTGTGGAAATTTCTGATTTAGCGACTCTAGCTTTTTTGAACCATCCTCTAGCAGGAACTCTACCACAGGTAGTTTAGATTAATTCATGCATAGACGAAAAAACTTTTGACACTTTTCTGAGCACCAGATATTGCTTTTGATCTTTTGTATTGCTGGGACTGAATTGCTTGTTTGTCTTATATTAGTCTACCTCAATTTGTTCCATGAGCTGAGACTACCTGTTGTTATTCTGTATATCTATAGCATGGTTTTAAGAGTTGTGTATCTTAACTTAATTTTGAATTTGTAATAAGCCTTTTTATCCCATAGCTACTGATTCCTGGTCCTCATTGTGTAGCCAAAAGGGTTGCACTGTTAATTGAATTTGATTGATGTCAATCTTAACTCCCATAACCTCTCAGTCAGAGAAAAATGCCCATCAGAGAACCAATGGTAAGAAAGTGGGCACAGAAAACGCTGGATCAGAACACTTCAAACTCATAGCGTTGTGGGTACTCACAAACAGTTTACACGAGAATTCATCACATAGTCTCTGGAAACACAAAAGATGCAGGAAAATTGGTGTCAAAGAAAGACTGACTCAGAAAAGCATTTGTGAGTACGGGGAGTAATACGGAGGGAATACTCTTTTATGTATAATTTGTCAATCAGCCTCATTGATTTTAGACTGGGAGTGGCAAGTGAACATCCTAAATTTCTTGGGGTGTGGGGTAAGGGAATCCCACAATTTCCCTTAGTGTAAAAAGGTACATAACTTTTAAATGTGCCCATGCACTTTTCCATTTTCACCATACAAAGCTGGTATGTCCTTCTAGCTGACAATCCATCTATTGCCGTGATTATGCATGTTGGAGGAGCATGTGCTATTTATCGCACCAGATAAAGGCCAACTCCCCGGGATTTGGAATTTATTGGGTGCAATGAAAAGCACCTAATCTTTCCATCCACCTACACTGCGGTAGCAACATAATATGGCGGGTAGAGCTGCCCACTACTTGTCGGCCGGTCTCCATCCCGCTACGATGGCAATCTGATGATCGTCTGACCACCATTGTAATGAGGCCTTTAGATTTGTATCAACAATGTATGTTGCTGTAACACAAATACTCACAAACAATATGGAATACATGCTTTGTGTACGCATCCCAAGCTTTGGTGTAACGAAACTTGAGGGAACCCCCCTACAAGGCTGCTGGAGCTTATGTTACGCCACTGATCCCAAGTGAATACAAATGTGGATGAACATGCATTGTTATGCTATGTTACCTGTGTTTTTCTATGGTGCAGCACTCAGCAATAATTTTACTTTTAATAACTGGTTGTCATATGCTATATATAGCACACTACCCAATCATCGTGGATTATTTATGAAGTAATCTGCAGGGTTGCAACACATTGTTGTGTTGGTTTGAGGGATCACTGTGGGTAGTACTAGCTGAGGGTTTACAGAGTAGAGAGAAGGTTTTGCAACCTTCTGCCAATCTGAGGCGTCAATGGTTGCAGGTAGATGGAATTGTCTGTCTGCTGTCTTCAGACCCCGGTTTTAGAATGTATGTAATGAGTAGCCCTATTGGAGATACTTTGAAGGGGGAGGGAGAACTGAGTCTTGCTATCTTCTTGTAAAGGCAAGTTGTAGTCCATAGTTCATGTGAATGTGCAAGGACATTTTAAAACCTCCCATGTAAGTGTGTTATACTGGTGTGATCCATTATCTTGTTAGTGAAGTTTGTTGTACTAGTTATTTCTCTAGGAGGTAGATTTGGTGCTGTGTTTGTGGTGGTGCACTCGGAAATACTGTACAAAATCTTGCAAATGGCCACACAAATGACAGACCCTGATTCACAATGTCCTTATGGGGGCCCTATTCATCATAGAAGGGGCCAAAGTGCATTGCTTCTTCAACAAGCTACCAAAGAAAAAGGCCCGGAAAAATACAGTTCTTCTTAAAATAAAGCAAATAGAGTAGATAAAGTCCACTTTTTAAGTGCCACTTCGAATAGGACTATTGGAACATTCTTTAGAAACTTAAAGCTCTATTCGCAAATGTAAATGTATTACCCATTTTACCTTATTTGCACTTGCCAGGAATCCTCTTCTGAATTTGTGGTGGGTGTAAATTCATTTACTGCTATTAATTTCTTCACTAAAAGTGTGGAAATGTCTGCAGTAGTAAATTCCACCCAATGGGTGTTTTGCCTTTGACGTTTGGGAATGCCCATGAACATGTACATATCTGGGCATTTCCAGACTCCAATCCAGCCACTTTCTGCCCTGGAAATGGTAAGAGATTTACTCCAGTCAAGTAAACTACCTTTCTATAAAGGAGAATGAATTGGCCCTAGACTTGCTGGCGGAAAAAGAGAAAGGGCTTTCTCCATGGGGAAAATGTTTTCCCCATGCAAAACACATTTTCCTCGAGGAAAATGTTTGCATTAGGCTCCTATTCTTCCTTTGCCAAGTTCTCTGCTATGGAGAATGCCGCACAGGAGGAATTGGATTCTTTGGGAAAAGTCACATGCTATTCCAGAAAAATGCAGGAGGAGCAGCTTTCCAGGAGTACTTCTGAGAATATTTGTGAATTGCCAGAAATCCCAAAAGTACGACTAGGCAGAGATCTAAATCTCCTCCCATACTTTTATGTTTTTCATGTAAATACGGTCCTAACTGTCTAAGTGTTCTTTCCTACTTTTAAGTATCTCTGAACCACAAGAGAATATTCATCAATTTACATTTTCACTGCCGATTTATTGATATTTGCTAAAACTTTAATAGCAAACCTTATAGGACCTATTCGCAAAGGTAAACTAAGCACTAACTTAACCTTATGCCAAATTTACCTCAGTTACTCCTGGAAGACAGGTGTAAGCCCATGTATTTGTGTGGAGCTCTCTCTGTGAGTGTTCTGATCTTCGCACCCATAAATTCCTCACAGGTGGTGGGGATTGAGGGCATTCCAAGGTGTGGCTAACTTTATGAAATTTATGAATGCCCACAAACTAGAACATTTGTGGGCATTCACAAACGCTTCACGTTCCCCTTTCCACCCTTGAAAGATTGTATACACCAACAAATGCTGGTGTAAATCCCTTTCCAGGATGGAAATTCAAACGGATGATGGAATTGAAGTGGAAGGTGTTTCTCCAAGGGAAAAAATAATTCCTATGGAGAAAAAAACCCAAAACGAAATGTGCATCTGCACAGGGGATGTCAATCCCCCTGTGCGGTGTTCTTTGCCACAGATAATTTCGTACAGAGGGAACGGAATCACAAATGGAAATCACATGCTTTTCCATGTACTCCACGTGGAAACCTACGCAAGATGCAGTATTTATTAAATTCACCTAATAATCATATTGCTAATATTTCAAAAATGATACAAATAAATCATCACACAAAGATGACAAATACATTAGTGGCTTATTTCTGAAAAGTGATGTACTTAAACATAAAATGTAGAATGATGTAATACCAATTGCAAGAGACACTGAGATCAGCCTATAATATTGTTAACATTTCCTCTTGTCCAGCAAACCCCAGAAGATGTAAGTTAAGGGGTCAAAGGGCGCTGAACACCCTATTCTTGTGGGGGTATAGGAGAATTAATTTTTTCACATGTAAAAATATTTTTATGTGGTAAAAAAGAGTTTTGAAAATGTAATAAGCATGTGCACGTTTATACTAACGACAATTTTGGGTTTTCCAGTGAGGAAATAATTTGCAGTCATTGTGTTAGAACTGGAAGGCGTCTCCCAATCAGTTTTGCAAATTCTACAAAATTGCAGTCAGATTCATGCTATTCCCCATTCCTAGTTCATCTGCTTCCAATTTTGTGTACCGGGATCTCCTTTTCCTATTGGAAACAAGACACCAAGACCAAAATACTTCAACCAGAGCTCTAAGAGAGGCAAAGTTCTTTTGAACAAATCTGAACATATGCTTGCAAATATGTCAAGAATAGAATTAATGAATTATACAACAACAAGAGCAACCTTGAAACATGCATTCACATGGAACTCATTTTGAAACACAATTATGATTCTCACAGATATTACTGACCGGACTCAATCCGAAATGATGTTGATAATAAACACGTTTGGAACAAATACAGATAAAACAGCCAGTGCATAACACGGTTCAGCCGAACCGAGTTTTATTCAAACAACTTAGCAATTCGCACAATTTTACGAAAGTGTGTTGAGAGAAAATATGGGGACATATTAGCAAGGGCACTATCGCCGCTTTAGCGGCACTTTTTGCCGCTAAAGCGGCGATATTCTTATCGCCCTATCAGCAAACTGTCTCTAACAGCAGTTAGCGACAGTTTTCGGGCATTAGCGCCCGTGTTTTTACCGCTTTGCATGTCAGCGATATTTATCGCTAATGACATGCAAAGTGGGCGTTCCCGACGAACAAACCTGGGAAACACCCGCTAACAGGCCTATCGCCTATTAGCAAGGTGGCCATGGCCCCGGTTAGCGACGTGAAAAGTCTCGCTAACCGGGGTCATCGCTCATTTATTTAATACCTGCAATTAGCAGGTGTTAGCCATATCTAACATGGGGGTGGATTATGCTGATACGACCACAGGGTCGTATCAGCAAGGTTATCGCCGTTTTCCATGAAACATCGCTGGAAAACCAGCGATGTTTCATGGAAAACACCGCTATGGCTGGAATAATTATCGCCATAGCGCTAAATGTCGCTAATACAGCGTTAGCATGGCAAATTATTCCGACGATAGCCGGCGATAAAAAAGTGCTCGCTAAACACGCTTTGCGATGTTTAGCGCACTTTTTAGATAATATGCCCCATAGTCTTCTGCTACTATATTTTCTCTCAACACAATATCGTAAAATTGTGCAAATTGCTAAATTGTTTGAAAATGAGTACCATGCAAATATGTCAGGCCGTTCACGCTTTACTCTATACAAGTTTTTTATGTGATGATCTCCAATTATCTGGATGATATTGCGCTTGGGTGGCGCTCAGAGTGCCAGAGAGAGTATCTAACGCAACCTTTCGATGTGGAAGATGTGAAGGAAGCTATAATGTCCCTTCCCAGTGTAAGGCATCTGGCCTTGGCGGGCTACCTAGTGAGTTCTATAAGGCCTATATTGAGGAACTAGCACCAAGATTGTTGAATGTATATGCTGAGGCATACGAGACTGGTATACTGCCTCCCACACTGAATGAGGTGCTAATTGTCACACTGTTAAAGCCTGAAAAGGAGGCGAATAAATGTGAGTCATATAGGCCCTTGTCCCTAATCAACATAGACGCTAAAGTTTTGGTGAAAATAATTGTAAATAGACTGCAGCCACTGGTCCCAAAGCTGATCCTTCCGGATCAGTCAGGTTTCGTCCCTAAGAGATCCACTGCTCATAATCTGTGAACCGTCTTCGCAGTGTTACACTATTTGAAGTCAGACTTCCAGGCGGTTGCGGTGCTGCTAGACGCAGCAAAAGCCTTTGACTCATTACAATGGGGGTATATGTTCGCAGTTTTGCAGAGAATGGGCATGCCGCCATTCTTTTTGAAAGGGTAAGACTGTTGTATGCTGAGCCTGTGGCCCGACTGCGGGTCAATGGGTGGATCTCAGACGCCTTTCCAATTAAGAGGGGCACTAGACAGGGTTGTCCCTTGTCCCCGATGTTATTCTCTCTGGCGCTTGAGCCCTTAGCCTGCAAAATCCGCCAAAAACACGCTAATGCTGCTGTCTCCCTGTACGCGGACAATATGATGCTGTACGTTCGTGAGCCAGCCACGTTTCTCCCGGCTCTGCTGCGTGAATATGTGGTATTTGAAAGATATTCGGGCCTGCAAATTAACTGGGCGAAATCCACAGTGTTCCCGTTGACAGCTGGCACTCAGGAGACTGCGCTGGTTTCCCATTATCCTGGTCAACCGACCCGGTGAAGAACTTGGGAATATGGATACATAGGGTCATGGAAGTGGTACTGACCATGAACTTCGGATGGGCCATCACTAAAATCACGTAGCAAATTATACGCTGGACCCGTTTGCCTCTCTCGCTTGCAGACAGAATTGCAGTCGTAAAAATTACTATATTGCCCAAGCTTTTATACCTATTTGTCAATATTCCAATACGACTCAATGTGGCACTCTTTAAAACACTTCAGTCCCTTCTGCTGTCGCTTGTGTGGGCTGAAAAACAGCCAAGATGTGGCTGGAACACGCTAGCGCAACCGTTTGATCGTGGAGGGTTTGAGGGACCTGACCTGCGTTTATATTATTGATGCGCTCAAGCGCAATTCGCGCACTATTGGTATTTCCCGCAGCGTTATCTTCCACACACCGCGGTTGAAGCAGACACTGCACATCCGACCCCGCTAACTGCTATGGTCTTACTGGGTGGGGAGGGCGCTGCTAGGAAGGAAATAAATTCTGTTAAAGTGCGCTTCCTGGGCGTGGAGGACTCTTGCCAAGCGAGCTCGGCTGGAGTATATGTATGCTCCAGCTTTACCGATCGCTGCGCACCCGGGCATATCTGCAGCCCAGGAACAAGGAGCCTTGATTGCATTGCGGAAGGCAGGGGTCACTCAGCTCAGAGACCTGTACCTGAATAGTGTCTTCAAGTCCCTCGCAGAATTCCAGGTGGGACAGGCGTACAATGCAATGCTAGGTTTTACGATTTCAAGGGTGCGCCAGGCGGTTCGGTCCATATACCCTGGGTTTCCCACAGAGCCAAAAACTCTGAGGGCATTACAAGTAGTGTTGGCCGTGGAGGAGTGCAGGGGATTGATCACTAGATTGTATAATGCTTCCCAGAGAGAGTATGAGTTGATGGATCCCCCTTCGCTTAAAAAATGGAATGCCGTGCTTGAGTCCCCATTGACGCTGGAAAACTGGGAGTTCTGCTGTGAATTGACTAGTCGCCTGACTGCGAATTGCAATCTCCTTATTATACATTTCAAATATTTACACTAGTTGTACTACACGCCCAGTCAATTAAAGAAATTTTGTTAAGGGATAATGCAAGATGTATAAGATGTGGGCAAGATGAAGCGGATTTCGTGCATCTGGCGTGGGGTTGTGCTACAATATATGCTTTTTGGTAGCGTGTTGTACAGGTGCTCACTGAAATAACTATTAAAGGAATTGCATGCACTATTGAACTATGCTTTCTCTGCATGGTAAAGAAGCTTAAACCCTGCAATAGGCGTATCGTGGCAATATCTACCTTGTTTGCAAAACGCACAGTCCCAATGCACTGGGGTGCTAAGACAGGCCTCACTATCCTGAAATGGATTTGAGACTTGGTGTATTGTAAAGAGCAAATGGGGATTTATGCGGAGCAGTTACCTGTCACTTCAAGACCAAAAGACTTTTGGGCGCCGCTTTCTATGTATCTGCTCGAAAACCCGGACCTGCGTTGAACTCAATGAATAATTGACTGGACCGATATCACAAAATAAGCTAGCGTATTTGAAACTCTGGAGGTAAAATTGTGATATGAACAATGTGCACATGCTCGAAATACTGTACTTGCTGAATGGGGAAAGTTGGGGTGGGGGTGGGGTTGTGCTTGATTTATGGTATTAAGAAAATTGTTTGCGCCTCACTTTGTGCAATGAATGTTTACAGGGTCAGCCCTTTGGAACTCTGTATATTGTATTTCGCAAACTGCTAAAAAAAAAAAAGTTTTTTATGTGAGTTTACCTAAAAGGCTAGGGTGACCCAAAAGAAGGTATTCATTGCATTAAATGCCATTGAAATCTTCAACCAGCCCTAGAGTGAAGAAAACATATCAATATAAAATTAATGTGAGCACATTCCATTCAAGCATTTTTCAAATCTGTAGAAGCCTAAACCAGTATGCCTCCGCTTCGAAGATCTATATAAGCATTTTCACTCCTGTTTTCAGCCTTCGTGAGTCTCATCACACAAATGTAATGCGCCAGCACGGTATAGTCCTGCAGTCACACAGCATTCAAACAAGTGTATGCAATGCAGCTCTATTACTGAGAAGCTTCGACAAGCCTCCTTTGATATTACACAGCGGATCCCGCTCATGACTGTGCACAATAAAGCGAGATTAGATTGTCTTTCAGGCATAGAGTCGTCTCCGGGAATGAACTGTGTGATTTGATTCCGCACTCTCTTACAGTAATTACTCATCTCGACTCTCCTCTATTTTCTGCTGTTGACTGTGGCAGTCACAACTTTCAATATCTTTGAACACCGAGGCTTTCGCAGACATGGTACTTTCTAAAAATAAAAAAAAACTGGGATTTCTTTTTTCCTATAACAGAGGCGATGATTCGAAATCTCTGTGCACATAAGACTTTAATCAGAATGGCATTTACTGTAAGACTTTAATAATGTTTGATGAAAAATATGGATCAATCATAAATAACTTCAGTGCAATATCTGTGAGGGATGTTCCAAAAATAATGTTGACAATATCAGATTAGAAGCATCTGCTTTTCCACTAGGTGATGACTTTAATAACATATTTAGGCTACTTGCCAAATTAACAAACACGTCACTCTATAATATATGCTTAAAGATTGGAAATCAAATAGCCTACATGATTCCAGTGCTGTCAAAACACTCACAAAAATCTAAATAAAGTTTGATTGAAATGTGTTATTACTGTGCTGTAAAACTAAGATTAAAACATGAAGGGGCATATTCTCAAGGACTTATCGCCTAGTTAGCGGCACTTTATCGCAGCCAAAGTGGCGATAGATTTATCGCCCTATTCACAAGCTGGTGCTAACAGCCGATATCGCCAGTTTTCCTGCGATAGCAGCCGCAAAAAACATCGCCACGGATGACACCGTCAACTAACGCTAATGAGATGCAGAGTAGGCGTTCCCGTGCAAAAAGCCGCGACAACACCACTTCACAACATTCTCAACGACCAGCCAGATCGGCGATAAGATCACAAAACATGCGGTAAGGCGCGTTAGCAGCAGGGAATTAACACCTGCTCTTACCTGGTATTAAGTTGGACGATAACCTGCACCAGAAATGGGAGCCCAGCCCACAGCCACACCAGAAGAAAAACAGATGCCATGGAGCTACTGATCATGCAGCCGGACACCCAAGAGGGCCACAACACTCACCGCCACCCCCCCAGGACCCCCCCCCGGACAAAGATATTTTACATCAACTTTACAAAATCATGAACAAAACAATTCGCCTGATGTCGCACAAGTACAACAATTAACATTCATGTGTGGTCAGAAAAAGGAGAATCATTCATTCATCTTTGAATTTCCAAACAAATTATTTTATTCAAATTTAACTCAAAACAACTATTCGAAAGAGTCATGGCGGGTCTTTTCTGGACAATCTGTAAGACACAGCCTGCAAGACAAAATTCAAGATAAGAAGGTGTGTCATGCGCTCATCAAAGGACAGAGAGAGAGAAAGAGAGAGAGAGAGAAAGAGAGAGAGAAAGAAAGGGAGAGAGAGAGAGAGTGAAAGAGAGGGAGAGAGAGAAAGAGAGAGAAAGGGGGAGAAGGAGAGAGAGAGAGAAACAGAGGAAGAGAGAGAGACAGTGGAAGGAAGAGAGGGAGGAGAGAGAGAGTAACAGAGGAAGAGAGAGAGACAGTGAAAGGAAGAGAGTGAGAGGGAGAGAGAGTGCTGCCCCTGCGCACCCAGGCCTCACTGCTCACCTGCTGCCACCGGTGTGTCTCCAACCACGTGCCGGTATACACTGCAGTCCACCAGGTCCCTTATCTGAAACAGAGTCCAGATTTATGAATGGCAGAGTTCATATAAGTGCACACGCCATCATCTCTTGGCCGCCCCTGCGCACACAGGCTGCTGCACCCCAGCCCCTCCCGCCGCCCAGCGGTGTTTGCCCGCCCCTGCGCACCCAGGCCTCACTGCTCACCTTTCGCCACCAGCGTGTCTCCAAGAGGGCCCACCACGTGCCGGTGCAAGCTCCAAGCCCGGGGCCCGCGACCTTGGCAGCCTCCACATCATGCAGCCCCGCCCCGCGGGCCACCAGGTCACACACGTGATTCTGGGTCTTGATTTCGCAATGGCAGAGATCATATCAGTGCACATGGCATCATCGCAGGCTGCACACCCGCTCAGCTCTATAGGTGCCACTAACTCTGTGAACCGCAAGGCAACGCCACGTGGCGCTAGGCCCGCGCCGCCCGCTGGCTCAGGCCTACACTGCGGTCCAGCAGGGCTCACACAAACCCTTACCAGTCCGGATCTCCAGGACGGCGCATCATCGCAGGCTGCACACCCGCTCAGCACCTAAGGTGCCCCTACCTCAGTGTACCGAAAGTCACCGTCCCGTGGCGGTAGGCCCATGCCGGCCGCAGTGTTTCTGGTGCCACCAACTCTGTGCAACGCAAGTCATGGACCCTTTCTGATTGAGTCTCGTGATATGCCAGGCGGACACAGCCATGTCACCTCCGGCAGTGGGGAAGAACTGGGACACGTAGTGTCGTCGTCCCCCGCTTTATACGTACGCCGAGTGGGCTGGGCTTGCGTACGCCAGGCCAGCATAGGGGTGTGAATAATTATCCCTGGGCTCTGGGCATTGTTCATTTCTGGGCTGGACAGGAAACCAACTGATGCCTGTGTCTCTGTTGCAGTGTCTGCGCCACACGGCCCGCAATCGACAATGTTGCAATGTTGCATGCACCCGGAGGGCGGCCGCGCACGAAGGGATTGTACAAGGAGCGCAAGGCCGCTTGGGCTCTTGGCTCATGCATGCCAACTGTTGTGTGTGTATCACTATTGGTGTACCATAAGCCTGAGGCCTAGCCTCAATTGCAGCGCGAAAGCCACATCACATTTCCAGAATGCAAGCAGTAGTCAGACTAACATTAGGGATGAAAGCTCCTTTGTCTCAATACATAAGGCGGAAGGACATCTGCACCTCTGACCTTGGTCTTGCATGTGGCAGGCACCCCCTGAGAGAGATACCATAGCAGATGATGACGACTCCCACACTACGCACAGCGCTAATGATAGACCAACATATCCACACCCCACACACAGAAGTCCTTGCTCGAGGTACTCTTGCATGGAATGCCCTTGACACTTACGTACACAACAACCCATACGTCCAAACGTTGCACACACATACGACTCATTGCTCCGAGCTGTGGCATATCATCCACATAACTGCCGCAGGTCAGAAGAGTGCCGGTTCTACGAGAGCCACCAACGCAATGGCAGAACATCCCGGGCGCATGCACAACGCCTGTCACGTGGAACTGTACCGGGACCGAATGCTGCCTGTTAGTGTCTGATGCATTGGTCTGCATGTTGTGGCCCTTGTCTTGCCCATACTGACACACACATGGCAATAAAGTCTACGCAACTTCACTAGTGTTCAACTGTGATGAGTGTTGATTGGAATGACAAATCGTGTGCCTCAATGAGCATTGTCCGTACACAGGGAGGGGCTGACTAAAGCATTTCACTTAGGGGTGTGTCCCTATTGCCAGCTCCACCTCTGTGAGCCAGACATAGTGGTTGGGATAGTTGCTGAAAGACCTGTGCTCTTACGTGTCTTCAGCAATGTGAGTATGGTGTCCATATTCTTGCCATGTGGATCAATGTGATCCATCACTACAGGCTGTGTCCACCCAGTTGAGTGTGGGTAGGTATGCGAAGAGATGTTCTGTTGTCAAATGTGATGGGGGACACTACTTTAGGCCTGCCAACGACTTTGACATTTCATACCCAGCCCTATTTCTAACATTGCGTGGGGCAAAGTTGAGGAATTGCGCGAATGTTGTTTCAGAGCAATGAGGCCACAGCTAGTGCACACATTCCCAGTCATCTCACTTCCTATGTATGTCACGGTCAAACATGCGCATTGCTTTCATTTCCCAGGGTGTACCTTTTTGGGCAATCAATGTCCTTACATTTATCCATACTTTCATACTTGATCGATTAAGGACATGACACATCTGTGTGAATTTGAATGATTTATTCACATTCGGTGGAGTATCGGAGCTGGAGCAGTACATGGCCATGCAAACCCCACATTACATTGTAGCCCAGTGGAGGGCCAGTCAGAGTCATTTATGTTTATGTTTATGGATTTGTAAAGCTCATAGCTGCCCATGGGCTTCCCAGCGCTAGGAGAAACATGACATTCAGAGAGCCAGTGAACTTCCAAGAGCGGGGGATTTAAGGAAAAAGCCATGTTTTAAGTCTTTTCCTGAATGCCAGTTCATTGGTTATCATACGCACATCCCTGGGCAGGGAGTTCCATATTTTGGGGACCAGATGCGTAAAGGATCTACCTCCCCATCTGGCTTTTTTTATTCTGGTCTGTTGCATGAGTAACTCTGATGAGGATCTTAAGTTTCTGCTTGGGTTATAGTGAGAGACAAGCTTTTTGATTAAGGCAGGACCTTTATCATTCATGGCTCTGTGGGCAATACATAGTGCCTTAAATTCGATCCTGGACTGGACTGGGAGGCAATGCAACGTCCTCAGGGCTGCCCTGGCAGACTGTTGTCTAGGGATTTGGAGCAGTATCCTTGCTGCGGCATTCTGAACCACTTGCAGCCTGTTTATGACGTATTTGGGTGCGCCAAGGTACAGAGAGTTGCCGTAGTCCAACTGCGAAATAACTAGAGCCTGGACCACAGTTCTGCGGGAGTGTTCAGGTATGATCGGGAGGATTTTCCGGAGCATATACAATGATCCGAAGCATTTACCTGAGAGTCTCCGAGCTTGTGTTTCCATATTTAAGCTTTCGTCTAGCCAGATTCCCAAGTTTTTAATAGCGTTCTTAGGGGTTGGGGGTTCTCCTAATTCGGTCGGCCAGCCAGCTAATTATATTTTTGGGGACTGCCTTATTTCCCAGGAACATAAGCTCCGTTTTGTCCCCATTCAATTTTAGGTAGCCCTTACACATCCAATCTGCTACCCGTGTCATGCATGGTCCCAAGTTGTTGTGTATGGAATGTGGGCCTTCTGTCACTGATAGTACCAGCTGCGTGTCGTCAGCATACGATACTATAGATAGTCCAAATTCTTGTACTAGCTCTGCCAGTGGTTGCATGTACAGATTAAAAAGTGTCGGGCTTAATGCAGATCCCTGTGGGACTCCGCACGCTATTTGTAGAGTGTCAGATAGATGCTCCCCTTCAAGCAGTTGGAAGGACCTGTCTTCCAGAAATGAAGTCAGCCATTTAAGGGCAGTACCTGTGATACCTGCACCTTTTAGTCTGCGGATCATTGTGCAGTGATCCACCGTATCAAATGCGGCGCTTAGATCTAGGAGCAGGATAGCTGCTGTGTGTCCCTGGTCTAAAACTCCCTTTAATTCCTCCGTCACCACCAACAGGGCTGACTCCGTGCTGTGTTGGGGTCGGAATCCCATTTGTGTGTTATGTAGCACCTGGTTTTCTTCTAGGTATTGGGACAGGGTTTGATTCACATGTTTTTCAGCAATTTTGCCTAGCAGTGGTAAGAGTGAAATAGGTCGATAATTACCAGGCTCTGCCGGATCCAGCTGGGGTTTCTTTAGCAATGGCCGGATTATCGCATGTTTCCAGGCTCTGGGAATCACACCTTGGGTGAGGGAGAGTGAAACAAGAGCTGCGGTTGTTGATATAGTTTTTATGCCTGCCTGTAGCAAAATGTCAGGTGGAATCGGGTCTTGGGGGGAACCAGATTTAATCTTTTGCAGACTTAAGGTCAAATCCTCTTCACTCAAATTAGTGAATTAGGGATTTAGGGATTGACAAGTACATTGGAAGAGGAAGAGTACAGTCCGCAGTCTGATTGCTGTGTCATTGGTAAGCAAACAAAATATGGCAGTCATTGTCGAGGTCCAAGGTGAGTGTCGCAGAGTGTTTCGGGGGACAGTGCGAGGTGTTGTTACAGGGCATGATGCAGAGGGCAGAACCAAGCTGAAACAGGGCATATGGCGGAGAAGAATGCTACTGGCTCCTTCTTACTACAAGGTGGAATCACCCGCATCTTCGTCCTCTATGTCATCTGTCTGACATGTGGGTGCTGATGTTTGGTCTGCAGCACTGTGTGCCACTGACACATCAGGGGCCGGAGATGTGTGTGTAGAAGTACCAGCAGCATTCATCAGCAACTGCCTTAGTGGCAGCAATGCGATGATGAGGATCTGCAGGGCATGGAAGATCCCAACAACTTTTCGCTGGTGTGCATCCGTGGCAGCCATTCTTTCTGTATGCATCCGCTCCATGTTCTCCATTATCCTCAGCATCTGTGCCAACTCTCGGCTGACATCGCTGAGGCCACTCTGACTAGACAGTTGTTCTCCTCTCAGAGTCATGACTCCAACGATGTCGGGCATGGATTGCTGGACATCATGGAGCGAACTGTGGGTGTCCGTTAGGGAGTGTAAGTGGTCCCCGATGGGACTTAGACACCCACGTATGTCATCTAGTTTGGCTGCCATGAGGTCGAACCCCACCCGCACCTGTTCAGCCACCTCCTTCTGGCAGTCTAACACATGGCCTTGGAATGCAATGTGTTCTTCGGTGAGGTGCTGGGAGCTAGCCGTGGTGGTGGGTGCTTCCTGCTGTGTGGTCTGTGCAGGGGGTGGGGTCTCCTCGATGCAGCTGGGCTGCCCTGCTCCTGGAGGTGGGTTGCCGTAGCTGTCCATGAGCTGTTGTAGGGCGTCGGTGTCGAAGGTGTGGAGGTCCTCTTCATCATCACTGATGAGTTGTCTGGTCTGCTCTGCAGGAGGTGTTGATTGTCCCTCTGCAATGTGAAGGGGAGATGCATTTTAACATTGTGTTGACATGTATGTCGACGCATTGTTCAAGTTTACATACAGACTGCATGACAATGTATATTGTGACTATTTGGGAGGAGCTGACTATTTGATGCTGGACAGTGGACATTTGAACTACATCACGGATGCGAGGTTGTACACGTACATTATCATCTCACAGTTTCCTGCTATGCCAGATGTGATTGGCCAGTTTCTACGCACAAGCGGAACCAGTTGTGTCCTCTGTTCTGTAGTGAGAGTGCTGCACTTTGTACCACATTGTCGTCAATGATGATGTGCTGTTATTGCTATGTGTGTGTGCTGCATTGTAGGAGAGTCGCCCCTGCAGCTGTGATTCGGCTGCCCCTTATCCCTTTGAGGCGGTGTGCCTTTGACTTCTGTGCTTCTACAGTGCTGAGATGTTGCAGACTTGGCTAATTTTGGCTCTAGTTTGGATTTTGGACTCTTGGGCATGGTTTATCTGCAGATGTGTTGTTGATGTCAGGGGTTGTTTGTGCACGTGGATGTGTCAGAGTGTGACCTGCTCCTTTACGGATGTGTTCCACTCTCAGCCACCTCAGTGTCGTGGCGTGCACCATGTCATGATAATTGGACTGCAGCCATGCTGTTCGTCATGCAGTGTCACTTGCATTGTAAGTGTGGCTCACAGACATGCAGCTTTGCTGGTTTTGACACGTGTGCTTGGGTTGGTTGTGAGATTGGTGCTGTGTGGGGAGGGACCCCTTTGTGCCCATGGTGAACGGGGGCCTACTTGCTGTTTGTATGTGTGCTGCAGTGTGCCAAGGGGATCAGGGACATGATCCAGAGTCATTGTGGGTGTGCAGTGTGCTCTACTTAATTGTGCATGTGTGCCATTGTGCCCATCTCCCCTCGCCCCCCCAGTCCCTGTTCGGTACTCACCCTGGTGCTGTTGTGTCAGGTCATGTCGAGCAGTGTCCGCACCCCCAACTCCTGCCACCGTCTCCCCACTGATGACTGTGGCCACCATTTCCTCCATCTCATCCAGCTCCTGGTGTTCCGCTGGACTGCCACCTCCAGTCTGCATTGCTGCCTGATGGTTGTCAGCGAGTTTCTTCTTGGTTTTGCGCTTCGCATCCTTCCAGCGCCTCTTGACCTCTCCAATTGTCCTCCTCCTCACTCCGACTGCATTCACCTTGTCCAGGATGGACTACCATATTGCATTTTTATTTGCCAATGACACGTTGGAGGTGACGAACAGTTGTTGGTGGTGTTCTATCACCTCCGTGATGATGATCCTGTTTTCTTGCGGACTGAACCTCGTCTTCCTCGTCTTCTTCTCCTTGCCCTCCGTGACCCCGAGGTCCCAGGCTGGTCCTCCTGGGGGCTTGTGGGGTTCTGGTCGTCCTCTGTACTTGCTCCGGCTTCCTCCATGGTGCTACGCAGTTTGAATTATTTTGTTTGTGTTTTTCGGTGCTTTTATAGTGCATTTTCCCGCATGACACGTGGGAATTGCAGGACTGTTGCTGGTTATCGCTGATTTTTTTATCGCGGTTGGCCACATCGCCACTTTTTTCGCGTTCGTGTTTTTTTGCCGTCACGGTAATTTTATCGCGGTCATTTGACGCGTTAGCGTGAGACTATCGCATGGTGCCGCAGTGTTGAGAATACAACGTTAACACGGCGTTATTTTCCCGCGATAGACTGCGATGTGCAAAGTTGCATTAAGCTAATTTTGCGATAATTATCACTTGTTCTTGAGAATATCCCCCGAAGTCTTGTCGCTGTTTAACAAAATGTCACATCACATTTTAAGAATTGTAAAAAAAATTAAAGAGGAAAAACGCAGACGCTGATATTTTGGAGACAAAAGACATTACAGTGTGTTTCCAGAAATCCCAAAGAGGTTTGACTGCCAAGGAACAATATTCAATACCATTACAGGAATCTGAAGCTATAGCAATTAATTGTAAATTGGAACATCTCTCATCGAGCGTGGACAGACATAGATTAGAGACCAGAATCGATATTTCACAGACCGACTCAGTCAATAAACACAATTAAATGTTATCTCTTGAAAAGAGCAAGTCGGGAGACCAAGTTGCTTACTCAGTGTAGTTTAGACTGATTGCCCCAGATTTTTCCAGTTACTACAAATTTGGAGACGTGATAATACTGGATGCGGGCTGCACAGCACGAGCATTCAATGCAGGAATCTCACCAGCAAAAGGCTGGTTGTAAAATAGTGCAAATGAATCTGGGTAGTGTGTGGTGATGCTGTTGCAACATGCTAATCCCCACTCCTTTGAGAGAAATGCAAACTCACGAGGTACTACCGAGGGGTAACATTATTACTGCTAATGATATTATACCGAGCTCTAAATAAGCGGTGAGTGCAAGGAACTCCCTTACATTCACACTTTGAAACTTACTCTTTAGCCTACTGGAGTCTGTACGTACACTGTTACTCTCGAGCAGTAGAAACTAACTCTAAAGATGCATTTCCATCTGTCTCGCCAAATATCTAATTAATCGCACATATTCGCATGACATGCTACTGATTGGGAAAGAATAGAAGCTTAAATAGTTTCACAAGAACCTTGACGGCAATCAACCATTAACTTTAAACTTTTTAATTTTCATATAGAATTACGTTTATAGAAATTACCACTAATGTAAAGATCAAGACACTATAGGAATGCCTTCATTTGATCCAAGTATTTTGTAGCAACCGGTTGTGAACTGATTCAGCAAAAGAGGCCGGCAAAAGAAAGTCATGAGGAGGTTGCTGGTAAATCTTGGCTATAACTATAAGATTATTGATAACCAAATCCACTGAGTCATCTTAAATTATAGAATTATTGATGGCTGACAGTGGTTGTTAGTCACAGAGGGGTTCTTAGTGACATCAAATTGACGAGAGCAAAGTTGGAGTTGGCTATGATGTCGCTCATACCACAAGTGAAAAACACCCCTGTAATTCACTTTTTACCCATCTATAATTTTATGTTTGCAACCCCCCCAAAACTATCTGCCTCTACTTTCCATTCCATTCCATGACTTTATTTCGGTCTGAAGGACCATAAAAGTACATAATCATAAAAATCACCAGGGGGGTTATACACAAGTGAATCATAAATAGTACATAGCCATACAGTTATTTCATATACCAAAAAGAAACTGTACAATGGGAAGCTTTTAGCCATAATAAAGTGCATATTAAGTTCTTCCAGGAATTAAACCTAGTCGTATGATAAAATGCAACACAGTCACATGTTTAAAAAAACGTAATACATCAAGAAAATATTAGCAATAAAACAGTTAAAATTGGGGAAATAGATACAAGGATAAAAAGAATAGATTCAATATAAATTGCTAAGACCGTGGTTACTAGTTTAAAAAGGTCCACCGTACACGCCACATTGAGGTTAAAAAGCGCGATACGGCGAAAACGATGGGGGCATGGGTGTCATACTTTAGGACTCTGAGTGCCTCGGCACAATGTACAAAGCCTAGATTCCTGCAGAGTTGGATAAGCCAGCGCTGCCGGGGTAATATATAGCCGGGGCAAAAAAAAAAGACATGTAGCTCTGACTCTTCCTTGTAATTACAGGCAGGGCATCCACCAGATTGAGTTTTGGACCATTTATTTGAGACGGCATAGAGTGGTAGAATCCCAAGTCTAAACTGTACATACAGTTTCCTTGCCAGAATTGGTTGTATGTCATCCAGGAATGATTCCATACGATACTCGTCTTTGATTTTTAAAAATTCGGCTGACAAACGGTTGCAAGACGAGCTTTCCTGAATGTCTGCAAGTTTATACCTCCTGAAGGATTTTACCAATTCCAACCGCGAGATTAGAGGACATGATTCCTCAGGAGTTCTCCATAGACCTACTTTGCCCAGTTTGTTACAGACATCCTTTATATATAAGAGCCAGGGTATTTTACTAGTGCCTGGGAGACTCAACAGCTCTTTAAGCTCAGATCGATAGGTGGCCAGTTCCGGGGTCACCCATAGCCTCCGCCAAAAGGTTAAGGTTCTAATGGTGATCTCTTCGCTAATGGGCATAATGCCCAGGTCCAGGCATAATGGGATGAGGGGGGTACTGGGGGGGAGACCTAGCATCTGCCTCATGAAGTTATTCTCTACCTTATTCAGACTGGTAGTGGAGCAATGGCCCCATAGTTCAGCCCCGTATAATGTAGCACCCCTTGCTTGTGTTTTATAGATTTCAACTATTGGCCCAGCTGGTTTGAATGTAGATGTTCTATATAATTTTGCAAGTCCTCCCACTGTCTGAGCTAGCTTGAGGCTTGCTTTGGTCATTTACGGCCCCCATTCCAGGTATTCTGTCAAAGTAACACCTAAATAGTCGAAAACAACACTCTTTCAAGCATAGTGCCATTCAGAGAGGGGTTAGAGCGAGACTTATTGGCAGGATTGAATACCGTAAATTTGGTCTTCAATGTATTGATCTCCAACCCCCTGGTTTTGCAGAAGGCGACAAAGCTATCGAGAATGCGTTCGATTCCCATAGGCGTCTTTGAAAGTAGAAGGGTGTCATCAGCAAACTTCATCGCTGGAACCTTGCCAGTGGTTAGCCTAGGGGCATCATTGTCCTTAACCTTTCTAAGTTGGTCTACGAGTCCATTAATAAATAGGCAAAATAAAGTAGGTGCGAGAACGCAACCCTGCCGTACCCCTTTGTTAACAGAAAAGCGGGGGGTTAGTTCAACGTATTTTCCATACCTTACTTGGGCAAAATTACCTGCATGGAGCCTCATCAAAATACTAAGGAGATAGGGGGGAATCCCCGAATCTCTGAGTACATCCCATAGTTTGTCCCTTGGTACGAGATCAAAAGCCGATTTCAGGTCTACAAATATTAAATAGAGACTGCCACCCTCTATTGTCACCGATTTCCAGAAAAGAAGTTGGAGTCTAAATATCTGGTCGACGGTAGAGGTGTTTTTTCTGAAACCGGCTTGATAAGGGCTCAAGATCTCTTGTTCTTCCATCCATGCCTGAAGGCGATCAAGAAGTACCCGTGCAAAGAGTTTCTGGGTAACATCTATCAAACTGATCGGCCTATAATTGGAAGGTAGAAGAGGTGAGCCCTTTTTGAGGACTGGGATGATTTCTGCCCCAAGCCAAGTATCAGGGGGGTCCATGCCATTCATAATGGCATTGAATAGGGCCCATAGATAAGGTCCCCACATTTTTGGTTCCCCCCGGTAGTTTGTCTAAACTCAGCGCTTCGTTAAAAGGGAGCTTGTTAATTGAATTTAGCACTTCGGACAAAGTGATCCCTATTGCCACCTCCTGGGCGTGCTCAGAGGGTGTTGTTAAAGGTTCAACATTTACGGACACAGTTACCTTGGAAGTATATAGGGCCTGGAAATGATTCTCCCATGCTTCAGATGCTATGTTCGGCTCGATGGCTGGCTTCCCTTCAGTATCACCTGAACTAACTATGGTCCAGAAAGCCTTCATGTCTTTGTTGGCTAAAGGAGATTTGAGGGCCTCCCATCTATCCAATTCCCAATCCCTTTTAGCTTGCTGGATGCTGTCTTTAT
The DNA here is from genome assembly GCA_963921515.1 of Calotriton arnoldi. NCBI lineage: Eukaryota > Metazoa > Chordata > Amphibia > Caudata > Salamandridae > Calotriton > Calotriton arnoldi. Next base: position 43,702 of record CAWUFW010001993.1, on the reverse strand, counting down.
ATAGCACCCGATTGAGTTTGGTTCGAAGCTTGTCCCTTACTTTAATGGCTTCCAGTAAGGCCTGCTTGGCTTTTCGCAATTTGGTATTGAACCAGGAACGTTTGGGCCAGCTTTTCACCCTTTGGGGTACCTCTGGGTAAAATATATCAGCCATTTTAGATGTTAGCTCTGTGTGTAGTTTTGCAACCCTCTCAGAGGTTGAGGGATTGCCCTCAGCAATTGAGACCTCCCACATTTTTGTAAATATTGGGATTACTGACTGGTAAACTGTGGCCAGTTTATGAGGGGACTGATGGATTTGCCCCCACCTGATTTTCCTTCTATTGTTTGAGAGTGTTAATCCGGTGATCTGGGGTGTGGAAGTGGGGTTAGAATTAATGTGGCCCAGATGCGGCAACTCCAGATCCAAGGACAAAGCATTGTGATCACTGTCCAGCCGCCTTATGACAGCAAAATCACAAACCCTTTGCCATAGTCTGGTCTCCACTAGGATGTAATCCAACAGGGACGATTGGCCTACTCTATTGAATGTTAGCTTCCCTGGAGTATCTGATTTTGTACGGCCATTACACGCTCTTAGGGAGTGGGCTAGTGTGATTGAATTAATCTGAAGTGCCAGCAGGGACCAAGCTTTGATAGGTTGAATTTGTGGGTCGGGGATTAGCCATTGGAGGTCTTTTTCGTGGGGGTAGAAGTACTTAAATCAATGAGGGGTTCAAATTGACAGTTAAAGTCACCTCCAACGATCAACCATATGGCTGGATCAATAGTGGGAATTAAAAGGCTCAAATGGTCTAAGGTGACAGCTTCCTGACTAAGGGCAACAGGTCGAGAGTAGATATTAATAAAAGCAATTTTTATCTTTGTAGAGAAGGTAAGTACAACACACTGGACGTCACTTGTGGGGGTGGTCAACTGTTCGGCTCTGCAGCCCAAATGCGAGTCTACCCAAATGGATAAACCCCCTGAAGGTCTACCCCTGCCCCCCGAGATAGCTGGAATATTAAATGTAGCAAAGCCTACCCTCTGGTGATCTTCCCGAGCCCAAGTTTCCTGGAACATGCATATGTCATATTTGTCCACAAAAAGCCCCCAGTCTGGCAGGACAGTTTACTTTTAAGACCAGCAAGATTCCAGGATAGAACCCTCAATATGTTACCTTGGACTCTCTTCCCATCAGGGCACTCAAGTGTACTAGTATTAAAAATGTGGGTTTCGCTCATTTGATTGGTGGAGTGATTATCTAATAACCTTGCAGACATACCTTCTCTAGAGCTTTTACTCAAGGGGGCAGATCATGGGGGAAGGGGTACTCCTGTCAATTGTGCCCCAGGTCCTACTGATCCAGTGGTGTGGGAAGTGTCTGGTTGCTGGTCCTTGCTAAATGCCCCCGGCACCAGACGCATTGTCTGAGTCGGAAGATCCCCACTACACTCATCTAATTCCCTATCCAGCCACTGTCTTCCAGGTTCCCCGTCTGTTGTCAGAGTCACCACTTGTCAATCAACCTCCTCCAGAACCCCAAATCTATTATTTACTGGTATATTAAATAGTAAGGGTCTGGGGGGGCGTCCCATCTGCCCTCAGTTGGAATATTTAGAGGCCATCTCAATGTAATTGGGTTAGTGTGGGCCCTAGGAAGCATTTGATGTTGGATATAGAAAAAGGCTAATTCCTGTGAGTGGGTCCTGATGGCGTGTTTTTTGATTGAGTAGAGTACTGACAATTTGCGGATTTTTAAAGTTTCAATTGCTATGCAGGGGCAGAGGAGCAACATACCATGGCTCCTCCTCCTGGTTGCAAAAAAAAAGCATCTGGCCTCCAACTAACCCCCAAACCCCCATTGTGCCTTCCTTTTCCCTCTTCTCTCATTCACATGTGCTCTGTGCTCTGCTAGTACTGCACTGGCAGGCCCTGTGAGTGGCCTGTCAGAGCAACCTGGAATTCCATTGGACATAACAACAGTCAGTAACAGCTTTTGTTAATAACAGTTGCTATGTCATAGCAGTGAAATACCAGATTTAGAATCTGGCAATCACACTAGTGGCTCTCAGTGAGAGCCATGCACAACATATTGAATTATAGATGGTTAACAGTGACTTACGGGGATGTTTTTCACTGAGGGGACCTGAGTGACATCAAATAGACAATGAGAGAGAAGCCCATTGGTGAAAAACATTCCCGTAATTCACTTTTTATCCATCTATAATTCTATATTATGTATTGCCAGTAAAATCATCTGCCCTTGCTTTTAACTGCTATGCAGTAGTAGAGGAGTAATGGGGGAGCCATCGTTATTTTGGCCTCTTATATGTATCCCTGTCCCAAAGGTTAAAAAAGCATACCTGCTATCCTTGACCAACCTCCACCACCTTACCTGTCTTCCTTCCCCTCCTTCAGCTGTGCTTTCTGTTTTCAGACAAATCAGACAAGCAGCTCTAGGCTGACAGGCTTTCAGGGAGGTCTGTCAGCCTGGCCTGGAAGGTATTTATGACATCATAACAGTGGGTAACCAGTTAAGTTATCAACTGTTGCTATGTCACAGCAGTGGATTATGAGATTCAAAAACTAAAATAAATGATGGAGGCTCTCTACGAGAGCCATACATAACAAAAAAAATAACCACCTGGAAAATAAACAAAAATAGGGCAGGGATAAACTTCCTAATAAACTGCATAAACATCTCTTTTCAGACTATCTTTGAAACCATTGCCACAGCACAGAAAACTGACATAATAGCAAGTAGCCAAGTCTTCAAATTACAGGGTCCCTTCACATATAAATGCAGCAATGCAGTGAATTTGATTGAATTTGTGATATTGCCACAACAGGACAGGTACTTGGAGAAATAGCAAATAAGACTTGCTAAAGCATTAACCACAGAAAGAAATACACTCTCCTTTTCCTCACAGGGCACACTGGTCTTGGCAAGCAGGCAGGTACTGGTGCTCCAGGCTCCAGTGGCAGGTGGTCTTGGATTCCCTGCATGATATCCCCTCACCCAGGTGAGAAAAGAGGCAGGCTTGCCCCAGTCCTGGTCTTAGGCAAAAGTCCTGCAGAGCATCTCCTTCTTGATCAGCCCGACCGGCTGCTTGACAGTTGACAATTTTGGGGGCCCCTAGCTCCCCTTCTTATAGTCCATTTCCAGACATCAAATGTGATTTAGAGTCTGAGTCTTTGAAGTTTATGTTGGCAATTTCTTTTGGCTATCCCCAGAATAAAAAGGGCCAGAAGCGGAGGGCGATCCTTTGCTTATCTGGCACCCAAGCTTTGGAACTTCCACCCGATTGGCCTAAGAGCCTATAACAATCTGCTCAGTTTCAAGAAGCAACTAAATTGCTTACTTGAACAGTATGTCATTCCTCACAATTCCTATTAGCGCTGAGAAGCCCGCGGTTGGGTAGCCATGCACTCTATATGATTTTGTAAAAAAAAATAATAATAATAATAATTAAAGGTGTGGATGAAAGTTCTGGAGTAGGCCAGGGCCAGCATTTGCTGACCGTTTTATGCAGATCTGGGAGTGGTTTCAGTGTGGGAGGTTTTCCTGGGGCCGTTTGTACTGAGAGGGATGAAGTCAGGTAAGGCAAATGGGATCAATGGTAGTGGTTAGGACTTCCCACAGGAACTGGTTGGCTGTGTGAAGAGACAAAGTCGGTGAAAGGATGGAAGGTAGCCTAAAAAAAGACTGAAAAGTAAATGAAAGATGTGGAGGCTACCTCTACCATAATGATTAGGGGCCTTACAAAAAGCAGCCATACAGAAGGCATGCAACTGTGAAAAGTCATGTGCTACTTTACTGAATTATTTTACGTTAATTGGGAATCAAATCACTACTATCACAGTGTTGTGCAAAACTGCACAGATGGGATTTTCAATCTGGCACAGGCGAATAACTGATGCAGACTGCCACTCTGCAGGGTAAGGGTTTATTTCTGCACTGCTTGAGCACATGCTTGCGCTTCTACATGCTGCAGCGCAGCCATATGGGCCAGAGGCATGGACATCATTTAGGGGTCTCTAGGGATCGCAGCCGTGATCCCTGGCTTGCCCCTTGTGATACCTGGCACTGCCTTTGCGACCTCTGGCCTCAGAGGTGGCAAAATGAGTTCCAAGAACATAAGGGCGACTCCACAGTCTTTATTTTCTGTTAATTTTTATTATATTAATAATTTATTATTCACTATTAGTATAATAAAAAATGGAGTACACATGGCCTTTAGTGGCAACTGTGTTAAGTAAAAATGGTTTTCGATGTATGTGTGCATGCATGTGGGAGAGAATGTGCATGTGCGAGCATGTTTGCCGGTATTTTAAGCATGTATGTGTGAGTAAAAATGCCATTGAGAGTCAGTGGCAGGTAGTGAGTGAGACTGTGAGACTGAGAGGAATCTTTACAAGAAATTGTTGGAGCACTGCATTAAGCCAAAATTGCTAACTCCGCGCTCCGACGGTTTCACACTGCAGAGATGTGCCGTATTTACAAAAATGTGGCGCACCCCTGCATTTCCCCTAGCCCTGGCGCTAAATTTAGCTGCCTAGTGCCAAGACAGGCACCCTTGCACTATTATGCAAGGTGCATGTGTTGCGGGGAATGATTGTTAATGTGCAGGAAGGTGTCCCTTCCTGCACATAAACAATCACTAATGGCGATTTGTAACTTCTATGTGTGCTGCAGAATGCAGCACACATAGAATTTGCAAAACGTCATTTTTTTATGATTGTTTATGTGCAGGAAGGGACACCGTCGTGCACATGAGCCATCACTAATGGGGATTTGCTGTTTCTATGTGTGCTGCAGAATGCAACACATATAAAAACAGCAAAAACAAGGAGAAATTAATAATCTCTCCTTGTTGCGCCTGTTTACGACCAGGTTTTCCCTGTTCTTATTTTTGGTGCTGCCCCATATTTACGGCACCCTTGTAAATAGGGGGCAGCGCAAAAAAGCAATGGGTGTTGAGGTGGAACGCCCACAGCAACACCCATTGCCGGCACCTTGCGAGTGAGAATGTATTAGTGAGAGTTTGAGTGAGAGAATGTGAGTGAGAATGAGAATGTAATGTGAGTTTGTTGCTGGCTCTGGCATAATGAAGGCAAATATTGTTTTACAGAGACACCTGTGACAAAATACGGGCACTGGCACACCGAGGTAATTCCTGGTATAAAGGGCACTTATGGTAAAATATGGGTACTTGCATACTAGAGGAAAGTCATGGCATATAGAGCATCCGTGAATAATACAGTCATACTTGAGGATATTATAGGTATATGGACACCAGTAGCAAAATGATAGTACTAGCACTCTGGAGGTAATTCTTATCATAAAGGTGCACAACCCAGCATAATGCAGGGTAGCAACCATTACAAAATGTTGGCCTTGACATACTGAGGTAATTTTTGACATAAGGGTCGGCTATGGTATATGGATGGCAAACATTCCAAAATTCTGGCATATTTAATGTCATTTTTGATATAAGGGGGAACTCAAGACAAAATGCTGACCTTAGCACAATTAAGGCATTTTTTTTACATATGTGGGCACCCATCGCATATTTTGAAAAAGATGGGGTCAAATTCTGGGGAACATCAGATTTAATTGGCTTGGCACACCATGAAAGTATCTGAGAATTTAGTGAATGCCTTTTCAGCGCCTATGGCATTTTAGCAAATGTATGTAAAAATTGTGGTCTGAAATGCACTATTTCACCTAATTCTTTTCAGATTTTTCTCAGGGGCCTTCCCTTGCTTGCTACAATTCAGGGCAAGTATTATGCCCCAGAACTTTCAAAGATCAAGTCAGCACCATATTATAGGTGGTATCTAATACAGATTTCTGTCTGGGATATGCATTTTTTTTTTTTATTATTGAATTTTTCAAATAAGCAAATTACAGTCACAGCACATACAATGTGAAGCATGTTATTTAGCAGTTATTGACATGCAGAGCATGCATAGAACAATAGTGACTGGAAATAAAAAATAAAGAACCCAACAGTAAACAACATTGCCGGTACACACCATAATGAGTCGTGAATAATGTATACGATACAATCAGCCAGCCGGCACAGTGGTTACTTTTATCATAGAGAGCACATCAATCAGTGACCTCAGGGTGGAGCAGCAAATAAGAACTGAGCGGCTGTCAAATGTTTTTAGGGCGAGAGGCAGGGGGCAGCAGAGAAGCATAGATATCGCTAGTGGTGTCGCAGTACATCAGGTCTCGCAACCAGGCCTTCACCAAGGTGGCGTAGTAGCGCCCCAATGCAAGGAGATCTGCCTCTTGGCCAGTAACAAAACAATTGTGGCAAATCGTCTGATCCCCACACCCAGTAAAGAGACATACCCCAGCAGGGCCAGTAGCGGCGAGGGCAGAAGCTCAGACCCAACCATAAGTTCAAGATGTCCGAATACCGCCTCCCAAAATGCTAAAACCGCCGGGCAGTTCCACGCCAGATGTATAAAATCAGCAAGTTCTGCAGCACATCTCTGGCAGGTATCTGGCTTACTGCGGTCCATCTTGGCGAGCAGCACAGGGGTTACGTAAACCCTATGTATGTATTTAAAATGTAAGAGCTTATGTTGATATAACGTGTTTGCTCGCAGCAATAGGTCCACATTTTATCACTCAAAGGGTGTGCCAGATCGTCTTCCCATGTCGCACTCGCCCCCCCCACCGCCGGCCGAAGTGTCTGTGCAAGATGATACAGCTGGGAAACGAGGTGTGTGCTGTCGGTGATGTAATTATTGCAGTGAGTGGCAGAAACTCCGGGGGTTCCACAGTCAAAGGGCGAAGCGCAGCAGCCAACGACACTCTCGTTCTGTGTACCAGGAAACGATCCAGCGTGCATATGTCATAGCCCTCTGACAGGTCCACCACTGAGCACAGTTGTCCGTCCCTGAACATGTAGCCCATAGTCTGGAGCCGGCAGCAGGTGAGCGCGCTCTTTGCTAGAGTTTCAGTGGTAGGGGGTAGCCATGGATTATCTAAGAGTGGCAAGTGTGGGGAGTACAAGTGGTCAACCTTCAAATACCTGCAAAGGTGTCCCCAAGCCCAGCATGTGGTTTGCAAGGTATGGATCTCGGTTGGGGTTCTTTTCAGCCCCCGCAGAAGAATTGTGCTAAGGGGATAAGGGCGGGCTTGCGTGTGTGCAGGTTTCAGAAATTGCAATCGCGCGTCTGGAGTATATCAGAAATAAGCATAGTGTGTTTGTGCAACCAGATAGTATAAATAAAAATCAGGCACACCGAAGCCCCCCCATGCAAAAGGCTGAGTGAGCGTCTGCCAACCTACTCGCGCCTGCTCGCCCGCCCAGACCAGCTTCGTTAGCATTCTCCGAAGGGTGTCAAAAAAGGCAACCGTAAGCGGGATTGGAATATTTAAGAACAAATATAAAAACCATAGCAGAACCACCATCCTAATAATTGCAATCCGACCGGCAATGGAAAGAGGGAGTGTTATCCAACGATCTATCTGTCCCGCAAGGCGATCTATAACGGGACCATAATTGAGACGGATGGCCTCCGAGGCCGTACGCTGCAGGAACACTCCAAGGTATCTGGGAGGGTCTTTGCACCAGCGCAGAAGGAAGTCAAGCGTGAACGGGAGAGTGGCGTCTGTCAAAGGAAAGACTTCTGACTTGGTCCAGTTGATCACTAGTCCAGAAATTACACCAAAACGCATCACCTCTCGTATAATAGGATAGAGATTTAAAGCTGGCTCCCGGACGAATAAAAGAATGTCATCTGCGTATAAGGATGCTAGGAGAGGGCCCCAATGGAACCCAATCCCCCGCTGAAGATGCCACTCCTTCAGGTGCCGCACCAGCGGGTCCATCGCTATGATGAACAGCAGGGGCGAGTGCTGGCATCCCTGCTGGTGATGCGCGACAATGAGAATTTATCTGAGAATACCCCATTTATTTTTAGCTGTGCGACAGGGTTAGTGTACAGGAGGCGGACCAAGGAGCGAAAAGTTTGTGGAGAGCCTAGTTTACTAAGAGCTGCCTGAAGGAATTCCCACTCCAGGGAGTCGAACGCCTTCTCTGCGTCTAGCAATATCACCACGGCCGGGAGAGCAGGGTTTATCTGATTAATAACAGCGAATAACGTGCATAGGTTCACCGATGTTGAGCGGTTTGGTATGAATCCCAATTGAAGGGGGGAGATAATCTGGCCAATTATGAGAGATATTTGTGTGGCGAGAACTTTTGCCAAAATTTTATAATCTTAATTTAAAAGAGAAAGGGGCCGATATGAGGCACAGTTCTCAGGCGGTTTGCCCGGCTTGAGCAGCAATGTTACAATCGCCTCTCTTATGGTGGGGGGCAGGTCACCCAATTCCAGCGCCTCTGCATAGACCTCCAATAAATGTGGAACCGGCAATGTTTTATAGGTCTTGTAAAACAAGCCAGTAAGGCCGTACGTGCCAGGGGCGCAGGAGCCATCCAGGCTGTCAATCGCTTCTATAATTTCTTCAGCGCCGATAGGCGAGGCCAAGAACTGTTGTTGTCCCCTCTCGATCCACAGCATCGCTATTTCGTTCAAATAATTGGATACAGCGGTGCCAGTCGGGGGGAACATGTGGTGTATAATCGTGTATAGTAGGCCAAAAATGTCGAGAGGATATCCGTGCCATGTGTAACACTGGTGCCGTCTGTTGTTTGGAGTTGGGCGATGTACGTGTTATGTTGCCGAGGAGTAAGAAGCCGGGCCAGCATGCGTCCCGGCCTCTCACCCTCCCCGTACAGGTGAGCACGTGTGTATTTCCCCAAATAAGCTGTCCTGCAAAATGCAAGTTCCTGGAAGTCACTCAGTAGCTTCGCTCATTGCTGCAGCAGAGAGGGGGCCGCCCCAGCCAATACTCGGGCATCCATATCCCGCGACACCTGCTCAGTGGCATCAAGATCTCGGTGAATCATTCGCAAGACACCGGCCTGCTTGGCTATACTGATGCCCCTAATATAGACTTTAAAAGCCTCCCACAGGGTGGCATAACGTGAGACAGAGCCAGTATTGGTATGAAAATACTCTACAACTGCCTCCTTCACCTCACTTTCAAAAACCGTGTCTAATAGCGCATCAGCGGGGAAGCACCAGGATCTAGAGGGACTCGCAATGTTCAGAAGAGCTAATGCCAACAGTACTGGCGAGTGGTCAGACAGGGTGCGGGGCAAGTGATCCACTTCTTGTCACGTGATTAATAGATCCGGAGTTGTGTGCCACCTGTCTATGCGGGACCAAGTGCTGTGCAGCGCAGAGTAAAACTAATCCCCCTGTCCGCTGGGTGCAAATGTCTCCATGCATCGGCCATTGCATGTGCGTGTAGTAGAGACCCGAGTTCCGCTGTGGAGGAGGGCTTTGTGATGGGGCTCGCCCCCAAGGTGTCAACATCTGGCTGTAATGCAAGGTTAAAGTCCCCCCGAAAATGATAGAGTCAAATGGCATATCATAAATGTGTTTGAAAATTCCGGCAAAGAAGCCCCGGGTATCTACATTTGGGGCATTGACATTGATGAGAAGTATTTGTTTTGTGCCCAAGCTCCCCACCACCAGCAGATACCATCCCTCGGGATCACCTATCACCATCTGTGCTGCAAAGGTGAGTGCCATATGGATGAGTACACATACTCCACGGGAATAGGTGCTATAGCTAGCGAAGAACCTGTTGCTACCCCAGCTAGCAGCAAAACGGTTATCCGATTTGGGGGCATAGTGGGTGTCCTGCAGTAGGGCAATCTGAATTTTGTGCCTTGCTAAATAGGCCAACACCTGCCGTCCTTTGCAGAGATTCAATAAGCCTCTCACATTCCATGTCATGCATCATAGCTCAAGCCCCCCTCCTTCCCCTCCCGAGCCCCTTACAGTGGTTGCTGCGGTATGTGGCCCAGCATGTCCCAGTGCATTATGCCGTGTAGTGCGCAAGCTCATAAAGTGGTGTCCTGCAACAACCAAACTAATTTAACCTTAAACAGCCCAGATACCCACTCACCACCCCCCACCCACATCTGATAACCACCCAATCTGCATCCGGTGAATCCCAATACATATTGACTAAATAAAAAACAGAAATTAAGATTACAACAAACAGGAGATCTCCTAGGGGGGCAGCAATGCCCCGAGCAGGCCGCTGAAGATAGTAACAGTATTTTGTGCACTTGTAGGTAACTGCCTTTGAAAAGAATTAGGAGCACCATTATTACCCTGCCAATCAGGGAAAAGTAAGAGGGAAAGAGAAAGAGAGTACTTGTCGCCGTATCCTTAACAGTGTTTATGGATCTGCGTCTGGCAAGACCGCGTCGGGCACATTAGTCTATTTTTCTGGTGAGTATATAGCCCGGAGTAGCAGGTGGTCATTTCCTGGGGGAAGAGCCTCTGTCCGATTTATGGTGTTTCCAAAAGTCAGCCGCGTCCCCGGGTGTGTCAAAGATAGAAGTCTTTCCATTTAGCTGGATGCGAAGGCGTGCCATGTACAGCATGGCATAGCGAACATCTGCCTCTTTCAAAACACACTTGATATCTTGGAACTTTCACCGCGCCTCCTACACCACTGGTGTAAAATCTGGGTAAAAAGACAGCGACATTCCCTGAAACTGCAGGCTTCCCACCTCTCTGGCCCAGCGCAGGGCAACGTCCCAATCCCGATAGTTGAGCATGCGTGCTAAGATAATGCACGGGGTAGCTCTCGGGCCGGTCTGGGGGCCAAAGACCTGTGAGCTCGTTCCACAGCAAGTGTGGGGGAGAAGCAGTCTCTGCCAAAGAGTTCAATCAGCTATCGCTCAATGTACTCCTCTACAGGGCCTCTGTTGGTTGTCTCGGCAACTCCTGCTATTCGAAGATTGTTGCGGCGCGATCTTGCCTCTAAATCCTCCGCCTTTGCCGCCGTCGTTTTTAGGAGGTGCTCCGTACGTTCCAGGCATTTGGCCATTGCCATCTGCGCATCTTCGATATCAGAAATGCGGTGTTCCGCAGTGGCCATCTGGGATTCATGCTGCTCCAGCTAGCCATGCATGGTGTCCATACGTGTGCCTAGATTGTCAAAGCGCGCGTCCATGGCCTTGAAGCCCGCCCGTAATTCCGCCATTATAGCAGCAGCACCCTCCAAAACGGGAGGTTGGGAGGCCTGGGGGTCAGCGCGGGCCGGTGGGTCCCCTTGCGCTGCGTCATCTCCGGACTCTCGCCTAGGGGTCTTGGCCATCTCGAAGGAGAGCTGGCATTGTTTTGGGTGCCCACGACCCATGATGGGCAGTGCCTTGTCCAGCCACTCAAGAATTTACAGGCCCCAGCCTCCCGCTACTGAAAAAGTAGAGTCTCCGCCGTCCACTGATGCGAGGCACAGGACGGGGCACCAATCGACTCTATCCCCCGGGGGCCCCCAGTCACGTCACAAATGGGTCAGGTAGTATTCTCCTTTGCTAGGATCAGGCCATCGCTGCGCGATCTTCACCCTCGCATCACCCACAACCAGGGAAAGGAAAGGAGGGCAAGATCCGCGGCCGGGCGCTACACCGCTTCTGCTGTCACCGCAGGATCCTGGGGCTCAACAGTAGACATCTGCATCGGGAAAGGCCCATTAGCTGTCCCGTACTCGGAGTACATCAGAGAACGACGTTCTGGCATTCTGCATTTAGAATCCCACTGGAGACTTGGGGGACAAATCGGAATCCCTTTGGTATACACACAGCTACGCTTAGACGTCGTGAGACACAGAACCCCTTTGTGGGTCGGAATTATCACCACAAATAAAAGATTATATCACAGAAGACTTAGCCTTGATAAAGTCGCGGGACGATTTCCCATGTATGCGACGAAACACGTATCGGCTGTTTGAAGACCCTGATATTAAAGAAACAAGAAAAGGATTCACACACTTGTATATTATTTGTGCTTACGCTGCGCATCTGAAAAATATTTGAGACACCCTCGACGTGTGCTGAGGATTGCTGTGTTTACGTATTTAGTGGACTTAGGTCACTAGTTTTGGGGAGGTCAGTGGTTCTCCTCACCTTGCAGCACCATCACTTATGATTAGTAGGTTTTGAAAAAATACATGTGCTACTCTCCTGTGTGGCGCCATCTCTCCTAAAAGTATACCACAGACCATTAACCTTTCTAAGGCCCATTATCTGGCCCTCCGTGTGCGGAGCACCAGCGGCCTCTTGTGGCAGTTTGGGTGAGGAGGGCCCCCCGGTATACAGGGGGGCTCGCAACTGCATGCAAGACTCACTGTGTCCCCCGGTGTCCAGCCCCACAGGGCTCAGTTGCTCCGGCGATCCTCCGTTACAGGTTGCAAAGCATCGGCCTCAATTCGCCATCCAGCCGCACCTCCCCACAGCCGGCCCCCGCCGTCAGGCTCACCCGCGACCCTGTCATCGCGGGCCTCTGAGGGCTGCGTCAGGCCGACACCGCGGGAGAGCCAAAATCCAAAAATGAGGGCAGCTGTACCGATTTCGTCGCGCCCCAGGGTCTCGGCGGCTCAGGTCCCTGTCTTGGAAGGCGGCAAGGCAGTACGATGGGCGCGGACGCCCGGGAGCTTCACGATCAAGCCACCATCTTGGTGCTTGGTCAGGCCACGCCCCCTCTGTGATATGCAGTTATAATTGAACTTCAGCTATATCAATTGTTGTGACGTTGGGTCATGTGACATGCATTCTGGAAAAAAAATCATGGTCAAGGGTCATATGATATCACTTCCTGTGATGTCATTAATGTCAAAGGATATGTGATGTCACGTCCGCTACGCCTGGCATTTCGGTAAATTGGCTCTAATGGCCAGAGCGTGTGGAGTTTTCAACTGTCACTGTCTTAGAATGTGGTGGAACCAATGTTGGTTCTTCAGGGACAAGTTTGAGGTCCTCACAATATTTCATGCAGTCATTGGCAGTACTTTGTGCCTTGGGGCATCCCTTACGCCCCCATGAACTTACCACTTCCTATAGGGTAGGTTGCAATGTAGAGCACTTTGTAATAGTCAAAATTCTGTTTGCTGTGCCCCACAACTCCCCGCCTTGAGCATTGTAGCCCACTGCATGTTCTGTAACGCCATGAACTGGCCCAATTTGCACTTCCATTGTTTGCCTGGGGAAATTCTATGTAAAAATCGAACTCTAGGCTGCATGGTGAAGCTTGCTAAGCATTCACACATTCAAAATTAACGAAGTCCCCTTCTGTAATACTACATTGTAGTTGGGGCACTGAATAAATAATTTAACGGAGCAAGAGCTAATAAGCAATTTGCATCTCAAGCAAAGGTGTTGCTATATGTCTTAGCAGCCCTCATTGCAACCCCAGAGGCAATGAGATGTCAGATTCTCGGCCCCAATATGGGAGTTTCTGGCAGTGGTCTATAAAGTTGAAAGGTTTAGTGCGTTTGCAAACTGCCCAGAGGTCTATGAAGAACTTCATAACTTCATGTAGTCTAAAGGGTTTCACTTCTGGACATCCTCGTCAAAATCCTGACTTCTGAGACACTTTATGTTGGCTATGTCCTTGTTTAACACTAACACATGGATCAGCATAAGATGTAATTAGCAGACAAATGGTCTGATATTAGATATTCTATTACAGTATGGTTCTAGAACGTAGTGGCCTAAAAATCATCTAACAATAAAAGTATTGTGTCCTGAATATTATTTACTAAAATATCACGATATTGGGTTTAGATTTTCTATTATTCCAATGCGGTGATATTTTTATAAACAATATTTAGGCCATGGTCTTTAGGCCAGACAATATTTCTGTCATTGATATTCTTTTTACACCATTGCACAGTTTTGTGGTGGTGATGTCCTCCAGGTAGGATCTGATGGTACCCGCCCACGCAAAACAAGAATGACTGATCTGTGTGCTCTTGTACTAAAGGATACATACACACATGCAAACATGTTTAGGCCCCTCTTGCACTTTGCACCCTATTGTGCGATGCTACTGTGGATACAAAACTTCAACAAAATATAAACTTGTAGACAAAAATTCAGATACATATTTCAGTATGAAATTATGGTGCAGATATACAAGTAGCATGAATCGGCTTGGATGGGTTCTTTTAGTGTAAATATGATCTTTCTAGGCAGAGAAAAATCTTTCCATGCGTGAACAGAAAGGAAAAGTGAGAAACTTCGCAACATTATGTGAAGGGCAAAAAAGAGGAGCTTCGGAAAAAATTCTTGTGGTCTGACATGATTTTCATTAGGACTTTACTGATGACATTTTGTACCTTGCTTGTCGTTAAGTTCACGCTATACAAATGCCACACACAAATATAGGTCTGCCCACTCTCATACGGCAGAGAATGTAAGACTGTGAAACGATGATCCTTCTTGGAGTTGAAACTCGCTTGGGAATGACTGACTTGCTGACATAAACATATATTGCTTCGCCTATCGCATTGTTTTTTTTAATAAATATATTGGTTGTTGCAATATACAATTGATGTTTTCTTGTGAAATAGTCTGAATATTATATTAATGAGGGTTATATGTCTTTTTATAAATAAATCACCTTTGTTCTTCATTGAGTTTCCCTCTAGAATGGGTTGCAGCAAACGGGAAGTGAATGCATAATGGAAGAGCTGGTACACATATAGAGAGCAACAGAAGTGAAAACAAGGTTCACATCCACTCAGAGATGTATGTAGACACAATCCAACTTCACTTCTAGGTGTGTGGCATAGAAGAATGGAATCAAATATTTATCCATCGCAGAGTTACATTTATCTCTATGAGGGAGCTCTAGCTTTATGTGAACAGTTCAAACACCCAACATTCTCAGAGTGGGAGGCCCTGTAGCCAATAGACTGCCATTCGTAGGGCCTGATCCGCAAAGCAATTTTATGGTTGCAAAGGTCAAATTTGAGCCTTTGCAACCACAAAGCTACATTTTTAACCTTACAAAACCCAAATTGTGATTCGCACTAAAATAGAGAATCAGTATTTGGAAGGTGCATGAAAGGGCGTCCCTTCCAAATACTGATTCCTTAAATTATGAATTAATGTTTGTGACCAAAATATGGTTGCAAAACATACTTTTTTACCACCAAATCCAAATTGGTGGTAACCATTCGCAAACGTGAAGGGGTCCCTAAGGGACCCTATCCCTTTGTGAATGTCAACAGAAACATTTTTTTACTACCACTACCTTCTGAAAAATGCTTGTAAAATTATTCACTATCTTTTTAAATGCATCCTGTTTCCCTCCTTTTAGTAAAACAGGCTGCATTTCAAAAAATATATATATTGCTTTATTTAAAGGCAATCACAGACATGGTGGTCTGCTGACCCAGCAGGCCACCACGCCTGTGACTACAACCAATCACAGTGGCTATCAATTTGCGACCCACCTCATGCATATTAATAAGGTAGGTTGAATTGCAACCCAATACGAACCTCTAATTTGTTAACCAACCTATTAGTACATAGGTTGATTCACAAAATACCAATGCATTAAGTAGAAGTCAGAGTGCAAATTGCCAGCAGTTCTCCCACTTTTTTTTAGGAGATTACTAATAAAAAGTCACAAAATGCAATTCATGATTCGAGGCAATTCACAGTTTCTTATTAGAAATCAATGCAGATCAGGCTCATGAAACTAACTCATGTGCAACCCTAGAGGTCAAGAACTTAGGAATGTTGTTCGATGAGAATCTATTTTTTGAACACCTAATCAACACAGTGGTTCTATTCCATACTTTTGAGAAGGATTGGGCCAGTGCTTTAGTTACTAGACCGAACTGAACTAACCTGAGTTTTGGTGCATATGAGACTCAATTATTGTAGAGTTGTCAAGGAAGGAGCTCTATAGGAAGATTCCTCAGAACTACATAGCCTACAAGCAGCCACTCTTTGTCACATTTTAAGAAATTCGAAGCTCATTTCTATAGTCATCAAAGACTTTCATTGGCTTCCACGTTCAACATCCTCACAGCAGAAGAGACCTTGCTCATAGATGCTTAGAAGGTTTTATTTGGACCTGGCGCTTTTTGCAGGGTCACCCCCATATGTTAGCCCTCTGTTGCTAAACCCATTTATGTTGGCATTGGAACTCTGTACACTTTTTCCTTGCTAACCAGTGGAACGGTGCTTGTGTTCTCTGCCTAAAACATGGTACAATAGGCATATACATGATTGGAACATTTAGGGCCTCATTACGATTGTCTTGGTCAAGGGACCGACCTACAGCCGGTCGGTTGTCCCCACCGACTAATTAGGATGCAACCGAACAATGTTCGGTCGCACTCCTACACTTTACAATGGGAGCATGTATTTCGGCCGGAATACACGCTCCCATTGTAAAATGTGAGGTGCAGTTCATTCCTGCACCCCGTGGCAGGCACCTTAAGGTGCCTGCCACAAGGTGCAGGGATCAACTCAGCCTCCAACCGGAGGCCGCGCATCAAAGGGGGCCCTGCTGGGGGCCTCCAAAGTAAAGTTCCGACAGCCTTTCTGTGTCAGAAAGGCCGGCACAGAAAGGCTGTGTCAACCAGACATCGTAATCCCTTGGGCGGAAAGAGCCACCCTTGGGATTACTAGCTGCTTTCCGACTGGCGGACGGGCTCTCTGAGCCCGTCGGAAGCCAGTCAGAATAAGCGATCGGTTTCCTTTCCGACCGACTACATCGTGATGGGTCGGTCGGAAAGGAATCCGACCAGCATATTACAATGCGGTCAGAACCAGAGCCGTTTCCTACCGCATCGTAATTAGGCCCTAAATGCATTTGTAAGTCCCGAGTAAATTGTACTATATGTACCCAGGGCCTGTAAAATTAAATGCTGATAGTGGGCCTGCAGCACTAAAGTAGCCATTTAAAACATGTCTCAGGCCTTCCACTGCAGCCTGTAGTGCAGCTTTAAACCACCATTTCCACCTGGCAAAATAAATCTTTTGCCAGGCCTATACCTTCATTTTGAATACTTATAAGTCACCTTTAAGGTGGGCAGTAAGGATTCTAGGGCAGGGAGCATTGTATTTAAAAAGTAGGACATGTATGCTTAAGTTTGTCATGTCCTGGGAGTGAAAAACTCCTAAAGCTATTTTTCAGAGTTGCAAGGCCTATCTGTTTCATTGACTAACACTGAGTTACATTTTTACATTTAATAAGTGCTAACTTTGGTTTGGGAGCAGACAGAGATTTGTTCTTTACACTCAAATAAACTGTAATTTAAAAATCCTCTTTGATTGTGAAGTCGGATTTTAAGTCACAATTTTGAAAGCGCCACTTTTAGAAAGCTGGAAATGTATTGTCCCAATCATTTGTGCCTTCTGCCAGTGTCTTGGTTCACATGACTGTGAATAGCTCTGCTGTTAAGGTTTGTGAATGGCTTCCAGACAGTAACACTAAAGGGGCTTAGGTTTGGACTGGAAGGGCTATCCTGGCAGGATGACTGGGAAGGACTATACCCAGTTCCACTTACATTTCAAGGGGCTTTGTCTCCTTCACACCCAAATAAATCTGATACCAGGCCTGCACTGTCTTTTGTCGCTCTAAATAGTTTGGAGCCTTGACAGAGGAAGGGGGAAGAACTTGCCCGAACCAGGTTAGGGGGTAGAACAGGGAGTCTCCCCACACAAAGGCTGGTATCAGGTATAAATTGTGGTCCTTCTGAGCCACTCTTCAGAGCACTCCTGGACCTGTGGAAGTTACAGAAGAAGGACTGCCCTGCTGCTTGAAGGACTCTCTTGCTATCTGTGAAAGGAGATTGGACCTGCTTTCCTGCATTCCAGGCTAACCAGAGTGACACCAAGGGTCAGTTGGCTGACCTATGTGAGCTACAGGAACACAACACATTTCAGAGGCCTCCCTGCATCTGCCTTGCTGACCTACTGCAACAGGACCTGCCTGGACCTGCAACTGAACCTACCTGAGCCCTGCTGGCTTCTGCTGAGTGAGTTCCTGATCAACAAGGGCTGCCTTCCTAAGTCCTTGGCTGGCAGCAGAGTGCACTGCTCCTGTGAAAAAGGAGATAATCCTGAAGTTTGTGTTCCTTGTGGGCCCAATGCTGGCAAGAACTTGCTGCCCGGGATGATCACCAATGTGAAGTTCCAGTGAAACCTGCTCTTCATGTTGACAAGGACAGTCCGTGGTGACCTGAAATGCGAGAGCTGCACTCTGTGCTACAACAACGTCCATGATGCTCAGCCTCCTCCTTGCAGCCTCCTCCACTGTGAACGGACCTCTTCACAACAGACTTTAAAGATAACATTTTAGCAGGATTAACCTGGTCTGACCCATGCTCTATCGCTGTCAGCCTGAACCTGTGACCTTCTCCCAGTCTAGCATGACCAGATGATTGCAAGTGGCACTTTGTGCTTCAAAATTGCATATCTCCAGTCCTACTGACTGAATGTTTGTTGTCCTGGTATCATTTTAATTATTAAAATGTATTTTAGTTTTCTTAATTGGTTTGTTATTTTTCTTGTGTTGTGTTTTCACTTTTTTACAGTTTGCATGCTGCATAAATACTTTACACATTGCCTTTAAGTTAAGCTTGTCTGCTTTGTGCCAAGCTACCAGAGGGTTAAACAAAGGTTATTTAGTGACTTTTGTCATTCACTCTGACAAGGATTTTGGTTGTTGACAGAGCGGGATTTCCTCCCCCAACCATCCAATAACCCAATTTCTTACAGCTTGTTTTCCTTATTATAAGCCCAATATTGCCCTGAGTTTAAGCAAGCCTTACTTGATTGCACAAAATAGCAACAACTACAAGAAGCACAAAGGAAGTTTGATTATGATGTCGGGTAGCCATCGTTAAAACTTGCTAAAACCAGACTTCAGGAAGTGCCATTGTTCTTGTAAAAGAGAAAAAACATTTATTCAAAGAGGAGCTATCAACATATTTTTGATGTTCCTTCCCCTGCCCTTCCCACCTCACCAGTGACAGAACCCTAAAGAACCCAAAACTAGCATCAAGGAACTATATGACTGACAAATCTATAGTCAACCCATGTCAGCCATCATTGTGGAGGTGTGTGGGAGACTTTCACATAAACTTTCCCTCTAAACAGCAGAAGCGCTGCAAAGCAGATTCAGTCACAAGCCTGCACTTTACAAAAAATTGACATAACTAAATAAATAAAGTAGACAGCAACAAAATAAGTCTATCCCATATGTTTAAATGCCAAAGGTACTCATTTAGAGGCATGCAGAAAGGAGACATCTGCCATAAATTAACAGAGTTCCCATTCCACTCACTTTTCATTTCCCTCTCCTCTTTTTTATTGTCAAAATTCTCTTTATTGGTTAAAAAAAACGTTGGCATCAGCATATAGCACATTCCAAATTCCAACATCATTCCCAGAGTAGCTAATTTAGTGAACTGTTTGGGGGATTTTCCTTTTTAAACATTACAAGTTCTACTCCCACTGTTGTAAAGACTTACAACTCAATTAGTAAACATTCCCCAGCCCCCTACCCCCAATCCACATTACACAAAACTCCCAAAAAGGGAAACAGAAAATGTTGGTACATCAGTGAATCATCAGCTAATATGTAGAGAGATAGAGCAAGAGGTGGGAGAGGACACATGGGGAGCAACGGGTGGAGGAGGAGATGTCGGTCCCTAGTAGGTCCAGCGGTGACCATCTGTACTAAAACTGGAAGAGGTGAAGGGCTCTTGTACGGGCAGGGCAAGCACCCAGGAGCAATCCTCTGGAAAGATAGGATACCAACGGGCCCCAAATATACTCAAAACTTTTATAACTATCTAAAAGATGTCAGCCATCCTTTCCATTATGATGCTGATGGAGCAGGGAAACAAAATATTTTTTGTACCCCCTTGAAATTTAATGACCCCATAACAATTAATGATACTAACCGTTTGAAACGCATGAACTAATCAACAAATGCACCTTTTTATTAAACATTACACGTGGGCAACTTGCTGGCATTGCAAAATCTAATTTATTTACAAATGAGAAGCAAAATAACATTAGTATTTGCATAGTAAATAGAGTAAATTGCATGATTTTGTTGCGTAGTAAAATTGCACTGTGGCAAAGAATGCAGATTGTAAGTAAAATGGCTTTAAATGCCGCTTCTGCTAGGTAACACCTAACACGGGTCTTTAGAATGGCGGGTGGTAAACAGAAAGGCTTATTTTCCATGTTTTAATTTCTGTTGTGTTTGTTCTTACATTAGTTTCGTTCGGGCCTGCTAGGCCATGCTTCGAAAATGGCCGCTGGAAAGGACGAGATGGCGTGCGCTGAATAAAATGGCCCCCGCGCATGAACAGTGTGAATGCTCCAGTCACGTGTATGCGGCCTGTGCCCGGAGTGAGAGATGTCAAGGCCAATCTGACCTGCAACGAGGATCGTGCCAAGAGTTCAGCATATATGCATGGGAACGGATGAGAAAATCGAGCGACAGGGGATGAACTAATATGTGACCATCAGAGTTTGTTGCAAAATGGATTAACAAATTGGACTACTTTTGGGATATCGTTGATCATGAGACTTAATGTGTGCATTATTGTCCCCAAACCAGTTCGAACAAGGAGGGCGATGAGGTGACCATCACCACCCCTCCAATGGACCAATTAGCGTGATTTCTGCCCCTAAAGATTGCAACTTTAAGTGTAGCGAGTCAGAGAATAGGGTATAAGAGAGTCTGCTCTTACGTTGTCCGTGTTGCTGTTGTTCTATTCGCTTCTTCTATCCTGATGCTGCAAGAGACTCTGTCATTTTGGACTTCGAACTTTGACTGGGGAAGGAACGAGACCGTTGCGGGAGTTGCCCAGGAGGAGATTGCGTCCGAGGAGGTTAGCGGGACAGTCAGTCAGTTTTGGGAGTCCATCCTGTGATCTGCGGTTCATTTTTCTTTCCTGATGAGCCATTCTTGTCATCGCCCTATGGCCAAGGGTAATGAGTATTTCCCATCTTTATTTTTAATCTTTTACTTAAATGCTCACTGATATAATAAATGTATTTACCTAAAATGAATTTTACTTATTTGCACAAAGAATTTAGATAAAATTATATGCTAACTCTAAATGAGTCTGTGGTTCTTTAAATAAAATTGTGATTTATAAATGTTAAAAGTTTTAATTGTGATTGAGCTGGTCTTAATCGCCATCAACTGATTCTACTAGTTGGTCCATCGACCGAATAGCGGAGTACCTTGACGTTTAGAACCGACAGGATCCGAAGTTAATGTATATAATGTATAGATTATAATTCTGCCATTTTAATAAGGTATCCCGCTTGTCCAGCAACTCATTTTTCCTTAGTGTTTGATCCAGAAAATTGAATGAATGTATGTATGCGGTGTTATGGGCCCCACCGACATGAGTACCAAGTGATCAAGGTTGTGTAGGTGTTTTTCTGGATTAGTGGCATAAGGAAAAATTTATATTAGCCGCGCTGGATCAGATTTCTTGGTAGCAGAGTTATGGTTACTATAGATGAGTT
Source organism: Calotriton arnoldi (assembly GCA_963921515.1). Lineage (NCBI taxonomy): Eukaryota > Metazoa > Chordata > Amphibia > Caudata > Salamandridae > Calotriton > Calotriton arnoldi. The sequence continues at coordinate 22,301 of CAWUFW010001993.1, read as the reverse complement.
TGGTGATTATTGATTATCGATTTTTTTTTCATGTCTAACACTCTATGTTGAGTTTGTATTACGTTATGTGTAAGTCAGAATTTTGAAGCTTCCGGGAAGTAGGAAGTGGACACGTGTGGCAAAAGAAGTCACACGGAATTGTGCATTGTCTGATTTCAAATTGGTGATAACACAGGACTGTGTTATGTTAGGGAAATTTCACGTATGAATTGCATTTGAGTGAAATAGCAACAGGTTTTCTTGTGAAACTTTGGCCTTAATTCTCAGGAGCAGTGTAGTCTCCACATGTGTTTTATCCCCAGAGAAACGGGTTTACCTCTTGCTTGAGAGAAGGGTAAGGTAGAGAGAAGTGCTACACTTATCGAACGAAACAGTATTCTTGTAAGATTGGAATAAACTATCTCTTTTATTTAGAGAAACAGACAATGGTAATGTGTTTTACGTTGTAACTAATCGATTTAGTTGAAAAGAAAAGTTAAGAAAAGTGGCGATAATTTTTGTAAAGGAGGGGTCAGTAGAAACAGGAGTAGAGCTGACGTGAACAAGGACCGCGCTGGTATTGGCCAGTTGTGGAAGAACGAAGAGTTTCCTGATTGGTGCGTTAGTGTGAGACGCGCTGGAATAGGTTAGTGTGAGAGTGACGTAGAGCTTTCTGATTGGTGCGTTGGTGTGAGACGCGCTGGGATAGGTCAGAATAGCCGAGCGATAGAAAGAACCGATTGGTGAAGAATTGCGTGAATTAGCTTCAGCAAAGCAACAGTGAAATATGGCTTATTACAATGAACGTGAAAGAGAGAAACCGTCATGGTTTGCAAAGCTTAAAAATCTTTTTAAGAAAGATAAAAAGGTTGTGACTAGGGAAGGAGAAGTACTTCCTCCGCCGAAAACACCAGCATCTTATATGATGGTGAAATATGGCTATCATACTTGTATTTGGTTGGAAAATTGGGTGAAATATACCAAAGACGATGGAGTATTGGCGTTACCGGAAAATGGTTCATTTAGCACAGCTGTACTTCGAAACTTGAGAGAAAAAATGATGAGACTTGAACCGAGACCTAGACCAACACAGTTTGAAGCCTTAGGTGAATGGGAAGATGAGATGTATGAAAGGGAAAAATACAGAGGTGCAAAGAATTATAATTTTATTCATGGAAGAGTATGGGGTGTGAGCCATGAAGACAGGATGAGACGATGGCGGTATGCTAACATGACGGATGGTATGTTTCCTACCAGAACAGTTGAAGAATTTACAGGGAGAAAGTGTACGGAGAAAAAGAAGCATGCAGTACCAGAGAAATATGGGTATGGAGTTAGCGACACAGAGGATGAGTTGCTGGAGGACATTTTAAATAAAAGACCCCTCCATATCAACAGGATTCTGTGGTGGTGACACCAAATGCACCGCCGATGAGAACTGTGATAAATCAAAGCCCTGAACAAATATCTGAAATAAATAGTCCATTTAATAGACCAGAAACACCCCTGACAGTAAGACATGATAATGGTAATGCGGACGAACTAGCCAGAACCACAAGAGAGTTGACTGAAAAGATAAGAGAACTGATGTAGAATATGGAAGCTGTGACTATGCCAGTAACTATAGGGCCAGTAATCCCAGTATTTGAAAATCAAAAGATAGACGAACATTCCTTAATAATTCCATTAAATTCTGGTATGCAAAAAGTAAGAGAAGGGACAATTCCAGAAAACAGAGACCAAAGATTCTGTTGGTCCATTTAGGTCAAGTCCTCCTGTAAATTTGACAATTAATGAGAGTCCGATGACCAAGATTCCTATGGGAGCTGAGTCAGCAACTGAAACCCCGGAGAGAAGTGTAAACAGGGTAGAATTAACACAAACCCCTGTGGGTCCGACTGCAGAGGAATTAAATGATTGGGTGATGAGCTTGCAGAAAAAGGATGCCGAACCACAACCTTTGGATGTGGTCAGATTAAAGATAGATATGGAGGAATTGATTCTAGGGACTAATGGTACAGATCGCTTGAAGTCCTATCAAGATGATGAATTAATGTTTATGTGTAAAAGCATCACTTGGAGAGCTAGGAACTTGCATGAAAAATTGGAAGAAACAGCGAATGAACTAGGAGTAGAGTTTGGAAAAATTAGAGGATTGCAGAAACCGTACAGGGTAGATTTTTGTGAAAAGGACATAGAAAATCTGAACACTTCAGGACGACTAACACAGATAAAAGAACTAATTGTTTTACTGAGAAAATGGGGAGATGTAGACAAATGGAGAAGTAGGTGGATAAGGAGAAAAGAGGGAACAACTGATAAAGCATCATTGGCTTTTCCAGTAAAAGAAAAAGAACCAACAGTAGTAGAATGTCCAATGAGAGAAATTCCAGGAGGAGGTTATGTACACGTCCCATGGTCCAGACAAGATATATTGTCATTTACAAATGATTTTCCAAGATTGAGAGAAAAGCCTGTAGAATGGTATAGACCGGTAGAAAGGTTTGTAAAGGTTTCAAAAGTATTGTGGGAAGATCTGGATGGATTGTTTGCGATTGTTGTTCCTGCAGATTTATGGGCAGAGTATAAAATTACAATTGACTGGCCGAAGGAAGAATATCCTAGAGATGCAAAAACAGGAGCCCCAAGTTCAGAAGTAATGAGAAAATATGAACAGGCAATTACATTCCTGAAAAATAAGATTCCATCAAAAGAAACGGACTGGGTAAAGATTGATAGAACAACTCAGGAGAATAAAGAATCTGTACATGCTTACTATGAGAGGTTGCTTTTGGCTTTTGAACAGTATAGTGGATACGGGAATTTGAGTGAAAAAGATATGAGTCATTTTGTGTATCGATTTGTGTATGGTTTGAGACCTGAGATAAGTGAAATGATTAAGCAGCATATGTTATTTTGGCAGACTAGCACAGTAGATGAGGTACTACGGTATGCAAAGTATTGCAGTGACGATATTGAGTGCAGACAGCGTAAACTCAAGGAAAAGGCAATGTGGGCACAAGTAAAGGTTGCAGAAAAGCAAGAAGCTCAGATGAATAATCAGTCTAGTGACGCAGGACAGACCAAGTCCAAACCGAATATTGGTAAGTGAAAAGGACAGATGAGTATAGAAGAAGCTAAAAAGAAATGGCCATGTCATAATTGCGGAAAATTAGGGCACTGGAGAAATGAGTGTAAATTACCTCCGAGAGTTAATACCGAGAATCAACCATTAAATCCACAGGTGCAGAATGAGGTGAGTTACCAACAGCTGCAACAGCCGCAGGTAGTTACTCAACAGTGTCAGGTGCCGCAACCACCTCTTCCAAAGTGTGTAAATCCTCAAAGATACAGTACAGAGGCAGGATTCTACGGAGGAGAGCAGGTAACAAAATTGCCGCGTGCAGCTGCTGTTTCACAGTATTGGTTACGGCAAGATGGAGATGAATCGGATGAAAGCTTATGACGGTGCCTAGGAGAGGAAGAGGAGTGCGTGCTTGGCGCAACTCTAGAGGTAGATCAGTCAGGTCCATTTGTGGATGGAAAAGTGAGTGGTGTAAATGTTACTTTCCTTGTGGATACTGGCGCTACCCATTCTACTGTTAGGTCAGTGGAAATTCCCAATCTTCCTCTCTCAGGAGAATACATCCAAGTTGTAGGTGTTTCAAACAGGCAAATTAAAACCCCTCTTACAGAACCAGTAGAGGTGGTAATTGGTCCATTCAAAGACATGCACCGCTTTGTGGTATGTGATTGCAGTCCTGTAAATTTATTAGGACGCGATCTGCTTTGCAAAATGAATTGTACTATCTACTGTACTCCAGATGGTATTGCTTTCCAGACACCATATGATGATGTTCTGTATAAAATGACAATGGCAGAACTAGAACCAGGAATGTATGATATGTTTCCTGTGTTCGATGCAGAGAAAATCCCTACTGAATTGAAAGGAACAGTCAGGTCTGATGTATGGGATTTCACAGGTGAAGATATTGGACTAATGAGAGAAGTCGATCCTGTAAAAATTACTGTAAAAGAAGGAACGAATTACCCAAATACCCCGCAGTACAAACTGACACCAGAAATTATTGAAGGAATAACACCTGTAATTAATAAGATGATTGAGCAAGGAATTTTGAGAGAAATAATGAGCAGTCCATGTAATTCACCTATAATGGGATTGAAAAAGCCAAATGGAACATATAGAATAGCACAAGATTTGAGAAAAGTGAACAAAATCGTTATTCTTTGCAGCCCAATTGTGCCAAATCCTGCTGTAATACTGTATCAAATCCCTCATGATGCAGAATGGTACACAGTTATTGATTTGTGCCATGCATTTTCTCTATTCCATTACACCCTGACAGCCAGCCAATATTTGCATTTCGGTTTGGAGAGCGTATTTTGGCATGGTGCCGAATTCCTCAAGGGTATACTGAAAGTCCTTCTATTTTTAATCAGATTCTAAAGAAATCCTTAGAAGATTTGAAAATGCCTGAAAAATCTGTGATGGTCCAATATATCGATGACCTGTTGGTGGCATCAAAGACCAGAGAAGCATGTGTTACGGACACAATTGCTTTACTGAATCATTTGGCAGAAGGAGGACACAAGGTGTCCCCATCAAAACTGCAATTCTGTCAACAGGAAGTACAGTACTTAGGTCATAAGATTGAGAAAGGGATAAGAAAAGTGACAACAGAAAGAATAAGGATTATTAAAGGAATGAGAGCCCCAATGACACAAAGAGAGGTGAGAATGTTCCTTGGAATGGTTGGTTATTGCCGACAGTGGATAAGCGGATTTTCATTTATTGCAAAACCTTTACAGCGATTGACAAAGAGGGATGTCAAAGATCCGATTGCACTGAATGAGGAAGAAATGAAGGCTTTCGAGGAACTGAGAACAAGTTTGTGTGAGGCACCAGCATTGGGAATGCCTGATTACGAGAAAGAATATGAGCTGTATTGTAGTGAGAGAGATGGATGTGCACTTTCAGTATTAGTGCAGAGGCATGGAAGAATGAAACGACCAATAGCTTATTTTTCAGCTGTTTTAGACCCGGTAGCAAAAGCGTTGCCTGGATGTCTGAAAGCAGTAGCTGCTACTTGTGTGAGTCTGGAACAGAGTGAAGGCATTGTTATGGGATATCCTTTGAGAGTATATGTCCCACATTCAGCAGAAATCCTTCTGACTAGAACAAAAACACAATTCATGACACATAGTCGGCTGACTAGGTATGAAAAAGGGATCTTGGGTGCAGACAATGTAACCATTGTAAGATGCACGAGTGTGAATCCTTCCACCTTACTGCCAGATGCAGTAAATGCAGAAGTCAAAGATGAGGTTGATCATAACTGTTTGGACGTGCTTGAATTTTGCACAAAGCCAAGGCCTGATATTAGAGATGAACCTTTAAAAGAGTCAGATTATGTGATGTTTGTGGACGGATCATGCCTGAGGACAAATGAAGGAGTTCTAAGTGCTGCGTATGCTGTATGTATGGTGGCAACCATAATGGAGGCATCCTGTTTGAGAAGAATACGTTCAGCCCAAGTTGCTGAACTGATTGCTTTGATTTGAGCGTGCAAACTGGGAACGAATTTCCGAATTACTGTGATCATGGATAGCCAGTATGGCTTCGGAGTGGTCCATGATTTCGGACAGATCTGGTCCCAAAGGGATTCCTGACTTCCTCAGGGTCTCCTATTAGGAATGGTGAGTTTGTGAAGAAGTTGCTTGAGGCGATACAGCTGCCTAAACAGATTGCGGTGGTAAAATGCGCTGCTCACAAAAATGGAACTGATTACATTGCAGTGGGTAACAATTTTGCTGATGAATTAGCTCAATATTGTGCCAGAAATATGACCTCAATGAATCGGAGAAGGGAAAAAGAAAATGTTCCATGTCCCTTGCTGTTTACTAACCCAGTTGAAACATGGGAAGAGGTAAAACAATTGCAGGAAGAGGCAAGTGATGAGGAGAAAGATGTTTGGATAAAATCAGGTTGCAGACGGAGAGGAAGATGAAGTTTGGGTTTACAGGGATGAAAGACCAGTTATGCCTGATAGCATGATCTCTAACATGGCACGGATGTACCATGGGCAGGCACACATAGGTAGGGATGCCATGATCAGACTTTTCAAACAGACCTGGTACAACCCAACGTTTAGGGCTATAGCTGAAAGCCTTTGCCAAAGATGCCTTATATGCCAACAGATAAATCCTGGAAGGAAGACAGTAGTGAGTTTGGGAACAATAGGACGTGAAGGAGGTCCTTTTACCAGAATGCAATTGGATTTTATTGAAATGCCCCCGAGTAACAGATTGAGGTATGTCCTGGTGGTCGTCTGTTTGTTTTCTCGTTGGGTGGAGGCCTATCCGACAAGAAGGAATGATGGAGTTACTGTAGCTAAGCTCCTACTGAGAGAATTCATTCCTAGATATGGCTTTCCAGTAATGATAGAAACAGATAGAGGAACGCATTTCCAGAATGAAATTATCCAACTGATATGTGAAGCACTAGACATTCAACAAAAGCTGCATTGTGCCTACAGACCAGAGGCTTCTGGAGTGGTAGAGCAAGTAAATGGCACAATAAAGAATAGGTTAGGGAAAATGTGTCAAGCCACAGGACTCAAATGGCCCGATGCCTTACCACTGGTGCTGATGAGCATAAGAAGCATACCTGACAGAAAAACAGGTCTGAGTCCTCATGAGATTATAATGGGACGAGCAATGAGACAAGCATACGTACCTGTCAACAAACTGCTGACTATAACTGATGATCTCATACTGGACTATTGCAAAGGATTGGCTGATGTGGTGCATTCTGTTTGTCATCAGGTTGGGCCGGATGCGACCACTCTTGAGAGGAAACCAGCACATGATCTGAGTCCAGGAGACTGGGTCCGCATAAAAGTCTACAGAAGAAGAAATTGCTTGGTTCCACGCTGGGACAAGCCACGTCAAGTGATTCTGGTGACAAAGAGTGCAGTAAAGTGTGCAGGTGTGAAAAATTGGATTCATGCCAGCCATACTATCAGAGTTCCAGATCCTGAAGCTCGACCTGTAAGTCGACATCTGGAAATATCAGAAACCAGCTTGGCATCTGAAACAGAAATTGAAACAATCAGAGTTCCAGATCCTGAAGCTCGACCTGTAAGTCGACATCTGGAAGTAACAGGTACCAGTTCGGCATCTGGAGAAGAAATTGAAACAATCAGAGTTCCGGATCCTGAAGATCGTCCTGTAAGTCGACATCTGGAAATATCAGATACCAGTTCGGCGTCTGAAGCAGACCAACCTGAATCCAGTGAAAGACAAACAGAAGAATCTGAAAAACAAAGAACTGATATTGAAACAGGAGAAACTGAACCAATAGACAGTGATGGTGAACAGCCAAGTACAAGCTTTGGGGAAATTCCTCCAGAAATTATAGAAATAACTCAAGAAAATTCAGATTCAGACAGAGAGATAGAGGAAATTGGGGAAGAAACACGAGGAGAATTAGACTCAGAATTACAAGCAGAAGAAACCCAAGGAGATTCAGACAAAGAGACAGAGATCATAAAGTTCAAAGTTAAAGGAAGTGAAGTGAGATCTGAGACAGAATCTGAAGAAAGTGAAGAAGAAAGAAGGCAAAGAATAGGACCAAGAAAGAGAACTTGGAGTGCGGAACGAGGAGAAAAGGTAAGTGAACTGAAAAGGCCGAGAAAAGGAGACAATTGGCCCAACGAAATTAAAAGACTGAAGTATAAGCTAATACATTTGAACAAAGACAATGCAGAACAAGTAAATGAAATAACAAGTGAGAAAAAACAAAGAAAATCGAATGAAAGACAGTTGCAAAGACAGTTGCAAAGACCAAAAAAAGTGAAAAGACCTAACCTGAAATACAAGTCACCTGAATGGGTATACATAGCCCTGCCTGACATTGAAGAAGTGGATAGCAGTCACGAAAACCCAGACAAAGACTGTGAACAAGTGGGTGAAAGTGAACTGCGCTCTTCCTGAAGTGGAGAAAAGAAACCCGGACTAGACACACAAACTGATAAAGTCAAAGAAACTTTCTGAAGGACTGAAAGGTGTGCCAAAAGGCAGTTGGCTCATTTGAGGTGTGGAAACACATTTTCTGTACATAAATTTAGATAATATTTCAACATGGTAGACACTGAGAATAGAAGATCTAGATGTGAGTTTTTCCGTAGATGGTGTAGGATGTGTTTCTATTGTGCAGGTTTACTAATGCTTATTTGGTTCATTTTAGCAATAATAATTCCACTTAGATTAGTTGTAGAGAATACATCTGCAATCATGAATGACACGAATAGTGACAAGACATCTAACATAAAGAACACTGCAACACTGATAGATAGTACTGAATTTTATAGGGATAAGTCAATAACTGATTTCTCCAAGAATGTCTTCACCAAGCTTTTATATGAATATGTAGAAACAATGGATGTTAGAGATTGTTATGTATGTATGCAGTTACCTGCGTCTGTAACAGAAGGTGTGACGTATCATCACCTTCCTTTGACGTATGGAATAACATGTAGTGTTTTAGCTAGTTTATTTTACAAAACAGGAAAATTAGAATATTACTACACTGACACAGATGCTATTTTTGCTAAAGTTCCCGTAGTCCGTGAACTAAATAAGATGAAACTTGCAAGGATTTTTGGAGAATTTTTCTTAGAAACGAAAGAATTAACATTAGATTATGCATTTAGACATAACCTTACTTGTAGGTTAAGAAAAGAAGAAAAGGTTTTCTTAGACATGGTAGAAGACAGAAGGGTTAAGTTTCAAAGAAAAGCAACAGGAGAAAAGACAAAAACCCCACCTTGGGTGTTTGAAGAGGGAAGTTATAACAAAGGTGAAACGAATGCAGCTATGGTTTTAGATTGGCCTCAACAGGGAAAATTGTGTATTAGTAGAGATAACACTATGTATGATAACTATTTTGTGGGTTCTAGTGAGTGCCGAGATACATACAAAATTTTAGGGGGATGGGGATTCAAAGGAGGAAAAGATCCAGTATTCCCAGGGATCTATTATATTTGCGGAAACCAAGCCTATTATAGGTTGCCGGACCATTGGTATGGAACATGCTATCTAGGCCTGGTCTTTCCAAAGATTTTTCACGTGGAAAGAGGAACGAAAGGAATTCACGAGATAGGTAAACCATTAACCCGTAGGAGAAGGGAAAGCTTCTCAGAGATAATAGGTGACATTTTTGGAGCATTGATACCAGCAGTGGGTATATCTTTGAATGCATACAAGATTCGGAAATTGTCTACAGTAGTAGATCGTTTATCAACGAATACTGCTGAAGGGTTCTTGATGGTAAATACCGAAATGGTTGCCATGAGAGCTCTGGTAATGCAAAATCGACTTGCCCTTGACATTCTTTTGGCAAAAGAGGGAGGAGTCTATGGAATGCTGAAGGTACAACATTGTTGCAATTACATTCCAGATAAAAGTCAGAATATACAGCAGTATATAAAGAACATTACTGATTTGCATAAAGAAATTGTCCCACTGGAGGTTGAAGGTGCTTGGGAGAAACTTGGTAAGGATTTTTCCTCAATAAGGAAATGGTTCGCCGAAATAGGTAGTTCTCTAATTGGGAAAATACTAATTCCAGTGACCATAGTAGTAGTGATAATATTGATGCTGAGATTAGCATATGTGTGTATTAAAAGGAGAAAAAGACAAAATAAAGTAAAAAGAGAAAATGAGAAAAATAAGGAAAGAGAACGGGAGATGGGAGAGATCGAATTGGAAGAATTTAAAGAGAACATGTACAAAAGGTCTAAAAGACAAGATGAAAAGAACACAATTGTCTAAAATAACAAATGCAAGTGGACAAGAAACATTTTTCTGATAAACTTCGTAGGGATAGGTTTTAGTGGTGATGTTATAAATCACCAAAGGGGGTAATTGATGGAGCAGGGGAAACAAAATATTTTTTTGTACCCCCTTGAAAATTAATGACCCCATAACGATTAATGATACTAACCGTTTGAAATGCATGAACTAATCAACAAATGCACCTTTTTATTAAACATTACACGTGGGCAACTTGCTGGCATTGCAAAATCTAATTTATTTACAAATGAGAAGCAAAATAACATTAGTATTTGCGTAGTAAATAGAGTAAATTGCATGATTTTGTTGCGTAGTAAAATTGCACTGTGGCAAAGAATGCAGATGGTAAGTAAAATGGCTTTAAATGTCGCTTCTGCTAGGTAACACCTAACACGGGTCTTTAGAATGGCGGGTGGTAAACAGAAAGGCTTATTTTCCATGTTTTAATTTCTGTTGTGTTTGTTCTTATACTAGTTTCGTTCGGGCCTGCTAGGCCATGCTTCGAAAATGGCCGCTGGAAAGGATGAGATGGCGTGCGCTGAATAAAATGGCCCCCGCGCATGCACAGTGTGAATGCTCCAGCCACGTGTATGCGGCTTGTGCCCGGAGCGAGAGATGTCAAGGCCAATCTGACCTGCAACGAGGATCGTGCCAAGAGTTCAGCATATATGCATGGGAACGGATGAGAAAATCGAGCGACAGGGGATGAACTAATATGTGACCATCAGAGTTTGTTGCAAAATGGATTAACAAATTGGACTACTTTTGGGATATCGCTGATCATGAGACTTTGGGGTCGATTCCGATTCGGGCCGGAAATTTCTCCGACCGAGCCGGACCCGGAGAGATTTCCGACCGAATCGGACCCGTGCAGTCCGACCGAACGAGTACGATGCGCACGTATGCCATCGGACCCGAGTCGGTCGGACTCCCATTGAAGTCAATGGGAGCCGGTCGTACAACGCGTACGCGGGCTCCCATTGACTCAATGGGTGCGAGTCGGACAAGTGCGCCCCCTACAGCGGGTACACCGGCGAAGCGATTCGCGCCGTACACGCACAGGTAGGGGGGACCCATGGGTCCCCCTGTGTGCGACTCGCGCGGCTACGCGTACAGGGGAGTCCGACACGGACCCCCAAAGTACGGCTCCGACAGCTCTTTCGAGCCGGAGTGCGCGGCTCGGTCGGACTGCTCGCGTCGCGCATCGTTCTTACCTGGCCGGGGAACGTCTCCATTGCGCGGTGCGAGTCGGAGTCCGAGCGGAGTCGGTCGGTGCGGTTCGAGCCGGGAACGAGTCGGTCGGAGCGGTCGGGACGCCCGGACGAGTCGGTCGGCGAGTCGCATCGTACTCGCTCGGCCGGACCCGCGTACGATTCGGTCGGGAAACAGGGCTCCGAATCGGATCCGGTAAAGCCGAATCCGATTCGGAGCCCTACCGGCCGAGATCGGAATCGGCCCCTTAATGTGTGCGTTATTGTCCCCAAACCAGTTCGAACAAGGAGGGCGATGAGGTGACCATCACCACCCCTCCAATGGACCAATTAGCGTGATTTCTGCCCCTAAAGATTGCAACTTTAAGTGTAGCGAGTCAGAGAATAGGGTATAAGAGAGTCTGCTCTTACGTTGCCCGTGTTGCTGTTGTTCTATTCGCTTCTTCTATCCTGATGCTGCAAGAGACTCTGTCATTTTGGACTTCGAACTTTGACTGGGGAAGGAACGAGACCGTTGCGGGAGTTGCCCGGGAGGAGATTGCGTCCGAGGAGGTTAGCGGGACAGTCAGTCAGTTTTGGGAGTCCATCCTGTGATCCGCGGTTCATTTTTCTTTCCTGATGAACCATTCTTGTCATCGCCCTATGGCCAAGGGTAATGAGTATTTCCCATCTTTATTTTTAATCTTTTACTTAAATGCTTACTGATATAATAAATGTATTTACCTAAAATGAATTTTACTTATTTGCTCAAAGAATTTAGATAAAATTATATGCTAACTCTAAATGAGTCTGTGGTTCTTTAAATAAAATTGTGATTTATAAATGTTAAAAGTTTTAATTGTGATTGAGCTGGTCTTAATCGCCATCAACTGATTCTACTAGTTGGTCCATCGACCGAATAGCGGAGTACCTTGATGTTTAGAACCGACAGGATCCGAAGTTAATGTATATAATGTATAGATTATAATTCTGTCATTTTAATAAGGTATCCCGCTTGTCCAGCAACTCATTTTTCCTTAGCGTTTGATCCAGAAAATTGAATGAATGTATGTATGCGGTGTTATGGGCCCCACCGACATGAGTACCAAGTGATCAAGGTTGTGTAGGTGTTTTTCTGGATTAGTGGCATAAGGAAAAATTTATATGAGCCACGCTGGATCAATGGCTTACCACAATTTGGTGTGCCATTGGGCTAACGATAGTACAAAATGTAAGAGTGCCAACATGGGATTTGTTCAAACACATACACATCAATTCATAAATCATTCAGTATGTTATGACCTGACATCGTAACTTCAATAAAGGTTCTTTTCAGGTGGATTGGAGAGAAAAAATCTCAACAAAGAAGGTGTATATTTTCATAGTTTTTATACTGAGAGAAACAAATCTTCATATATACAGTAACAGGGGTTCGAAAAGTAGATCTCATAACATATTGACAATGGTCATTTATAGACTATGTGCAAATTCATATGCCATATGCTGATGTATTTAATGTCCACTTCCTATATACATAAGTTGAGCCTGTTGAGCACAAGAAACAAGGCTCTAGACAGCATATTTAACAATGACTAAAGAGGAAGTTGGATTGTGTGTCAACCTTTCGGTCTCGGTCGTTACATATCAGTGAGACCATCTTCAGGGCTGTGGGTATTTCAAGAAGATAAAAGACCCCTCCTGTGAAATATTGAGAAAGGAAACATAACTCACATAATTCAGAGATAAAAAACAAATACAACTTCTGTGAAGCAAACTAGGCATGCTTAAAATAATGTGAATATAGAAAACCATCACCCTAGTTAAAAAATTATGCTTATGGTAATCCCATGATGGATGTACAATTTAGTATAGCAATATTTCGATAAAACGAGTGAGTATCAGTGAAAACCATCACTGTGTTGTATCTATTAAGTGCTAATAGTTCATATTAATTAAAAGGCTGCTTACTTTGAGGCCCACTAGGGAAGGATTGACTGGGACTGTGAATGCTTGCTAAAATGATGTCACGCAGTATGTGGCTCTGAAAGAATACAAGGGACAGCAATGATAAATTCTTGCATTAACGGAATAAGTATTGTCTTCATAAGATCTACACCGCAAGATACTCAAGGGAATATTGGATTGCCCTTTTGTGTCTAAAAAATTGGGATAACGATGGCGCCCCCTTTTTCTTCCATGCTGCTGCCAGTGCTAACTTTGTTGCACCTAGACCCAGCCCCAGTGTGGTTCTGTTGCCCGTGGTTTGGCACTTAAGGGCATCATCTCTTAGAACCAGTAATGCAAAACAGGGATTGTCTGGAATCGGATACCCTAGAATCTCTTTGATTTGAGCAAGTATTTCTTTCCAGATTGGACGAATAGTTGGACAGTCCCTCCATATGTGGCAAAAGTTGCTGAGTATCCCACACCCCCTCCAACAGAACTCTTATGTGGTTGGGGAGATTTATTTGAGCTTGGTGGAGTAGAGATAGCAGTCAAAAAGTTCTTTATAATGAACTTCCCGCATGCCAATAGAGTGATTGAACCACAGTATATCTCTCAAGAGTCGGCCCCACCGTGCCTCAGGGATGCCTTCTTCAATAATCTGCTCCCAAAAAGTCTTGTAACAAAGAGAGAATTGTGGAGAGCAATAAGGGGCAATAAGGACTATAAGAATGAGATACAGCCCTTAGCGGTCTCTGCCCTTTTGGTGACACGTTCAATAGGAGTCAGTTCCCTACTGGCTGCTTCTCTACTGTCTGAGTGGAGTACCCAGTGTTTTAGCTGCGTGTAACAGTAGTGTTCTGAGGCGGGGAGGTGCAAGTCTCTCTGACAGTGCTCAAAAGTCAGAATGTCCCAACCATGGAAAAGATCTGCTATAGAGAGGCCCCCTCTTTCCAAGCATCAAAAGGTCCAGGGTGCAATGCTGGGATATAAAGAATCGGTGTGAAAGGGGAGGGAAAGGCGGTCCACCCCACAGTTCTAATCACCTCATCCCATATTTTCCACAACACATCCCAGTTATATCTTCCCATCACAGCTCTGTCCATATGCAACCAATGCTAATTTGACTTGCGTAGTTACCACTCAGAGATCACGCGCAGTTAAGTTGCCGTGTAGCATAAATGGTACTCCCGGAAGGCTAATCCACTGCATCTCTTGGTAGTCTTAAAATCTTGTAGGATAAGCGAGCTCTGTGATTTTCCCCATATAAAATGCGTTATAAAGGAGTGTAAGGACAGCAGAAAACCACAATCTAGCTTGATGGGGAGACCCTGGAAGAGGTACAGCAACCTAGGCGAGACAGTCATTTTTATGGCAAGTATATGTCCGAGCCATCAAATATACATGAGAGCCCAATGCTTGAGGTCTGCCTTGAGCTTCTGTGTGAGCGGTGGATAGTTAGCTCGGAAGAGGTCTGAGTTTCTAGGGGTGATATTAATACCCAAGTAGGTAATCTCTTTCCAAGCCCACTGGGAGGGGGTGGGGGGCACTAAATTTTTTTATGTTTGGAATAGTGAGCGTTAGTTTAAGGAGGAAGGATTTGCTTAAGTTTATACGGAATCCCGCTACCTCTTCTTAGATAAGTAGTTCTGATTGTAGGGCGTCTAATGAAGATTGAGGAGAGGTTAGTGTCAGCAGCACATCATCTGCAAAGAGGGCGTGTTAGAAATGGGGGTCTCTAGTTGGCAGAGGTAGGTACCTTTGACCAAATAGGGACCCTTGCTTCTAGTCAGGGTAAGGGGAAAACACACTGTAGATAACCCCTGCTCACCCCCTTGGTAGCTTGGCACGAGCAGACAGGCTTATCCCCAAGGCAATGTGTAAAGTATCTGCACCAACACCCACAGTAACACTGTGAAACACCACAAATGGACACTACACCAGTTACTATAAAAATATAATATCTTTATATGGTTAGGTCAGATCAAAACCTCAAAATGCACATACATACAAATAATAGTTTCTCTGTCCTGGAAAATGGTTCCTTGTTATATTTCTAGCCAAAAGCTCACTTCAGTAATGTTCCTTGGGCTCACACAGTTCACCCTTGTAACACAGTTCACCTTTGTAACACAGTTCACCTCTTGTGGTAATGAAACGTGGCACTTTCGCTGTAGCGGGGGCGTGCGCGTCGGTACTGCTGGCTCGGGAATGCGGGAATTAGCAAATCACCCCTGCGTCCCTCCAATGCGCGCGAGCTCACCACCGTGCTAGCAAGGCAGTAACACTGCCGGTTTCTTTTAAAAACAATCACCCCGGGTTGCCAGGCGCGAGTGCGCGCTGTACTATTCAGCTTCTGGTTACCTTAGGGCAATGCGGCGGGAGCTCAACAGTCTGGCCGACTTCTACGTCGGGACTCTCCCCGGCCTCAGGCGCAGCTCCACTTCTCAGAACAAGCGTGGGGGAAGCCCCCGAGGCTGGGACCAATCCCAGCGCGGCACGGCAATGGCGAGGCGGGAATCCCTGAAGGCTGAGACCAATCTCAGCGCTGCACGGCAATGACGTCAGCGGACTCCGGGCCAGCAGTGGTGAAGCGTTCTTGCGGCTCCTTTCTCCTCAGCGAACCCGGCCTCGGGCGCTCAGCTCGAGGTGCGGCGGTGATTTCTTCTGGGCACAGCACTTCTCCTGCTAGTTGTACCTGGCCATACCAAAGGGGATGATGGATGGAGCGTTAGAGCAAATCAAACACTCACCCCCAGTCAACTGATCTGGGTTTAATCCATCATCATTCTTTAGCTCACTCCACCACCCCAGTTCAGACATGGCCATATGCAAATCAGTCTGACCCTGTGCCTCATGGGAACAGTCCAGCCCGAACTGCCAAGCCATGTCTTTCCTAGACCAGAAACAAGCATCCTGGGACCGGTTTCGGGTTCAAAACCCTCATCAGCCAGGCTATCTTGAATCCAGTGGCAAAGTGAGCAAGGGACCCACGTCTGGGCATACCCTGCCAACTTAGGGTGAACAAGCGATACCAAAGGGATGATGGATGGAGCGTTAGAGCAAATCAAACACTCACCCTCAGTCAACTGATCTGGGTTTAATCCATCATCATTCTTTAGCTCACTCCACCACCCCAGTTCAGACATGGCCATATGCAAATCAGTCTGACCCTGTGCCTCATGGGAACAGTCCAGCCCGAACTGCCAAGCCATGTCTTTCCTAGACCGGAAACAAGCATCCTGGGACCGGTTTCGGGTTCAAAACCCTCATCAGCCAGGCTATCTTGAATCCAGTGGCAAAGTGAGCAAGGGACCCACGTCTGGGCATACCCTGCCAACTTAGGGCGAACAAGCGATACCAAAGGGGATGATGGACGGAGCGTTAGAGCAAATCAAACACTCACCCCCAGTCAACTGATCTGGGTTTAATCCATCATCATTCTTTAGCTCACTCCACCACCCCAGTTCAGACATGGCCATATGCAAATCAGTCTGACCCTGTGCCTCATGGGAACAGTCCAGCCCGAACTGCCAAGCCATGTCTTTCCTAGACCGGAAACAAGCATCCTGGGACCGGTTTCGGGTTCAAAACCCTCATCAGCCAGGCTATCTTGAATCCAGTGGCAAAGTGAGCAGGGCTGATGACGGCTGAATAGCCAGAAACCGGTCCCAGGTTGCTTGTTTCCGGTCCAGGGAAGACATGGCTTGGCAGTTCGGGCTGGACTGTTCCCAAGAGGCACAGGGTCAGACTGATTTGCATATGGCCATGTCTGAACTGGGGTGGTGGAGTGAGCTAAAGAATGATGATGGATTAAACCCAGATCAGTTGACTGGGGGTGAGTGTTTGATTAGCTCAAGCGCTCCGTCCATCATCCCCTTTGGTATCGCTTTGTTCGCCCTAAGTTGGCAGGGTATGCCCAGACGTGGGTCCCTTGCTCACTTTGAAAAGCCTGGCTGATGACGGCTGAATAGCCAGAAACCGGTCCCAGGTTGCTTGTTTCCGGTCCAGGGAAGACATGGCTTGGCAGTTCGGGCTGGACTGTTCCCATGAGGCACAGGGTCAGACTGATTTGCATATGGCCATGTCTGAACTGGGGTGGTGGAGTGAGCTAAAGAATGATGATGGATTAAACCCAGATCAGTTGACTGGGGGTGAGTGTTTGATTAGCTCAAGCGCTCCGTCCATCATCCCCTTTGGTATCGCTTTGTTCGCCCTAAGTTGGCAGGGTATGCCCAGACATGGGTCCCTTGCTCACTTTGCCACTGGATTCAAGCTAGCCTGGCTGATGACGGCTGAATAGCCAGAAACCGGTCCCAGGTTGCTTGTTTCCGGTCCAGGGAAGACATGGCTTGGCAGTTCGGGCTGGACTGTTCCCATGAGGCACAGGGTCAGACTGATTTGCATATGGCCATGTCTGAACTGGGGTGGTGGAGTGAGCTAAAGAATGATGATGGATTAAACCCAGATCAGTTGACTGGGGGTGAGTGTTTGATTAGCTCAAGCGCTCCGTCCATCATCCCCTTTGGTATCGAGTTGTACCTGGCCAGCGGCGGTGATTTCGGCCCCTTTGCTGACGGCCTCGGGTAGTGCACCGGCACGCACTCTCGAGCGCTGGATTAGCAAGATAAAGGCACGGCAGACCTCACCCAGCCCCGCTGTGTGCCGATCGCACACCGAGCCCCCGGAATGCCCCCGGAATCACACGGGCAGGCAGTCTTCACCAAAAGCACAGGCTGTGCGCAGAGACACGCACACAGCTACTTGCAGAATGTTTCCTTGGGAACCTTGATATCCCTGCGTTCCCAACAGGAGGCCAGCTCTTCTCAGGCCCTTGGAGACTCTTCAAGACAAAGCACACAGCAAAGTCTTTTCCTCAAGCAGGTGGGGAGAGCACAGCACACAGCAAAGTCCCCTTTTCGCTCCTTCAGTGGAAACAGCAAACTGCAGGTCAGCCCTAGAACACACAGCAAGGGCAGTCTTCCTGAGTCTCTTCAGCTGATCTTCTTGGGTAGAGATTCCTCTTGCTTGCAGAAGTAGTCTTGGGTAAACTTTTGTGTTCCTGAGTTTTAACAGGAGGCCAGCTCTTCTCAGGCCCTTGGAGACTCTTAGGACACAGCACACAGCAAAGTCCTTCCTTCAAGTAGGTGGGGGGAACACACCACACAGCAAAGTCCCCTGTCCCCTTCCTCAGTAGTAACAGCAAACTGTAGGTCAGCCCCAGAACACACAGCAAGGGCAGTCTTACTTTCCAGTCTCTTCAGCTGATCTTCTTTGGCAGGGATTCCTCTTGTTGGCAAAAAGTAGTCTAATTTTACTGGGGTTTCAGCACAGCTACTTATACCCCAAAAGTCTTTGTTCTTCAGGTGTGTGGGGTCCTGGACCCAGTCCAAACCAGTTCAGGGTGCATTCTGCCAGGGTACCTCTCCTTCCTTTGTGAGTGTGGGCCAGGGTCATCAGACACACCGCAGGAGGTGGAGCCAGCATTGTGGAAGGTAGGCACAGCCCTATTCAGACCCAGGTGCAACTCCTCCCACCACTCTACATGTAGATAGGTCTATTCAGCCTAGTGCTGACTCACCCAGCCTCCTGCAGCCACCCCCAGCCCCTGTCACTCACAAACCAGACGGTCAATTCACAAACAGGCAGATGCACACAGAAAGGTTGAACAAGAAAATAGCCACTTTCTAAAAGTGCTATTTCCAAACTTAGGATTTAAAAACCATCTTCACTAAAAGATGTGTAATTAAATTCTGAGTTCAGGGGTACCAGACTCCAAATTTCTATCTTGTCGCTATGGGAAGATATGCAGGTACACATGGGACACTGCATTCCCCATTCTGTCCTATGGGCAAGACAGCCTTTCAATAGTGAAAAACGAAATTGGCAGTATTTCACTATCAGGACATGTTACCCACACTAGTACATGTCCTACCTTTCACATACACTGCACCCTGCCCAGGGGGGTACCTTGGGCCTACATAGGGGTGTCCAATGTGTAAGAAAAGGGAAGGGTTAGGCCTGGCAAGTGTGTACACTGGCCAGGACAACATGGCAGTTCACAACTGTGTGCAGGCACTGCGGTGGCAGGCCTGAGACATCTTTTCCGTGCTACTCATGTGGGTGGCACAACCAGTGCTGCGAGCCCACTAGTAGCATTTGATTTACCAGCCCTGGCACACTCAGTGCACTTTACTAGGGACCTACTGGTAAAACAAATAAGCCAATCATGGATAACCAATCATAATAACAATTTTCAGAGAGAGCATATGCACTTTAGCACTGATCAGCAGTGGGAAAGTGCCCAGAGTTCTATAGCCAACAACCACAGGTCAGGAAAAACAAAGGAGGAAGAAGCAAAAAGTTTTGGGATAACCCTGCAAAAAGGGCCATTTCTAACACCACCCCCTTCCAGCCTAAAGCCAGGGTAGACCAAACGATACCTCGATGGGATTCCCTGCTTGGGGCGATAGAACACGGAAATTGGCCCGAACAGCAGGAGACTATTCCGGTTCTACGCCTTCCTGAACCCAGTTGATCTATACTCTCAGGGCCCACTAGGCTAAACCATGGGGGACCCTTCTCCTCACCTGGGGATCCCATCTGTGCAGTGCCTAACTTTACTTCGCTCACAGATGTGTCCGCACTGGTAGACAGTACCCACCTGGCCAACACAGTCGTGTGGCCCAGTCCACCCCCAGGGTGTGACTCCTGCCCCCCCCGGGGCAACTCTGTCCACCAAGACAACCAGCCACAGGGGCCACTGACGGCGGTCAGTGACGAGAGCCAGGCCTCATGCCTGTCAGGCCTCTCTAACCTCTGTGGGGCCAGAAAGTGGGGGGCAGTAGCCCCAGGTGCCTGGCACCTTTTCTCCACTCTCCCTCCTGCCAAGTCAGGTATGGCATCCTGACACTGGCCCGCCAGCCCAGGGTCTGTACCCTCAGGCTGACCAGAGATCACGGGCGAGGCTCTCCTCTCTCTACCTCTCCTTCTGGGGTCCCGCACTCTCCTCCCAGGAAAGGCACCCTCAGAACACAACTCTCCCACCAGTTCAGGACCTCTCCCCTGCAACTGGTCTCCCAACCTAGGGTCTAAACCCTCAGGTTGCACCGGGGTCAGAGGCGAGGACTCCCTCCCTCTGCACCCCCTTCCAGAGTGCTGCACCCTCCCACTTGGAGCGGTACCCCTGGAAGCCAAACCGGTCAGGACACTGGTTACAGAGGTCCTTCCCTCCAAGTCAGGCAGATCCTGAACCTGGCCTCCCAACCCAGGGACTAAACCCTGCGGTTGAAAACTTGCCTGGCACACCAGGACTTCTGGGGACTCACACAGTATCCCCCCGAGGGTGACACATGACTCCTGTGTCGTGTGACAGTCTGCCTGGTGCAGATCTCCCACCCCCTGTCTATCAGACAGTGCGCGAAGATCCCCCATGACAGAAGTGGTGTCACCATGGTCACTTCTGTGAGGCTCAGCCCTTCTGGCTGGCCCCTGACCCACTGGTTCTCCCACTGGGGAACACATCCCCCTCTCACCCCTCACTCTGGTCTTCTGCACCCTCCCAACTGGAGCGGCACCGCCAGACAACAGAACCACTGGAGCTCCGTTTACAGATGCTCCAGGTTCTCCTGACACTAGGAGATCCTCCTCCTCAAATGGCCTACAAGTACAGCCTAGGCCCCCGACCTGGCGCTCCCGTAGGGAACCCTCCAGGCCCTGAGACTGGGCTTCGGGCACCTTGGGACACACAGTCCCACACTCACTCCCTTCTCCACTGAGACCGGACGTGAGCCCCTACACCCCTCCCACTACACTGAGACCTAGCTGGGCTACACTGAACCTCTTCCACCACACAGGACGAGAAGATACCCAAGCCACTACTTTTGGAATCACTCCCCAATGCCTCTTCAGACCCTCTAGCACACAGCCAGAGGTCTGCCTCCAACGCAAGTTCCCTGGACTCAGAGAACTCACACTCCACCAGGTGTTGGCATAGCTCTGGAAAACAGGGACTTAAAATATGCTCTCCAACAAATGAATCACACAGCCCCCCACAGTTATTAACCAAGCTACCCTTTGCCTCACCATCCAGTGCCTCACACTGGAGAGGTGTGGTGCAGCGGCCAGGGCAGCTGACTTCGGAGCACAGGGCTCATGGTTCGATCCCCGGCTCTGGCGGCAGCTCAGCTCAGCACCATGTGACTCTGGGCAATAGCTCACTTAATTTCCACGACGGCCCCCAGCGCCTTGAGACCCGTAAGGGTGAGTAGTTCGCGCTTTACAAATACGGATTTACATATTTATTTACACAAGTACCCCACACCACTCTCCTGAGATTGGCAAGACTGTCTGACTGTCTCTGTCACTCAACCCACACTCTTCTGGGCGGTCTCCACATTCACACACCAGGACTTCTACCAAGGGGGAACCCCTCTCCCTGCACCTCTCATCTAGAGTCAGTTGAGCGTCCCTCCCATCACTAGGAATATGATCCCCTGGTTCAGTTCCCCAATCTACTTCAGGGACACTGCACATCACTGGAGCTACCTCATAAACCTGAACACCCTGGTGTATGTCAACCCCCTCCCTCAAGTCAGGCGCCACATCTCTGGGTGTGTATACTGCTCCCTCAGCACTAGATAACTCAATTTTGCTGCCACCATCTGAGCTGGACTCCACCTCCAACTCAGCAAAGCTCACTTCCTGAGCTACACATTTTTCTTCTTCAGCTGAGACACTCATGGCCTCAAGCCTCTCGAGCTCCATATCAAGCTCCCTCATCCTTAATTCATGGGCCAAGGTCAATTTCAATTCCTCCAAGGCACGGGCCCCCTTGCCCTCTTCCAAGGCACAAGCCCTCTCCTCTGCTTTGTCCTTGAGCCTCATGACTTCCAGCTCATATTCCCTGATCCTTTAGTTTTCCTCCAACTCCTCTGGGGAAAAACTGCTAGCGGAATGATTGCTGCCAGCCCTGGAGGCTGCTCTTCCCGCCGGCAGATCCTGTGATCTGAAACCATCCCCTTGCGCACCTTCCTCCACCTTTGCACCATCTGTCTCCCCAGCTTCTT
Source organism: Calotriton arnoldi (assembly GCA_963921515.1). NCBI lineage: Eukaryota > Metazoa > Chordata > Amphibia > Caudata > Salamandridae > Calotriton > Calotriton arnoldi. Next base: position 244 of record CAWUFW010001993.1, on the reverse strand, counting down.
TGGCCTCCCACCATGCCCTTAAGGCCTTCTGCAGCTCCTCCTTCCTGGAGCTGCTTTCCATGGGACATCCAAAGCTCCTGCGGAACCGTTTGAGTTGACCGACTTTGTAACCACTTAACATTTCAATATCAAACTCCAGTTCTGCAACATCACTTGCTGGTTTACCCTTCTGAGACATGATGCGTGGATGACTCAAGGATCAAAAATAGAACCAAAAACCCAAAAAATACAGTATGTGGCTGCG